>CM032894.1:18916137-19643637 GCA_019176425.1 Megalops atlanticus
CGTTTACATTATCATAGGCCCTGTTTATTTCCTTTTAAAAAAAGAGGAGCGAGATGCTCAGCTTATAAACATGATAACCGTCATCACTACATCTAGCACAGAGATAGAGAGAGAGAGAGAGAGAGAGAGAGGGAGGGAGAGAGGAGGGAGAAAGAGAAAGAAGGAGAGGGAGAGAGGTTCTGACCTGCATGAAGAAGCCAGTGACCAGGGCCCGGCGGATGTTGATGTAGTAGTCTCGGCTGGTGAACTCGGTGCTTCTGCGTGGCAGGTTGAAGCGGTCCATGATCCTGGACAGCTGTTGCCGCACGTTGTCGGCAGACATCAGCGAGCGGTAGTTTACGAAATTGTCGTAGCACCACTGCGCCGACTCATGGTCTGTGGAGCAGAAAGGGGGGGGAGGCTGAATTTGGCAGGCAGAGCTCCCGGTTTACAGTGACAGTTTCAGCTATCAGGCTGCCTCTGTGTCTTTATTCTTACCCAGTATAGTAAAAGCAATAGCAGTTGTACAAGGCTACAATTCACAAACAGCACAACTGGGCAGTTAGAGTAAGTGGAAAAAAATACCACTATTTCATCTCCCCTTCAATCATCTCAGAAGAAACAAGTGCACACTTTTGAGGCTTTTTTACAAAGCCTTTTCATTTCTTTTGGTTTCCTTTTTTTAAACAGATCATGACAGTTAAGCCCCGTCGGTCGAGCAGACGCACGCTGTACTCACTCTGTTTGAATGCGTGGTAGACGTTGAGCAGAGTCAAGTGATCTCCGTCTATGTGCGCAAACCGCATCTTGGACTCATCGGCCGCTTTCTTCGCCTCCGTTGGACGAACAAAGCACTGCGGGACTGAACAAGGTTGGTATGGGCCCCAACACAGACGCCCATAGGGATGAGTCAAGCATTCACAGACAGAGGGAACAAGGCCTAGCAGCTACATCAGTTCACAGAGCATGGGGCGGGGCGGGGCTGTGGGGAGCGTGTCTCATGGCCTCTCCAACTGCATGACGAACTGCCTACTAGCTTGTGTGGGGGGAGGGGCTCAACACCTAACCACATCTGGAAGACAAGAGCGTTTACACAACTGCAGAACGTTAACAAGGCATTCGAGTGTAACAGCACAAGACCTCCCCCCCTCCCAAACCCTCCACCCAGCACCCCTGCTGAAAGACCCCCTGCTGCAGCAACTCCCTCTGGAAGACAAGGACTAGCAATAAAAAGTAGCACACATGAAGAAACCGGTGAAACTAGGCTTCACTGCGCCAGCTGTCCCTTGTTATAACGCTGCTGTTTGAGTCCATGAATGGGACTCCACATTCGATTAAAGGTTATGAGTGCAGAGGAAAGGTTATAGTACTTGGTAATGAAGAACCCAGACACATGCTTAACGTGCCACTGCAAGTCTGCTTTATAACAAGGGAGTACTGTTCTAAGCGTAGGCAAATTATACTTCTTAAATAATGAATTCCACAGAATTTACTGGGTTAAAAACTAAATAGCGGTTCCACATGAGTCAGCGTTAAACGGTTTCATACAGCAAAAAAAAGCACCATCGAAATCTTAAAGCTTTGACTCTGAAGGTCAGCGGGAGACAACATTCAAGGACCGACGTCCATCTGATAAGACCAAATGGAACAGGAGGACACAAAGAGGGCCTGTCCATCTACCGGACAGCTAGATATTCCGAACAAGTTCGTGATACACTGAGGAGCTACGTTTTTTGACAAAGGCAATTCAACAGACGAGTACATTCAGCAAAGTTCATCTCTTAAAAAAGTTTTTGGTTTTCATTTTATCCATGTTATGTCCCCGGGACCTACTCCATCGCAATCTTAAAGCGCGATCTCAGCGATGGCCAGACACAGCGGGCACGGGTTGCCGCGGTGACAGTATTTCTCCTCACGCGCCGCAGACAATTTAACGAACCCGACGGAGGCGATTTCCCGCCGGCGCTTCAGTTAAAGCCACTGGGGACGGCGTGAGCTGAATTCTGTTTGTTTTCTTCCTGTCTCTCAAAGGCAAGCCTTTTCATCGTAACTACCACTCAGCTCAGGCAACCTGTGGAGCGACTGCAGCAACAGCACGCTCTGGCTGCGCCGGCTGTGTGCTCAGTCTGTTTCAGCAGCCGAGCCTTCTCCCCTCGCCGAAATAACATCAGCTGACAGCGGCGGCTCTCTTCTCCGTTAACCAATCGGGAAGACCCCCGAGTTCCGGAGGATTCGGTCGCACGCACCAAATTCGGCCAATCGGAACGAAACCCGGTCAAAAGGGGCCTCCTTCGAGGCGCGCGGTTCACGGACTGCGGGTGGCGCTCTCTCCCAGGCATTACCTGACAGCATGGCGGTGATGGACAGGATCTCGTTGGAGCAGTTGAACTCGCAGCTGGCGATGACCATCTTGGCCAGCTGCGGGTCCAGCGGGAACTCGGCCATCATGGAGCCCAGCTCCGTCAGGTCGCCGTCGTCGTTCAGGGCCGCCAGGTAGTTCAGCAGCTCCAGGGCCCTCATCAGCGTCTCCGGAGCTGAGGAGCGTGAGAATGAGAGGGAGAGGAAGAGAGGGGAAAAAAAATAGGGTGGGGGTAGTGGGGGAGAGAGCAGAGAGAGAGAGAGAGAGAGAGAGAGAGAGAGAGGGGAGAAGGATAAAGAGACAAGGAGATGAGGGTGGACAGTAGTGAGAGAGATAGAGCCATAGGGAGAAAGAGACAGGGAGATGGGGGGGAAGGTGAGCATGAAAGGGAGAGGAAGAGATGGAAAATGGGGTGGGGGCCAGGGGGACAGAGAGAAAGGAAGGAAGGCAGAGAGAGAGAGAGAGAGAGAGAGAGAGAGAGAGAGACAGACAGAGCCGTAAACAACACAGACATCCCAATATTACTCCTGCCTGCAAAACAGCACCACTTTAAGCCTGTACATCTCACCTCTGAACACAGCCGGGCGCTCAGCCACCAGACTCAACCAACAGTGTCCTAACAGAGCCCACCCCCGCCCAGCTCCGGGTCTCAGTGGCTTAAAGACACCTGGAGAACCAGCTGGACTGCAGCCCCCTGGGACTGGAGCTCGGTCGCTTTGACCATAAGCTGTGTGGTTCACCAGAGCTTCAAACACCCACACCGCAGCCAGTGCTGCAACAGGGCTTTCCTCATCTCATTTTACCTCTCCTCACCTGCTGTCTTAGGGGGATTGTAATTCTTTGGCCCAGGTCTTGTAGAAAACGCTGAACTGACTGCTGTAAAAACTGAGTCACTGATGCGCAAGTGTTTGCGGCCAGTTGCATGTTTACAGATGAATCACCAGGCAGACCGCAAACCAAGCAGATTTTATCCTTACCCTCTGGGTATGATTATTTAAAACATATTGCGTTATTATTACAAGGTGACTACACTGGACGGCTGTCCTTCTCTTATGAAGCACAAGTGAACAGCATTGCTCATGGGACTGTACCTTAAGCCCTCAATGCCCCGAGGGGTGAAATCGTACTGCACAAAATGAACACAAAAACTTCCAAATGTTATGACTAATGCTAAACACCTACTCCAAACACCAACGACTGTAATCTACGCCATTGTGCAAGGAGCCAAAATTACATCCGAGTGGCTTTCTGAACGACAGCAATCAATGAGATCAAAGGCTTAAGACTACAAGGACTTTACATCTTGTTGGCTTTGAATACACTGCTGGCAGACTGCAGGAAAAAAAATGTCACGAAACCAATTAATCCCATCAATCTGTTCCGTGTTCCATAATCACTCTATTTTGGCTTTTGCGTTTTTTTGCTCAGCTAGTCATTCGACTGCAGCAAGGTTTATTGAGTGAGGAGGGAAGCAGGTCAATAGGAAAATAAGCGATCTCCCAGCGTGCGTGAAAACGCTACCGGCCAGGTCACGGATCGCGTGCAATGTTTTCCATTCGGTTAGTGGACCTCAGACGCAATCACGAACGCAATGGGATTAAGAGCTGATGACATTCATGGAAGCCCGTTTCTAACTATCCCCGAGTCGTGAGAACTTGAGCAGTGACCCAACTGCTTGGCTCCTCTCCTCCTCCTAGCCACACATCCCAGATACCGCTGTGACATCACTTCCTGAGAGTGCAGGCGAAAAACTGCACTCCCGAGACTGTATCTGTTTGAGGAAAGCACGCCGATTAAAAATGAGGATTATCATGACTGCGGGGGCTGCTGATTCAGTGAGTACGAGCTGTTCTTTTCTATGAGGTGCTGACGCCGAGCTGTGTGTTGTGTGTGTGACTCATTGAGCTGTATGTGTGTGTGTGTGTGTGTGTGTGTGTGTGTGTGTTATTGTTTAGGGCATGCACAGAGTGTGGGTGAACCCACTACTATGTTAGAAAGGGTACACTCTGTGAGAGGAAAGACAAGCACACAGTTGATACTTTTACTACTACACTTAACACTTACAATCCCAATCCATACCAACAGCTCTGATGAGCTAGTTACATAGATGGAGAAGTGTCTCTGGATGGCCTGAAGGGCGGCGCCAAAGGTACGACTAGGTGCAGCCTCTCACGCAGGCACACGTTCCAAATCTCCGTTCTCTACACTGTCTGTCATTAGGCAGAATTTCAAAATAAGAGTCTTATTGGCAGTCTTCAGTCAGCGTGGCTGTGAGGTCCGGTACTGCGTGCTGTTCCACCAGACCCTCATCACTTTGTTCCTGTCGGCCACTAGCACCCAGAATGCACTGGGAGTTACACACTTACACACCAAAAGTTGAGGACACTGCCTCTCTAAAGTTAAGATCACAGGATGGGTGATACTCCAGCTTTTATACATCTATAGAGCAAACCGCACAGCAATGTGTTATGACATAGTCTTCCTCAGACAACTCTTCTTACAACACAAAGGCCCTCAAAATGGGGCCGCAGGTCAGTCAAGACCATGGCTGGCTCAATCAGATGGTAAAGGCCCAGTTGCTATGAATGCTTCGACACTGTGACCCTCTAGCAACAGGAGATAAACAGCTCCGCTTTATTCTAAAAACACTAAAATGAAGTGACCGGTGTCTTCTTTACCTGGGGGGTCCATGAAGTCAAAGTGCACCAGGTCATCAATACCAAGCTTCTTCAGCTGCAGGACAACTGAGCCCAAATTGGACCTAAGGATCTCGGGGTACGTGTTGTCCTGTTGAAAATGAGGAAGAAACTTGTCATTTTTTTTCATACACCACACAGCAAAGAGCCCATAGCCTGGAGTATCTAAAAAGCCATTTAACTCATTTGGGAGATCAATTCACTGTTTGGAACGATATTTATAGCTGATGCCACAGATATTCAAATTTCAGAACAAATATTCAACTCAATATGCTTCACACTGACAAAGCACTGTTCAAGCTGTAAGTGCCATTTGCTGTCTTATCATGAATATTCATGTAGAGGGATAAAAGAAGACAACAGCCATAACTAGCATAAATGTGCAGACACTGCAATTATTTATTTTCAGCTGACACTTCCAAGACATGGATACAGAGGACAGAGGGAATGCGGAGATGAATATCTGTGTGATATATAAAATATCTGTGGCAGTCGCCATCAAAAGACTAGGGGTTCACACATACAATTTTCCAGATGTGCGTGTCTGAGTTGATAATGTGTTGTGTTGATAATTGCTATGGCTGAACGTGGGAATATCACACAACTGAAGTGTGGTGGATGCAAAATGCAAACACAGCACAGTTACCATTGTCATTAAAACTTCACAAAGTTGTACAACTGAATTAAAAAGGCCAGCGACACAGCCTCTCCCATTGTGGTGAGAAAGCAACTTTTCCATAAGGAGATGCATGAAATTTAGTTCACATTACAGCTTACTGAAGTACATGTAAGTGTATGATTACCACCATCAATATAATGACTATATTGCCTCCCCCTGTACATGCAAACAGAATACTCCCTCTTTGAGAGCACCAAATGAGAAACACAGACAGGCCACAAATGAAGCTCCTGGGGTTTAATGGCCTCTGAGGCCCAGACTGACCTGCATTTCTGTCTTGTAGGCCTTCTCCGTGTAGAGGCGGAAACACTTCCCCGGGCGTGTCCTGCCGGCACGCCCCGCCCGCTGCTGGGCCGAGGCCTTGCTGATGGCCGTCACCAGCAGGGACTCCACCCTGATGCGCGGGTTGTACACCTGACCCGGGGGAGGAGCAAGGGAGGACAGCACTTAGCGAGGGGGGAACTCACTGTTCACCATGCCATTTTGGCTCTGTCAGGTGTCAGAATCATGTCAGTGTTCGCTAAGGAAATTGCTGCTCATGGAATGCCATTTTGGCTCTGCAAATGCCAGGATTGTACCTGTGATCAGTAAAGACATTTCTGCTGAGGGGAAGCCATTTTGGCTCTACCTAATATCAAGATGGCATCAGTGTTCACTAATGAAAGTGCTGCTGTGGGGTTGCTATTTTGGCTCTGCCAGATACAAACGGTCCTACTTGATTTCTTTCTGAATGGGCCGTGGCTTTGAAAAAGGCAGCCCCGGTCAGAAAACTGGAAAAGCATAATTATTCACAGCTCTCCTTATTCAAAGCACCTTCTGAGGGGCTGCCATTTTGTTTGACTGAGATGAATCGAGAGCAAATTCCTTCAAACAATTTTCTGTGGGGGCTTTCAAATGCCAGAAGAATAAATAAGCATGCCCCCCCGCCCTTCTCCGGTGCTGTCAGGCACGCCGGTGCATCAGGAGGGATTCACTGAGCAACAGACACAGATGAACGACAGAGATTAGGGGAACGGGAGAAGAGGTGTCTAACCTTCTGCTTGGCAAATCCAGGATCAATCACGAACACCACGCCGTCAATCGTCAGGGACGTCTCGGCGATGTTTGTCGACACCACAACCTGCAAAGAGGCAGCGCTGGGCTTAAGCTGGTTACTGAAGCAGAAGTCAGGCTGACATTACAAGAAAGATTAATGCACAGTCTGTGTTCTCATGAAAGGGGAAGGGAGCCGGTCAAATGAACAGCACATTCAGTACTATCTGTTCCAAACCCATTTAATATCCATCACACAGGATTTCATATTGCGTTTTAACAGTTCAATTTGAGATTGAATGGAAATTCACCACTGTGTCTCTCTCTGTCCTGAGCTCTTGAATATTTGCACATTACTCAAGACTAATGAGCAAATACAAGGTGAACGAAACAGTTTCATAATTAGAGTATCATGCATGACTATGTGGTACAACAGTGAATTTGAATGCTTTGTTTAGTTTGGTTTTGAATTTTAAGCCATCTGGATCGATATCAGTGTTGGCACAGTGGATGAGGTGAACCATACGAATTCTAATGGATAAATCAATCGCTCCTACTTCTTCACAATTCCTTGCATGAGATTTGCGCTTGAGGTGCCAGCATTTATCTACAGACGGCATGAAACGGCATTCAGGGAGAGCTCTGTGTAAGAACTGCAAACTCGCTCTACCGGCTCCGAGCACAACACTCTGGCAGAAAAGCAACAATTACATCCGCAAAGGAACTTGTAACGAGGGCCCTGGATTCACTGAATAATAAAAGCCAACAGGAGGGTACCGAAACAGTCGCGCAAATGAGGCCGATGGGACCTCACAGGCCATCTTTTTGGAAGAAGCACGGCTACTCGCAGCCTGCAAGGCAAGCTTTCCGTTTCTGAAGCGGCGTCTTTTCATTTTCGGGTCTTTAAACGCGAGCTCTTCACACACCCATTTTTGCGCCCCTATTCTTCTGCAAGAGGAGGCTGTGCTGACCTACTTCAGGGATCGCATGCAACTCGCTTTCCTTTTTCACGCTCCTGTTTTTTTTGTTAACGGCCTCATCTGAGCATTTCAAACGGCGCAAGCCACGATCCAGGGATCAGGGAGGGACGGTGCAGGCAAACCCTGCCGAATTTCGAGAGGAACCAATCTGTTGTGGCGGAAAAAACCAGACGGCAAAAACGATCCATTAGCGCAGCATGACTGTGCCGGTAAAACAGAACCCTATCAAACCTGACAACTAGAGAGTGCCATGAAGCCTCTTTCTAAACGGGATGTTCAAGCTAATTGACTGGGTGAATAAGCGCAATTAGGGAGAGCGGGCCGCGGTGAGAGCCAACGCTAATTGACGTTTACGGAGGGGGAGCGCTTCGCGAGGAGATGAGAGGAGGGTGAGGATTTGCAGGTCGGCCTCTATGTTCTAAATACGGCTCCGTCTGCCGAAAAGAGCGCAGCCTAAAACGCAAATAATATCCCAGATTAGCGGGATCGGGGATCTTACTGTCTGTCAGATCAGGCTGATCAAAGACCGGGGGAGATGTGCTCTCCCTCGATTCAGCACGACTGTCTGTGAACACACGCACGAGACGGGCCGTTTGGATCTGAGACGGAGAGGAGGGTGGGCGGCGCCAGTGAAAGGCGGGGCTCGGAATCGCTCCCCACCGCCGTCGTGCCTCTCCGAGCCACGAGGCTGTCGGGGAACGACACCGCACCACGAGAAACCGTGGAAATCGCAATGAGTCACGCCACCCTTCAGGCCTGTCCGCCTGCTTTTAAACAAACTAGGACCAGGGGAACATTTCAAAACAAACACTTCACTTCAAGCAAGAACATTCTCCTCGCTTATACGGAATTTAACACAGTTAAGGAAACTTTTCAAGACAAATGCTTCACTCCAAGCAACAGTATTCTCTGTCAGTACTGTATTTTACAGTTCGCTATTTACATGCACACTCCCGGTGCGGTTGTTCCCAAAGGCGGACAGAACACCACAGCGCTACATGCTAATCGCGCTGCAGCTGCTTGCGAGACGGCAGGATATTCACTTCCATAGAGTGGCCTCACGGACCCATAAGCGGGTCACTCCTGCACTGACCACACCTTGAGGAGGGGTCTGTGGTCTAATCTGCGTGACAATGCTACTCTTAGCATTGTGATGCACTTATTTAGAAGTCACTCTGGGTAAGAGCATCTGCTAAAGGGCATGTAATGTAATGTAACAGATTTTCTTTCTGAGGCTCCTCCCACACACACTGAATGACAGGTAGAGCTACCACATATCATCAATCCCTGACTGGCTGAAACAAAAAGACTGCTCTCAATGGCAATATACTATGACTGTTTCCCATCACTGAGGGCTTGACAATATGATGGCTACACCCACTTTGGATGGTGTGAAGTCTCACTTCCATATCACTACATGCCCACGATTACTAAGTCCCACTGTCACCTGCACTGAAGGCCAAACAAACATTGACCTGGAACATAATTACCCGTGCTTCCGAAACAAGTGTCCTGCGCCTCCCGTTTGAACAAAGCGGGGAGCGGTTCACAGCCCTCTGAAGCAGACGTTCAGCTGCATTAAACACACAGCCCGCGGCGCTAAGCTGTAAACTCAGACGCTAACGAGGGAAGCGCTGCGCAGCACTGTGGCCAGAGACGCGTTGTTCTCGATTCTTACGAGAGGCGTGAAATACGCCCTTTCGCGGTTCCCTCCTCCCGCGGATCGGCGAGCGAGGGGGGCGCACTCCGTCCGGCCGCCCATCGCCGACGGCCCCGTTCCGCTTCATTAAAGCTCATTTGCAGCTAATGACACGCCGGAGTCTGGGGCATCGGCGGATAGGTGACCCCGTCAGCTCATCAGACTCAGCAACAGGGCCCTCGCTGGAGGGAGACAGCAGAGGGTGGGGTGTCGGTATCCCCATCCCTGCCCCCCCCGCGTGGGCTTGGCATACGACATTCCTGCTCCAACCGGCTGAGGCGTCCGACAACCGCGGGGGAAACGGATGGCCCCAAAACTAGGGGCACAATTTAGCATTTCCGTTATAAAGACAGAGACGCGCTGCCGCCATGCTTTGGATGGGAAAGAGACGTCAGCAGCTTGGTTTACCAGGGCCACCTCACACAGCGTCTTTCATAGCCAACGTGACCAAACGCTGAAGCACCACGCACAATGATGAGGAAATACTTACTTTAGCCTCTTCTGCTGTGAAGCCCTGCTGTGATCCTAAACAGCAGTAACCCTAACGTTATATCAGTGTCTTTCACTCTTGCCAGAAAAACCCCATACAGTTTGGTTATGAATTTTGCTTAAGGCCACCTGTAATTCAACTTCCGATGGAGTCTCGCTCAGTAGGATCACACACACGGGAAGGAGGGACAGCCGAGCGGGAGACACGTAGCCAGCGTCAACCACCGGCCCGCCCGAGTGACCGGTCACAAATAACAAGGCGCTCCGGGTTCCTCAATTACGCCGACCCCAACCGACTAATAACAAAGTGACAAGATGACATTTACTCCACGGCTGCTTTTCTCCCTTAAAGTTCACACGGCGTGGGCCAATTAAACGGGAACGTATAGGACACATAGATTGCACGCTAGCAGAGATCCCGGCCTGTCACATCAGTCAGGGACAGGAGACATTTTGAATCACTGCAGCGAAGAGCGTTCAATCAGGGGAAACCGAGAGGTGTCAAAATTCATTACCGAGATGTCCGACGATCAAGCAACACACAATGCAGAGAAGTAAACGGCCATTCCTGGACACGGATCCGGGACATTGTTAGTAATATTAAGCATGTTCCTTTGACCCGTCCTGGGATTAGCAAGAGAGCTGTGCTCATAGCTGGCTAAAAACATAAAACAGCCATTCACTAGAAAGCTTTCCTTCCAGTGTTGGAACTTTTCGCTTGGGTAACTGGTCATTGAGATAAGCACTTTTGCCATTCTGGCTAAACTGAACGGCAGCCAAGTGGTTGCAGAAAGCAATATAGAGGAGAATCTAACGACCTGAATTAGTTAATCAGAGGATAAATCAAAAGTGAAGTGCTCATTATCTCAGGAATAAGTACCTCAATAACACCCCAAGTTCAAACATTTCTTAGGAAAAACTTTGCTATAAGTCCTGTGAAAGTTTATAGAAGGTTGTCCACTACATTTTTAAATGCATATGACAATCCCCACCTGATAGGTTATGCCTGGTGGGTCCCATCTTCTGTTGGATAGCTAACATCAAGCTCCGCTATGGGGTTAAACCGCCGTTTTCTGTCAGGTTGCTCCAGTTTTGCCAGACAGAAACAACCGTTAAAAAAACCCATACAAACTGGAGCCCCATGGTTCCTCCTGGCTCCAAGTCTGAAAAGCCCCCTACTGGTCCAGATGTGAATGACATGGATCAAAAGCAACCACTGAGGAGGGTGGGAGAGAGTGATCTGTGAAAGACAGTCACACTCTGTCCAGAGATGACATCACAGCAGGGACATTAACAGCCCTGAGGTGATTTATGCAATAATTTAAAAAAGTGCCCACTATGCATATGAAGTGCCAACCTACGCACCGACATATCAAAATCGATACTGGTACCGTAAAGAACAAGTGTCAACAGCGCTCTCGCAATTAGAGGCGACAGCTTTTCATCAATGACTCTGTGCTGAGTGTAATTTAACATGCAGAGCAGGCCCTGTTTGTCTGGGAGGACACTGGACAGCAGAAATTTCTCCTCAGTGATAATGTTGGAGAATATCACGGCGAGTTATTTCTGGACCGCAAACATGCGAAGTCAGGACTTTTCTCCTAGAGGCCACTCTTCCAGCCTGTGGCGTCAAAAGACGCCTGAAGGCGCCTGGTTGACTGAAAATATCCTCCTCTCCATTTGCGTAAACAGTGCGCTACTTAACGCTCGGCATCCCAATGCGTTTACAGCTCATTAAAATGCATGATGTAAGGGTAGAGATTCAGATTGTGTAAGAAACTCTCAAACAAAAAAAAATAAAAAAAAAATATATATACATCCAACAGAGGACAATATGTTGAAAATGGGCTTAATAACACGACAAGAGAGTGAGTATCTACCATTTACTGGTCAGAGCAGTGGAAGGAAAGTCCAGTGGAAACGTGCAGAACCTGTGCTTTTCTGCAGCACAGACGAATGACAATACTGTCACTCTCCTGTCAGTGGAAGACCTCCCACCAAACGCAGGCTAACAGCACCGAGCCCCCGACGTGACCCGGAAAACTCACGCAGCCCTCCTCCTCAATTAGCGTCAATTATCGGCTCCCTCGTTTATTACCAATTAACCCACGCGGCGCGATTCCCCTGGGGGCAACGCGGCTCCAGCGCGCGACCTCGCGGGTTGCATGAGTCACCCGCGACCGGGTAGCAACAACCGAGAATTTCGCTCTGCCGATGAACGCGCTGGACCCCACCCCCCCATCCAGCGCTACCGCTACTTATTAGCATCATTAGCTTCTGCACTCATATGCAATATACACACAATGTATTAATTATTTGAGCTGCGCTGGGAATCCCCTTGCCGGCCTTTTTTAGCTGTGTTACTAGAGGGGCGCGGGGGCTGCACGTTTAAATGCGAGTGCTAAATTTAACGTGCCATCCGCTCTCCAGGCATCAGACCCACAGTCCCGCAGCTGTCAGGGCCTGCGACGGTGGAGTAAACACGGAACGCAGCTAACGTTAGCGGCGCCACAGAATCCCTGTGCAGGCCAGTCAGAGAGGAAGCAGGGGCTCCGAGCGAGAAGAGAGAGGCTGTAAAACACTCCGCTAAGGATGCGCTGGCTCCCCTCCGCCTTTGCATCAATAATTTATGCCGTTCTGGGTATTAGGAAGGCACACTGTTGACCTCGCGTTCCGGGGAGAATCGCAATTACGCGGAGGCTACGGAGAGGCGTATTGATGAAAGAGACGGAGCTTCCACTCGAGTGAGCGATCCCCATGCTGCCGGTGTGAAAGGACTCGCCTGCCGACAGCTTGCGCTTTTACATGCTCACATGGGTTTAGAGGCGGGGTCTGAGGGGGGCGGAGCTTACCTTCCGTCCTATGGCTCCGTTGGGCTTCCTGGGGGGCGGGGGCTCGAAGATCCTCTGCTGCTGCTGTGGGGGGAGCGTGGAGTAGAGCGGGATGATCTTGATGTCTCCCACCTCGGGTCCCAGGTCGTCGATCTCGCGCTTGATGCGCTTGCAGGCCTCGTCGATTTCCTGCGGGGAAGGGGGGAGAGCGAAGAGGCGTCAGCGCGGTCGCTTAGGGTCCGGCGTCATCGGCGACGGGCGTATTGGCCGTCACCACCAGCAGTGGAAATGAAATGTGAACTGGCATGTGCTCGAGTCAAATTCTCTGAGGTCTCGTCTTCAAGCTGCACATCTTCCCTTCTTTCTCTCTGACAGAACAAAGGCAACGGGACACACCGAACAACGCTGAAATAGGACAAACCTCCGAAAGGACATTAATAGATTTACTGTGGATTCGGAACATATCCAATCGCTGAAGCTGGCAGCTGGACCCTGGACAGGATTTCCACTCAAAACACATTCATATCCTCCCCAAATCTTTACTGATTTTCAGGATAAACATCAGACTTAACAGTTTTTAAATCCAGAAAACCTAAACGAAAATCAAGTCACTTTGAAGACGGAAATGTGTAGGAAATGCGTAAATGCTTTACTCATTGCTTTAAATGTATGCCGCGCCTGCAAGTACAGACACTTATACTAGGAACCACATAAGAATCTTCAAATCACTACTGGTAATGGGCACACTGTACAAGATAACCAGTCAGCCTAAGTTCTGTAGCAACATCAGCCCTCTGGCATAGACAGGATTAACAGTACATGAAAAAGAGAAAAGCAAGAATGAACTCTCTTTTTTAAAATTTAGGAAACTTTCCGTGATTTTTTTGAGGATAGTGGGAAACCTAGGATCGCTTTCAATGACTTTCCAGGAATAATATTTTAAGGGACTGTGAGACATCCTTGGGGACCCTGCTAGGCTCAGACAGATTTCAGAGCAGCAGCATCGTGACCCAAGCGAAAGGTCCCGGGAGACAAGCTGAGCGGCTGGGGAACGGGGGACACAGGGGTGTCAGCTTTGAGTTCCAAAAACGCTACACTTCCCCCTCTATCTGCAAGCAGCAAACTCAGCCCACCTCCAAGTGGAGACCAAGTGATGCCTCCCGCAAGCCGGGATGTTGTTACCAAGCAACCCCTGCCCATGGTACCCTACCAGGCAATCAAATGCAACCCAGACACGATCTCAGGTCTTCTTGTGCCTTAACAGTGGTACTTGCTGGGGTTTTGCCACCCAAACTGAAAACGACCACATAATGTAGCGCTCTCACTGGCGAAGCTTTTAAAGTGTTCCAAACAGGCAGTCCCTCTGGAATGCTTTACTGAGGAGGACACTGAAGAAAGCGGCTCTAACCGCTCTCTGGAATAAGGAAGGAATTATGACCCTGGGGGAACACGAGTGGAACGTAATCAAATGCCTTCCGTTTTGCTGGAAACTTCAAACACAGACGGGTTAGAAAGCAAGCCTCTGCTACAGCGCCACCTTCAGGCCGCAGTGGAGACCGCAGCCACTTTTCACAGGATCATGTGACAGACAAATTGGCACCGAGTGAGAGGGGGAAACGCCCTGTAGTAACCGGGAGCGAGGTGCATTCTGAAATTACAGGAGCCGTTTTTAGTGCACTTCCATTTTATCAAGGCCACTGCCTGACACTGAGAACACTGCCATTTCATCACAACCCAGCAATAAAGCCCTCTCCCTCAGAGCATTACCAACACACCGGCCACTCTAAAGGGCAAGAATGAATCAGCTTCCCACCCGCGGTGTGAGCGCGTTATGAAATCCCAGCATGCATTTAACGGCGCCGGTAAAAATATGCATGCAAATCTTAACTGGCATGAATTGTGTATATACATTTTAAATGATTCATACATACCTTCAAGGAGTCATTATAAAACCTTCCATACTAATAACCTGTCAACTCTCAACACCTGCAGCTCTCTTGAAAATGAATGTAAATGACTACCATAAGACAGGACACAAGCAAGTATACATGTAACAGAAGGTAACAGAGTGCTGTTTGCTATGTTCTGCATTAGGACAGCTGGCGGTAAAACAGTCAGTCAGTGTGTTCTCTGATAAGTTAATTAGAAAGGGAGAAGCACACAGTATTTGAGTTGAGTGGTGGTGTTACAATCACTCAGACTTTAGGCTTACTGAAGTAAAACACACAGAAAAAAGATAACGCATCCTATCCTACTTGGCTGCAAATAACAATCATGATCTAAGTAAAAGAGAAAGATGTTGCTTCCTGTTCATATTAAGTTTGCATATATTGATGCTTCCATCTATATCACTCTCACAAGAGAACAGAAACCAATAGGTTAAAAACACTCAGAGGCAGCTTCTACGCACCCTTTCCAACTGATCTCAAATCAGCTTTTAACCTAAACAAAATCAAATGAACTGCAAGTATACAAAACACTGAACTTTCCAGGCCATCTTAATATCCTTAATACATTTTTATAAGACAAAAGAATATCCCATGAGCAAAAAAAGGGGGCGTGAACTTTCAAAACAACCAATCAAATTCCACATTCATTAGACAGTTTACACATTGTATTCATGAGGTTACTGAATCTGCCTCACATCGCTAATTCCAACAGTGATCTGGTACTGAAGGGGGAAATATCAAACACGCACACTCTAGTTAGACAGTTCTGTGTGATCCAAGTCACCTTGGCTCAGATGCAAACCTAGCATATGCTTTCAAACAGGACATCCTGGAAGGCATTCACGTAACACTCCAAGTGAACGCTCCTAAACCCATGACTATGTTTCTCACACCACATTCACCTGCTAAGCAATCACAAACACAAGACCCACTGAAAGCTATTCAAGGGTACCTGTGGCCACAAATGACCCTGACAGGCTACTCCAGGTGAGCATTCAGAGAAAACGTCCATGTATTTATAATACAGAAGTTCTGTGTACAAGTACGTCATATTTATGTACTATAGTCGGACTAGTTTACTGCAGGAGGCACTATGTGCCTCTGGAAGGGGGGGGGGGGGCTGACTTCAGCTGAGCATGGGCTTGCCCTACCTTGACCCAATCCATCCCTTATGGCACCAGCCTCACCCAACATTTCACCAGTACTGTTTGGACTCTGGTTGCTCGAGCGAAAACAGTCAGTTTGCTTCAGGCATTCTGGTAGCTAAATCCAGGGCTCTTCCTGTTTCATTCTACAGAGGTACCTTCTACAGAGAGATGTGCTTTCTACAGAAAGATGTGCTGCTATTCACTGTTCTTTCTGTTCCAGTGGCATGCATTTAATGTATCTTAGCATGATTACATTACATTATTGGCATTTAGCAGACGCTCTTATCCAGAGCAACTTACATGTGTTACACTTTTTTTTTTTTTACAATGTTATCCATTTATACAGCAGGATATTTACTGAGGCAATTGTGGGTTAAGTACCTTGCCCAAGGGTACAATAGCAGTGCCCCAGCGGGGAATCGAACCGGCAACCTTTCGGTCACGAGTCCTGCTCCTTAACCACTATGCTACACTGCCGCCCGGCCTTGTAAACTGCTCAGACAAGTGCGTGCCAAACACACAATAATAATAATAATCATAATCACAACAGTGATCATATTCATCATCATTGTCGTCACATGCAAAATGATTAATTTAGGCCTTTGTGCGTGTCAGTGAAAGAGCACGAGCGCGTGTGCGTGCAGAAGCGCGCGTGGTGGCGCGCGAGACGTGTCGCGCCTCCTACCTCCTGTCCCGTGAGGAAGAGCAGCACATCGCCCTCCTCCTCCTCGCACATGTGTATCTGGATGACGGTGCGGATGGCCGCCTCCAGGTAGTCCCGCTCGGGCTCCGGCGTGTAGAAGATCTCCACGGGGTGCGTGCGCCCGGGGATGGTCAGCAGGGGGCAGCTGTCGAAGTACACCTGGAACTTCCCCGCGTCCAGTGTGGCGCTCATCACGATCACCTGGGTGGGGCGGGGCGGGCGGAGAGGAGTCACGCTCACAGCCCGAGCAGTGTGCAGTGCGAAGCCTTCCCAAACCTCCCCTTTTAATATTCCAGACTGTCATCTCTGTGCCTGCGTTCTCTGCGCCCAAAGCAATATGGTAACCCGGCCAAGGGAAACTCTCATTAAGGAGGATGAGGACGGGAGATCATTCAGACTAAACCTGAGCAAACACATATCGGCTTTGACTGTCTCCCAAAGCATTGCAATCACTGTCCATCTGTGCCCACCACATCCTTCCAATAAAGACTGCACAGTCTTTCTGGACTGACACGCTTTAAGGCAGCAGACGCCGGGAAAAACAATCTTTTTTTTCTATACAAACACATGCTGAAAATCTCCCTGGCTGAAATGCTTTTATGCATGTTTCCAAAAGAGCAGAGAGCGTTTTACATTATAGTACATCACTGTCATTTAGCAGACGCTCTAATCCAGAGCAACTTACAATTTATAACTTAGGTTACAATTTTATCTATTTACACCAGTGGACATTTACTGAGGCAACTGTGGGTTAAGTACCTCGCCCAAGGGTACAGCAGCAGCACCCCAGCGGGGAATCGAACCAGCAACATTTCGGTTATGAGCCCTGTTTCTTACCACTATGCCACAACGCCACCACAAACCCTTGACAAAAAGCCACTTCCAGGCCGACTGGGTGTGAGGCCTGCATTGGCCGTACCTTAAGGTCCGCCCTCTGTCGCACCACCTCCTTCAGGACGCCCATGAGGATGTCGGTGGCCAGCGTCCGCTCGTGGGCCTCGTCCAGAATGATCACGCCGTAGCGCTCCAGGAGGGGGTCATTCATGGCCTCTCGCAGCAGCATTCCGTCAGTCATGTACCTTAGAGGGGAGAGAGGGGGATTATGGGTAAGACGCAAACGTCATGGCTCTGCCAGCGATAAGCTCAGCCGAGGCACAAACGTCACAAGTGGCTGGCAGACTCAAGACACTGCAGTGCAGAACACTTCCTGTTTCTGTCCAATGTGACGTCTACCTTCAATTGCTGAAGTAGGTCAACTGCTGTTGACCTTAATTCTTTTCCTTCACAGTTTAAGGAGCTGGGATTGTAACCAAAAAATTTCATGCTCAATTCCCAGGTGGGGTACCGGCACTGTATCCATTACTAAGGGTCTAAACTTGAACAGCATCAATAACTATCCAGCTGAGAAAACTGATTCATAAACTACACACATCATCCTAGACGGGTCTGCAGAGCAACTAACCGAAGCATTCCAATGTGCCTACAAAGCTGTTTTTAACATCCTGTGGACTCACAGCGCCCCCTATCTGCCAGGCCGTGTAAGCACGCGGAGTCCGGGGTACTCACTTGAGGATGGTCTTGGCGCTGCTGCAGTCCTCAAATCGGATGGAGTAGCCCACCTCCTGCCCCAGCATGACGTCCATCTCGTCCGCCACCCTCTGCGCCACGCTCATGGCCGCCACCCTCCTGGGCTGGGTGCAGGCCACGCCCCGCTTGGGCCCCGGCAACGCCCGCACCATGTCCACACACCACTGTGGGATCTGCGGGAGTAGAGGCGTGTCGATTGTCAGCGTCGATGACAGGTGGGTTCACAGCTTAAACTCCCCTATAATTATACACACTCAAACACGGTTTAACTCTGCTCTGTGTGCAGCTAGAGGGAGGGCAAGATGCCTGACAGCGTTGCAAAGTGGGTGGTCTTTAGATGACATTATTGTAAATCAACTCACAACTCATTCAGCATACAAAACCACCAACTTACTCACACGCACCAAGCTTTTGTAAACATATTTTTATTCGCATGCCAAGTATAGCCCAGTGAGTCAACAGAAACACTTGCAAAACAGGTCTTCCACTACAATTCAAAATGTACCCAAGTTACACTAAAACATCCCCACCACACAGCCTCTAACAAACTGGACAAACAAACTAAGCACTATGCTAAAGCAAACTTAGCCAATGTTCACAAAGTTCTTTCGTGTAACTTGAAAATGTGTTTCTGTCCACATCTCAAACACAAATAGATTTAAATCTAAATGTATGCGCTGCAGAGACTGTCCCCATGTTGTCTTTTGTTTCCTGGGTGAAGTCCACTTTTGCGCTTGAGCGCCTGGCCTGTGTTGTGCTCAGGTCTGCTCTAACAGAAGCAGCACACGCTGTTGCAGTAAAAAACCACCGGATGCCAATCCATCAAGACGGACTTCAGAGCCTCATGTGACACACAAGGGTCGAGGGGAGAAAAAGCACTGGCCCACTGGCTATCACCTTTTGGGAGCCGGTCTGGCACTGCAGACCGCACCAGTTAAAAATTCAGCTTCATTATAGATATAGAAGATCGACTGGACACAAAAAAATAAACAAAATTAATGACGCATTAAAAAGTCGAACCCAATCTCTTCGTAAGTCTATATTTTATTCACTAAATTACCCTACAATTCTCCATAAAAAGTGAACTATATTGTTGTAAACCAACTTTAATCGATGACTTCATCCAGTGAAATGTAGAAGTGCTGAGACTTGAGGAACTGTGCATTGGAAAGATAACACGGAGGAAGCCTCTTAGAGGAGCAGCAGACCACTTCTGGCCAGACAGGACAAGCCAGTGTGATAAATAAGTGATGGGGTAAACAGAGCTAGCCGCCCCAGCGATTTTAAAAAAATAATGAGACCTGCAAAAGTTGGAAACTACTCCAACTGGCTCAGGCTTACCCTTCTAGGAGTGCCTTTTTCTGCAGCTCAGTACTTACTCTCACCTACTCAACATCATTCTCTATGGCTGCTACCCCTCTTCTCTCCTCCAACTCTCCCTGTCTAAGGCTCTTTTGTACCTCTGTTAATGCTTTCTCTCCTCTCCCCTCCCTGCTCCGGAACACCTGCCCGGGCTTCAGCCATGGGAATCGATTGAGCAGGCCAGCCCATCTTCCCTGGTCCAGTTCCAGATGCCTGCTCTCCTGCCTGATCGTGCCCAGACACTTGACCCGGCCAGCCAGTCCCACCAACTTGAACACTGTCTCGCTCCTCGGACTTTTCCACGAATTTAACTAATACGCTCCTCCACTGCTCTAGACCTAATTGGCTGCCCGTTGCTGGCCAGAGGCTGATGGGCTCCCCCTCTGAGCTGGGTTCTGCTCAAGGTTTTTCTTCTTTTAGCGAGAGAGTTTTTTCCTTGCCACTGTTGTAGGCTTTCTATGGGGGGTTCAGGGTCAGTACATCTGTGAAGCTGCTTTGTGACAAATATCTTTCGTTAAAACCACTATACAAATAAAATTTAACTGAACTGAAGTGAACTGAAGAGAAGTGAATTGAAGAGGGGAATCCATCAGAATATTGGAGACAAACCCCTAGACAATGTGTACTGAACCCAGATATCAAAAAAATAATAGCTTCACTGGTCATACAGAAAATGTGAGAAAAAAAAGGTTGAAACCAACTATCTTCTGTAAGAACACCTGGCTACATTTAACCAACAACAGCACACCCATTACATATACCTCAAGCAACACTCCCTAACTACTATTTACAGCACAACTCATGTAAGCAGCTGACGCAAGCATTCATTCACAAGTTTAGGACAAAGACTGAATCCTGAGTCTCTACACTCTACACCAGGTGGAGGCGGGATCTGGGCAGCAGCTCCAATGAAGGCTAGATGGGGGCGTGGCTTTGGGGAGAGGGACTCCGCCCCTCACCTGCGTGGTCTTCCCGGAGCCCGTCTCTCCCACGAGCACGAAGCTCTGGTGGCGCGTGAGGATGTCGCTGAAGCGCTCCCTGTACTCCCACACGGGCAGCTGCAGCCTCTTCTTCAGGATCTCGTAGTAGCGGGGCGTGTGCGGGAGGTTGGTGAAAGGGTTAATCTGCTGGTGCACGGCCGGGGGCTTCAGCACGGGCATGCCTCCGCCGCCGCCGCCCCCCGCCATCATGGGGTTGAGCGAGACGCCGGGGGCCTTCATGTCCTTCTCTCTGTCCCGGTCGCGGTCTCTGTCCCGTTCGCGGTCGCGGTCCCTCGGCCGGTCGTCGCGGTCTCTGTCGCGATCTCTGTCTTTTCTGCGGGGAGGAGCGGACACGCGCACACAGTCAAACCAGGGGCCTAACAGATCAGCCAGCACAAGTGAGATACTGACACAGGACAGGATGTTGATTTTTGCCATCTCCTGCCATCTTAAAAAGGGGTTGCTGGAAAGAAAGAAGTCAACATTTAGGCTAAACTCAATATTGTATACTTAGCCTAAGCTCTGAATTGATTACAAAACCGGTTTATCCCATCAAAGTTATAGCTTTCTG
Organism: Megalops atlanticus; assembly: GCA_019176425.1. Lineage (NCBI taxonomy): Eukaryota > Metazoa > Chordata > Actinopteri > Elopiformes > Megalopidae > Megalops > Megalops atlanticus. The sequence goes on from CM032894.1 coordinate 18,937,182, forward strand.
TTATATCATTTTCCTGCGTGTTGAAATATTTAAGTCTCCTTTACCTGTACAATTACATGTAATTTCCACTTTTTCTGTTACAGTAGCCAAATTTATGCTCAGGAAGCAATAAAAGACATGCAATTAAAACATGACTTTGTCTTGTTTATTTCCCCAAGACTGCATGACACGCATTTCTTCAGCTAAGATTTAAGATTACAGGCTACACAGCACAAATCTGTAGCTCGCTAATGCCTGACAAGGCCTGTGAGATTCTGGCCAAGATCCTGGCTCTGTCTGAAGGACAAATTGAGGCACAACTCAAGATGTACTCCATAATTCAAGCCCCTCAAAAGCAAACTGGGACAAAGAAAAAAAAAACAACAATACAGCATGTATTGCAGTTTGTGTCAAAGTGTGTGTAAATAAGGCATACTTATTGTGAAATGGTGGGTAATTTTTAAATTATAACAAAAAGGTGCAGATTCAAATCCCAGGTAGGATACTGCTGTTGTACCCTGGAGGAAGGTATTTAACCTAAATCCCAGTAAAACTGCTCACTGAATAAATGCAGACCTGAAGAACAGTATCTGCAAAGCAACCAACTAAATATGACCAATCAAGATTCAAGAACTTTACTTGTCACATACACGGTTATAAACAGTACACAACTTGTAGTGAAATGTAAAGATCAGACTTGAACACAAGCACTGTATCTGTGTAGGGAGTGTGAATGCAGGGAATGACTCCACAACAAGGCAACAACATGCTGGTGGGAGTTCAAGTCCAGACAGATTCTAAAATAAGTCCACAACCTGCTAAGCTTCCATCCTCAGGTTGCAAACTCTCGCTCCTCAGTTTTGTTCACATAACTAAAAGTACCCCCAGCAATGGAAGACTAACATTAGTTTTTGAAACTGAACCGATTTGACAAAACACAATTGCAATGCGGGGCTTTCGAATCGGAGTTCATATTCCCTTGTGAAACTCGGGCACCCCTACTGAGTTTCGATACTCGATCCTAAATCACTGCCGTTTTGACAATTTCGCGCAGGCGGATTCAGGCGATGCAGTACCAAGCACCTCCTTATCAACCTGTGGACAAGGGTTACATAAACCCGTTACCGCTTCCCAGCAAAATGTTTTGCTGATTAGCTAGATTAGCGACTTTTGGCGAGCCACCATAGGCCTAAGTTTCTTCCCTTAACTAACCGTCTCGTTACCCGTACTTGATGAGTATGTCCGATAAACCAAACTGTGCAATTTACTGTATGCCACAGGACACCACCGCAAAAACATTAATGAACAGTTTTAATGTCCCAGCGTGCAAGCTAAAGCAACCATCCTCTCGGCGCAAAGCCAGCCCTCTGCTCGGCGGTAAAAAGCTAGCCCTGTCATTCACTAGAGAGGTTCATTGCTTGATCTCCAACTAGTTAACTACAGTATTGGCCCTGGCCGCGCTATGGTTTGTATGGCTAAACATGTCATATGTAGCTACGTTAGCTACCTCACTAGAAAAGACAGACAAGCACGACTAGTTAGCCGCCAGTCTAAACAAGCTAGCTGTCTACTGGCAATGCAGCGTGAAGAAGTGGCTAATTCCATAACCCGGTATTTTCTTAACAGCAATCTCAAAACGTCGACTATGCATTTATTACTATAGACGTTTAAATATCCTCATGTGTATTTTAAGAAAGCCTACGTGCAAATCAGCTGGTTTTGGCTAGCTCGCATTATAATCAAATGTGGCCGGTTATGCAGCTAGGCCACGGGCCATTTCCACGTGCATAGCTTGCTAGCTAGCTGGCTACTGAGAAACGCAAGGTTGACGTTTAGGAGAATCAGCTCAGTGATTGATTTTTAACACAGAATTGTGTTCATGTGTGCGTGCATCCCGTACAGATACGTACAGACAGCTAACAATGTTAAGGGAAAACCAAATACGGTGATCTAACAAGCTTTCAGAACTTCACACATTGGCAAATACTGCTAGCCAGACTACAAACAAACCAAATGCCGTTACTGGCTAGGCAGATAATCAACGGATATCTTATCTTACCCGTCAGACGATCTCTTTTTACTAGACGAATAGTCATCTCCTAAGTCTAATCGATGCCTTTTCGACATCTTGTTTTAAATATACGGAGAATTAAAATAAGAAGTCAATGCAGACAATCACTTCGAAGCACCGTTGCTCTCCCACAGGAAAGAGCAACAACGATGAAATGGCGACCGGAAGTACTTACCTCATCATTCTTCCGAAGAAAAAAATACAAAATAATAAAAATAAAAACGTTAACACTTGAGGGTAGAATTAGCCAGATTACATTAACACTTAGGCTTTATGTTTTCGTATGACTTTCAGTTAAATGTGAGATTTATAACATGATGTCATTTAAATGAAGCCGGTAGTGTTAGAAATGGTTCGATTTATCCACATCTTCTCTGTTTAATTTATGAATGGCGCTGAAGCTACTTTGAGGCTCACTACGCATGCGCGTTAGAAATTTTTTGTATAGGCATTGTAAGGTATTACTGCTTGCCTGTTGTATCATATTCTTATTAAAAATGTTAAGAATGATGTGAAACGTAACATATCCGGCACGATTTGTGTCTTACATGCTCGTGTGTATAACCCGCAAGACCGATTTCTGATACCAGTACAGAATTAGCTAGCTGAGGTTATTATTAGAAAGCATTTAGCTTTACACCAGCAACATCAAAAGACAATCAATGCTTTTTTTAATTTCAGCACTATTGTGATCTCATATATTTGAATATTGCAAATAAAAATGGTCACGTTATAAACGTGTTTCAATGGGCCAGCTGCTGCTGTCATGGTTGGAGTTTAAACTGTGATGCAGAACAGAAAAGTGGTAAATGCACAATTGAAATGTCCCGCGCGTTCAATTCTGTATCTGCATTCGTTTCCACGCACAGTAGGCTTCCTAACACACCCACTTTGAATAACCCTATCTTTTGCAAGTAGGCTAACTACATAATCACATGTATGACTATTTCAAATGCACAGTGTTTAGGGTTTAGGACATGGACTAGTCTGAAATTAATTTTTCAGTAGTTTAAGGCAGCAGTTGTCGCGCGAATGTTGTAAAGTAAAGGCTTTCATTCCGACAAGGTGAGTGGATACAGAACGATAGTGACGTCCAATAATCATCCTGGCATGCATCTGGGTTCATGAATGGATCTGTTGATACGTGAAGGACATTTGTTTTATTCGAAGGGGAAATGTGTCTAGCTGGAGCATAAAATACATTAGTTCCGAGAGTTGCAGGGACTTTGAGGAAGGAATAGTTGTAACCTGCTAAATGAAATCGGAGTTGCCACGTCTTCACAGAAGAAACTCGGTTGCCATATACCAAAGTTGTTTGTTGAGAGAAATCGCTAGCGGTAATAAGGCTATTTGCATGTGGACTATCCAGAGTTTTCTACGTTTCCTACACAAACACTATGGTATGGGAAACAAACGACGTGCACCCTAGACTGGTAAAGAAATCATAGTATCTAACTAGGACATTTGAACATGAATGGAACTGGGATGCGGACATAGCCTTTGCACAATGTCGTTCTAATAATGCTGGGATCCTAAAAGGGGAAACAACAACGTCCATAATCCCACGTTGTAACATGGGCCAATAATAATCACAAAGATTTGTGTACTTGATGGGTTATCTCCATAGTGTAGGTTTCAGCTGTAATACGTGTCACTCACCAATGAGTAAAAAATAAGACATCAGTCTCATGTACACAAGGTGTGTCTGCTCTCGACACGGCCACTCGCCGCTTCATATTAACAATGTAGTTAATATAACAGCGAGCGTTATGTCCCCACCTCTACCTGTTGACTTTGTTGTCATAATCTGAACGCATAATATTGCTCATATTGAAAATGCAGAATAATCCAGTGAAATAATATCGTTTTTAATACCCATACATACAGGCATAGCACTCATGGAATATGACTTGGAAATTGTGTAGGTGGCAAGAAACGAAACACTACTTTTACTTGAAAAAATATTACATTCAGTTGTGCTACACAAAGCTACAGGCTGAGAAAACCGGACAAACGCGATTGGTTAAATACATTCTTTAGTAGTTAGGAACACTGTACCTATCACATGTGGTTTCTGCCCCCATTTACAACGTTTCATGTCCAACTATAACTTTCGTATTACCAGAACAAATGAGAACCCACGGTGCCAAAGTTATTCGATACAACAAACGAAATATTATAGCGTCACTTTGGTACAGTAAATATAGAGAACATCACTTTTACCTGTGATAAACGTGGTAGTGTTTACACGCTGAGAGCAATTTTGTTAGTGATATGCAATTACACAACCTAGGCATTGCCTTGAGAAGGCAAACGGGTAATTTACAGTAACGAGTGATGAGCAGGAAAACAAACTGACCACGCCTTTTGTTTTTCCTTTACTTGTAATTACATTCTAGTATAATTGTTTGAAAATTTATAGGCCTGATGCACAAAAAAGCACCACTCTAATAAAAATAATATGGGCCGTTCCTAGATTCCAGATACTAACAAAAACAAAGACGTTAACAAGGCTAATACTTAAAGATAAATTCATAACAGCATCAATTTGTGTTGAAACCACTGTGTTGATAAAGCAACAGCAAGAAAGATTTGTCACAACGTGCAAATCACTGAAAGGAAAAGTTTTAAAAACATTTGTTCAACGTATTTTTCTTTACTTTTACCTACCTGTTATATTACATAAGGACATAATGCATACCCTGTCCCAAACCCAGTACTTTTCCCCGGTTCTACAGTCGTTACAGAGTAAAAGCGTGATGTAACTAGTAAATCCCTCCCAGATGCTACCGCCCCCTTGATACGCCTAAACTTGACGGGGAGGGATGGGACACATATAACAGCCTCGCAGATACAGCTCGTCTGCAACTTTTTTGTCAAGCTGGTTGTGAAAGCTGAAACGGACTTTCAACACACAAGGTAATGTAGCCTGTGTAAAAACCGCTAAAGAATAGCCTACTTTCTGCTAGCAAAACTTTGTAAGTTATAAACATACCTCTTTACGCACCGTGGTAATTAGTTAATTACGGCAATGCACGTCCTGCTTTTTCTTAACACTGCGTCACAATAATGTGTGAAAAATCGATCTCAAATGACCTTTGCACGGATAACGTTTGTGTGCTGGGCGAGCTACCGTTGACGTGTATTCCAGCACACTTCTGCTTGCTTTGGACAAAGAATGCTTTTGGCCAGGGAAATACACCTCCTTCGTTAGATTCAACACAAAAAAAACGTTTTTGTACAGATTGTATTGTACGTCTGCTTTGGTGCATTCTGGTTCAAGCGACGCAGCAGTCAGGAGTCTACAGTGCGTGGTTTCGAGGATTGTTCTCATTTTCCCATGTCCTGGCTGGGCCATTTCTGGACGTGGAAGCCTGCTGGCACGCTGTCTGCCAGTTGTTGCCAGTGTGTTCTGATGCCATCTGTAGATAGGCTGCAGCCCTGTAATCAGAGTGGTAGCAGGGCAACATGAAAATAATTTTTCCCTGTTCAAGCTGCGTGTGCAATTAGTATCAATAGGTGCTCAGTTTGATAGTTATCACGTTTGTTGTGAATATAGAGCATTAGAGGATTGAAAGAGACATTTCACTGGGTAGTGGCTTATGTTGCAATATTTCTTTTCACTAAACATTGTGTAATGTGTTTTAATGTAATATGCATGTTTTATGCTAAGTTGTTGTCCAATTTTATACCAACAAGAGGACCAAGAGTCTAACATTTTTCATTCTGAGATATCCATGTTTCATTGACACATATAAAGAAACATATTTATCTTCCTGAATTCTCATTTGTGGCATCAGAATATGGCATTTAACGCTCTAATTCATGTCTGTTCCAGGACCACAGAAAAGACCAGAAATATGCCCCCCTTCAGCTTCCTGCTGCTGCTGGTCTTGGTTGGATTCCAGGGGCACAGCTGTGAAAGATTCTTGCACAGCGACGAGTCTGCCGCCCAGCGAATGTGGCCCCCGGAGGCGAAGGCGTTCGGCGGCGCCCTCTACGCCACCTGCAAGATGAGAGCCAGCACCAAGCTCCCCGCGGGCCTGCCCTCGGTCAGCGGGTACGTGCTGTTCAAGCAGGACGGCCCGGAGGCGCCGCTGCAGGTGCAGTTCCTGCTCCGCGGCTTCCCCGAGGCGGAGGGCCGGGCCCGTGCCATCCACATCCACCAGTACGGCCAGCTGGCCGGCGGCTGCGACGCCACCGGCGGCCACTACAACCCGCGCGGCGTCGACCACCCGGGCCACCCGGGCGACTTCGGCAACTTCGTGCCCAGCCAGGGCGGGATCCGGGCGACGCGGAGCGCGGACGCCACGCTCTTCGGCGGGGAGTCGGTGCTGGGCCGCGCCGTGGTCGTGCACGAGAAGGAGGACGACCTCGGGCGGGGCGGGGACGCCGGGAGCCTGCTCCACGGCAACGCGGGCCGCAGGCTAGCCTGCTGCGTCATCGGGATAAGCTCCCCCATTATGTGGGACAAGGGCCTGAAGAAGCAGCAGAGGAGCAGGAACTGAGGGGACAGTCAAACTAAGCTCCCAGGGGAAAGTGTGCACGCTGGTCTCTCTGCAAAGCTCTCCCCTCCTCATTTGTTAAACCACCCCAGCCGTTAGCTTGGTTCCACATTTTCCATAAAATGGTACGATGCTGAAGACTGCACACATACCCTGGGTAAACACTTCAGTGCCGTACACTCTGGGACTTGCACCACTGTAGTTTTATACAGCTAATGGACTCTCTGGACCAATTAGGCAAAGTTCTGTAGGAATTCAGTTTGACACCCCTGAACTTAAGGGGAGATTCAGCCAGCTGATCCCAAAGCCATCTGGCTGACTGCTGCCATGGAGTATTTCTTTTGCTCTTAATAAGAATTTGTGGCAGAGAACTGTAAAATGCAGAAGGTAATAATGCATGCAAGAACATTTCGTTGGCATATTATATAATTAGCGTAACACTTATCACGGCATATCTTTGCTAAGGTATATTGACACAACAACAATGTAAACGTAGTAGGTTCATGTAGTTAACAAATAATAGTTTAGTACTACATATAAAACAGACAGACGATGGTCCACGTCAATCCAAACAGAATCTAAACCATGAATGGGGACTCTCATACCTCCACAAAACCATTCAAATTATTTTTATGAAAGAACCAGGTCAGTGATTATCAGAAATACAATTTATTTAAAGAAATTTGTATTGTACACATTCAAATGCCAGACAACCTACCCTTCACCAGTGAAGACAACAACAAATGGACAGCATCATGCAAACTAAGTTTGTGTTTGATAAAAAAAAACCTCTGTACAACCTATTTACGTCACAATTCGTGTATTTTCACAATAAATTCTGACAATACACTACATGTCGTTCAGCTGCAGCTCTGAGAATGTACGAACTTGACAGTACCTGAGATGGGCTAAAATATTAAACTGATTTTGAAATATATGATGTGCCTGAAACAGTGTTTGCAGGGCTGAAAATAACTGCATAATATTTCATTTTTACTGGCGTTTTCACTTTGGAGTATTATGTCTTGCAAAGTGGTTTACTCAACCATGCACCCCTTTAGATCTCCAAAACTACATGGGAGCTCAGGTCAAGCTCATGAACCTCTAGTGGAGTATGTGAAACTACTTTCCAACAATGTGATAACTGACTCAGAATCATACTACGTGGCAGTTATTTACCAAAACTATTAACCAAATATAAGTGTCTATCAGCTTATTTTAGCTTCAAGCACAGTTTGTCACTTGAGCAAACTCCAGAGATATCATAAATATTTCTTTTTCTAAAAAAAAATACACATTTGATACAAACATTTCCTCTTGATCTTGTGTACAGCAGTGGAGGTCACTGACAGACATTCACATTGTTGTTCGGGTGCTGAGTGGAGGATTATTTTTATAACGGAAAAAAGTGAACAAAGCACCGTGGACCTACTGCACTGTGTGAAAACAAGTGCACGTGCCAATCGCCAGGCTTATCGGAGCTGTGAAGAAGACAATGAGTCAAAGAATCTGAGGCTCAGCACAGCACGTTTCGCAATTGTCCAGAACAGTTAGCTGGAAAAACAAGCTAATCTCTAATAGAAGATGCCATCAACAAGGAGGAGGGTCCTTTAGACTTGCACATTGTCTGTCCAATGGGGTAAAGCCATTCTCACCCCCTGTCCCAAGGATATTGCACTGAGCTTAATATGTCTGTCTGCCTCCCTGTCTGCGTCACAGGGGCGCAGTAACAGTGTTTGACCAGTAGAGGTCAAGATTAAACCCGAGGAGTGAAGGACTATGATCTGCAATTCTTGTTTGGTGCAGTCTGCTTTCATACCAGCATAACACATTCCCAAACAGCCATCACAGAATAGCCGTAAGCTGAACCTGACTTACCCTGCATGTGAAAGCACATCTTGGGTGAAGCAAAGACACAAATAAGATAACATAGTGACAGCATTCATGCAAGCACATTTGGTCTGCTCCTCTGACAATCCAGCTGGACTGTAAATGTGTGACATTCAGCAGCATGTAACGTAACTAACAACAATAAACAAAGTAAAACCACTCAAACGCTATGTAACAGGCATGAGGGAACATGCACAAAATATGCGCTTCCACTACTCTGAAATATAACTTTGAGAAATGATACATACAATAAATGACAAACTAAACGATTCTAGTGCAGCTGTTTTGAGGGAGTTGTCAAACTGCACTGAAAAGATTTCAGATCTCTACAGCCAAAAAAAAAAAACAAAACAACAAACACCCCCTTTGGCCAACATCATGGATTTAACATTTAGAAGACTTGGCTCCATGTTGCAACAATTAGGTTACCTACATTTGGAACTGTGAAAGATGTTGTGTTGGGGAGGAGGGGGCAGTGCCAGAAAACTTTAAGTTAGGATTTTATTTTTTCATCAGTAAGCAAATTTGTTTTGACAAAGTGGAGTGGGGTCTAATATTGTTGTCATGTATACTGTCCCCCAATTACATTTCATCAATATGGTCATCTTAATAATATCTTCTTCTTAATCTCCTATTGACCACAAAATCACAACCTAACTTAAGTCCTCCAGTTTTCTTCACTCCCGCTCAGGCACTGACTGCGGTTAAGCTGTGGAAAGGTCACATGATGTGCACTTTCAAAGTTCACAAACATCAACACTTTTTCATGAAATATGGATGCATTCTGTTCTCGATACCAGTAATTCTTACAATAAAAGTACAATTCTATAGATGTACATTCGAATCTGACTTAACAACGAATACAAGTATCACATTTGCCCAGTTCACACCAAGGTTCTTTTTCAATGTTATGACCATGAAGCAAGTCAGGAAGACAAGAGGGCCGGTCTTGTTAAATGATCACACCGGAGACGGCGATTTCTGAAGAGGGGTGTGCGCAATGTGATTCAACTCCACCCGCTCATCTACGTCACCGGGTTCGATCCCAGCCGTGTCATTGGCCAACAGCGACCGGGAGCCCGGCTCAGGGCGGTGATGTGGCCGCAGTACACTGTGTGACTCGGAGTGAGAGGAGCAGCCGCCGGCTGCGTGTGAGTGTATCAGAGCACTGCATTCGTCTTGCACCAGTGCAGCGGTTGTCATGATGAGACAAGCCTAACATACAATTAGCAGTTCCAACAAAAGGGTTACATAGATGGGAAAAAGCATGAAAAAAAAATTCACCCGTTCAACCAATCAGAGAGGAGGAGGTCTATAACCAGCTTTGGTTTAAATACAGGGCTCAATAGCTGCCCTGGGCTAAAAGTCTACTTTTCTTCCTTTGTTCCATTTCGTCATAAACTAAAGATCATTTACCATATTTAACAGGAGAACAAATTTCAGAACTAGCTGTTAATTTTAAGTATATGCACCAGAGTCGCTCTTTTTTCCCCCAGTGACATACAGTGGGTGACTCAGCAGAAGTTAACTTTTTTTCTAATCAGAGTCCTGTGAGCTGTGATACAAAAGTTAAACTTTAGAAAATAGCTCTGTAGAGGGAGAGGTGCCTCACCGGGCCTCTAGGCTTCGACAGGGGCACTGGGCTGGTATCAGGAGGGCCACCATATTGTCACTCATCTACCAGCTGATTACAACCGGAACAGAAACAAGCCCCCCTGTGGTGGCACCTAATCACAACCCCCACACACCTCCAACCCCCAACTCCCTGACTGTAACTGCACCCCTAACCCCTAGGTACGCTAAGCTCACGAGAGCAGGGTAACCTGAACATCACACGATCACCAAGCAGTACACGAGCAGAGTGGGGCGGGAGTATGTGTGTGTGTGTGTGTGTGTGTGTGAAAGACTCGATCACAGGCTCGTTTTTTGGCAACAGCAGCTGAACAGTGACAGAAGCCTCATTTGGCCCGGCATTGCAGCATAGCATTCTACACCATTACTCCACAGTCTGCTACTGACAGTCACTAAGCGCTTGATAATGAGATCAAATACCTGCCTGCATCTGTTTACATAAAATCACCCTAAATCCTGACCCAGAAAAGGAAACGCCCACTAAGACTCAATTGTGTCAGTGAATGAATGCTGGATGACACTCTTGACAGACTCATCTTTGATATACGTGACAACCCCGTCCGTCACAAAAAAAAGTTCCCAGTCAGCTACCCGAGAGATGAAAGTTTTGAGCGTGCGAAAGCCGAACACGCCGCGACAGTGAAGAGGATGGAAAGAAAAGCGAGGTGCGGACTCCGCCTCGTCCCGCTCCCAGACAGAGGCTCAGTTACACCCTCGCCAGGAGTAACTCGGCCCGCTCCGTTCAAACCTTCGGTTTCGACAGTTGGAGCGGCTGTCTGTCCTCGCTCAAACCGAACAGGTGATTCAGATGACGCTTGGGACTGCAGCTGTGTGCCTACACCCGAAACGCCACAAGGAGAAAACAAACGCGACTTCCCTCACAGAAAAAAATATAAAGAGAAACGTAGCATACAGCAGTGTGGCAGCATGAATAACCCTCGTGCTGAGCACGTATGGAAGCCTAGAGCTGTGGTTTGTTCACTCTTCTGTTTAGCCAGCGGGAAAGCCGACCGTGTTGCTAACGCAACACCGTTCTGCAGCGTCGCAGCGCTTTGGACAGATTCCACGCCCTGATGTGAGCGGCGCGGTCGTATTTATAGCTCCCCCGATGGGCCGATTACACATAATCGCGGCACGGAAGCGGTTTTGATCACGCGGGATGAACCGTCCCAAAACTTCAAATTACAGCACCACCCCCCTCTGTAATTTAGGATTGGCTCCCGGTCAGCGGTCTAGGCAGGAAGGGGAAGGGGGGGGCGGGGGCAGGCGCGCCTTGAACTTCAGAGAAGATCACATCACAGGACTTCCAGCGATGTGTGAGAGATGCCATGGCTGTGCGGGTAAGCTGTCGCTGCCCGACAAGCACTTGTGCCCTCTCTGCATCCTTTCTGATGGCTCTGACACTCTGAGTTCCAGTTGGGGGGTGCAATGCCCCTGTACAGATCTCATGATATGCTTGAGTGAGATGCGGGGGGGGACACCGAAAAGTATGTGCCTTTATGCAACGGAAATGCCCCCCGGTTCACAGCCTGGTCAGCTGTGCTGTGCCACGGTTATTGCTCATATTGCTTATGTAAGAGTTCTGTGTGCTAACAGCTTGATTGACCAAACTGATAATATGACAAGCCACACTCCACATGACATTCAAACAGTCCTTCACATACAAACCTGTAAAAAAAAAAAGTTAAGTGTACTTTGTGAGGGTTTCTTTGTGAGTTGTTCCCCACCACTCACAGAGAGAGCCTTGTATGTGCATTTAAATACTTTGTAAAATGGTGATGGAAGCCTAGAATATGAAATACAATCACACGGACTCATTGTTTCTGAACGGCAGAGTACAGGCGGAGTGCAAGGGGGCGGGGCTCTGGCAGGAGAGGCGTGCCGTCGGGCGATAAACCCCTCCCACTGTTGGATTTCCCGCTCTCCCGCCTCCGCCCATCCCCTGAAGACTGTGTGTCTGACAGGCAGAGGTTCTCAAGCTCAAACTGACCTGAGCAGTATGGAGAGTCACGCTCTCTCCCTGTGCTGGTCAGGAAACGCTGGTGTCGCACCGAAAACACCCAGGAGGGAGGAGAGACGGGCGCGGGGGGAGGAGGCGGGGCCCCCTGCTGAGGTGGCTCAGCATGGCTCTCCCTCTCACACAGCTGCTCTTTCTCCCTGGAGAGGAGGAGGAGGGCCTACGCCAGGCTTTCGCTGGAGTAGCTGTCCCTCCTGTGCGCCGTCCGGCACGGGCTGGACTCGTCCGCGAGGGAGCGGCTGCTGAAAGGGGACCGGGGCTCGGCCGTGGGGGAGGCGGCCTCTTCGCAGCTGGAGATCTCCGCGCTCATGCCCTCCAGAGGCTCCTCCTCCAGGGCGGAGTCTGAGTGGTGCTCCTCCTCGGGGGCGAGGTCTATGGTGGCGGGAGGGGCTTGCCGGAGGCAGAGTTCTGAGGGGCCGTCCAGCGGCGAGTCGGGCTCTGACGTGGGGGCGAGGCCTGTCTCCTCCACCGGGCCCCACTCAGGAATCTCCTCCTCCTCCTCCTCAGCTTCCTCCTGGTTGGCGGTGGCCTGTCCGTCTGTCAGCTTCGCGGTCCCCGCCCCCGACCTACCCGTGTCCTTGCCCGCGGGGTGGAATCGCCCCGTCTCTGGCGCCGCGGTCAGACGAGTCCGAGCAAACAGGCGCACCCTCCTCGCTGCTTCCGTCCGGCCCTGCTCGGGAGGCGGGCGGAGCGTTCGGGTCGCTGTCATCGCTGGACACACCCCCTTCCACTGTGCCTGTCCCACCATCTGATCACATCGGAGACAAACAACATCACCTCATCGATAAGGGCAGCAAAATCCCTTAATGCTGTGTAACTAGAGGGATGAAACCAAAAATTTCACTTGAATATTCAACCGTGAGATTGCTTGATTACTTGGATCAAGTGCTTGTTAATTACCAAAAACAGTTTTAAAAAGCTTAATTCTTTTTCATAAATATTTACATGCCCATAATACATAATACGCATATTTTAAATAACTTTCATATTTAGGGGTTCATCCACCATCATGTGATCTATCTCTCCTTACTTTAGATTTAAAGGTAAGGGGAACATACAAATCTACATGTACTAACTGTAAATGCTTTTTCCAATCTAGCCGCTTACATCTGTTTATAAACATCTGTTTATAAAAATTAACAGATCTGATCAGACAAAACATTCAAGTAAATAACGCTATGGCAAATGGCCTGGGTATGGGCAGTAAATGAAGTTTGTCTGCTGCGGGAGTCAGCATGCCCGCAGTGACAGGATTAATAAAGTCCGGCACTGAGGTGTGAAAGCGTGAAGCACGGTGCCTGCTGACGAGGGCAGCTTAGTTCCACCACCCAAAAAAACTCCCCAAAATCTTCTCATTTCAGGTATTACAGAGCCCCTAATGTGTACATTCAGCCAAAAGGTGGGGGAGTCGACATGGAATCCTTTCCTCCGGAAAAGAGAAAATATCCTTTAGTAACGCAAGTTTCACGCTCGCACGGCCCAAGTACTTAACGTCAGTTGGCATTTCACACTGAATGGCTGCCGCGCCAGAAATGTGCACTTGTACATGGGCGTTGACAAAAACTGTGACAAAAACCACTACACTACACAGCGACTGCTACACCACTGCCACTAGGGGGAGCCGGCAGTCACGGCACACTCACCTGCGGGCTGCTGCGTTCTCGGCTGCTCCGGCTCCTGCACAGGGCCCGTCTGCTGGCTCTCGTTCATGTTGATGATATCTCTTGCCCCTGCACCCCACAAACACCCCCAAAAACACCATTACCCTTCCAGGAAGCGCCTGCACATCAGCTTACCCACTCCCACAAACCCACACTAACAAGGGGGGAGGTTGTTAGCATGTGCTGTTAGCATGTCTTCCAAAGCTGCTGCTGATCTATATGAGGGGGTCAGTGTAGGAAAGCAGAAAAGCAGGAAGCCTTAGCACACAGACAGCACTGTGACTGCCACTCTGTTACCCTGACTCATTACGTCCTGTGCTGCCCATATGAGAACATGCCCTCTTTAATGCCAGTACTCTGCATGCTATGAATGGCCAATCATCAGGAATTCAGGGGAAGCGGAGGTGACAGAGACCACAAACATGGAAAATGACACTATCGTGGAAAGTGGTGCTGAAGCAGCCGTTTTGTGACAGGGCACAGAATGGGTCACTGATGCCACACAGATACCTATGTCTGAAGAAGACAATTATCCACCGCTACATAAAGGGGTGCCATCCATTTTAACTGCTGTGCACTCTCCCTCTGACAGTGGAGGACATGTAGGTATGTATGGCAGGGATCAAACGCACATGTAGAATGCCTCCTTCATCCCATTTCTGTCCTCTTTGACCAATCTACAGGCGTGTCCATCACAAGGGCCGTGGGGGAGAGAGCGGGACGCACGAATCGCCCCACACACACACAGCATCGCAAGGGTCAGGCAGGGGGCTGCGCTCTGCTCAGCTCAGATCAGCACCCGTCAAAGCAAGTGCTTTGTCTGACACGCCTAACACTGAATCTGAGATCAGCGGGGAGCACTCTGGAGGGCTGCCAGGCTTGTTTGAGAACAGACGTCACGTCCGACGCTGGCACATTCCCGCTCCCCTGCTCCGTGTGGCTCCTGACCCGGGGGGGGCTCAGGGAGGAGCGGCTGATTGGTTACACGCCTCACACTAGGGCCAATCAGGCGTCGGTGTCGGCCGTGGCCCCCGGTCCCCGGCGAGTGACAGACGGGAGTGCGGCGAGCCGTGCTGTGGGCCTGGTTATGCAACGCAGCCGGCATCCCGCGCTGCTGATGACTCAGCATCTTTTAAGGTCACACCGCCTCAATGTGCATCTCTGTGGACATTTCACGAGACAGAGCATCATGGTCACGGAGTCCCATTCCAGCGTCATCAGCACACCGACTGTTAAAAATCCGCCAGCCCACACACAGGCGGAGGCATTGAAAGGCTCACTGTCCTCACACAGGTGAGGCCAATATGGAGGGGGAGTCTGTGATATCGCTCATTAGGACCCTGAGTAAAGTCTTTCAGCGGAGCATAGCACCAGCAGTGGTGTTCAGAACACCGAAACAGCAGTGTATGTAGCCTTGCCACCTGAGAAGTGCGGCAAATGCACTCTAAACAGGGATAATGCATGCGCAAGGGACCAGCAATCAAAGGCAGCGGTTGAAGTGCCAGCCCAATCAGCACACAGTAGGTGTTTCAGGGATAAGTGAATAATGTGTAACACACCTTCAAACAGTTAAGGTCAGTCCTTTCAGTTAAATGCATTGTTATATGCAGGCCTGGCTGAATGAAGTAGCTTAAAACCCACAGTGGTAGCCTTAAACTGACTGCTACCTGACAACCATAGCCAACACATCACACCCAGAGGAAATCTCTTTGAGCATAATGGGTAATGACCTCTGAAGCCCTCCTATCTGAACCCCCCGATCACTGAGCTCCATGGACAAACATCCAGGAGCTATGCCAAGATTACTAATATTCCATTCCATTCCTCCTGGCCAGGATTTGAACTTGCAACCTCCTGTGTACAAGTTTAAACTCCTAACCACTCTCCCAGAGCGCCAAGCTTATGTCAATCTCCCTGTGTGTTCAAGTCAAGACTGTTTGCTCTTCCGGAGAACAAGACAGCTGACAGGACACACAAATTACTGCAGGGTGATGGCAAGGGGCCGGAGTTACGAAACAAACAAAAGGTTTTTATTGGTGGCAGCTCAACGCGGACGGGGACAGGGGAGGGTGGCTGTGAGGTTCCTGCCACCCCCTCCGGTGGCTGTCTTATTGAAGTCGCCGCCGCGCTTAGTCACACCGCGGCCGCTGCGGATCTGACCGCCACGGGAAGCGTATTTTGACAACGGAGCGGGACCGTCACAGAGGAAACACAAAAAAAACCCCCAGCACTGCAGGATCCGCACGTCGTGACTGCCAAACACGACGGCAGCGCTCCGCCGGGACACGACAGCGGACGGACAGCCAGCCGGAGCCCGGGGGCGGTGGGTGGGGGGAGGTGTGTGTGACGTTACCGCGGTTGCGTCACAGGGGCTGGCGCTGCCGTGGCTGTCCCTCTCACGGCGGACGGGGGACGCGGGACACCCGTGCTATCCGCAAGGCAGTGTGCCACTGGACCGCCGGCTCGTCCACATTCCCTCAAGCAAAGCAGAGACCTGAATCCAGTCCACTTCCAGATGGCAACAAAGGGTTTCCGCCTGTTAATGTTTCTGCTCCACTCGCTCTTTTCATCCGCCTGTTTAATAAGTTCCCTAATAGCAGCGCTTTCCTCCGCAGTAATTGGCGTAAGGATGACAGTTTTCGACAATGACAGAGTGACGCTCTCAGGACGGGTAGGAAACCCGAATTTCTGATGGCAGAGCCCACAATTAAGCATAGCAGCGCCATCTGTTGGGCAAGAGAGGCACTGCACTTATTTTATACACAGGAGAGAGACAGCTGCTCGACTTGCATGCATTTTGGCAACAAGCTCCGCTTCATTTCTCCTTTTCATTAGATTAAACAGACAGATTGTATTTTTGCCTGCTTCCTGTTTTTGGCACAAAGCTTTCACTATCCCAGCCATTTCAGTCAGGCCTTTATTCTCTAGATAGTCATCCCCCTTTACTTCAGATCAAACAAGGATGGCTACAGAATGAGAGAGAATGTAGTGAAGACATATTCACCTATGTTCGCTCCATCCTCACTTCAAAAGTATGAGTGAATCGTTCATGCAGTGGACTACGAGGGACTGGGAACATCTCTGGAGGTCCCAGAACATCTTTGATGCGACCAAATGGGAGCAGCATTTGGCAGAAGTACATTTTCTCAACAATGTCTGAACCCCACATAATGATCAAAGAGTCACTGGGAAACAGTAAGAGGAAGCAGGCACTGCTGGAAGAACTTGACAGGTGGTTGAGGTCATACCATCTCCTTCTCTAAATCTCCTTGGGTTCACAGACTGTGGTGGGAGATTGACCCAGTCCTACTAGTTTGTCATGGAACATGTTTTACCTGATTGCTGTACTGGATGCGTAACACTCTGTCCAGATTTGGCTATAACTAATGCGCACTGTAGCTTCCTGCTTTGTGTTTTAGATGGAACACATGCCTGAGAGAGACATTTCAGTGCAATGCAGACGGTGAGGGCTGTTCTTCACAAGCTCTCTGCAGGATGGTAGCTGCTTTGCAGAACTGCACTGTTACTGGTATTCAGGACGACTTAAATCGGGTTTACAGGATTTCGCTCTAAAGATAACTTAAAGGTGTGGGTAAACGTGACCCTTAAATTTTCTAAATTAAAACTCGTTATTTGTCAACAATTTGAACTTGTTCTGCACAATGCTTTTAACATTTAAACAGAACATATTTAAAATTTAAACAAAAAAAAAAAAAATCAATGTCAATTTTTTCATTGAAACTATGTTTTTGTCAAGGGTATGAATGCACATAGTCGACTCTGCATACATTGTTTCTGTTCTACACAAAAAAGACACCCTCCAGTAACAAATCCTTCCAGGCACAGCCTAAAACCCCAAACTAAAATTCTGATTTGCAGGGGAAAATGCGGAAAAGACACCCCAGAATGTCCACTAAAACAGGGTAATGGCGCACACAAGGGGAGGCAGGGTCTGTCCAGGGGCTAATTTCTGCTGGGAACAAAACAATGGAGGGAGGGGAGGGGGTATCAACAAATATCAGTGTAGCAGAAACATACTCCCGAATCCCAGGGACACATTGTAGGTGAGGCCTTCAGGCAGCAGAGGAGGAAGAGAGAAAGCAGGATCAGTTGCAGCAATGTACCAGTGAATCACATACTGAACAATCAAGACCATATTCAATCAAGATCTCTTTACTGAAAGCAGGAGAAAATGACATGTAACTTCCATGCAAAAGAACAACTGAAAACAGAAGTAATGGGGGCTGGAGGGCTGGGCAGGTGACTGGCTGGTGGGAGTTTGTGTACATGATACAGACATGGCTGTCCGTTCACAAGATAACAAGATGACTCAACAGCAACACCCACAGGCACGGCTTACAAACGCAGTGAAATCAAAAGTCCACCCACTTCAAACTGAAATTAAATTGAATGTGTCAACAGGACCGCAAAAAAAGGCACTGGTACTAATACTGTTGATTGAATATGAAGAGTCTGACCGTAGGAAGCCTGTCTTATTATATGGGGACAGATGAGCACAGTCTCATTCAGCTAATTGCCAATCACAACATAACATTCCATTTAACAACCGGAATCTGAGTCATGCTGACAGTGCTACCACTTTTGATTGGTGGTAGCATCCACTTAAAATAGCAGTAAATTAGTATGACTTTCCAGGGTATATTCCAGAGCTCACTTACAGATAACACAAGGTAGGAATATGGAAATCTCCTACAATCAGTATCGGTTCCTTTTGTAATACCATATTCGCGCACTTCTAAAACCATTTTAAACAGACAGGCTTCCCCATTTTGAGTCATGCGGATGTGTGTGCACATGTGTGCGAATCTGTGTGGAGAAAAACAGACACACTGTCAACACCCGGCAGTGCCCCGTCCTGGGCACACACCTCTGAGGAGATGATTAAAGGAGACACCTCTGTTTGTCAAAGGCACGGGAAACGCCCTGCTGGGCGGTTGCTTAAGGGGACAGCCTTGAACTCTACAGCACAGCGTGGCGAGGTTCTGTCTCATTAAAACGAGTCTCCGCCGACACACTGCACACGCTCAGAACTCATCCTGCAACCCTGCCCCAGCCTGCATGTGAATGCGCGCATCCCCAGGGACCGGGCCCCGGGCGTCGCGCGGGGTGAAAAGTATGTCATGCAATCGTGCAGATGGTGCAAACCTTCAGCCGAGGCCGGCGGAAAGGCGAGACGGGGCCGACGCCTACCTGGGAGACTCCATAAGCCAGACATCTCCAAGGTCTTCAGCTTCTTCTCCAGCTCTGCTACTCGGTTTCCCAGAATCCTGTGAGAGAACGGCCTCGTGGTCACCCGTGACCTTGTCATATTTCTTTTTAGATTTTTCAGTAATTGTGTATTCAGTGACTGAGATTTATCAATTATTATAATATAGAAAATTGGGAGAGTCTAGTGTTTAGGCTATTTAGAAGGACACAAAAAGAACAGAGAGGAACAAGAAAAAAGAAAATGATGGATGAGACACATAAAAGAACAAGAACAATGGCAAAAAGTCTGACATTTAAGTGCCATTTCAAAAGTTTCTGGTTGTTCCTATAAGCTTTTGCGTTATAAAATGAACCCTGCGGGGAGCGTCTGATTGATACCAGTCGTTTATGGATCTGATGTCATTTAGATTTCCGTCATAAAGCAGACAGTCTTATCCAGAGTGACCTGCAAAGTGCCAGAACAATATAATGGCCACAGAACCACCATGTGCTTGGCATGTGCAGCTGAACACTTTCTGTGGTTTATTTTCAAATGCTTACTACATTGTTTTAATGTAATTCATTTGATTTCAGGTTTTACTTCAACTGTATTTACAGTAGTTTTACAGTAAAGCACAATCCAGTGTACACTAGAGCATACCTGAGCGTTTGTGAGTGCTTTGGAGTACTCTTGCACTACTATCTCAGGGTCTTCTGCATGTCCCCTATCATTACCAACAGTGTGTCTCTGCTTTGCTGCTTTGTCTGTACAGAACCCTGCACTGCCAGGGTGGCAGTGTAGCGTAGTGGTTAAGGAACAGGACCCATAACCAAAAGAGTGCTGGTTCGAGTCCCCATGGGGGCACTGCTGCTGTACCCTTGGGCAAAGTGCCCAAACCACAACTGGCTCAGTCAATATCTGGCTGTATAAATGGATAATGTTGTAAAAACCTGTAATTGATGTAAATCGCTCTGGATAAGAGTGTCTGCTAAATGCCAATAATGTACTGTAATGTCATTAGGGCTGTGAAGTGTACATTAGCATCTCTCTCATACACTCAGTGAGTCCCCCTCAGAGGGGCATACATTTTATGCTGACTTTTAATTTTTTTGTCAAGATTCTTAATCTCATTTGTATCTCTGCTGTTTTCTGAGTTCGTGCAGTATTCTGAAGGAAAGAGCTCTGAGCAGCGTGTTTGCGTGTGAGCGGTGTGAGCGCTCGTATTGGGGGCAGCTACTTGTTGGTCTGCCGCTGGTGCTGGATGACCATGTTCTTCTCATGGATGGTCTCCAGCAGCGCGGTGGCCAGGGACTTCAGGTCCGAGATGGACTGGGGCGTGGCCGGCAGACTGCAGCCACTCTCCTCTGACAGCAGCAGCTCCTGGACTACAGAGGGAGAGAGGTGAGACAGAGGTGAGACTGGAAAGAGCGATTCCATTCCTCTTCACTTCCTCAGCTTAGGTTCAGTTCTGCCCCCTCTCTCCCTCAGAAGCTCTTCTGCTCCACTCTCTCTCTCCCTCAGAAGCTCTTCTGCTCCACTCTCTCTCTTCCTCAGAAGCTCTTCTGTTCCACTCTCTCTCTCCCTCAGAAGCTCTTCTGCTCCACTCTTTCTCTCCCTCAGAAGTGGTTCTGCTCCATCCCCTCTTTCCACCACACAGATGTTCCACCCCCTCACCCCCCCAGCAGTGGATCCTTACCTTGTTTTGCAGAGAGGACCCCAGTGAGAGCGCTGCTGTTGGACCTGCCATAGATTTTGGAATTCTTCCTCCTCTCCAGAGCGCTCTGTAAATCAGCACACTGCACTTAGGACCGCTCAATCCATCCACCCATCCCTCCATCAATCAATCAATCAATCAATCCATCCATCCACCAGCCAATCAATGCGTCACCTCTGTACATTCCACTCAAGAGTAACCAATCAATGTTTACATTATGTTGCACTTCCAACAAAGGGATGGTCACAGGGTGCTTCACAGAGCGACTGCACACAACAGCACCAAACCTGACACACACACCCACCCACTCACGTACTCACAAACACACACTCTCACACACACATTTGGGTAGCTGGTGGTAGCATTTTGTGCTTCTCAATGGGAAGCATTTTCCTGTCTGAACAGCCACCACTGGCATCACACTTCTAATACCTTGTACTTCATGACGTTGGCTTTGAGCAGGTTCACCTCTTCCTGCAGCTGCTTAAACCTCTCATGTAAATATCTGAAACACAACATTTAATCATAATGATCAATTCAAACTTAAGACATGAGAACACACACATTCACATTCAACCGGGCTGGAAATATTACTGTCATTGCACAACAACTTAAAAACATGCTGTGTTAGTATTTTCTTACACAGACTTATCAATGTGGGAGGAGGGTAGTCACTCTTGAGTCCTAAGAGCTATCACATTAACTGCTCTACTTCACTCGTACTGAAAACCATGATTCCTGAAATATCCGCACTGGCCACAATAAGACCTGGTAGAAACCAGTAAAACACAGACCCAACGAACGCAACCACAACTCTTGCACAAATCATGACGATGATGAAATCTGACATTGAAAATGGCACTGACACAGAGATTTAAAATGCAGATGTACCAATAACAAGTATTACATTGAAAACAACATCAGATCTGCCAAAATCAAATTAGATGTGCCATGTCACATCATGTCCTATCACATCGAGTGCCATTAAATCAAGTTAAATTAAAATATTGATCTGGTGTGTGCTTGTGTGTGCCTGTGTGTGTGTGTTGGTGGAATACTTGGATATGCTTCAAAACCCGAGACTGTTGTACCTGATTAGTGACAACTGTTTACTACAGCTGTTACTTAACATGTTAACAGATGTTGCTTATTTGAATTTTCCATAAGATCACTGTGTTAACTGATCGTCTCATAGTAATGGTAACCGATTGACAGTAATTATACACACCTGTGAAATGAGTGGCTACATCGAGTGCAAGGTGAACCTGAAGACTAAAAATTAGACCGTAAACTGAAAGCTGCAGAAAGCTCTGGATTATACGTGTGGGTTTTTTTTTTCCCCACAATCCCCCGGGGTCGGCACCTGTTCTCCACGCAGAGGGCGTCCACGTCGATGATGCGGCTGCCGTGACCCCCCAGGATGTGGTTGAGCTCGCGGTTGAGCCGGTTGGCCTTCTCCTGGAAGACGTTGCGCTCGGCCCGCACGTCCTGCAGCTCGTCCGTCGCCGCCTTCAGGCTGTGCTCCAGCTCCTCGTTCTGCCGGGGTGGGGGGTTGGGGGAACACTCAAGGTGTCACCCTACGCCGCACGCTCATGCTAAACCAGCCTTTCAACCAGAGATAACCTTTTGACCGAAGAAAGCTACCGGGAGAGCTTGGCTGGACAACACAGACACACTCCACCTTGTGTTATCTTTTCTCTATAATAATCTCTTCAATGGTTTGGGCTGCAAAATGTTGTGTGATAAGTGCTACATAAATTAAGTTTATTATCTGATGATGCATCTCTGACATGTGCCACATTTATAGGGCTGAGCAGTGCATGCCTCATTTTTTTTGCAATATCATCTTCATGCAAAGCCTTGTTCACTGCTTCCAAGAAGTCTCTTTTTTCCCCTTGTTAATTCTTCAAGCCGTGTTTCCAACTGTGTTTCATCAGTGACAAAACAGTGTGAATTTGCAGATGTAACCAGTAGCTCCATTACTACATGGCAGAAGCCTGGATTAAGTTCTAATATCGGTGGGAGGTATTTACTGTGGGACTGTGTTTGGTAAAACTCACTGTGAGAAGCATGCGTAGCTTGGGAAAGTAAAAGGGTACAATAGCTGACATCAGAAGGTTTGAGTCCAGGAGGCACTGCTGTTATACTCTCTAGAGACTTGAAGCTAATATTACTGCTGCATATATCCAGCAATACAATAATGTGCAGAATGCAAGCTCTGTGACTCTCTCTGCATGAGTCTCCCTACATGCTGTGCATGTAAGTAAGGCGATGTGCCTGTGACAGGTAGCTCCCCTGGCATGCCTGCTCACCTGCTCCCGTGCCTTCTCCAGCTGCTGGACCAGGTCCTCGCGCTCGTGGGCGGGGAAGTGCCTCGCCCCCACCTCCTCGTCCCCCAGCCTCTGCTTGGCGATGGTCATCCTCAGGAGCTGGGGGGGGTTCAGATTGTTTCATTTCATTTCTCTGGTTTACAGCCGTGGGAGAACAAGGCCACGTGACCCACAAAATGGGTGGAGCTTTTCGTGATCAGTGGCCAATCATAGTGTCTTGCTGTGGAGAGCAAAGTCTTCTGATAGGTTCATGCAACTCACTGATTGACAGAAATTGGTGGCTCCACTCATCCTAGGATACGTGAAACCTTTCTCCTCCATTGCAACTCCATTGCACCTCAGTGCATCATCTCTCTCTGTCGCAAGGCCTTTCACTCTGGGGTGAACTGCCTGAGGCTGGATTCTCTGTTTTTGACTGCACCCCCAGTTGTGCACCACTCTGTACCAATGGATTTGATGCATATGCAAATGTAGCAAGACACCCTGCTGCCAGGACAAAGTGCTGCACATGTCATCGAGTGTGTCACTAACTACACCACCGCTGGCATGCTTCAAAGACACTGCAGGACAGCACCGCTCCACACTGGCGAGTCAAAATGCACTACAGGGCATTTCCCAACTGCCTTCCGTTTAAAGCTGTGCTTTTTTTCCATTGATTGATGGTGCTTGGATATCACAATCTGCTGTGTCTGTAAATCCAGGTGGACAGCTAGTCAGACATTCAAGTTCATTGTAATGACAGGACATTGCTGATGTGGGGCTGGCTAGATCCCTGACAGAGGCGCAGTGTCGTAAGTATTTCTGGTGTGGGGTTAACTATATCGCTCATAGATAAAGATGCAGCGTAGGTGGAATGGCCGTGTTCTCAGGGTGGCAATGCGCACTGTACCTTGTTGTCCCCCTGCGCCTCGGCAAGACGCTGATTTAACTCTTTCACCTCCTCAGAGAGCTGTTTACTCTTTTCTCTGGAATCTCTTAGTAGCTGGGCCAGGTTCACCTGGAGGGGGGCGAAAGAGGAAGAAGGGAAGAGAGCCGAAAAAGGAGAGAAGTGGGTGGGAAAGAATGAGAGAAGTGTAGATGGAGGAATGGGGAGACGGACAGAGAGAGACAGAGGCAGTGAAAGAGAAGCTCACTGCAGTCAGACTGGCTTCAGAACCCTGTGAGGGTCTAATCGGGATGTTACTCGCTGTCTCTACACCTGCTGACTCACTGGGCCATACGTAGGCTGGCTTTATTAACATCCTGTTCTTCCTGCACTGTCTTAAGACTGCCTTCTGAGGCCTTCTCAAACCTTCAAAATAGCTGTGCCAGACGTGAAAAAGACGAATGAATCACCGCTAGCCCTCCAAACTCTAGCATTCCTTTTCACGGTTAAGAGAATTTGCGGCATTCTCCAACGGTCCTAATGGCCTTAGATGGGTGAAAAGGCCAAACAAACTAATGGATGTTGTGGCTCTCCATCAAGTCAGGTCCATTAGCACACAGGACCTACAGGAGCTCAGTTACACAGCTCACAGCTGTGAGCTGCCAGGATAACAGAGGTCACACCGTTCCCAGAGAGCATTTGGTTCTGAACCCCACTCACCTTTTACAGACCTGTCGGATTTAGTACACCAACGTCAGTGTGCATAGATATCCAGAGCGACTGACATAGGTTACAATGATATCCACTTACAGAACTCCATTTACTGAGGCAATTGTGGGTTAAGTACCTTGCCCAAGGGTACAACAGCAGTGTCCCAGTGGGGATTCGAACAAGCAACCTTTTGGATACGTGCCCTGCTCCTTACCGCTATGCCAGACTGTAGCCCAAATTCAGTGACCACATTTGAGTAAAGCCAAGCTATTTTAATTTCTAAGCCATCTTAATGAAACCACTTGTGTTCTGCTGCACACATTTATTTACACTTTATTTATTTACTGCACAGACTTACCTGATTTCGTTTCTCAGGTGGAAGCGTGGGATCACCATCCTGAAAAGCAAGAAAACACACCTTGAGCGTAGCACTGATCACACGTGTACATAGCACTGGCATTTCCATTCCATGCTCTTTTTCATCTGCCTCTCTCTCGACACAGCCATCACAGTGCTCTCCAACACCTCGGACATTGCACTGCTTTAAATTTCTGTTCTCCAGTCCATGCACAGTGGGGAAACTTAAAAAAGAGTTTAACCTGGTTTGTAGTTCTTCTGACCATTGCTGCCCGATGCACCAAGCATGCAAGGTTTTCTGCAGATTTCCTCTTATCATAAATAGGCACTGTACTTGCAAGAGTTCGAATAAAATTGCTTATGAATGGCTGTACAGAGGGAGGTGGCAGAGCAGGAGTTGGCAGAGGGTCTGGGGGCGGTGTGGGTGGGCGCTTGTATGAGCTCCATGAGATCTCAGCACAGAGAGAGGCGGTGACACAGGGGTTGGGGTTGGGATTGTGGTTCAGGGGCGGTGCAGGTGGACTCTTACGATCAGCTCCCTGTACTTCTTCTTCAGGCCCTGGTGCCGCTCCCGCAGCTGATTGGCCATCAGCTTGTACTGGTCCCGCTCCTGCTGGCAGCTGTCCAGCTCCTTGGACAGGATCAGCAGGGCCTCCTTCTTGCTCTCCAGCTTGCGCTTACACACCAGGAACTGAGGAGAGAGACACACAGCGCGGGTCAGAGGGTGTCCGTTCAGAGAAACAAGCATGAAAAATCAACACCAACAAAGTACACACTTACTACACACACTACACACCTATTATACACTTTATCCATCAGTGTTAGGGACGTGGAGGGAAAGGGTTACGTCACCATAGAGTAAAGGGTCATACCCTTAAAGCCTCATGAACCCCAGTCAGCAGAGCTACAATATAAGTCAATTGCTGTCTCAGAGGAAACCATAAAAAGACTTTGCTCTCCATAGCAAGACACTATGAATGGTTCATACCAAGGTGTCACAAACACATGATAGCTCCATCCATTCTGGGGTTCTAGAAGGCACAAACTTCCATCACAAGCAGCTGACACCTTCCACAGCCTTCTGAAGGGTCACCTCTTCAGATACAATCTGGATCTGCCCTGATCTCCCATGGTGAGTTAAGACAAGGCAAATCTGTCTCTCCTTTTTTGTACTTGTAGCAACATCTGACAACAAGTTCAATTTTCATTTGTTATGAAGGGACACTTAAGGATTTGCATTTTAAGTGGATATACACCTCACTTTTGTTCTACCTTTTCTTCTACTACCAGTACTACTAGTACTATTACAAATAGTATGAATATTAATAAAGCTGTGGTTTCTTTGGGCCCTGTCGGGACAAGGCTATCCGTCAGCACATGTAGAGGAGTTCCTATCTGACCTCGACAGATTCCCCTCATTCTGTCATGCCGATGGGTGAAACTGTGAGCCAGACAGGAAGAGAGAGGCCCGCGTACTGTAACGCAGCGTTCTCCCCGTCAACGGAAGCCGTGATTGATTTCCGTCTCGGATTCTTCCCGCGTGCACCGGGTGCACATGAGCCCCCCCCCACAACCCCTCCCCGCAGTGTCAGGTTGGTGGATCCCGTTACTCCAAACCCACAGCTAATAGCAGATTTTTTTAAATCTGGAAGCTAGTACAGTACATACTGTACCACGCTGTGCTGTTCTGTTCTGTGCCCCCTGTTCCAGAGAAGGCATGCCAGTATTTTAAACTGGCACCTTAAAGATTGTGCATGAGGTTACATGAGGTTTTGCTGCATGTAGCAATTCTTCAATTTTTTACGGCGGGGCTGAGCCTAACTGTTCATAGAATTTTAAAAATCTGTTTCTGATGGGGTTTCACCATCAAAATGAACACACTGTGCTGAATAAACTTCCGTGACAGACAAGGCAAAGGCACCAAAAAAGCTACAGAACCGTTCTAGGTAAGACCTCTGGAGGAAAGCGGTTGAGACGACAGGGTTTGGTGAGGCGCTCCACCCCAGCAGTGCTTCCTGCTGCCAGCGCCGGGTTTCACGGAGATGCCGTGTCCACGGGCCTGACAGCTGGGCTCTTCCCACGCTCCCAATCGCCCACACGCTCACGTGCGTCTCTGCGCCATCTCAAAAACACAAACCCCGCCTCCAAAAGGAGACCGGCGCTCACAGCTCATCTACAACCGTCTCACCGCCAGCTTCCACATCACGGGATAAGCGGTCACTTCTCTCAGGTCACGGCGATTTCCGGCGGCGACTTCAAAAATAGCCTTTATCCGTTCACGCTCACGGCAGCCGACTGCACTCCGACAGATTACAGTTAAGCCACCAGTAAACTGTCCGGCCCTGATAGCCTGACTGACAGAGCCCTGCCGTTACCTACCGACCTGCGCCTCAGGGACAGACACCATCAGAGCAGGGCTGCTTTGTTACAGAGGAGGGGCACAGACTACAGACATTTTCTGTTGTGAGTGGGGAACGCTCTCCAATGTGCTGACTGAGATACCAAGCAGCCGAAACCCTGTCCACATCCCCGGTGCTGCGTGGGCAAAGTCGGAGAGGTGGGGGGTTAAGCAGGCTGTGATATTAACACGCTTCATTTAGGGTCGTTAGTGGTTTCTCTGTTTTTTCAATAACATAAAGCCAGGGGATATTGGTCAGGTTCACCCACACAGCAAATGGTGATGACTGAATGAAAAGAAAGTTCAAGCTGATAATCACGCCAAGAGGAGCAACTTCACACCTCATTAAAGTAATTAACAAAGAATAAGCTTGTTAATGCAGAAATAACTGCAATCCAGGTAATGCTTAGGTCCCTCAATTATAATGACCCTTTTCAGAGGCTGTGGGAATACTCATTTCGCTGCTGAGTATAATTTAAGGGTTGATGGTGTAATTAGGTGCACTGTGCTAATTCAGCACAAAGCCTTAATGGAACCCTTAGAAGGTGAAAAGCAGGACTGCAAGTTGTACAACTTCAAAAGCAATAACCTGTTTCTAACAGACAGGCAGGTTGATATTGTTTAAACTTTCCAGTTTTCTGTGGATTCAATGTTAGAAACAGGACACTTTATATGATATGATCTCAGAATCAGTACAGTATATATTAATGTAATGTACTCTTCTGATTCATTTGACTACTGTACATTCCTTAAAGTGCCTAAAACAATTAATAGTTTTGAAAATATGACAGATGCCCCATACTGTTCCCAGATCAGGACCCACAAGTCCTGAAGCAGCACTACTCTGCAGATGATTTGGACGTGCTGCTGATCTGGGAACACCTTCACTTCAGAATGAGGTGTTTCAGGGTCTGTGAGTAACCGCAAAGAGCAATCCAAGAGGAAACGCAGACAGCTTCGCCAACTCTATTCTACAGCTAAGGAAGTTTCAATACACCTGGTGACAGGTGCCGATGTACTGAATTCAACTTCAAAACCTATTAGGCCTGCATTACGGCAACTTTAGCTTCACACGCGCGAGGCACACCAGTTTTGCACATCAATCCACACGGAACTGTCGAAAATAATATGCCATTTCCGAACAGTACTGTTGGTACTGAACTGCAAGTAGCCAGCTAACGAGCCCAATCATTACAACTGTATCCGTTAGCTACAAACGTGGCGGGTCAGATATATTACTAGCCAGCTGGTATTGTACAGTAAAAAATAAATGGCATGGATGCTGCGATCTCTACTCTGCCTGCTAAATCGTAGATTTAACTGCTCGCTAATTCGACGCTGAAGTACACAGTGTACCGATTATGCAGGCTAACAAGCCTGTAGCTAGTCCGTATCTAACAACATATCACAGCTAGCTAATGTGAGATTGTCCTTATTTATTTTGTAGCTTTGCTGATAACACATTGACCACTCAAAGCAACCACTGTTTAGGTAACTACAAGGTTATGGCAGTGAAACTATTCATTTGGCATCAGTTCCTCGTATTATTTAGTAGAGAGACGTAGCTGCCATCAAATGTATTCGGCTGGAGATAATCTTCCCGTGTCCCACGCACAAGTGGGGGAAGCATCATTTGCGACACTAGGCAGGACAGCTGGGCTAGCGATGCTGTTCGCAATACCCACCTCGTTCACCAAACCTTGCCAATCACTCTCGCTTCGTCTTGAAGAATTCATCCTTCCTTCTTTTTTTTCGACACTTTCTCCCAATGCTGTCGTTTGGCGATGCTCGAAAGCACCGAGGAGGAAGGAGTTGTATTTACAGACAGGTATTTCGGGAACCTCCCCCTCTCCTCCGTGCGCCACCTACCTCCCTTCCATCCGGCACGTTTGCGTGACGTCGGCAACGACAGGTGGGCGGGGTGAGATTGGGAACCGGGATCGGATTGGATGACGTAACATGTGAGTGACGTACGAGGCGTACACAATGATGATCAGTCACCAGTCTCATGAAGGGGAACGAGCGGCATGTTCGTACTAACAGCATCGTTCGAAAAGCCTTTGAAGTAATTCATTTCGGTTTGCAGTTAGAAGCAAAATATGTGGTGGTTTGGATCTTTCTGGAGGGAGAATGTGAGAATTGGCGTGATCCGGGTCATGTATGGTGAATAAAATATCGCTGACAGCCACACATGCAACGATATGACAGAGTACAGAGGGAAGGGATGGAAATATTTGCTTCATATCATCAGTCGAGCGATAATAGTTTTTATTTTTTTTGTAAATTAAATTGTGACACCCCGGTCGAACATTTAAATGTTGCTCAGAGGCACACGCTTTCTCTGCCAAACGTAACACATTGTATGGGTTTACAGCTTGTATGCGGTCCCTGGGGGGCACGAAAGTGAATTTCTGCAATACGCATTGCTACCACAAGATGGCGATACTTGCAAATATTCAGCGGTGTAGCTGGAAAATTACTCTAGGGTATTGGAGCACCTAGATACACTTATCTTCTAAGTGTATGCTGTAAGTGTCTTATTTTTATGCGTCTCAGTCTGTCTAAACGGAGAATTGTAATTTATGTAATTAAGATGTTTTGTGATGTGCACTGCCCAGACAGGTCCATTCAGTATTTGCAAATATGTCACTAAATTTGAGATACGTGACATTCAGGTAATAAAAGCAGAATGGATTGTTTTTTTTTCATTAAACCATCACTACATCAAATGTATTTTGCTCAGCATCTCTGTTCTGATTCTCCAAAGCTGTTTCTAATGATAAATAGACCCAATTTGTGTTGTGTTGTCTTTTCTGTGGGCTGGATAGAGGGAATGTGTTGCTTAGAATTCTGTAGAGGTAAACACACCCAGAGTAATGACTGCCTATAACTTTATCACTCTACAACACATTTCCCATTGTCTCAGCTGAATGATTAGCTGCTCATTAGCTGATCCCAGTCCAGAATGGGAGTGCTGTATGGGTAAATGAGATACCGGATTCTACATTTTCAAAGTATATTCTCATGAGAGGAGAGTAGTATTTGCTGGCAAGGGCCAAGAGGTATGTGCTCCAGTTTTGCCACTGCACCTTAGAGAAAATGCCGTACCTGTGTATTTTCTTTAGGCCACTGTGTAAACTGCGGCCTAAGAATCGGAACACTACATGACACCTTGTACTGAAGTTGTGAAAAGGGACCATATTTTGGTGCAGTTTTGGGGAGGCCTAGAACATTACTCACAGCAGGATGATCCTTGGTATTTACTGAGCTTTACATAACTCCATTTTCTGCTTTTAAAAATGTTCATCTCTCGCCTTTGGCTGATTCCGTATAAAATAATAAACCAGTCCAGCAGCAAACACCTTCTGGGTCTTTATTGCCAGAAACCTTGCATGAACCTTGGGCTGACGGCTCATTATCTGTCCCCCCTCAATACCGCTTTGTCCCCGCCTCACATTGCTCCGATTCCAGAAGGCCGTAGCAGCAGTCAAAATCTCATCCCCCCAGCTTAACATCTGACCCTCCGCCTTCCTCCCTCAGCACCCGCCCTTGTTCTCTCTGTGATTGATGTCCCGCTACCTCGACGGAGGAGTCTCGAAGCAGGCAGGGGAGTGTCCCGAGCCTCTGATGTGTTTCAATATCGCAAATCAAGCACCCCGACTCTGCAAGTCTGCGCCTCTTCACCTTGACCTATTTGAAGAGGGATACATGTTCCATCTGTTAATGCTGTGCTGCAGACACCTGGAGTGAATGCCGGCTAAAAACTCTGAGCATATGTTCTTCTAACAGTTTTTTTCCCCTGGCGAACAGTCTCATTGCAGGGGCTTTTATCAGTTTGGGTGTGTGGTGCAACCAGGTTTGGTACAGACAAAATACTTTTCCTGGAATTCATTGTCAAATATTAACTGACTTTTTTCCAGAAAACATTTTCATTCAGGCTCTCAACAATAGCTCATTTCCATCTGAAGTTATTTAGCATGTGGTCAGCATTTAAAAAGAAAAAACAATATCACTTATTCACATGATGACAGCCTTTTTAAAGCATTACAACTGTCCCTCAATCAGCAAAACAGTAGCGCAGCTCTGCTAAATTTATCACGCCTGAGAGAAAGCTGGCACACACACCGGATCTGCGACGGATAAGAGAACTGCTCGCTCAAGCACTTTTTCTGGGACCACTCTGACACTATATATTACACACATTTCCACCAGCTTTAATACATTTTATTAATCTGTCTGCACAGAGGCCATATCAGGTAACAAAACAGTATAAAATTTACAACAAAACCAACGCAAAAGAAGCAGTTGAATTCCTGAATCGCAAAAATGGGCATAGTGCATTGAACTTAGGTTGAGCAGAGGAGCATTCACTTTAAGGGAATATTATAATCCTGCTTTAAAAGGAGAAAAATTCAGTAGCTTAGTGTCCTCAACAACTGTACATAACAGTTGAACAGAGGCCTTTGTTTCTTTTTTTACCACATCACCAAAAGATCTGTCTCTGTCTGTCCTCAACCTTGAAAGCAGCTTGACAGGGTCATTTTCTGCTTTAAGCAAAACTCCTCTTGTCTTTCAAATATCCAGTTTGATCATACTTACTTTGATGCACAGGGTAGCTCTAATTTAGTTTGAATTTCTTGAGGAAGTCAAAATATTGTAACATGTCAGATCTGACAGTTCTGGAAATGCCACAGATTGCCAGATTTAATTCAAGAAAACACTCATACAGAAGGACAAAACAAATATCAGTTGTCAATCATATGCATTTTTATTGTAGTTTGAAAGAATATTTATAATTCAGAGGAAAACATTCATTAAGCACAAATCCATATTTCTATCATGGTACAAAAAATTCTACATGTTGTACAACTTGCATATTTGATAAACGGGTTGAATTATATGATACCAGAGTAATTGCTTATCAGAAGGAGTTCTGTCAGTGCAGGCAATTTCATGATTCCATAAAGTTGTATAAAACATGAACTGATTGCACATTCAGCCTTGAATGGCATGCTCCTACAAGCAGCAGAGGTTTGAGTTGTATGCAAATATTATTGGCATTATAAATGGCATGACAGAATGAAAAGAGAGGTTATTTCTCTCCGGATAATTTTTATACATTTGGCTTCCATCTTTGACTATCCCACTGTGTTCATGTACTATAAAAATGACAATGAAATAACTCTAGATGGCACATGATGGTGGCATAGCATCTCCGAAAACAAAACACCTGACCCACTCCAGCTGATTGCACCATAGTACGTTTGTCAAAATTGGTTGTATTGACATTAGAGTTGGAGCCAGTTCCATTTCAAGTCATTGAGTTCAGGAAATGAATAGACATTCAACTAATTCCTTGAAGAATCCTCAAAGAAAACAATAGTCAGTTTTCAATTCATGACCTGAATTTCAATTCTTTCCCTGAACTGACTGAAGTGGAATTGACTTTGGTTGAAACACTTACTTGGAACTTTAGAGTTTGCAAAAGAACGACCAATTCAAACTGAAAGTATCTATTGCTTGCTACTCTTTTAAAAGTGTCAAGGTGAACAAAATACTGTGACAGATATCTAATTATAACATTACTACTTCGTCTGCTCAGTAGCCACCCTTGCTCAGGATGACTTGGAGAGCATGCACTTTATCCAGATACTTATGAAAGCAATTCAGTTTATATGCCTTCCTCAAGGCTACAAAGCACTGCCTCACCTGGGAAATTAAACCCACAGCTTCCTGGTGATACAATAAGGTCCTTAACCACAACATCATGCTGCCAGCGCGGGACCACTCTAGACACAGTGCCTTAAAGGATAGCACACTAGCTGAAACAAGCCTAATATGCATCCATATGGAGTTAGCTTAGTTACCTTAGCATAGCTTCGCTATGCCCTTAATGCCCGGGCGCTATCCATATTCGACAAAGTTCATCTGCAGCGTGCGAGCAACGTGAATGATTTCTGGCTTGTAGTAATCTCACAGCACCGGCGCGTGAAATGTGGGAACGGGGGCGACGAAGAAAATAATCCCTCACTCCCCCTAGCTAGCTATCAGCACCTCATCGACACGTTGAGGGCCGTGCCCAGTTCTAAGGTCACGCCTGGGGTGTCGGAAACCTTTAATCTCCCGCCACCAGCTCCCGCTGTCCTCACGAGGTCTATAAAAACACCAGGCAGAACCCAAAGACCTCTGCACTTAAGACACAGTTCAACTATTGATTGCCAGCCAAAATTCTTTGCTGATTTTTTGCTATTAGCAGTGCAACGAGACTGAGGAAGAGCCTTACAGCAAGTGCACCTTCTTACAAGAGGGTGAGAACCGACTAATTCAAAACAGGGAAATTTTGAAGCTGTAGAATCTCAGCGAGTGCCCTCCTTGCTTCACGCTGCTTGTTTGTTCATTCAGGAAATTCTCTGATGTAACATTAGATAGCCTCCGCTACCAGAAAAGTGGTGTGACTTCACAATGTTACAATTCAAAGTGCGTACTCGAATAGGTACAGTAGAAAGAGAAAGGCAAGCAAAAAAGGAAGCAGATACCCTTGAAGCTGTCCTACCTAATTAGCAAGAATACTGTCGGGGCTGATGGGTAACTGTAAGTCAGAGCTACCATCAAAGACTTCCACAGCAGCAAACATCTTACTTCAAATTTGACTGCAGCAAGGCTATCTGAGGTAGATATTGCCCTTCAAAAAGAACCCTGTGTCACTTTGTGGAATTCTGCCTGCCTGTCTTTATTTGGGCACAGTACTTTACTATTACACAGCCTGTCAACAGACTGCAAAGATGGAAAGAACTCCCAGAATTCACTTGGGGGTTCCTTCAACCAGTGTCCCTACTAAATTAAAAGGCAGAAGATGATTGGTCTTTACTCCTTGCTGTATTTGCAGATTCATGGGTGTGTCTGGACGATTGTGCTTGCCATGCCTGCCTGCTATTTACAGTTAAACTCTCACCTCTCCACAATGAGTGTTCTTATATATGGCTGGATCAATGGGACTTACAGCAAACACCACAGGGAGTAAGACATGTAACCTGTGAGGACAAGGCCATTTCTGTCACTTTATCGAAATGTGGCAGCTAGTTTCCAAAAGAGGACAATTCCTTTGACGTATGGCTTACAACGCAGATGCAAAGGCTTTTAAAATGACCCTCAATATTCATTTGTCTATTTGCAAAACAATCGATGGAGTCGCCAGTTGTCCTTAGCTGTGCGTATCAAACAATTGAGTGATACTAAAGATATGTTGATTAGATCAAAACCCTTTGTACAAATGCATGAAACGCTGAATATGAATTGATACCTGATAATGCTGTATGTAGTCTCTCTCTCTCTCCCTCTCTCTCACTGTCAGAAAAGCCACCACATAGACAGGCCCCCGAGGGACTGGCCTATGCTGCCAAGCTGAGGTCGATGATGACATGCTCGTAGATCTGCGTGTTGCCCTTGAAGCTGGAGGCGAAGACGAAATCCCGGCGGTCGGTGGACACCACGGTGAAGGAGCGCGGCGCCTGGATGTAGATCTCCTTGAACAGCTGGAAGACCTTCTCCTCCTCGTCCCACAGGTAGATGTGCGAGAAGGTGTAGTCACTGCCCAGGGCCAGGTAGTGCCTGCCCTTGAAGGAGAAGGGCTGCAGGGTCATGGATCCACGCGAGGGCAGCGCCTGGACCTCCACGAACTCCTTGGGGTTCCAGCGGAGGATCTTGGAGTCCCCGATGTAGCGGGTCATGGCCAGGTAGTGCTCGTCCTTGATCTGGAAGGCCTTGACGGCCACCACGTCCTCCATGTTGGGGATCTCGCCCTGCGGCTTGAACTTCTGCTCGCCCTTGTTCCACTGGTAGATGACGGGCACCTGGGATCGGCTGGCCAGGATGAGGCGGGCCTTCCCGTCCATGTTCACGAACTCGGCGTCCGTGTCGCGGAACCACTCGTGGAGCGACTGGTGGTCGTAGAAGCCCTGCTCGTTCCACTTGTAGAGCGTGGAGAGGCCCGCCTTGGAGCTGTCGGCGATCACGAAGAACCACTCCTTGGCGATCTGGAAGGCCTCAATGTCGTTGGGCTTGGAGATCTTGGCCACCTTGATGTCCTGGAACTTGGTGAACCGGTTCTGGTCCTCATTGAACTTGAAGATGCGGGAGCCGCCGAAGAGCTGGGCGACGATGACGAAGACGTGGCTGTCGATGGTGACGGCCTTGCAGCCCACGATTGACTGCCCTGCGTTCGGAGAGAGATGGAGGCTTGGATTACGACAGGCTGCTCAGAGGAAATAAAAAGTTTGAAGTGTACCTTGTTGCCAAAAATACACTAAGGTTTATTTTGAGTCACCACCACTAAATGTAAAAACAGCAATCGCTATATGCGGTTATGATCTTAGAATCTAGCTCCTTCCTCCTCTAACAGGTCAGGACAACAAGTCTGTCAGTCAGGAAGCTGAGATCTTGTTTTGTTAACTGCTTGTGTGAATATTTTTGGGAAAAAACAACTCTTTTTAATTTTGTTTGTTAACTAATTAATATAGAGGGTGATGTTGCTGCACATATACATTGATTACACACACACACACACACACACACACACACACACACACACAGACACACACACACACATACATGTATTAAATTCCATTTACCTGTGATGTTGTCGTAGGTCCTGAAGTTCATCTCAATGTGATCCCATTGCATGACCATGCAGCTATCTGCGCTGGGGGAGGCGATGGCCACGTAGACGTCATTCTTGTAAGAGAAGGTGTCCACCGACAGAGACTGAGTGGCCACCGACTGATGGAGGACAAAGTCTGCAAGGAGGAGGAACATTGCAGTAGATGTGACAGTGAACTGTGATTGTGTCTGATGTGACAGGATTACCTCCAGAACTTTACAGTGACTCATTTTATTAACAACAAAAAATACAATGAATAGGGTTACAATTAATAGCTGATTAATTTGATCATATTGGAGGGACTGGAGATCAATTTTCAAACTGACAATGAATTTTTATTAGAAAAAAATATATATATATGGGGTATATATATTCTATTCTATATATAAGATATTAGCTATTTTATACATAGCTACATGCAAACAAGTAAAAAGACATCAGTTGCTTGTGTTCCGTTTTACTATACACATAATATTTTTCATTAATATCAGCTGATACAAGAACTCTTCTGTTACTTAATGAAAATAGCATTACTTGGTTTCATGCATTAGGACTAAGTGGTAGACTTAACCCAGGCCTTGGATGGCAAACAACACTACACTAAATTGGATCTAATGCATCAGCATGACATTGGATATGTGCTCGATAATCAATAGTAAGCAAGGGAGTAGCTTTATTAGCTCTACAGGAAAGCGATCAGGGTTTGATCTCAAAAAAACAAAGAGAGGACATTGAATTAACAGATGTATTTCATACCCCATGGGTACATTCACGTTTCTACAGTAGATAAAGAACGAATGTAAAGTAGGGAAGAGGCACTTGTGTTTTCTTAGAGCAGTGATTTTCGTCAGCATGTGACCAAAGGTCATGACCTCGTGACCATAGTCCACTTTGCATGCTGGGAAACGTACCCGTGGAGATGCAGTCGCTGTGCAGGCTGCGCACGTCATTCAAGCGCTTGCCCTTCATGTTGTCGGGTCCCGCACACATGATATCTGACACCGTGGCGTTGGTGCTTTTCAGCCAGGTCATCAGCCACTTGGCCCTGCAGTCGCACTCGAACGCGTTGCCGCGCAGATCCCTGCCCGTACGCGGAAAAGAGAAACACAATGACAAACCGGTCCCAACTGGTCCAAACCAAGCCATACCAGGCCAGGCCGTGCTAAGCCAAAACAAAACAAACATGCCAAGAAAACTTTAAACTCTAGAAGAACTGGAATGAAACCAAAATTGCAATGATGTAATGCAAGCAATTAGTAACATAAGTGGAGCTGTTCAATTCTGCATTGTTATTTTCTTTCAGTCATATTTTTCTCAATGTGATTTTGAATTCTTGCAAAGTCAAAGTTTCAGTTTCAATCACAGCACCTTGCCCCTTGGTCCACAGAGAAAAGAGGTTGCACGGGGCATTCACATCAGGTCAAGAAAAATGCAGGTGGTCTCTACTTTTATTTTATCTACATCCCTTCCTCTAATGGTAGCAAAACATTAATGGTAGCAAAACATCTCTCTATTGCCTGATTAGCTACCAGTCCCGAGGTGAAGAGTTCAAGGCACTGTCAAGCAGAGAAGGTGGAACAAAGCTCAGTTTTTTTGTTTGCTGCACAAAGCAGAGGCTGCACTTTGCAGTACAAAAACAGCTTTGCCTCCTCTAGGGGGTGTTTTTATTTACCACAGGCAGGATTCATCGAATGTGCAGCTCGGGACTGTGATCTCCTGTGATGCAGTATGGATTTGATCTGGGTGTTACTTCAGCACACATCCTTTTAAGACTCATAGCTTACAGCCTGCAGCCTCTCGTCCAGCAATACAGGCCAAGTGAAATGAAAACCAATGTACAGACAAGGTAAGAAGAGGGCAGCGAGACAGCACATTGATACTGTAACACATTTTAATGGAGATTTTATATACTTTTTCCATTCTGGAATCACCTATTGGGTATTAGGATTCTCGGACAGGAGCACTAATAATAGCCAGTGCAATCCTCCCACACACAAAGAACCCTCAGAACAGGCCTTAGCAGACTGAGCCACTCGAGAGCCCTGATACTGCAGCATATTTAAAGGGGAACTGTATTCAACATCCACTCTACATATAGCAACGCGTAACAAGAGACTTACAGCTCTATCAAAGAGTCCAGGTCCGAAAAGAGATCCCTTGGCAGAGCCTTCATGTTGTTGTTGGCCAAAGATCTGCAAGAGAAGCCAGGTGACGGAAGGAAAGGCTGGTCAGCTCGCTAGGAGACGGCCTTGTGCTGAGCATTGCACTGACAACGGCAGTTAAAATGGCGGCTTACAGGTGGGTCAGGTCCCGAAGACCTCTGAATGCATATCTGGCTGTCGTCTCGATCTTGTTATTCTCAATGAACCTGCCAAATCCAAAAAGAAGGTACCATTCAGAGAGACCGAGAGGGAGAGATAGAGAGAGCAAGAGAGCATAATCTATTCATGTAATCTCTTAATCATGGAGGAGAAAAATTGTAAAAGTGAAAAATCAATAAAAAGTAAAAATAGAAGTAAGCATGATGGTACAGAGCAAAGACAATAATCCATTTAACCATGCTAGCTATTTGTTTCATCTGACTCATTCGTTTTTTTTCCTATAAACTTGTTTGCCCGATGAGAGGTTTCAAAATGCCTGAGTTAGCAAGGTTCAGTTTGCTAAATTAGCCCTCTGAGGAATACCAAATCCATTATACAACCCGGAGCTGAGTAGATCTCCTAATGCAGAGGAGCTCACTAAAACTAATTTTAACTTTTTAAAGTATTCAGTGTTTATGCTCTAGACAACAGAGGACAGACAAACCAGACAAAATGTCAAACTCTACCACCTACACTGGGCACTCGTGCTTGCATCACCATTCCTTGACAGTTGACAGTTTCTCAGCCAATCAGAGCTTGTCCTTACCGCCCTAACAGCTGCCTGGATCAATATACATAAGTAAAGCAAGTGTTGGAAATCAACA
Organism: Megalops atlanticus; assembly: GCA_019176425.1. Lineage (NCBI taxonomy): Eukaryota > Metazoa > Chordata > Actinopteri > Elopiformes > Megalopidae > Megalops > Megalops atlanticus. The sequence continues at coordinate 18,976,142 of CM032894.1, forward strand.
ACCTACCAAAATTATGTATCCCAATTAGTGGTGAACCACAACAAGGGTTAGATGTCATTGCCAGTGTTGTTAACATCTACAGGTTTTCATTTCATGGCTTTAACTGTGAAAAACACTTACAGATACTCAAGGTGTGGAAGCCCAGAAAATGCATCATCTCTTATGGTAGTGAATGAATTAGAATTTAGAAGCCTGTGGAAAAAAGAGGAGATAAATAGAATTCAATACCAATTTTGTTTAATTTCCAGAAACATAATTAATTTTTATGTATATATTTTCCTGAAAACAAAATTAAATCCCAAGTGATAACAGTAAAAAGAAAATACAATTTGAGAGGAGGAATATTATATCTACCCCCTGACTGGGAAGGATATGATCTCTGTTCTATAAATATCAAAGGATCAGGCAGATAGATAAGACAGTGAATGCTAAGCCAATATGAATGTTTGACAGCTGAATATCACCCCTCATTTGACTATCTTTAATAAGCAAAAACATAGCTTCCACATAACTCTACTCAACATTTGTCTGACTAAGCCATCTGTCCATACACACAATGTTAAGAGTAATTGAGAGTAATTGATTTGGTGGAAGCCAGCCAATCTAAATGATCTTGGGGGTTTGCACTTAGCATACGGTAGTTCAAGGCCACCACTCCAGATGAGATTGTAAAGGGGAGAGCTAGGGACTCTCCATGGTTGTCACCTTTAAGCCGTCAAAGACTACTGCACACACCGGTTTTTAGAATATTCATAAAGATAATTGCGGAAAGGTTTTGGCATATTTTTACCATGCATTTTTTTCTTTCCATCACAATAATACACACATCACTGCAAGCATTAGCAGTGTGTGGGACTCAGTCCTCTGTGTTGAACAGTCCAAATGAATATGTGACCCATGACTCTACTGAATGGGAAGCAGCCTATCAAATTCAACTGGTAATGGTATCACAATAAAGCTATCATGTCTTCCTTAGTAAAAAGTGCAGGCATTAGTCCATGGTTAGGTGTCACACAATTTGCCCTGTGACTGGTTATAACAAGACAAGTTCAATAGGCAATGTTCACTAAGCAATGCTATACCTTTTACGCATTGCACAGACAGATGCTTTCATATTCAAATGAGAACTCAGAAGCAGCAGAGGTCAGAGTGAGAAACATAAGGGATAGATACAGTGAATGTGCTCTCCATACCCAATCAGCACACCCCCCTGTCTTTTGGCTAATCTCTGGCCCAGTGTGAATCGCCCGTGGATCAGACTCGTTGCATGAATTTTGGATCAGAAACACCGCTGATATTGCTGCTTTGGAGACTTTAGACAGGTCTCACACGTTTCATGCTGACGTTCACCTGCTATGCATGTGCCTTCAACCGGGGTAATTTACATACAGCAGACTATATTCTACAAATTAGTTGAGGCAGTGGGTGCTGAAGCAATTCAACTCTGCACTACATTTCCCATCAGTACCTTGCTGTCCTGCTGTGGAGTCATGCATTGCATAGAAACTGAGAGGAACTCTCTCCTGACATAGTACTGGTCAAGTGTAATGCTTGTGTTCAGTCTATCTAGCATGAAGTTCATAAATGTGTTCGTTTCATAAAAGGTGAGTATTTATACAGCCTTTTAAATGATGCAAGTCAGGCTAAATAGGCTACCTTGCACAAGGGTATAACCGCAGCACTGCCCCACCCAGGAGTCGAACCCACAACCATCTGGTTACAAGTTGAGTTCTTTACCCTGTTATCAGCGTTAACAGATTCTCCGCCTGGCACACAGCGAATAACAACTGCTTCACAGTACATACATGTAGATGGAGGAAAAATCTCACCGACGCGTTAAATGTGTACTTACAGTAACTGCAAAGAGGGCATATGAGAAAACATTCCCTCCTTAATCTCGGAGAAGGATCCATTTACAATGCTCCTGAAAAAAATAATACATCATACAGTATGATGAAACAGTCAAGTCCGCAAATGCAGAGTTGTTTTCACAGAAAAAAAAACGCTATAAACAAAGGTCATGTATAAAACATGTATTTCAAGTCGTTTGCATTTCAAAGCACCGTGTTTTACGGGTTCTAAAAACATATTCTTGCAAAGTACTATTTAATAGATTTGTCTATCCACTCACTTTAATTTTAAGAATCATGTCGCCTGTTAAATCGCATACACGATTTGAATGTAGCCTATATCACTGTGATCGTTCAAAGCAAAGATTTCAAACATTGTCAACATTTTGTTCTTCGGAAATCCGCAAAACCGGCAACACAGTATTGTATTTGCCATGCACTTACAGTGAGTTGATGTCATTCGGGATAATCCGCGGAACACTGGAGGACCCGACGCAAACGATAGACTCCTTGGAGCAAGAGCACGCAGAAGGGCATCTGAAATTTTTTTTCGGATAACCCGGTAGAGCGAGGCATAAAACCATCAGTGACAATATCGAGCAATACTGAATGACAGACATGTCGATTCACAGACGCTCATGTGTGTCACGACAGGAGAACGCCGGCGCAACCGCCTTCCTCAGTCGCGCTGCAGTATGAAATGCTGCACTGTAGCCCTGACCTCAGCATTTCAGCTTCAGCCCTCTCTGCCGAATTTATTATTTATCAAACACACACCACCGGGCAGGGGAAGGGGTGGTATGAAATAGCTGGCAAATTGCTTTCCTTAGAATATTCAGAATCAGCCCCTCTTATGAATGAGAACATATTGTACATAAAGCGTAGCGGTGAGACGATCTTGCGTCACTCCTTTCACGAGGCATTTTTGTTTGGCAGGTTGGGTGCAACGATTCAAACTTTGGTTTTCAATAAGAATGGCTAATAGTTGGTATAGGAAATGGTTGTTAATTACGTAAATATTTTTGCTACTCATGTCATGGTCAACGGTTTTCTCATTCTCACGGAAATACTTGAACAGTGTGTTTTTAACGTTAGTGAAGCTGAATTGAATTGTTTAATGCAGGTTGCCGGATGAGCAGCAAATCTGCTATACAGTGAAATGGAAAGGCTATTCTGTTGACGAAAGATTGCGTCGTGTCTCGTGACAAAGTCATAATCAGAACCACACAGAGGGAGAAAGTATGATGCGTGAATCCACTTCGAGAGCTCACACGCATGCATAATTTACGGTTTAATGATTTTCCATCTGCTTCAAGGCATTCCTATAGGAAGTGAGTGTGCGTCTGTCCGTGCGCCTGCTTATTACTACAACTGCTGTCCCACTGCGCTTTTATTTTGTTAGTCTCTTGTGGGTCACGTTTTTAAAACGGGGGAATAGTGACAGAGAAGTCAGCTCAGCACTGTCCTCTAGTTACATTATTCAACAGTATCTAAAGAACCAATAGCTGGCAGATGCTTCCGTGTCCGCAGATTTGCTGGTGCAGTAAGGTGCTGTCTTCCAGGTAGCAATGTCCTGATGAAATGTTTTCATGGGTCCGTTGTTTGAAAAACTTATAATTGACACCGTGGTATTGTGGGTAAGCAGAGAGACCTGCAAGACTCCACGCTCAAAGCACAGATGACGCACTCCAACAATTTCCATCGACCAAAGTAATTAGCCTGAATTGCTTCACTAAGCATCACCGTACAAATGGATACCATACTCCCTGCGAGCTTTTTAATCCGCCCTGGATCCCTCAGAAACAACAAGCCTTAAAACTAAAACCGAGGGAAAGCGTTGTCTGCACATATTATGCATGCCAATGTAACACGACATTAAAATCCAACTAAGTACTTCCCCTGGGTTTAATGCTTTCGAGGAAGAGTGCAGTGTTCATAGTTCACAGGTCTGCTTGTATCGGTGTCCAGTCAGCACGCAATGGTGACAGGGAGGCTACAAAAAACAAGAACAAATAACGCTCCCTCAGCAAGGCAAGAAAAGGAATGTTTTTATTATTATTTTGGAGCCATACTTTGCTTATTCTGCACAGTTCCACTCATCTGTAGTGCACCAAGTGAGTATCTGAGTGTGCCGTATATAATATATACTGAATATCAGGCTTCACTGAATCTGCACAGCGCATATTTTTAAAATAAGAAAACCCCGATGCTAATCCACAGCCTCCATATCAGAGCGGTAATAGGGAACATGATGCAAGCAGGCACTGCGGCCTCTCCCGGGAGCAGCACCCACTAATCGCGCATTAAACATTTATATAACGTTAATGTCAAGAAGGCGCCCAGCATAAATAGTGCAGGAGTGGCTGTCTCACGCGTGTACATCACTTAACAGCAATGATTTAACACACTGCTCAGGGAAACTTCCCCGAATTCACATGTCAGGCTTTAGACCAATAGCATGTTACATAACTTTTCATTGGATCAGCAAAAACATTAATATTGTTACACAAAATGCTATAAAAACAATTCATATTTGCAAGAATATGTATCCACTTCATGCCACTTATTATTATATTTTAAATAATTTATATGACAATATACACATATATATCAGACATTAACTTAAAGAAGACCCCTCCATCTGCCTCTCCAGTCATTAACACAGTGCCAAGGTAGGAGAGAGCCATCTTGTCCATCCCTGACATGCAGATGGAGGGGTTTGGAAGTCAGTCCTCCAGTTTTGGGCTCCTCTGGGTTTCTGTGCATTGAGCACCATGTAGCCGCTTTCTTACAGACATGACTATGACAGACACATGCAGTGCTTCGTACTTGCTTGCTTTATACAGCGGGCTCGTCCTTATGCTTATCCTGACTGTTGTGGTGTAGAGCAGCATGAGCATCCACTATAGAAGTAAAGCACACACCCTGGACAGGATGCCAGCATGGAGCAGGATGCTTTACCCTGATCCATAAATACATGTGTAAGTGCTGGGTTCTAAGCGTAAGGCCGACGGGAACTCTTCAATGGCCTTGTCATGAGTTGGCAAGTGTATGGGCCATAAGGGTGAATACTCTGGCCACAGAGGTGTATGTGGTCATGCATTGGCTGATCTGGTGAATTCTGTCAGTTACACAGCTAACAGGATAAATAAAGATAAGGACATGTGGTGTTAGCCGACCATTGGTGTGAGATCACAAGAATGAGAATGCAGTTACAGCCTCAGTTCACTCAGAGGTAGTGAGTGTCTCCTTTGCACATGTAGCTGGTGTGTAGGTCAACGGAGAGCAGGTCTTCTGCATCAGGGTCTTCTGACTCTTGTCCAGTATAAGCTATGTTCCAGTCTCTTTAATTGAATGTGTGCCCAAATACCACTGCCCAGTGACACTACCCTGCAACCCAGTAAGAGTGGCTGAGTGGCCTGTCTATGCCCACAATGCCCTCTATGCCTTTCTATACCCACAAGGCGCATTCGCTTCTGATTGAACCAAAGGTTTTGAATGAGACGCCTGTCCTGCACTGTGCACATTGGGTATGGTGACAAAAACAACACTGGTCAGGGGGTCACCATAAACAGGAACAGTCTTCCAGAAAGCCAAGTGCTAGCGTAAGCTCTCAGAGGCAGATCTAGAGGTAGCTAGCCATTGATAGCACCAATGCATTTCAGGTTGAAATATTCTGAGATCATGGTTCCTAATGGAAATTTAGAAGTCTGACGAAAAAAAACATGAAAGAAAAAAGTGGACGTATAGCTTAGTCCACATAAGCTTTCAGTTAAAACTAAAACAGCAATACATCTGGTTGCTTGCTTTTGTAACAATTAACTTCAAATAAACAAGGATGCCCTGTAGCATTATCAGCTGTGATGCAGCTCTTTTTCATTTATGAAATTTAATGAGACCGCAAAGTATTTTACATTCCAAACAGTGGCTGTAAGAATCTACACAGTTCAGACACTGTTGTTTATTATCTCTTGAGAATAACAAGGCTTTTTATGGCCCTTCTGCTGTACTTCTGTGACTGGTAACTTAGAGGGTGGAGATGCGTGCAACATTCTAATGCACTACAAAGCTCTGTAGGTGAATTTATAATCACTCACTAACTCCGGAGAGTGCTTTTCCTGCCTGAGTTGGGGATGGCTTGTAATTATAAACAGCACACACTGTCAAAATTACTCTGGTTCAAAAAAAAAAAAATCAATGGCAGGATCGCAGGCTAATGGTGCAGGCCGGTGCATTAATGCACTGGACAGAGTGATCATTAAGGTCTGTGTCATCATCCTTGCTTCCATCTCACAACCTTTAGCAGCTGATCCTGGATCAGAATTAAACATTTATACCAAAACAGTTGGGATTGGGGTTGGGGTTGGGGAAACTGATCTTAGATCTGTTGTTGAGACAAGAAAGTAACCACAGCCCCCAAACTAAAGTTGTGGTCCTGATGGTTTCAGCTAATCTCAATGATCTCCATTGTGACTAGGAATGACAGGGGATATTTAAGTGTTAGAATATCTGACAAAGAAATCAACTGATTATTGGTATCAGTACTAAAATGCATGTTAATTACCCAAAAACAAGACAAATCCTGAGTTTTGTTATTGCACATAAACAATCATGAGGGAAAGTTTAGGAATCTTGCATAAAGTAGCATGTAATTGACTGATCTAATTTCTCTGCTTTACAGTGTGAGGGAATACAGATCTCTTTGCAGTGAGTCATTTACACAGAAAGAACTAGAGCTTCAGACTTTGCTCGAGGGGGAAAAAGCTGTGTTCAATTTTTAGAATATTTGATCTCTGAAGCCTGTAATAGTCACACAGTAAATTAATCTAAAGACAAATTCCCAAATGCAAGATATCTCCAAAGCATATTTAGCCCAGTCACAGTCATCTCATTATGAGAGCTCTGGTATGAGACAGATTTAAGTGTTCCCGGGCCAGTGGTATATCCATAAAATACACACGCAATATTTTCAGCAATTATTATCATTGGAACATTGTACTAAAACTATAATTGTGATAGCAAAGATTTCATTCTTAAAGTTAGTATTATTGGGTTTTTTTTCTAGTGCAACTAGGGCTTTTTGCTTGGTCATTTGATGTGGATCTGTATCAAAGCATTTATTTCTGTCTGATATTCATCCACTTCGATAGACAGCAGTCAAAATATTGTTGTTTGCAAAATCATTCTGGGGTAGTTTTAAAACTGCTGTATAATCCATTCTGGTGCTATGATTGTTATTTTGAAATATGATATGTGCTTTGACAAAATTCACACTAGCGTAGTAAGCCAATAAAAATCCATAAGTTTGGAATGAAAAAAATGCATTGAAAGATGCTATGAAAAGAGTAGATTTCCCTGAAAAAAACTGATTTTGGTACCATTTACATAGGCTCCAGGGTAAACCGCTTGTAACACAAGGTTACCCATTTTCTTTTAGGTGCTAATATAATTATTTTCAGGAAGTGCTTGGAAATTCAAGACGTGGCACTTTTGTACAAGAACACTTCCAAATGACTGCCTGTGGTTTTGATGTTCCTGTAAGACCAAAAGAGGGTGAATCTGGTGAGCATCCAGGCCCCTTTACGGCAGCAAGCCACATCGATCAGCCCGCCATCGGGGTCCAGTTACGGCCTTGTCAGTGTTTGTGGGCAGTGCCCCATTCAGCCAGCGCCTACATTAGGTGATTACCTGGATACACCAGGTAAACATGGTAACCCAGATGTGTCACGTCCTTGTCACTCTGGGATCTGGTGACTCCAAGAGGACACAGGTAAGGACCAGTGGACAACAGAACAGGTCTATATTAAAAGGCAGGAAGATGAGCAGGCCAATGTCACTTCTTACATACATGTGCATGTACCATGGCAACCACAGAAAAGTAAAATCAACAGAGTGATGCCAGGGCTTTCAGAGGTCTTTGGAATACACTGATTTCTGTGAGAACTGCAGAGGTTGAGATGGAGTTCTGGTGCACCAGGTCGCTTGGCATCATCAGTTCATCATCAGCGATGGCACAAATCATAGAAGTACATAAACATACAAAAATGAAATATATTGTAATGTACTTAGAAATATGTTGTTCAGTCAAAGAATATTTGCAAATATATCTAAAAATATATTAATAAAAGACAAATAGATTGAAATATACCAAAACAGCAATAATTTACATATTTAGATAATAATTTAATATTTAGATTGAGAGAAAATATATATTTTAAAATTTATAATTTAAAATATTCTTTAAAATATATTCTCCATATATTTTTTGGTATGGATGTGAGTAGTGTGACCAGTCATGGAATGAGGGTGTCAGACAAGAAAACAAACAACGTGATACCGTGTAGACTGCACTCTTTTGAACTCAGTCATATAGCTTGCAGGGCAGCGTGTGTGTCAGCCACGGGGATAAACATGAGAGTGATGGATTCGGTTTTCCTGTTCACCTGGAGATAGGGGACATTTCCCCTCAGCCAATGGGAGCGGAGAGCTATAAAAAGCAGCGCAATCTCCTCCTCCCATCTCCCTCCGCTGTGCCTCGACGGCAGGTCCTGGCTGCTGCTCATATCTCTCGCCTGCGGCGGTCCTGCCGCTGGTCTCCTGTCCCTGCGCTGGGCCTGCACTTAAAAACAATTACCCTCCGCCCCTCCGCTCCGCACCCCCCAAATCCCCCAGTGGGATCATTAAAACAGAAGACCTCTGGTCCCTGTTTCTGTAATTTACATTGTGGGTGTTGTAGGGGAATTGTAGGGGAAACAGAGAATGATTCGTAGTGCATATGTCATAGCTGGGATATTAATTATGTTTTGGCTAACTATTTAGGCAGGTTACATTAATGAAACCCAGACACAGCCACAGACCCACAAAGACGTATCTGTTGGATGGAACTAGTATAGCAGGTCTGACTGAACTACAGCTACACCATTGCAAAAGTCATAGGCTGATAATAGGCTGATCATCCAAACCTTTAGTGTAAAATATTGATTATGATCCAGGATCACTTGTAATCTTTAGATAGCTATTTTTGCACAAATATGATCATAATTGACACCCTTTTTAACTTTCTTATTAATATTAATACTGATATAAATATACATCTGCAAGTGGTCTAGTGAAGTAGCTATACACATACATATCCTCTACAATAAAAGATCTAATAAAGGACCTCTCTGTGCAGGAGAGTAATTTTGGCTCCTAAATGACTCAGGACTGTGTCAGGCAGGATGCTACATCTCTCAGTTCTGCAGATGCGCTTACATTCCAACGGCAGAGGTTTTTACATTAAATATTCACAGAAATCGATAGGCCCGGACAACCTCTGGTTATGTTACAGAGACGGTGCCTCTTCCTGCGTGGACGTGTGTGTGCATTTGAGCCGGTGAACGTGCCTACATCCCTGCAGCTCTGGGCTGGCTGCCCCGTGACATTGCATTGAGGACAACGACTTGCACGGTTTTGTCGTCACTGTGTACCACATGTATGGGAGCATAAATAAACCGTGCATGAGAAATGCTGTGGAGCAACTTGTCATTACATTACAGTCATTTAGCAGACACTCTTATCCAGAGTGGCTTACAATTTTACCCATTTACAGCTGGTTATTTTCTGAGGCAATTGTGGGTTAAGTACCTTGCCCCAGGATACAACAGCAGTGCCCCAGCGGGGAATCGAACCAGCAACCTTTCAGTTACAAGCCCTGCTCCCTACCACTACGTCACACTGCCTCTACTTGTCAGTGGTACAGTGCCTGTGTGGTATGCCTCAACTGCAGATCACAGCTTGTGACACTAATGGAGGCTAATGCTGCTAATGCCCTATATATCTATAAGGATAGATAAGGTCCTAGCACAAGTCAACAGCCCCTCTGTGCTAGTGTGCTCCCCTTGCTTTTCCTATGACAGGACACAGGCTGTCAGGCCTTGGCATTACCTTCAGAATCCATAGCAAGCATACATTTTATATGATTCATTCCAAGACAAGGGTGTGACTGAGGGAGAGAGTATAATTTGGAAACTCAGTTATTTTTAGACAGGGGTTCTGTCACGTTACTGCTCTTCAGCTACACAAAGAAATTGCATCATCGAAATCCAATCCAGCAAGAAATTGGATATTTAAAAACAGCTATAATTAGAAAATGATTCAAACAGAGAATTCAAAATAGAAAAATAAATAATAAATCAAGCATGAAGGCTAGCAACAGAGGAAAAGTATTTCTATTATTGTAGCAGATGGCTTTCAGAGCTGAATCTGATATGCACCTATTCCAGGTGGAATATGCAGATGACAGACATAGTTGGAGGAACCTGAAGAAATGACTGAGATACTTTTTAAAGAAAAAAGTACAGAGGCAATAAAGTGTTCCTGTCAAAATCACTCCCTTGCATGCAGGCACGCACACACAGGACGACACATATACACACACACACTACTATCTATGGCATCTCAAGGCATCAGATTCACAAGATATTATATTATTTGTGGGGCACTACTCACAAATTATATTTTTAATTATATGTTCATTTATTTATTTGAATGTCCCTGCATTTTGGACCTCCATCATGAGATTCTAATGTCACAACTAATGCAATGAGCAATATAATTGTATGAGAGGGAAGATGCATGGATGTTGAACATTAGCATATTTCTGAAAATAGAGCTGAAAGGAAATGCTAAGCAGCATATAAAAATGGTCTGTAATTAGTATCCCAATGTATTTAACATTTGACTGACTTTATGGATGGAGGATTTTTCTAAACTAGTTATGATTGCGCCCTCTACTGGTACCTTGAATTTCTTATCCACACCTTCCTACCAAATTTTTGCACCTATAGGAAAGAAATAACCTTGTACTTAAGTAAAGCATATTCTTTATGTATTGTGCCTTTTACTGTGTATTGCTGTGTATAGTTATAAAACCTACAGCACTGTTTCAATAAAAAATAGGACACATTATGACGTGTGTAATATCAGCACAGCAAATTTAACATGGAAACATATGGCAAAAAAGATGCATGAAAAGACACATGGGGGAGTTGTAGAGCATGACTAGGATTCTTGATAATGCAGTACAGGTGTAATATCCAAGATAAAAGTGGGGAAAAAATAAAAACATGAAATATGAAAGTGCTGCAGGAACTTAATGAGGTGGGCAGCCGTGTGGATGGGATTTTAGTTGGGGAATTGGACTGTTGACCAGAGGATTGCTAGTTCCAATCCTGGATTAGTTAACCAAGCAGAAAAAGCAATTCCCCAGTCGAGTTCGGAGGACACTGTGCTGTAGGAGTTGCCTTCTCCTACACTGAGGTCCTGACTCTCTGTGATCACTAAACGCATATTACAAAGAGCAAGTGACCCAGCAAATCTTATTCTGGCCCCCTAATCATACCCCTCTTTACCTGGCAAAACAAACCCACTGCTTCACCACTTGTGGTGAGCTTTCAGGCTCAAAACAACTGCCATACACTACAAGCAGGGCTCGTAACCGAAAGGCTTCCAGTTCGATTCCCCACAAGGGCACTGATGCTGTACCCTTGGGCAAGGTACTTCACCCAGAGTTGCCTCAGTAAAGGTGTATAAATGGATGACATGTGAAAACTGCAACCTATGTAAGTCGTTCTGGATAAGAGTGTCAGCTAAATGATAATAATGTACTGTAATGTAATTATTTAGCAGAAGCCCCTGCCCCTCCGCCGGGCTGTGCCCCCAGCGATGCCCTCAGCCCAGGAGGTCACCACGCTAACCGCACCGCTCCATGGAGATCCCCCCTGCAGGCTAGTGTTCCTCAGACATGCGTGAAATAGAAACGCTGGAGCCAGAGGGGCAGCATCCACGGATGCCTGGCATTGCCCGGAGCATCGATGACAGCTCTATATCTTGTGATGCTTTTTTAAAGAAACATGCGTCCCCCCCCCCCCTGTCCCCCAGCCACCAGCCCGGGTCTGCCACCGCGGCGACAGCAGAAAGAGGGCGGCCCCACAGTGGGAAGGTGTCTGTCCCGCTCCTCTCCGGGTCTGTGTTTGTGTCTGAAATTTCACAATGTGTTACTGACAGACTGCTGGGGGATTTTTTTTTCCTCTGCGAGACCTTTCAGATAGAGATGGATGTGCGGATGGAATTCCCCGCCGCCCTCATGTGAACGGGCAAAACAGGACACCGGCTCCAGTTCACTTCAGGTACGCTCAGGTATGCGCCAAGTCTGTCACCCAGAAAAAGGACACTGATTGGTGGCCAGATTTGGACAGCTTCACATTGCAGAGCACTTGCACACTGGTAGAAAGTAGTTTTAGAGGTGGGCTGTACATAAATGTGAAGGCTTGCATACGCATGTGCACACACACGCACACACACACACACACACACACACACACACACACACACACATATGTACACACACACATGCACACGCACAACAACACACACACACGCACGTATGCACAGACACACACACACATATTTCTGTTGCTGTTTATACATAGCCATAAAAAGCTGGACCCGGCTTTCACGCCTGCCTTGAAGCGATTTACAATCATATCAGCCAGGCATTCTGACTGAAAAACAGCTCCTTCCAAACAGCCGTTCCAGACTCATGTTTCTGTGAAAGCAGGCACTCTGCTTCATTCCCCCAGTTGCATCAGTCCCGGCCCCTAATATAGCCCTCCAGACGGTTACGGCAACCTGCCAGCCACCGCGACTGACAGGTCCTCAGTCAGCGCCTGCTGTCCGGCCCCCAGAATCTCAGGGAGGCCTCCCAAAAATACAAATGGGGCTCCAATATTTTTAGGTTTAAGGATTAGATAGGCGATAGATCTGTCCACTCACGGATACAATGCCAAGCTGAAAGAGGTTGGATACAGTTCTCTTAAAATTATAATCAACTGTAACATCTGCCAAATTCGAGGGGTATACTCCATACCTATACAGCACTGTTAGGTCCTTTTTGGGGTGTCTGACGGAAAAAACCACATTGACCCAGAGGTCTTACACCTTACAAAGACTCTTCTGCACCATCTAACCTCATTTTAACACAGAGACAACGACATACAGCCACACACTAAATAACAAACATTTTGTGCTTTCTTGCTAACCTCAACCATCTGTTTCATCTTCTTTTTCTCCTGTTTCATCACAAATTTAACTTCTCTGTCTGGTCTATTTTATCATATTCAGCCTATATCTACATCCATTTCTTACTGCCTATTATAGAGAATTGTGAGCAATGTAAATTACAGACACAGCCACTGTGGGCACAGGTCATAATATCCAATACAGGGTTTTGCCATTCAGCATAGCAATAAAAATGAGACTTTAAAATGGAATTGAGTTTCACTGCAGCCCTGATGTGCTCTGGCAAGCTGTCTGGCAAGCTATGTATATGTAGACTGGGGGCTGCACAGGAAGAGCACACACTGTTTTTGATGAAGTGTTGTGGAGACACACAACCCTGGGGTGCAGCACTTGTGTATGATACAAGTCAGTTTATAGTGAGCATGTCAGCTTTATAATAATGCTATCCCTAACATCACACAGAAAGGAATGCACTTATGCTGATTACTCTGTGTCCCATAAAAGTGAGATAGGCCCAGGCCCTCTTAATGAGGACAAGGAGTTGGACCAATATCAAAAGTGGTCGTTAGAGGCTGCAAAAATCTCGGCTATGTTATCCCGATGATCATCCCACTGAGCTGACAGGGACAATTTACAGAATGCGCTCAGAGGTCTTTAACCACCCTCACACCCTAAACCCAAGAATCTGACCTTTGACCCTGAGGGCCACTTGCAGCGCACCTTGGAAAGGGGAAGGGCCCCCGGCTGGCGGCGGAGCGCTCAAACGCTTCCCAAACACAGTCCTCTCCGAAGAGCTCCGAAGGGGCCGGGGAGGGGCCGGGGGGTAGGTGGGGTCAGACGGAGAGGGGGAATCAAGGTTGCCCATTCAGCCCGAGACGGTTTGGTATTACAAAAGTGGCACTCCAGTTACAGCAGGATATGAGTTTTGCGGTTGGACACTGGGCGGAGCCATGCATCATCTGACAGCCCCTCATGAAAATTCTGCAAAGTCTCTCATTCCTCCCGGCGTCAACCAGGAACCTGCTTCTAGGGACAGATTCCTCTGGACTGGAATTCTCCGTCCACATACCTCTCTGTCTCTCTCCACAAGACCCCTGGTATTCATAACAATTAATACGGTTGTCAGAACTAACAAGTTTATTTTAGAGGTATTTTATTTCTCTGGAATGTCCACGAATGAGATCACTTCAAAGCACTTACAAAATTTGTGTTATTAACATAGTTATTAACATACATGGCTGCTAACACTATGGTAATGACAAAGTTGATCTGTGTTTAGTGCTATTAAATGAGTTGTTGCGTCTTTGCAAAGGGAGGTGATATTTTTAACATGACATATGATGGGAGACTGACATAATGATATTATGATTATCTCAAAACCAATCCACTGTCCTATAATGCAGACATGATGTCAGAAAGGATTATGTGTTAATTATGTGTTTATTGCAAGAAATCAATGAAATCATAGCCCACATTTGTGAATCACTAGACAGTATGCACTATGCCCTCAGAGGTGTGTGAGAATGGTTGTGTTACATATATGTTTATGAACAGGTGTACATATGCAGTACTGTTTGAGTTTGTGAGGGTGTGTGTGTACATGTTTGTGAATGTATTTGTGACAGTGTGTGTATATGCCAATGCATGTGAGTGTGCGTGCACATTTGTGTGTGTGTGTTTGTATGCGCATGGACGTCTGTATGTGCGTGCATGTGCCTGCATGTACGTGCACGTATGTGTCCGAACATGTGTTTGTGTGTGTGTGCATGCCTGTCTGTGTGTGTGTTTGTGTGTGTGTGTGCGCGCGTGTGTGTGCGTGTCTGTGCGTGGGCCTGATTAATGGTGGCCGTGATTTAACACCTGCTGTTTTAATGTGCCCACCGATAGTAACTGATCTCTCTGTGCTTGCGCAGACAGGCCCACTTTTTAAATAGCCGCCTAAATTTATCCTGTTTGCAGAGCACACTTAAACCTGGCCTTGAACACGTTCGCAGAGAAAGGGCGGAAAGGTACTCAGCAGGAAGGAACGACGAGGCACCGGGCCTGCGGAGCTGAGAGAGACAGACCGGCTGGGGACCGGAGGAGCTGACCCTCCGCACGCGCCCCGTCCTAAAGGAAGGGGGCGGGGCAGGAGGATTAAACATGTGTCAGAGACTGACAGCTGCTGGCGCCGGGAGCTCCGCCCACCTCGTTTGGGTTGGGTTACCCCACAGCGTGCGGCCAAGTGCAGCGGGCAGGAAAGCCACCCGGTCACATGGCTGCTGCCAATCTCATTACTTTTACAGTCGTTCTTAAACCCTTCTATGATTCTATCATTTTACTCTGTCCATACAATCAATTTCTCAGATTGAAAAGCGGAGTCAGGCAGGCAGTCTGGTGCAGTTAAGGATCGGGGCTTGTTTTGTAAAGGCTGAAGGTTTGGTTAGATTCCCATGCTGGGCTATGCCATTGTATTCTTAAACAAGTTGTCTAATCTGTTAAGCTATATAAATGGACAATATGTAAAGCTTTTACACTGTAATGAAACAGACTGGGATCCAAGTGCGGTGAAGGGGTCTTTAATAACAGAATCCAAAAACGTGGTCAGGGACAAAACAGGTCAGCAACGGGAAGCAGCAGTACCAATCCAAATCCAAAAACACAAGCAAGGTCCAAGGAACAGGCGATGGGTCAAAACACAGGAATAACACAAGAGAACAGCAGAGAGCAGGCTTGGTAGAGTCACAGGAACAACACCTCACAGTGAGGCAACTGAACTGAGTCCTTATATAGCCAGGGCTGGATTGAGGATGGGTTACAGGTGTGTTTGATGAGTGGGAGCGGCTGAGCCAGGCTGAACTGGGCCTGGCTGGTCTGGTTGAGCAGGTTGAACTGGGCGTGGCTGAGCTGGCTGACTGGGAGTGGGTGTGACATACACAGGGAAGCCTCCAGCAAAAACCAGGTTGGTATTGGAAGGGGTGTTTTCCTCAACAGATGTCCAGCACAGTGCAGTGATGTGGATATTGTACTATAGGAATTGACAACCTTCAGATGAGACATTAAACCAAGACCCTGAGGTCAGAGGGAGCTGATTTTACACATTCCATTGTAATAAGGTGGGGATACAAAGCAGCCAAATTCTAAATCGGATTCTATGGAAAGAAGCCTGTTTTCCATTTTTTAAAAATGAATGGTTTAATGCAATTGTGTCTCTCCCAGCTAGCTTGTACCTTGTCTGGCCAACTATTGAAACTTGGTCATGCGGCACTTCTAATATTGTGACTCTATGTATGCCTCACTTGTAAGTCACTTTGGATAAAAGCATCTGCTGAATGAATAAGTTTAATGTAATGTAAATGTAAGCCTCCAGTCCCTCCCTGTTCATCTGGCATGGTGAGCATTTGCTTCTCCGCTGCAGCTGGTGGGTCCTGAGTGTGTGCTCTGACATAAAATGGCTGCCAAACCTCACCCAGCTGGGTAACACACTAGTGTAAAGCACTTGAATATTTGTAAAAGGCACTACGTAAATGCAAGTTATTATCATCGTTGATAGAAATTATTATGCTGTTCAAGGTGAATGGAACATCCTTTGAAGCTCTGGAATGTTCTTAATTAAAGACACCGAGTTTTGCTATGTAATGGCATTGCACACATTCAGGGGAAGGATAATATATCACATGTTTGTGATTTTACTTCCTGAAGCACGTGGAACCATCGAGAATCCAGCGCTGTCTTTTCAGTGCTGTGCACAGATTTGTAGGTGTCATGTCATAAATGGCCCTGCAGGTGGCGAAAGAGGGTCAGGTGGACTGAAATAAAACCGACCTGGATATCAGCACCTGTTTTTTTTATATATTCTAAGTTACTTACGGACACGATGTGGCATACACGAGTTCTGAACTGAACTCAGCAGCAACATGCATGTCTCTTAAAGGGATTCTGGCACACAGGGCTCCATTTCACCTCAAACAAATGCACCACCTCCTAAACAGAATCCAATGGGTAGCCATCAGGCTGTTTTTGGGGAGGTGACTGAAGCATAAGTTTCCTGAAATCGTGCCCGTTCCCTGGGCAGGCACAGTAACTGCACTTGATCTGCCTGGGAGCTTACAGCAAGGGCACCCATATGCCAGTGCCACGCCCCGTGAATCACTCTGCCAAACAAGTTACATTACACTAGGCTCCGCCCACACTGCCAGCTCGCACTGGTCAACTGGACAACAGAGCCTGCACGTTCTGGGAGTGGATGCCTGTCGCTAATATGAGCCTGCAGCTGCTGCAGTGAAGAACCGAGTGGCAATGAACTCCACGCGAACAACCATCTTTCTCTCTCTCTTGCTCTCTCTCGCTCCCTGTCTGTCTTTCTCTGTCATGCAGACAATTTTTAAAAGCACATTTTACTAGCAATGTTGAACATCACTGTCTAAATAATCCAAGTGACACAGTGGGAGTGCATGTCGATCTCATTAAACAAGCTATTGCATCCAGTACAGGCATATGATATCATTCTGTTGTCATGAATCTCTCTTTCCATGATAAGAGTACTTTCCCCTGAGCGGAGGGGAAAAAATGGACAGCTGCATCATTCATACGTAATTCCCCAGGTGTCAGAGGGGACAGACTTTGTCAGGGTTTCTGAGAGGTGACAATTTTACAAGGACGTTGTCATGGGGGAAGGGGGGGTCTCAGAGGGACAAAAGTCAAACTCATGTGGAACAGTGAGGGCACTGGGGGCATAATCTTTGGGTTGGATCCCCAATAACAATTTCATTTCCCAGTGAAAAATCAAGGCATATGGGAGGGTAATATGTTTACAGTATATGCACGATACACGGGACAGACAGACAGATGGACTGTTTCATTGATTCATTAATTTTCAAATCATTTTAAACAGGTTATATAAGCACATCTGCCAAACAAATCCATAACCTAGGATGTAAATAAGTAAGCCACTAAAAGAAGGTTCCTTACTGCCATACAGAGAGGCCCTTGTGTACCACAATATATGGCATACATATATGGGTAGAGCTGGATCAGTTTACAGATTACCGTTTTGCACCTCATGGTTGGCTAGAATTAGGGGAGGAATAGGTGATCTTAGGTCAGTGTTAGGGGGCACATTTTGTTCCATCATCCATCAGTCTTGGGATGTTGTTTTCAGATCCTGGCGTGGTCAGCGCTTTTTATAGTCTCGCTGCAGACAGAACGATAAAACTATAGAAACTATACCTATTACTTGAGACTGTCCTGTGTTTGCATTCAATTTGTTTAAATTAAAAAGTATTTCCAGTCACGTCACAAGCTTTTAATTTGTATTAATGGAGTTGAAAAACGCAACGGTAAAGGCTGATGTGCTTTTTAAGCCGTATACTGGATATAGGTGACCGCCTGGCCAAAGCCGCGTATTCGCGCCTCAGCGAAAGCTGAAAGGTCAACTGTGCCAACAGCGGTGAGAACGTGTTCTCTGCACTATTTATAGACGCGCACGACTGATGTGCGGGCACGCTGAGTGTAGTGTGAATTAATTCTACCCTCTATCATGCTCCATTGAAGTGCGCTTATTAAACTTAGTATATGTGCATAAAATTCTCCGCACTGAGGCTGCGTTAAGAGCAAACAACCCATCTCAACCGCGCGCAGTGCGACGGCTAGACTTGTCATGTGCCCGGATGTCCCATGCCGCCGTTGAGGCAAGGTCATCGATTTCATATTTCAAGTGAAAACTATTATCATAAGAACTGGATCCGCACGGCTATCACGGCCTCTTGTAGGTGGCATGTGATACCAGTCATTCTTTCCGTCTTTGGTGTTGCATCATTTGCAAAAATAGCTGTATCAGCGTGCGCGAGGGAAACAGAAGGGAGGGGCCGGCAATAGCAGTGCTATTAGACAGGCTCCCACCAGAACCACGGTAATGAGGTTCTTCCTGCGGTTAAATGGAGCTCATTTCTGACATTCAATAACATTGGTCCCACTGTAACACTCGCTGAAACAGAATTCTCGTTTCATTGCTATTAAGGCCTGAACCGTTGCATTTACAACGTGGGCAAAGCATGACCTATTCAAAATATATATCTATATAGATATGTGTAAATATAGAGTGAGAGCGTAGGAACTTTAGAGCGCCAAACCATCAAGCAGTTCGTGTCTACTGCATCCACGCTGAAAAGAGGACTCAACAAAAAATGCCAGGAATACACGAAACACGTCAAACCCATGTATACTCCTAACTATATTGGATTAACTGCTGAAAGAAAGAAGGCGAGAAAGAATGTATGTTTTGTGTAACGTGGGAGCTGTTCATTGACAGACGGTGCTGAAATTGTTCTCGTGGTTTTCCGAAAAACGACACATTTTTTCTTTTTAAAGTGAGCGCACGATTTTGGTGAATGCAAATAACTCCGGTCAGATTTATATGAAGATGTGAACATTTCTTCGCGTTAATGCAGTCTTCAAACTGCACACATTCTATATCCACTGGTCTATGAAGACTTGACCCAGCGTGCTTTCTTTAAGTTCCAACGATGCATAACTTACCATGCACCAAATTACTTCTCCACTGCAGGCTATGTCCTCAACTGCTCCACCGATTGTATATTTGCTGTCAACTACTTTGATTCCTTGACCTTTAAAATGAGACTTGAATGTAAAAATATACAGTAAGGCATGTGTCAAGGATCAACCTAGGTTTCTTGTCTATGAAGACAGGTTAGCTCCGATCAACCACATAATCCACACAATTTTAACGATATAACAGCAGTTAAAATAAGGGCACCTGTAACATTATGGGTGTTTTGTGAAGGGTTTTGTGTTGACAACTTATTGCATTGTAATCAAGCGCCGTCTTCGTTCACACTGCCATTTAAAACAGCACGACTGGGATTTTGTAATAATCAGTCGACTTATTTCATACATTGCATGAAAAGACTGCAGTAATATATGTCGCCGACACAGATACTGGGGTGTACACTTATTAAATCAGACAAATATTTCACTGAAACTGAAACTCACACGTTGAAACATTTGTTTTACAGTTCTGAAGTCGGTCAGTAAAGCAGATTCGTTATAACGAACGGCGGGCAGCGCTCATACACTGCACTGTATTTAATCTAAAGAGTAATGCGCCTTTTAAACGTGCCTGGAGGATGACGTGCTGTCCGCTGCAGTAAAGGTAAGAATTTCCATATGGTTCGCGTTCTCATCTAAGAGGCAGGGGGCAGGAATGCCGCCTGCGCTACTGCTACCAATGGCATCCGAAATGACAGCCTCGAGCGCCACACAAACAACTGTCGACAAGAGGAGCAGCACAGAGCAACAACTCCACTAGGAGACTCTAGTTGGACGACTAGACACCAGGGAGTGAAGTGGGGATTCCTGGGGACTTGTGTCTCTCTCGCTTTCTTTTTTACTGTCCCAGGTCAGAAATAATATAGCTAACAATAAAGGCCTTGTATCAGCAGGGAAAAAAACACTACAAATGGAAGAACCCCAACCAGCTCTCATTGACCGAGGAGACACCGGTCCGTACATAAAGCTGCTGCCCGACAAGGATCTTTATAACTGTGGGACACAACAAGACGAATCGAACTACGTGGATCTGGACAACTTGCTCGACGTGAAATCAGAAGGTACACGGACTGTCAAGGTAACTTTAACTGGCAAGGGTAAAGAGCTGGCAATATTTAAATGCAACGGTGACAAGCCGTTTTCGGGAAGCAAAAGTCTCGGCGAATGTGAACTGAATTTAGCTAATCTCGTCACAAAAGACTGTAAATCTAATCAAAAAGAACATTCGGGGGATATCAGATTAGAAAATTGTGTCACGCGCGATATCTCCTTCGAGTCTGTGTCACCATCCGAAGTTCCAAACGGCACTGACGATTTCAGGGACAGTCCCGAGTGTCCAAACGATTTGACCGGACCTCAAAATGAAATTGTACCACTGAATTATAAAAATATTTCCTCTGAGAGAGAAAGGCTACAATACACAGATATATATTTGAATAAGAAAGGCGAATCAGAGGACTGCGTAAGGCTGGTTTTATCTGAGCAAGACGTACAAAACAACACAGAGGATGAGTCCCACTACATTACGACCCACGAAATTCAGTTGACAGAATTAGATCACGATGTTGACTGTGACTTTGAGCTGGAATCCAGCTGGGACCTTGAAGAGGACAACCAGGTGTACTCGTTTGTTGATTACGATTCTTTTGACAGCGATGACACAATAGAAGGAGAGGCAGTAGATGACGGAAGTCTCGAGACAGTGAATGACACCCCAGTTCAGTCTAATAATACGGACCAGTGCCCTGTTAGTGGTTCGGTAGTCAGCATAAAGCATGAAAACGATCTATGCGACTTGGACAAATGCGACAGCTCGAATGAAAGTCTGTCAAAGACTTTCCAAAACGGCAATGGGAATTCTGCGGGACAGATTCATCTGTCAATCAAAACTACTTCCAGAGCTATAAATAAGTCCGGCAATGTCCAAGAAACGGAAAACATTCTTTATCATGCCAAGCACGAGGGGGACGTGGGCCGCTACGTTTACAAAAACAGTGACGCGAAAGCTAATTGTTTTATCCCGGCCCCAGGTCGCGCGCATTTTGGCTGTAAATTCAAGGGAAAAGATGTTAACGCGTACTCCAGCGGCGCCTCCAGTTCAGTAAGCGAACTGGATGACGCCGATAAGGAAGTGCGCAATTTAACTGCCAGGGCGTTTAAAAGTTTAGCCTTGCCGTACTTTGATGCCATCAATTTCAGGGCCTCCAGCGAGTCCTCAGCCTCAGAAAACGGGTTGGGCATTAACAGCTGGTCAACTTTTGTTGACCTAAAATGTGGCAACATGACACAAGCAGGGGTCCAACAACTGATCTCTAATAAAACTACGACATCAACTTTCGAAGCGAACAAGAATGTAGGTTGTAAAGGCATTAATGGGTTAACCCAAGATAATCTAAAACAGCCCCAGACTAAGATCTCTGCCTTGAATGGAAACCTATCAAATCCCCCAAAGCAACCGGCTACCACCAAAAAGATAGAGCTGAAGGACAAACTAGGACAAGGACAGAGCGGGTTAATAACTCTGACGGAAACGTTGAATTTTAGCTGCAACGTTAAAGCTGAGGTCCCCGCGAGCGAGAGGCGTGCGAAATTCGCAGAAATTGCGAAAGGATCACGTTCCGCGGATGAAGTTACCGGCACTTTGCCAAACGAGCAGGGCACTGAGGCCAGCACCCACCCCGGCGAAACAGGGGAAAACGCGGAAGGCACACACAAGAAAGCCATATTCGCGTCGAGTCTTCTTAAAAATGTTATTTCCAAGAAAATGCAGTTTGAGCAAGAGCGCAAAATGGAAAGGGGTGAGATACGAGACACCCACCCAGCTTGCAAGGAGCAGGAGGCGGGCAAGGACAGACTGGCATCGGGAGAGTCAAGGGATTTACAGAAGCAAAATTCAAATATTTCAGAAGCTGGGTCGGGATTGGTTACTTCCTCTGCGGACGAAAAGGGGGAGACAATTGAGAATAATTCCTATGACCCCAAAAACGAAAGTGAGAGAGACGACACACCGACTCCTGTAGCAGAATCTAATTTGGAGTCGACATGTGAATCAGGAGTCGAGACTAAAAAACACACTGCGGAAGCGGCGAAAGGCTTATTGCTTCCGAGCCAAAACAGTGCATTCAGATTCTGGAAGAATAATGGAAAAGACGTTCAAAAGGAACAAAAAGGAGAAAAAATGGGGACACCTCCCTCCTCCACCAGCAACATTGGGAAAATCAGCATAGGTCTTGACACAGGGAGCAAGTTTACCAAAAAGACTCAACTGTTTGTGCCAAACATTAAGTCCCCATCCAAAGGGCGGGAAGCCGGAAAACAGGTGTCAAATATTAAAGATTTAGCTTGTGGTGTCAAGGATCAAGGAGGGGGCGGTAAACTGCACACTGACAACAGTGTTGTGACATCGAGGTCACCTGAAATCAAAATAAGTTTGCGCAGTGTGAAGGACAACAAAAAGAACCAATTCAACATTGCAAACCTGCTGACTCCCAAGATAGCCTGCACTTCATCCAATGCATTCAAGACGGCTGACAACTCAAGGTCCCAAGCACTCATTGCGTCATTAAAGGGCGAGTGGGCGGAAAAGGCGCCACACTTCATGGTCAGGGACATTAGGGACAACAAATACAAGCTGCTGACGCCGATTCACCAGGTCAGAGACGTGCGCAAATTAGTAAAAAGCTCATACCACTTTGTTTCCTTGGATAACCAGGAGAACAAAGCTAATGGTACCGATTTCCACGGAGAGCAGAAAAAATCCAGACAGGGGCCCGAGAGAGGCGCAGCGTTATTTGCGCCCATGGTGATAAAGTGTCAGTCTGTAAATACAACCAATAATGTAAAGCAATCTGGAAATTTTATTGCGGTTTCGAGGCGCAGATTTGGCGAGGACAGATCAGAGGCCGACAGATCTCCTCCTCAAATATCTGCAGACGGCTGCAAAAACAGAACCATGCTGGTACAAAGAATGACAGGCAGAGTTCCCTTAGTTTCCGCCAAACAACCAAATGGAGACCAATCTGAAGTGCCTGCGAGGGTCAAAACGGAAACCAGGACAGCCAAACAGAAGGAAAAGATCAGTGACACCAGCGAAAAGAAAACAGAATCGAAGGGAGCTAATCAAGCTGCCCTGGAAAAATTACAGGCTGCGGTTAAAACCATGGAGGAGCTCTACGTGTTTAACAGAAACGAATGGAAGCGCAAAAACAGTGCGCCTCGGCCAATTACGGACAGTCACGTGCTTTCTCTTATTGCGAGCGAAGAGCAAGGGTGTTCTGGAAGAGCAGAATCTGATGAGGAGCTTGGCGACATCCTCTCTCACCCCGGCACTGGCAGATCTCCCCCAACACTGACAGCAGAGCCTGCACCAGGGACGTCACCCAAAAAGGAGAATGAATTTCTGAAAAACCTCCACATTACATGCAGCCGAGAAGGGAAGTGCGCGACTAAAGCGACAGCTCAGCAAAGTGGAGTTTTCAGCAACAAAAACGTGCTCGCTCTCGGCAGCGGCCAAAAGGCGTCGGCCAGCACGAGTGTCCTCAGCAGTAAAGCGGCACAACATTACGCCTCAACGCAGACACCGTCTAGTGCTAAGAGCTTCACTCCCAAGTCACCTAAAGTTCCGCTGTCATTAAAAATATCCCAGCCTAAACGTGCAGAGGGAGAAGCAGAGAGGCCCGCCAGCGGTGAGGCAGATAAACCTCCTTTGGCCCAGCTCAGTGCATCTGTTGTGACAGACTCTGGGGGGAACTACCTGACCATACCTGTCAGTGCCCAAACTAACGAGGCCAATCCATCAGAGGCATCCGCCCGAGAAAAGACGGCCACATGTACGTTCTCGGCTCCTACCGCCAAACCCCAGGGTCCCGGCCTGGCGAGCCACAGCATCCAGGATGATGCAAAGAGACAGGACCTTCACAGGCAGTCCCCGGAGAGGCACCCCGTCGCCATGGAGACACAGTCCCCAGACACCCCTACTGCCACCATCTATCACCACTCCCTGGCGATGGGGGGGCAGGGAGGGCAACAGCAGGTCTTCTGCTTCGCCCAGTCACCGCCTCAGCCGGCCACGCCCTCCGCGGACCCCTTCCAGCAAACCCAGAAAAAGATGCTGCTCGACCCCACCACGGGCCAGTACTACCTGGTGGACACCCCCGTCACCCCCACCACGAGGAAGCTGTTCGACCCCGAGACGGGACAGTACATGGACGTCCCCGCCCCGCAGCAGCCCGCCACGCCCGTCCCCCTGGCCCTCTCCCCGCTGGCGGCGCTGAGCCCCGGCCCCTACGGCCCCGCGTACGTCATCTACCCCGGCTTCCTGCCCTCCCCGCCCGCGCCGCCCACCCGGACGCCGCAGGCGCGCCCGCCCGCCCACCCAGACCCGGGCGACGGGGGCGAGAGCCGGCCGCCGCTCGCCAGGCGGCCCAGCGACAGCCCCCGCTGCACCCCCACGGGGGCGTCGCCGCAGGCCCCACTCGTGTCCCAGCGCGTCACCAGCAGGGGGTCGCAGGGCGCCTCCGACGGGAAGCCCGTCATCAGCATCACGTCGCAGCAAGGTCCAAGAATCGTCGCCCCGCCCTCCTTCGACGGAACCACCATGAGTTTTGTTGTGGAGCACAGGTAAAGGGCAGGTGGAGTGACAGGTAAGTGACATTGTTCCTGTATCCTTCTATAATATGAATTGACTGTGTACATATGTAACTCTGCCTTTCTCTGGGGATTGCAGGTGAATGTCTGACTTCACATGTGCACATGGTTTCCATTCATGTATAATTTCATTGTAACAGAATAAGTTATGCCTTCTGCATCCAAAAGTCTGACAAACTGTTACACATATGCATGCTTGTATGCATTGTTAGGTGTAGAATTCAAACAACCATCCACCATTTTTGCAAAGTAATACAGCATTAGACTTATCACCAAAACTTTTAAATGCAAATGGCAAATCTTTGAAAGGCACAATACTACATGCATAAGTACAGAACATGTAACTTTACAGACATCTTGGTCACTGCTCAGATTTCAGGGTAAAATGTATTGGAATTAGATACGCCAGAGGCTAACCTTACAACAGCAACACACTGCTCTTAACTCATGGAACCATTTTGTCATGTTCTCCGAGATCAACACTTTTCCTTACTGTCCTTAAACGTACAGTATATGTCTAACTTAAGCTGAGAGCCTGAGTTCAGCTCAAAGTTTTCTGAATCACAGTCTTGAACATTTCTGAGTGAAACTCAGGGGAAGTATTTGATTGGATGTGCCAAGAACACACAAAGTTGATGGATCCCACAAAGCATGGGCTTTCCCTGTTTTTTGTGTTCTTTGTTGTTTTTTTTTCCTCTTTTCTTTTCAAAGAGCAACTCTTGGTGCTCTTGAGTGAAATTATTTGCTAGTTTTATGTGAGGAGTATGTTATGACCACCATTGCTACCCCTGAACTCAAAAACAATCGCTGAAAATGGCTTTGAGAAGAATACATAGCTGAACCTAATTGTGTGTTGTGTTCATGTGTTAATGTGTGGAAAAACAAACAAAAATAACCCCCAAAAAGTGGCCCACGGCAGACTTCCGACTCCTAGGTAGCAAAAGGTGCGCTCATCTTTTATGCTTACCAGGAAAGGCAGGCTATCTCTAGCTGCATAATGATGTGCCGAATAAAAACAAAATCAGAAAGTGCGCACGTAGCCTGAACCATAACAAGCATTTAAGTAATGTCTTTACTCAGAGTCAGATACATAATTTTTCAGACAGCATTATCTGTAATGTCACAAAGTGCTCTCATAATCAAACATGTCTGCCAGAGAAAAATACAACACAAATCTTTTGACCGAATACATTCTAATAATTTAATGTAGAGAATAATCTATGTGTGGTTAAAAATGCTGAGCTGCCATATAAATATACTATCAGTGATGTATAATAGTTAACATGTATTCATTTGAGACGAGGCTGACAACGCTTAACCATTTAAGAAAACAAAACAGAGAAAAAGAATGTTAAAATGACTGTATCTGTAGAAGAACACGAGTCTAATCAATGTTTGCTTGTACATTCGGCTGCTCTCCACCTCTCTGATCTCAATTGCATTGCTCCTTTGAGCGCCATTTCCTCAGATGTTTGTTTCCCTGCGAACATGGCACAAGGATCAATTACCAGAAAACTTGCAACTGTATACTTTAGTTTGCGTGTTTAATTTGTATTATACATCGCAATGGTGTGATCTAGGGATGTGGTTTTGTCGGTATCAATGTCAAGGCTTATGCAACCTACCCTGTCTTCAGCATGATAATTTGGGGACAGGTGTGGGTCGTCTTACATGCAGCTGGAGCGTTGCCAACGACTGTTTTTTCGGGACAATCTGACGCATCCCGACAAGTTTACAGCCGCGTTCGCGCTGCGGTGCGGTAAATGACGTCATCGCGGGAGCTGGAATACAGTAGGCATTAACTGTCCGCCCTCGTTTCCCCTAGCGATCCGTATCTGGCAGGCTTCGCCGCCGTTGTTGAGGGATTGCATTTTAACCTCGGTCAAGACCAGACATCAAAACAGCTCCCTGTCCGTGCGTTAAACCCCAGCGGGCTATTTTAAAGCTGTGAGCCGAGCGTGTGTTTACAGGTTTATTCTCAGGCCTCGAGAGAGTCTGCCGGGGGGCGACGTAAACAGTCACGCTCTCAGATCTGGTCAGCTCGTTCTTGGAGAACCCGCACGTCGAGGGTGCGCTCTTTAGAAACATAAATACATCCTTCAAGATGGACAGAAATGCTGCAGTCTTTTCAATCGATCATCCAACGTTTATCCGTCACTTATGCCCAGCCAACACATAAAATTCTAACGTCCTTGCTGTGACATTATTACGACTTTACATGGAACCGCGCAGACAGTTAAAATTAACCTTTAGATCTCGGTGCTGAGATCATGTCTTGATTTGTCACTGTGGATGGACTACCATGCTAACAAGTGTTTCCCAGATCTCCTTCCTCTGTAACCTAAAGTCAAGTTCATGGAATGTACTGTACTGAATCTATAACTTGCAAAATGACTTATGAGCATGTCCTCACAGCTTGAAGCACAACGATATTTTTAGATATACACATGTTTGTCCTAAAGCCTGAGTCAATCCAACTGCAAGGCTTGGTGTCCTTAACTCTGAATTCCAAATGTAAGAAAATGCAATTTATGCAACATAATCATTGTGGAAATTGTGACAAAATAATAAATTTTTGTAACAAAAACAGTAAGACATGTTTAAATTAGCTAGACCAAAATATACATAAAGCATTCAGCATGTAGATTGACTAAGGCCTAGAGTTGAGGAGAAAGGTCTGTTTTTGAATGTAAACCTATAAAGTGCTAATGTCCCCAGGGTTCCGAAGAGTGGGGTGTCTGTTTAATGTAACCTGAATGTGCAGGAACGTTTCTTTGTTGAAAGCAGGTTGAACTTTGCGCAACAAATTTTTTTTTTAACCAGGTTTGTGCTTTTTTTCCTTTCCATATCCACAGGCGATTGAGGGGGGGGGGTCTTAAATGAACCAACAGTGTTGTGTAAGAGCAAAAAATGACTAATTTTGTTACTTAGAACTAAGAATAAAGTGAATTGCTGTTACATTACACAGGGACCCCACTTGCGATGCTTACAAAACCCCTGTCTCAGGGGGCATTTGCCCTTCACAGGTACACACTTAAAAACAGAGACCAATAATTAGCAGATACTGAACAGAGGCCTGCTGTGGGCAAAAGAGATCCGTGCAGGGGGCGGGTGCTGTATTGGGGGGGGGCATCGCAGGGGGTAGGAGGGGCAGAGGGAAAGGTCAGTCCGAGAGTGTTTGTTGTGCTGATACCGGGCGGGGGGGGGGGGGCCCAGCTGCTGTGAGATATCAGACGCCGGGCTGTGGAGCGGGGCAGCAGCGAGGTCAGCTTTTAATAGAACCCCTCTTTCGAAAAGGGAAGGAGAGCGGGGCTGCGGGTGAAGCCGCCCCCTCAACCCCCGCTCTTACGTAAACAAACCGGCCGGCGTGCGCGTCGACGCCGTGAGCGAGCTGAGCTCATTGTTTTTCAAACAGCCACATCCGTCTGATATGTGCTCCCATCATCCCCTGGTTCTTTTCCAATCGTTCCAGTTCGGTTGTTTTCAATTTTAGCCAGTGTGGTGCGACTGTAAAATATACGAGGGATTAAAGCCTCATTCTAATAATTTCAGATGGTTGTTTTGAATTACATGGTGGTTGTTGTCTGTCTGGTATTAATAATAGAACAGATATGGGTCTAACCAGGAATATGTCTGTAACCTCATTGCAAAAACAAAATTGGGGTATTAAGTTGTGTTGAATTCATTTGTTTTGTGCATGAAATTATTTTGCACCAAACAGAATCCCCACTTTGAAGATGCAATAAACAGGGAAGGAACGTCATCTCTTTGCATGGAAATGAATCCTCTTCCCTGTGTTTGGTCCACGAAAGGGGATGTTTAGAATAGTAGGAAGTGTTGCATTTCTCTGCGTGCTAATATAAGAGACTCAGAGAGTCAGGACAGATGTCTGCATACCCTTTTCAAATGAGAAAAGGATGTGCTTTAAATTAAGAAGGGTTTATGTGTACAGGAAGCAGACAGATAAACTGGATTAAAGCACAAGTCTGGGCTCCTTGACAGAAAATAGAAACACGCTTTTCAGGCAGTCATTTCTGATGGATTTAATCCTTCTCATGTTTGTGTTATGTTGTCTCACATTCAGGTGCCTTAATCCTGGGTTATACATTGTATTTAAAGAAACTGGATGTCATCTCCAAAGATCTTTATCTTATATTATCTTGACATATCTTTACTGCAGTCTGTATTTTAAAAGGCAATTGTGCTTAAGCAAAACAATTTATATGTTGTTCCTACAAATGCTCCGACAAAAGTTTGTGTGGATTGTTTTTTGATTGTGTTTGTGGTCTCAAGTAATTATTCTATACAGAAATATGACATTTATGTTTTGATAGCTATTGCAATTTGTGATATTATCCAATATTTTTTCCAATAATTTTCTAAATACATGGAAATCCAAAATTAATATATGTTGTCGTGTTTAATGAGGGGAGAAATTTTTAAAACCATTACCCTATTCATATTTTTAAATGGTGACATCATAGCATTCTGACACTGTATGTGAAAGATCTTAAGAAATTAACAATGATATTTGGTCAGCCACCTCCTGGTTCCTGTTCTCTCATTACCCTTTGTTTTGTGTTGTTTTCTTTCACACAGGAGCAACTCGTGAGGAGTCATCTCACGATTTCTGAGATTGCCTGGTTTAATTGGCGCTTTTTATAACAGTAATACCACCAGAAACCAGTGGTCCACGGTCATCTTCAACAATCAGAATAGCATCACACCATCCCCATCAGCCCCAGACCCCACCCCCTCTCCCCTACCACCTTATTCTGACACCACTCACTTTCCTTTTTTTTGTTTTAAATCTTTGAAGCATGCATATATCTTTAAACCTGTGCCTCTTGACTGCTGCTGTTCTTTCATGTATATCACCCAGCTTTGTAAATCTTTTGCATAAAATGCAGCATTAGGGCTAATTGAGCATTAGTTAAAACTAAAGCGTTGTGTAATCGAGGCATTCTCTATCAAACTAAACCAATGAGCTTCACTGCAAAATTCCCACTGTTTGATGGGTATGCATACAGCAACCAAAATGGACAGCCAAGGTGAAACCCAAAATGATTACCGAGAGTAGACTTTCACTTTCTCTGACACCTTCATGATCAGACACAGCAGCTTCTAAAAACGAATATGATGAAAAGGCATGTGTCTAGGTTATGCTTCCCCTACAATTCCTTTTCAAGACCAGGCCTGACACAGTCCTGTCTTCTGTTAGTTTTAGGTGTCCCCAAAGGTTGTGTTATATTTTCTCCATTTAGTTTGCATTTGTCCATTTTTTGACAGCTAACCTTAATTACGTTTATGTTTGTGGTGCAATAAAACATGTCTAGCAATTTTAAAAAAATAATAATTTAAACATGACCTCAACATCTTGCACCATGTGTCAGATGATATCACAAGCTGCATATCCACTGTGAGGCAGCTCCAGCTGGGCCCTGTTTTTGGGAGGGCGAAGTTGACCCACCACCAGATCCACTGGGGGGGTGCGTGGTAATTTTGCATGACCTGACAGTTTCTCTGACCCTGCCCCTGAGCTGAGGCCCAGCACGAGCCCGGATCCCTCCTCACATTCCTCTGCAGAGGTGCCTGGTCTTGTTTGTTCACACAGAGCTGTTTGACGGTACACAGGGCTGTACCGAACGTAGCTGAACGCACTCACAGTGGCCGCTGCGCTGGTGTTGCTTGCGCTTTGGTGTGGCACTCTCTAAGGATTGCCGTATGTCACGAGAAGCCGGGAGAAACAAGCAAACGCGTTGTTGCTCTTGGCCGCTTGGGGTTCCTTTAGGCTGGCCTCGCGGCCTACTCAGGCGGAACTCTCCTGAGTAGCCGTGGGCCAGCGGAGCTCTTTGGCTGGGACTTTTTAGGGGACGACCTCCTCTATGTGTCCCAGCTCCGCTGTTTCGCCCCCATGTACAGGGGTGATGTACTGCTAGAGGTGGTATCTGTGTGTCTGTCTGTATATGTACGTGTGGTTAGGGCTAAGGCTTCCGCCATGCTGTGTGATGTTAAACAATTAAAGGGCACCTCTGAGTGGCTCGGAGGAGGGGTTTCGAACTTGGTGCTGTGCTTCAGGCTCACTGAGCAGGGTACAACGAAACTGTTTCATCAGCGGAAAGGTCACGACCCCCAGGGGGTCTGATGAGGTGCCAACTTGCTCGTTGGCTCCCTTACATTTCAGGGCAATAATCAGACCGTGTCTGAATATTTTAGCACAAACATTTTACGTTAACTGGAATTAATGATGTAATGATACAATTTTCAGCCATGCAACCAATGCACACAATTGTATAACCTGAGATAAGCTAGATAGGGTAATTCTCCATGCCCTTCATACAGCTAGCACTTTTTGAAAACATTCCCAGAATACAGTAATAGTAGCCTCTCATTGTGAATAGTAATCGTCCTATAAGACAGCTGCAAATGACCTCATCTCAAAACTATTGGTTCTCTGTAATAAGCTGTGTGTCATGATTGGACAACATTCATCCATGCTGAGTCAGAGACAAGTATGAAAGCCTTTGCTCTTGATGTATGCATACGTATCTGTGGTTTTGTGATTCAAATTTGAAATTGATTAGCTCAAACCACCATTCAATATCTGGCTCATAATTTCTTTACCATCCATGTTTAATTCACAGAATCAAGTAAGAAGAAAGCTGCTTTGCTTTATAAATAACGAACATAATACTGACCTTTTTTCTTCAACACTGGCTCTTTTTTGTGTGAACAGGAAAGAGAAGTGTTGGAGAAAAATTGAGCCATGTGAAAAAGTTATTTCTTATAATAAGAAAACACAGAAAGAGAATTGATCTTATTCATTCTTACTTCATGGTAAATTAATTTAAAATTTGAAAACAAGGAACTTACATGACACAAACAAATTAAAAGATGCCTAGGCTGCTGTTACCTATGCAAAACACTGTGTAGCTCAGTGAAACAGATTGGAAAATAGGCAAGATAATCTTTTGCTTTTTTCTTTAAATTTAAATTCTTTTCTTTAAATAACCTTCAATTTGAGCTGAGGCTGCATAAAACATCTGCTCTAGAGCAATAACGCTTTTTGTAGATTTTTTTTATGAACCTTTGAAAACCTTTTTAGTGCTCCCATTTGAGGTATGCATAGGTTGATTTTTTGTTATACTAAAATGAAAGCAATTTCAGCGCAGGTATTTAGAACTGCTGGTCAGTCTAGTTACCTGCTTTCTTTAAAAGAACCTGAAACTGTTTATGTAACACCACAGATCTTTGTTAAAAAAGACGTGCCTTTTGAGGATATTCCATAGGTCATTATGTGAGTTTGCACAAAAGCTTCACAGGTTTGTGTTTGACTGTTGCACTTGAAAGATCTTAAGATGAAGCTTCAACAAATCTGGGCCACATGTTACCTGCATGCATTGGACTTCAGGGTAAAGTGTGCGTGTGTGTGTGTTCCTTATTTTCATGGAAAGTAAAAACATTTAAAGTGTACCAAGAGCTGTTTTCTGAGGAATTGTCTGTAGTTTAATTTACAGTTGTGGCTTGAGATTCATTTGAAGTTCACAAGTATTTAGAAGCCCTCATGAAATGTGTTAAGGTTTGGCTTGTGTAATGATACTATTTCTCTAAGAGTTATTTTCTTAAAAAAATAGGTGAATTGGGTAAACTTTAAAATATGAGTCGTTGTTGTGACAGAGAGGAAGTTAATTAGTATCTTGTACCCACTTTGTGCGTGAATGGCTTTTAAATCCTGAGGTAAAAAAGAATACTTGACAAACTGTGGCCTGTGCACTCACTATGTTGCAGGGTCTGAGTGAATGTTAAACTATGGAATATTAATTCTCAGGCGCAATACCTGCGTGGTCAGATTTGGTTTGATTGTTTTCTCCTGTTTGTGAAAAAAACATAGGTATGTGAGAGTCATGTTACTTTCCAGATAAAGGTCTGGATTTAATCAAAACTTCAAACCTGTCTACTCATCACACACCTCAAATCTCAGACACTGTTTGAGTAGAAACCCACCTACTGTATGGACTAGCAAATTACCATCCCTGGATGGGTCAGAATTCAATCAGGCTGTGAAGATGAGATTTAATTGACTGTCAACCAGTAGCAGATGGGTGATTGACAGGTGCTGACTATCCAATCAGAGATCATTGAATGTAAACATCCACAATTACCTCCATTCATTCAACCAATGTGACCATTAGATGAATGAATGCATTTGCCCAAAGTTTTTGTTACTTGGCGGACAGTCACATCTGTTTTTGAAAAGGGTTAATTGTGATCCACCTGTCGATGAGGCCTGAAAAGCTAGGCCATAATGGCTGGCATTTTACACACACAGAAACAGTGGATCAATATTTTGGCATAATGGTGGCTTTCAAAGATGGTACATCACTCAAAAAGCCAAAACAAATGATTTGTGTATCTGCCAAGGTTTTTGTGGTCAAAATCAGCTCAACTTGGTTCAAATTTATGTTTACATCGACGAGTGACTTTGTTATCTATTTATACCCCTAATTTACTTACTGTTGTTTCTACTCTTGTGAGATCTACCTAACACAATGTCAAAAGAAACCCAGAGATGGGAACTTGGAATTGGAAGCTAAAGTGAAACATGCAGGAACATCAGCTGGAATGGTGTTAAATATGAACAAACTGTACAAACTGAAAAAAAGTTTTCTGTTTTAAGTGTGGATATCCTAAGTCTGGAAATATTTCGAAGGGCTGTGTTTTGCTCAGCACTGATGTTGTCCTGTTGGCATTCTAACATTCCAATTCTGAGCTCTGATTTCTGAATTTTCAGAATTTCACACACAAAATTTCCCCCACCCCACAACCCCAAACCCAACCCCCTTCCCCCCCCGCCACCCTCCTCAGTCTCCAGCCCCTGGCAAAAAGAGCCAATATGCTGCTCTTTGGGTTTTATGTACCCTGAGGAGGGGGATATGGGCAAGGTCCATTGTTAATGCTTGCTTTGAGAAGACGGTACAAGGGAAGAGGTCTGACTCTCAAAGAGCAGGTTTGAGCAAAGTAGAGAGGGCACAAGGGACGAATGTGAAGGGCATAACATGGAGCGAGCGGCCGCCGGGTGCACACTCGCACCCAGAGGCTGCCAAACGGACACGAGACAAGCGGCCCTTCAGAGGACGATCCAGAGGAAGTTGAAGATGGAACTGCAATGGGAATATTGCACCAGCAAAGTTGCACAGAGGACTTATAAAAAAGAAGAGGGAAAAAAATCTAGAAACTGTAAAATGATGGACTTCTGGTATCAGGAAATAAATGGATTTTGCAAGCACCATGAGTGTTGTGAAAGTTGTGTGAGGAATATGGCGTCCTTTTCCGCCCTTGTGTCAATGTGTCATGTTGCTACAGTGCTTGTGTGCTCTGTTTTCAATACTATACTGTGAGCGTCTATTGTGTTGCCTCATCTTCTCTGCTATGGCCATTCAAAAGAAAGCACTGACGGAGTCTGCACTTTACTGCCAGTTACAGCACCGAAATTCATTCAGCTGTGGAGGCTTTTGCCCTCGTAATCCCATTAACTGTAATATGCGGGGGCTCACCACCAGGTTACAAAGAAAAGCACCACATCCACAATGCATTGCCACACCGACTTGAAAGTGTTTACGCGGTCAAAGCGCCCGCTCAGCAGTATGGACCCCTCAGCAGAGCCGGTCAGCGTTATGTAGCCTGCGCGGTAACCGTTGACTCGTGCTGACAAGACGTTTCGGGAGGCAGGGTCCTCTGAAACCTCACCCCTCGGAGCTCGGCGCGGCAGTTTTGGGGGGTTTGTTTTCGCGGTCGCCATGGCGGCGGGACGACTGACAGGCGCGTCCTCCCTCCCAGCTGCTCTTTCGCAGCTCCTAAAGAATCCCCATTAATCCCGGTTTGGTGCTCCGATGCCTCCGGAAAGCTGGGTGGGGCGGGCGTTGGGGGGGGTCTGATGTCATGAGCGTGACGCGAGCAGATCCGGGCAGCAACTGAGCCCCCCAGACAGGCCGAACCCAGTCACCCCGCCCTGTAATTGGAACAGTGCATCTATTGTTGACAGGGCGCTCAGAGCGGAGGGTCAGCAGCTCCGTCTAACAGCATTACGCCTCCTTTGACCATCGCGTGTATATAACTCGCTGACTCGCCGGCCCTGTCAATGCTGCTTTCAGCTCCTTCTGCGGTTTCCAGGCTCTGTCAAAGACCTTGGCTTTGTGGCCAGGAGGCTCTGAAAGCGAAGCATCCCTCGCTCCCGAAAGGCCCCACATGAGAGCGCCTGGATGTCCAGATCGTCTCCTCGGCCCGGGTGCTAATTAGAGGGAGACTACACGTGAGTCGGCAAACATTTCAGAACAGTAATACCCTTTCCACAGCAGAGACCTGCGTGAAGGAGAGAGAGCACCCAGACTTAACACGGTATCATTTCCACATATCTCGCACTGCATCACGCAGAACGCAGACTGAGGCACTCGCACTGACTCCTGACTGCAGTGATGACGTTCTACCACTAGAGGCACCAGAGAGTGAACATGGTCAGCAACGTACAGCAGACCTACGCCTTTGGCCAGTTTGCAATTCACAGTTTCAAATGTTCATTTCAGGCAGCACTCCATGTGCCCAGTCTCACTGTTCCCAGGTTACAGAACACCGTGCCAACCAACGCTCACTCTGCAGCTTGATTACACTGTAGGCTATCACATTGTAGTGAATACACATTTATATTACACATTACATACTGCAGTACAATACAAGTACAGTACAATATATCATGCCGTTCCCCATTCGCAGGGGTTGCTAGAATGTATACCCTGTGAATGACGAAGGTCTGCTGCAGTCTCAGCCTATAATAACAGCACCTGCTTAGTCTTTGTTGCTCTTCCCATAATCCCTCACCCAGGCTTTCAAGGGTAGCAGGGGGCACTCCAGTTGGCATCGCCATGTCAACAATCCCCTGGCAATGCTGGTGAATAAATGTGGGGCATGAGAATGGCCTGTGCTTTTCCCCTGGATCCAGAACGACCACTCCCCCAGAGTTTGGAGAGGGTCAGCAGGGAATATCAGATCTCAGGTCTGAGGCTGGCCTGGGATGAGTATCCATCATCAGCACATATCTAATGGAGACGCAACTACCTCCAACCTCTTATACGTTTTAATGCATGAGAAATACAACAGCAGGGGAATCTGGAGATACTCCGGCATAGCCGTTCATAGCTATATTTTATTAGTTTGTGACAAATAAGTGTCCTCAAAATGCATGACCCACACCAGTATCTATGCAGTATGTAGTTTTCATGAGATAAAAAGAGCAGTCATCACAAACAGGCAAGTCAACAAGGCAAGTTTCCACAGTGTCCTTTTATTGTAGGACAGTACAAAAACAATTTGCTGCTCTTCAGTGGAGGCAAGACAACTGACACCTGTGGAAATTGTGGTCAAATTCTTACAAGGAATGCAATCTTTGTAATTAGCAAGCCACACTGTCCATCAGAAAGAACACTTGAAGATGACAGAGAGGCACAATAATGCCATTTGGTAATAAATACTGAAAATCATAAGCTATCTGTACCTTCAGGGTGATTGGCATTTTTACAAAGGCACATTTTGGAGGAATTACAAAACAATTTCATGACTCAATCACTGAACTGCAGCTATCACATTCCGGTACACTGGTTTTATTCATGATTTGCAAAATAATTGATTGGGGAAAAAAACAATCCAATAATCCAATAAACAAACACACATCATCTATTTTAGATGCATAAGAGCCCCATTCAAATTAAGACAAACCTCACAGCTCATTTGGGACAAGAATACAACAGGGAGTGGGATGACCTCTGACCCTCTCTGATGACCTGTGTTCATTGGTTCCTCTGGATAATCCTCCTCCTCAATCTCAACTTCATATTGTCATGTCAAGTTGAACCCCAATAAAAGATAAGACTAGTCAAAAAACTGGATTTGCTGTAAGCTCTGCTATAAATGGGAAAGCAGTTTTCAAAACCTGAGTGTTCTCTTCCTAAAGGTGTAGTCTTTTATGTACCGTATTTACAATTATATGTGAATATCCTTTCAGGTAACCTTGTACATATGAGACATGTAAGACATTCATGTGTGCTCGTACAAAAAGACTCAAATATATCCTTCAAACAATTGAAAAGGCACCAATGAAATCCCTTATATTGATAATATGTATCATTTCCTCTCACAAAAAAACAAAAAGATTTAAATAGTCCTAAGTACAGTATGTAAACATCTCATGTGTAGTTTAAAAAAAACACGCCTTTTCTTCTGGCTGTATCATGTCACACTTCGACTTTGGTTTCATGAATGTATTCCTGAACATTTTCCTACAAAATAAATAGTTCCAGGGCTCAGGGGGCCAGAGGGGTGGAGTCTCAGCTCCAACAGTCAGGCACCGCGATGCTCCAATCCCCACCGGAACCACTGTGCTGGACCCTCCTCCCGACCACAAGGGGGAGCTCTACCAGCCTTGATCGAACACCCTCTTGCACATGTTGGAGTTCTCCTGGTGCAGGGGGAACTCGGAACCTGGCACCAGCTCCTTCTTGCCTTTGTGTGAGATGAAGCTCTTGCCTGTCAGCAGGCTCTCATGCTTAGTCAGGTACTCCCTGTAAAAGAGATGTTTCCAGAAAACCAGTAAGTAACAGTGAAAACATCCTCAAAAGTCACAGAAAGCATGAATCTACAAATCAATACTGCCATTATTATTCCTTTTTATTTATACACTTTGATTCTTAGTATCCTTGGTAACACAAATGTAGTATACCAGGTGGCTAAATGGAGGAAGGCAGACAATCTTTGTCATATCTTATTTGGAAGTCACTCTTGGTAAGAGTGTCTGCTAAATGTAATGTAATGTAATCTAGGGGGAGGGCTTCTTCAACTTCATTGGTCTAGTTAGCCCTGTTATCTGAATGCGTAACAAGGGACCATGGGTAATATAACAATCTGTCTTCTCCAAACTCAAGCCCACAGCTTGGTGAGTATGAAGGTAAAAAGGGATGATTTTTGGCCAGCCCACCACAGGAAAGCATAATAAGAGATCCAGTGTCAATGTTACTCAGCATAAACATAGCGACCAACCTGAAAGGGAAGGTGGCTTTGTCCATCTGCATGCAGACCAGGAAGGGGTACTCCGAGAACTGGACAGTGGTGATGAAGTCCAGGGAGGCCTCCGTCTCGAAGCTGACCTCAACCCCGGCGCGCAGGAAGTCCATGTCCACGGTCACGTTCCCGCTCACAGCCAGGGCGCCCCTGCGGAACGGTGCAAACGGAAAAAAACGTGGTCATCTCGACCGTTCCCACTGTGGTTAAAGAAAGATCCCGGCTTACCACATCGGCGGACTTTGGGGTAAGTGTAATTCTACAGCCGTGAAAAATGACGCAGCACATTAAGAACCCATTCCCCGACATGCAACAGAAGGGCTCTCCAGAACATTAAATTCGATATCGCCTTCACCCAGCGCCTCATGAAACATCCAAACACACCCCTCAAAATACACCTTTCGCCCAGGGGCATCTGGCACGTACTCTGTCCTTTTTTATTTCTGACACAAAACGGACACCAACAACACAGAGCTCGTAACACAATCTCAGCGGTAGGTACGGTTGTGTGCCGGAGGGCTTTCCGGGCACACCGAGACTTGGCAGCGATAGCGCTCGCGTTTGTTATGGTCCTATAGATAGCCCGTCAGCGTACTGATAGAGGAGGTAACGAGGCACAGGGTTTATCTCCATGCACCTGTCTCTGCCATTCCTCCGAACAGACACAGGCCCGGGGGCGAAACGTTAACACCGCCCCAAACAAAGCACATCGACATCCTCGGCCTGTCCACCCGGTCGCCGTCACGACACCCTCATCACTCATTCCAAACCGTCAGTCCTGCTAATAAATTTCCCAGGTCACGCTAGACTTTTTACTATTGATATTTTCAGCATTTAAGGCCCACCATTTCGGCCCAGAGTAGAGGGGAGGAACGCGTCAGGATTCCTGACGGGTGAGGTGAGGGAACGGTGAGAAGGCGAGGGCCGCACGAAGCTGATGTCATTGCCGCGGATATCCGATGACGTTTGGCAAACAGACACACGCGCACAGAGGCGCAAAGCGTGAGTCAACACACTCATTAACGGCAGGAATAACCAAGTCATAGAGAAGTCCAGTCAGAGGTCTGAACAATTTACATGCTGCTATAAATATTTTTACGTAATATTTTCCATGTGGGTGGAACACTTCGAATGAGAGACTACCACTATGTGCAGCTGTGTGAGGGGCTAACAGAGCAATAGAACTCACACGTTCACCGGGGTCTGTGAGATGCCTGAAAAAACTTTAGGGACTGTCATATTCCTCTGTTTCAGGTAATATTTCATACACATTTTCATATATAATGTGAATGCTATTTGCACGATAACATTGGATGACTGGGGCCTGAGTGGTGACTGTAATGAGCTCTGCCTTAGACAGATGGGCC
Source organism: Megalops atlanticus (assembly GCA_019176425.1). Lineage (NCBI taxonomy): Eukaryota > Metazoa > Chordata > Actinopteri > Elopiformes > Megalopidae > Megalops > Megalops atlanticus. The sequence continues at coordinate 19,015,716 of CM032894.1, forward strand.
CTGGGTTCAAATGCTCCAGTAATATGTGTGGACTTCACCCTTCCAAACAGGCACTTGAGTAACCCTACCAGGACCCATGGGTACCCGAAACATGCACTGATACTGTCACTGAGGCCAGGGGTCTGACCCGGGCAGGGGGAGGGACACACAATGCTAGCAAGCAGGTGCTACCTGTTGTTGACGCTGGTCTTGGACTCTCGGTACCACAGGCTGAACTCCATGCCACCTGAGATGTCGATGGCCAGCCCTCCCTGGAACTCCACGTTGGCCTTCAGCCCAGACTGTAACCGGATGACCTGGTAAAAGAGTGGGGTTAAATGACATTGCCCCAGATGTCCAATACGGGACTACAGCAGAACTGGGGGAGAATAAGTGAACATCAAAAGCCAGGTCTGTTGTGGCACGCTGGCAGGAAGGCGAACCTGACTGCAACTCACATTTGAACACGACTGATTTGCTTGCTAAATTCAGTGGGGGCCATGAAGTTTGATGGGTGTTATTAAAATCTATTAATACACTGTCATCTCCTGATAATTTGCACATGCTTGGGACCGGTACGACCTTCTGCACTTACCTGCGGTATGCACATAACCAGACTAAGTAAAGCCGGTGGGATTAAACAGGATTAGCTGCGTAGTTTGCAATAAAATGGAGTATGCAATTATCCAGTATGCATTTATAGGAGGTAATCTGTAAACCAAAAGGTGTTGATTGCTATAATTCAACTGCTGACCTGCAGTCTATGCCATAAACTGCATTGCCACACCTGATACTTATGTCGTTTTGGAGCATTTATAGAGGGGCAACACACAGGAGACACTAGACAGAAAGAGGGAGAAACTAATGCACATGTAGGTTTCTATGACAAATAAAATTTCTCTCATGATATAACAGGGTAGCTTGTGTAATCGTTTCTTTCTGGTTTTAATACCAGGGGAACGGATTCAGTGGCCTTGTGGTTGGCAGGCAGCTTAGCTTTGACCAAATACACTGCTATGAAAGAACTGATTGCCTGGCACGGGCGTAGCACAGTGTCGAGTGTACGCCCCAAAGAGGGAGGCTCACCTGGGAGTGGTCTGTGAGCAGAATGAGCCCCTTGACCACGTTCATGGGGTCCCCGGACAGGGAGAACATCTTGGACATGAGGTCGCTGTAGCCCTTGAAGAAGGTGACGGGGCGCAGCTGCACGTCGAAGAGCACGGCGGACATCCCCGAAAAGGAGTCCAGGTCCCCCTCGCCCTCGTCGGGGGTCGCCCCGATCAGGGACTCCAGGCCCTGCGCCTCGATCACCACCTGGGTCGCAGGAGTAACGCGGAATCACCCTCTCTTTTCTGCACTCAAACCATCAGATCCTGTATTGTGGCAACCCATTTGGCAATGGCTATATAATGCCATCAAACTGCATGCACAGTGTTTTCTGCTAAAGAATATAAGCAAGCTCCACAGCCTTTTTGTCATAAACCTCACCCTGGTCACCTGCAGCCCGGCGTGGGCGCGGCCCTTACCTGCAGGCCGTGGAGGTGGGCGCCCTGGCTCAGAGCGAAGATGTTCATGTTGCTCCTCCGCAGGATCCCGGAGCCGGAGTACAGGATGTCCAGGCTGTAGGTGGAGGTGGTGTCAGGAGTCCCTGCAGAGAGGCACACATTTACATTTATTCATTTGGCAGACGCTTCTATCCAAAGCGACTTACATAGGTTACCGTTCCTTACAATGTTATCCATTTATACAGCTGGATATTTACTGAGGCAACTGAGGGTTAAGTACCTTGCCCAAAGGTACAGCAGCAGTGTCCTGTACAAGTCCTGCTCCTTAACCACTATGCTACACTGCACACCAGTCACTGCCATAGATGTAGAGCTAGCAGATCGTTCTTAGCCGTGGGCAGCAATGCAGTGCAGAATGTGCACACAAGCAAAGGCTAACAGAGTTACATAATTCTATATGAAACCTAGAGGACGTAACTTCTTCACTTTAGCTTGTATCACACATCAGCTGTACTGCACATGGCAGGATATTATAAACAAACACTCTGAACAAATCTAGTAATTGTATCTCTAACATTACTACACCCTCTAGCCAGAGACTGGCTATCACTACAGAGTCAGAGACACACTGTGCTCCTTCCAGGATCAGCTAAGCAATACGGGTACTGTGTAACTTGCTGAATCAACAAAGTCTGATGATGGAGCTTGCAACTCACCAGTGCAAGAAGAGAACATTCATACATGTGAGTGCTGTATATGCATACACATACTACTGTAGATACCTCATCTACTGGTGCAGTGTCTTTGCTGGATGACCGCATGCAGCGCATTAGTGGAAAAGAGGCGGGGCTGGGGGCGGGATCGGAGGCGGAGTCACTTACGTGCCATGAACCCTGAGAACGCTGAAGAGGAGCCGACCTTGGAGAAGCGATCATAGTTGTGCGAGATCATGTCGTTCATGACTCGTCTGACCATTTTGCTGAAAAAAAATACAAGGAGCAGAGACAGGATAAGTTTTTTAGCTTTTAGGAGTGAAGATAATTCCTGTTTCAGTGAACCATTCAATTCCAAAGTCTTCATGCAGAATATTGTATTCAGCTAGGGCACACTCTAATGGCCAAACCATCATAAACCATGAAAATATTCATAGTGATGTAACCAGTAAGCCTCTAATTTTCTTGCCCTATTTTTTGTCAAATCATGTGACCATGACAGCACAGTGGTGTCAATATGATGCATTAGCTACATCCAAATAAGAAGCTTGAACTTCTCGGAGACTTTTGCTGTTGCAGGACTACATATCCCAGAACCCACCTGGCAGGCATCTGGAAGTGCAGGATGTCCTGGACCTTGGAGACCATGTACTTGTTCATCTCGTGGGGCAGGTGACCGATAGACAGCAGCAGGTTCTTCACCTCCATGTAGGAGGGGTCGCAGCTGAAGATGACGTCGGCGGCCGCCGACCGCACGTTCTTCTCGTAGATGTGCCGGTTCTGGTGGTAGACCCGGTTCAGGGCCTGTTTCACCTGGGGTGGGCGGAGAATTGCAGTTAGGGGTCAGCACCCTAATTCTCACAGCCACTACCCACCACCCAAAACCAATGAAAGGAATTATAGCCACATACAACCTGATACCATTGACCCATGTCTCGATGCATTCAGAGACATGCATGACAGACCTTTTTATCCACTCTAGAACACCTGACTTGGGTCAGAGAACTTGGTTCCTTATGCACTTAAACAGTTTAAAGAGTTTTCCCACAGCTCTGACCTTCGACCTGTGGTTCTCACCCCATCCACCAATGAGGGTGAGACACAATGCTCAGAGCGCCTTGTATGGCACAAACAGAACCCGCATCACAGCTGTATAATGGTCCTCTTGTTTCATAATCACACAAAAACATAATGCTTATATGTCAGGTAAGGATGCTCGTCTCATTCTACAAAACAGGACATTTTCCTTCCCATGCTAAGTCAGCTCCTTCCATCCGCCATTCTGCTTCCTTCCCTCCTTCCTGGCGTGTCAATCGGGCAGCAGAGGTCTGTGCTAGCTGGAGGTTTGAGCACCACAGGCCTGGGCAGCTTTCACAGAGACGGGCCACTCACCTCGCCGGTGATGAGGGCGGCGTCGTAGCGCTGCAGGGCGGTGATGGCGATGGTGCTGTAGGCCCCGACCTTGGACTCGGAGTACGCGGCGAGCAGGGGGATGGCCTCCGGGAGCAGGGCGTTCTTCAGGGCCAGCAGGTACATCTGCACCTCCTCCTCCACCTGCGTGCTGTCCGGGCCTGCCAGCATCAGCTTCTTTACCTCCAGCACCGTCTGAGAGAGGACGGCACACGCACAGACACACACACACACACACACACACACACACACACACACAAACACATACACACACACAAAAGCAGGTCAGAGACAGCAGCGCTCCTAGCCTGTTCATTTTACATGCTCATTACAGTTTACACAGCTCCCTGTTTTACACACTTAAAGCGCTACAGCACACTTTTAACAGGGGATAGCGGTCTGAATCACATCGACAGCAAAGTGACCACATCACTGTAGCACAGCAAATGCAGGACAGGACTCTGCTACGACGCTGCGGCAGTGTCGCAAGAACGTTGGGGCCACGTTGCAAGAACGTCGTGAGAATGTTGCGGGGACTCACCGGCAGCTCGCAGCCTCCTTTCTGGCACAGCTTGCGCACCAGCGCCCCCATGATGATCATCACGGACTCCCTGATTTCAGTGCTGCCAATTTTCCCATTCCACAGGTTCTGGGGAGAAGAGGACGGCCGACCATCAGGGACACACAGAGCCAATTCCCAACCCCCTCTCACAGTCTTATGGACAATATCACATTCACGTTACTTTACTTATGTGGCCCACATCAAATTTACATGTTTCTCCACTCAGGCATGTCCTGCTCCTGCAGATTACTTTTTGAAGGGAAATATTAAAGTACTATGCAATAACACCATTACATAATATAATCACTAAACTACGTTACCATTACTGTACAATACTATAATACCATTTCTTGACAGGCTTGTTGAAGCCATCCAGTCAATATCATATTCATATGTTACTCTACTGACATGTCCTAGTCCTGCAGATTCCTTTTTGAGAATGAATAATTAAAGCACTGTGCAATAACATCATTACATAACACCATTATTCAGGGTTACTCGCTAGCTCACCAGCAGGGACTTGAGCATCATCTCGTTGGGGTGGGAGGCGAAGCCGCAGGCGTAGAGGAAGCGCTCCTGAAGCACCAGGCCCTTGGGGTCGGAGAAGTTCAGGAACTGCAGGACAGCCTCCAGCGAGGCCGGCGTCTGGGCCGAGGTGGCTGTGTCCACTATCTGAGGTCTGACCGGGGGGAGGGAGTTCGCGGGACACAGGGTCAGATGTCAGTTTTTGATGGACGCAGTCAGTGACAATTAAATCCTGTGTTCAACATTTTCAATAATGCAATTTGTAGAACCAGATGTTTATTTTATGTGTAGCACTGCAATGTGTTTTGGATTCTGTGTTCTAGAGACTGATGTATGGTAGTATACTTGGCTTCCATTGCCTAGTCAAGACTACAAAAGTTAACTTGTGGTAGGGCTTGAATAGTATTATGCTCACACTCACTGGTCTGGGAGTGCTGTTAGCCTAGTCCGACACTGTTGCTCATTCAACTTGAATAGGTACACTTATGTTCTATTGTGCTGGAGGTTGCTCTGAATAAGAGCATCTACTAAATGAATGAATTTTTCTGGAATGCTGGGAGGCGGGGATGTGGGCGGGGCTTACAGAGCAGTTTTGCTGCAGTTATTGAGCACTTTGAGGATCTCCTCCTTGGTGGCCTTCCTCATGCTCTGGATGAGGGACAGGAAGTTGCGAGGGGCGGTGGCCTTGGACAGGCTGTCGGGCTCAAACTGCTTGTGGATGGCCTGCCAGTGCTCCCACAGCTGACAGGAGGACAACAACAGGAGGGGACAGATCTGTCACACGACCTCACCACGCCCACACCCCAATGACACCACCATCACAGCCAGGTTAAGTGGCAGGGCTGGAGGCCACAAATCAGGTGGAAAATGAGCCATTAACCACCATGCTAGCTGAACAGGCAGGACTTGCAGGCATAATCAATCAATCTTCCAGGCAAAATGAGACAATTCCTGAGAGATGGAATTTTTACATTTGGAAATTTTACATTTTATATTAACTCATATATCATGCATACAAAACACTTACATTAAGCAACAAACCAGGCACACTTGAAAATATATTCCCACATTGTAGTAATAATGAAACAGTCTGAATAATTGTGCTTAAGTGCTCTCTAGATGTTGGCGACAGCCATTGGTGGATACATTTACATGTGCCAAAACCCTGCGTGCCAACAGTTGTGAAAACTCACCGATGGGCATGTCTTGCACTTGGTCTTGACCTTCTCCGGGGTCAGGGTGATTGACACAAATTCACTGTCCAGGGATTTGACAACCGCAGCGACATCATCTCCAGTGGTTTCTGCAGGACCCACCTCTTTGCTCACCAGTGTCAAAGCTTGTCTGAAAACACATAAGAGCATGTGTGTACAACTATCATGAATATTCATATTTCTAAAGTCTCACTGTACCTAAGAATTGTCAGTAATTTCAACCAAACACTGCACAGAGCTGGGACATCCAGCTTGATGTGGACAATTGATTACAAAGATTACAAACAGGTTAATGATCTGGATAGTTTTTATTTGCATAATACATAGTTCTTCTGGATGTGAGTGTCTGATTTTGATTATTATGGTGATGATGATGATGACGATAACAATAGCAATGATAAATGAATCACCAGCATAATCATCACCATCATCTTCCCAATATCCAGACTGATTTCTGTGGCTGAGCTCCCCTCTGACCACAAGGCCACTGAACGCATTCCCATGAAATAAAAACCACAAACAGCATGATGATTGCTGTGGCATTCTGCTGGAGGACTTTGTGTCTTGGCCCAGTTTGGCCCAGTTCAGCCCTGTTGGGCCCTGCTGTGGCATGGCTTTACCTGGACACTACTTTGGCAGCGGCAGAGCTGCGGGCGTTGAGGGACAGGACGTGCGTCTCCTCGGAGACAGCGGACTTGATGAAGCCATCCTCCAGGGTGAACTCTGTGACAGACGAGGACTTGCCGGTCACTCCCAGCACCTATGGGTAACAGAGGCAGAACAGCACTTAGAGTAGGACGGGGTGACAAACTCCAGGCATCGAGGGGGAGGACGGGTCCCCCGTTTATTTCAGCGACCAGTGAGGTGGAGCACCCCCCTCTGGGGTGCACAAGCCCCCTTCCAGCTGCGATTCCTGTCTCTGTGCGTCCCCCACACCCCCTCCCTACTGACCAATCAGCAGCAAATGATTAGCCACACACTCACTAATCAGGCGCACAGTGAGCCACATCAGCTGCCTTACCTCACACTTAGCGCATTTAATGCAACGGTGTCATATTTCTGGCATCTGCTCTTCAGCATAAAGAGGGCTGTCATCTGAGGTGCAGCACCGCAGGCTGGCGCTATCGCTAATTATGTTATCATTTATCATGATTTACGCATTCGCTTGGCAGAGGCCTTATCCCAGCTGCGTAATTGGATATTGCACGAGCATATTCTAACATCAAATAAGCAAGTGTAAGTACAAGCAACAGGTTCATAAACAGCAACCTAAATACAGAAGCATGTGGCAAAGGGCTGGGGAGCTGAACTCAAACTCATTTCATGAGGGCTCTGGAGTCGGTTTCTCTGCTACCTTGTCTTAGTTGGTATAAACAGTTAATCTGATGTCCACATTTAGGATGAAGGATAACTTTTCAATACAGAGCAGGTGTGTAATCTTCAGCAGTGACATTTCATTTTATCTAAAAACAGCTCAGAGCAGCTCAGACAGGCAAGGTTAAGGTGCTTATTCCAAGCAAAGGCTGAGACCTGTGGCCCAGGTCTGAATAGCTGTGGTAAGAGTGAGTGAGTGAGTGTGTGTGTGTGTGTGTGTGTGTGTGTGTATTAGAGGACTGCACTGGTCTCACCCTGAGCTCACACACAAATTCAGAGGTGGTCATGATGGGGCCTAACCTAATAGGGAACATTATGGAACCTAATGTGAAAATGGTGATTACAAAACAATTCCGATAAAAATGGGGGAAAAATTGCCCCAAACACTGATAAAACAAACAAAATGATTTGGGCGATTAAGAAATCAAGAGGAGAGGCAGAACCAATGTAGCACCAGCCCTGTGGGCTGTTTATGATACACCACATCACTAGACCACACGGAGGTGAAGATATCGTCTTACTATCAAGGTTACCACTATGCAGTCACGTGCATAGTTTGTGGTCACACCAGCACACACATCACACTGGCAGCAGCGCAGGTTGAGACCCCTTACCTTGCTATGCGTGGTGAAACCAGTCTCCAGAGTCTTACAGCTGTCCAACAACTTGACCCGAGTCACACGGTCCTTCTCCGCCTTGTACTCCACCGTGCACCTCCCGGAAGCGTCCGCCTGTTTCCGTGGGAACGACGCACGACAGCACTCAGGTCAGACAGGCATGGCCTCCTCATAAGCTGGCCTAAAGGCCTAACTCATTTCCAGTCTGACCCTGGGTCTCACTGTGTTAGTACAGGCGTAGAGCCAAACACAGGCTTCAGTGGTAAGAGGGCTCTGTGACAGGCTGATTAAATACATTAGTGCTGGCCTCCCTAGGGCTCTACGCTGTTCAAGTACAGGACAACCTGACCTGCTCAGTCTTGGCTAAAACAACATTGACATTGCGCGTTTGTGCCTGATCCGACAGCGGTCACGATGCAGCCAAACGCGGAGCCTTGTGCCACGTCTTTAGACCCGACGGGTCACGTGCAGTCACCCGGGAAGGACACGTGGGCCGTTACCTCCTGAATTTTCCCGGAGGTGAGCTGCAGCTGGAGCAGGCTGACCACGCCCCTCTTCAGGTTCCTGATGGCCGTCAGCTCATTCTGGTAGGAGTAGAGACCTTTCGCCTGCAAACGGGACAACGTCACACGGTCAGGCTTGTCTGTCACCCCAGGAGATTCCACAGAGATTTATTTAAAAAGGGCTACAGCCGTTTGCGTCCGGACTAAAAGGGTATACAGAATCGTCGTCACAGGGTTTCCATACACTAAATTCCTTCCCAGGTGGGGCTTAGCCTATGGAAATGTGCAAAGAGGATACAGCGGCCAATATATCATGTCAGAAACACCATTATGGAAGACAGTTGGCCTTCATCGGCTCAAGCTGAGAGAGTGATACCCGTTATGTTTTGCAGTGGCTTCTGTCACGCTGAAACTGGGTGTTGGCAAAAGGTCTGTAAACAAAAATACCAATATTCATCCATCCTCACTGGCAACAGTTTGGGCCAATAAGCATCCTTTGTGTTGAAACCAACAAATATAATTTGCACTCAGGTTCGGGGACAGTGTGATTTAATCAGCAAAGCCCAACACCGGAGCTACAACAGGTCAATTGCGGTTCATGACCCTTAGCATTTGCAATGTGGTAAATCTAAAATGTATTGAATGTATTGAACTTGGATTTGCCATTTAAAAGCACAAATTGTGTGACTGTGTGATTCCTTCATAAAGTCCCAAATTTTTGAAGGAAGTGGCATTACGAGGCTCCCGGGTTCTCTGAAACAGGATTTTGCAAATTCGCCTTTGGAATCTAGCCTGCGGATCTGAGTGAGCATGAGATAATGATCTTGCTATCTTGTGATCACAAACTACTTTGACATGAATGCTCTGGTATTTCAACTATGTAAGCACAAAATTAAATTACTTTTGAGGTTTCAGCAAAGTTTCAGCCTTTTTAGCCGTGTTACTTTTAACAAAGCTATGTTGTAAATCTATAGACTGGTGGAGATCTACCAACAGACTTTTTACACTTGATTAAATTAGAAGTGACATGTGTTGTTACAAAAACAGTATTTGGTATTAAATATTGTAATTGAAGCAACTCAATTTTGACAATGATCAGCATTTTAGTCCAGAAATCCCTTCACAAATCTATAAGCATTACCATAATTTCTCTTAAACCTTTAAGCTTTTAACTTCCACAACACATCATTTCTTTTTAAACATCCCCTACTCCCTCATTCTTTAAAGGTCTTTACCCAAAAAAAGCGTTTTCTGTCTGGTTATCTCTGAGGAAGTTAACCTGAGAACAGCTTCCATTGTCTAATCAATCAGATCAATAAATGTGACCACACTGTGTTTCTAATTCCCAGCAGAGACAGAGGGGCTGGAAGCAGCATTCTCCCTGTCACCAGTGACAGCATGTCTTCTGCCCTTTGGTCAGCGTAGCTCATGCAGCATGCCATACCCCCCCCCCCCCCCCCCAACTACCCCACCCAGGGGAGAAATCTGATAACAGCTGAATCTCAAGAAAGCCCTGGCTGGCACACTTCATTTCCCAACACTCTGACCTTTGCACACGTATGTGCCAGGTTTCTGGAATTTCCCCCCGCCTCCACACGTTGCCGCCAAGACCGGCCTGGCACTGGGATCCTGCAAGTTACTCGCCTCGCTAGTCCACAGCGAATGGGCATCGGCCCCCTCGGTTACACAGGGGGGATAACTGTAGAGCCCCGCCCACTTTCTAACAGACTCCTCCCACCTGTGCACAACCTGTTTGCCTAATTCTGAAAAAGGGCTTCATCTCTCTGGGGTGGATATATATCAGCCAGCAGTCTACAGTATAAAATTTTGTAATATAGATTCTATTATTTGTGTTATAGATCCATTATTTTTAGAGTAGAGGTTTTGCTGATTAGATATTTGTAGTAGCCCTGTCCATCCTGTCTATTGATTTTGAATACAATCTAAAAAAACACATCAGTATCCTTATCTCTTACTTTTCCGAGCTTCAAGTGCACCAGGAAAGGTTTCTCTAGAGCAGCCAGGTTCTTCTTTCCCAGAATGCTTTCAGCTGTGGAGCCCAGGAAGATGTTGTTCTTGTCTGGGCGTGGCGCCGCGCTCTCTATCTTCACATCTCTGATCTATGGAGAGAGGTCAAAGGTCACGTCAGCTGCCACTCAGCTCCTTCAAAGGTCGAGACCTCCCCCACGCTCAAAGACCGCCCGGCTCATTCAAAGCTGAAGGAGACAGAGTAGCGGGGTGCTAACCAGTCACACGGCTCGGAGAAGCTCAGTGCAGGAATTGTGGTTGCCAACATGCAAAATAGTCATGTCAATCATCAGTCCATACCAAAACCAATTAACTGCATTACAGCAATCACTGAACATCTCCCGGGCGACTGGATCTGACAACACACGAAAACAGTTTGCATTAAAGCGGTCACCTCGCTGTAGGGGGTGGGGGGGGCATCAAATCAAATGCTTTCATCGCTAGCACAGTGGCTTTTTTCAATTTCTTGCCAAGGATGGGGGGAGAAGAGGAGGGGGAGAAGAGGAGGGGTTGGGTCCTGCTTTTAACCCAGACTGACATACCACCACATGGAGAAGCTGATCGTCCTTGCTGCTGGGGTTTCTCCACACTAAGTTGATGTCAACGCCGGATGAAACCCTATAGCCGACGCTGCCCCCGGCCGACCCTCTCGCCCTGTCCACCAGCACCTCAGTGGAATAGCTGAATTTGTACAGCTGCCCGCTGCTCGGCCTGGGCCCGACGCTCGCACCTGGAACAACAGAGGAGATCACAGTGAGGGGAAAGCCGAGAGGAGCACAGAACAACACGGCAACTGTTTGAAACCCCCAAAACACAAGGCCCAATGCAAACACACTTTCACTCTCACGGAAGACTTCACAACACTGCCGGCTGAGTCACAGAACAGCATCCAAAGACCCTCACGCTGGTGGTGGCCAGACACTACTTACAAGGCAACCTAGATTGAAATCATGTGAAAATAAAACTCAGGGAAGGTGCCTAGTTGGCCGGACCAAGCATTTATCAAGAAGGGCCTGTTAGGAACCACTGCCTTTTCAAGCACCTGGTTTCTGTGGAACAAAACACTTTCCCTGGGAATCATTTTCAAACACACAATGGCTTTTTCCATGGTAAACCACAAATTAAAGACAAGCTCCAATTTCATACACATAGATGCTGATAGGTTTAGAGTAAAGTACAGATATTTATTTCAGACAACAGTCACAGATGTCCCTGAATTGTAACGAGGATATTTACACCAGCCTCTGCTAGTTTTCAATGATATGAAAATGCAAACATATGCAAAAAACCTGCATGATGTAGTAAAAAGCCTGGGTAAACCTGGAGTTTATCACATTATTTGTTCAGTGTTCTGAGAATGAGAATACACTAGAGAGGGAAACTAAGGGCAATAGTGACAAGAAAGTGAAGCCAATAGACTTACATCTTTGAACACAAACTCAGATAACACCATGACATGCAAACTTACCACAGAAGCACTACTGATACCCTACAATGCTAATGGACAAAGGTCAGCAACAAGCTCAAAAAGCCCTTGCATGTTCGAATGTGTAACTCTAGTCTAATCTTTAAAGTGTGATAGTGCAGCCCTCCATGTTGAGAGGAGTTAACCAGGAATTTATTAGCTCACATTAATAGTCTGGTTAAGTGCTAATCACCCCACTGTCCTTTGTCCTTAAATCCATTTATGAATGGTCAGACCTCTGACCAATCATGAATCTGTTTACAGAGGCTGTTTTATTTGCTGTGATTGGTAAGAAGGTATCTGTCCCATAATACATATGTGATCTTTGATTTTATTAAAAAGATATGAATGAAGAAATTCTTCAACAACCTGCATGTTTTTCTGGGGTCACAATATGAAATTCAGCTGATGAACCCTTACCGAAATACAGTCACAACACCGGCTTCTCAATAAGACCGCAACCTTTCTTTTTAGTCAGATGATAAAAACAGAGACTCACTTTATCATGCATACATCTCATGGATTAGAACTGAGAAGACTTGACTGAACTAGAATGAAGGCATAGTACTGTTATCACAATTTCTTAGAGGATGCTCTTATCCAGGGTCATTTATACAGCTTACAGTTTTTCCGTGTTATCCATTTATACAGTTGGGTATTTACTGAGGCAATTCAGATTAAGTATGTTGCCCAAGGATACAACAGTCTTGGGCCCCCTGGGAATCAAACCAACAGCCTTTAGATTCTAAGCCCTAGTCCTTACCACTGCACCATACTGCCTCAAAAAATGGCTAAAATGACAAGCTGGATGCATTGTCAAAGTGCTGGTTTCTGTGCTTTTCATTCCTACTCATTTTTCAACATTGGCTCAACATGGCTACAGAAAGCTGTACTTCTGTAACTCTCACATGCAGTTATCCTGGGAAACCTATACGGCAGTAAATCACCTGTCATACTCTTTCATCACACAATCCAAAAACAAGCTCTGTCTTAAAATCGGGCAAAAACACCCTGTGATGTGTAGTCTGTAGACTTTATTGCTTTTATTACCCTCCTGAAACATAAAGGAGCCCTTTGCTTGGCTGTAGCTTGATCTGTCTGGTTGAGACTGACTGAGTTTCGAACCACCCTTTATTTTTCTACAGTGCGGTCTCTCCACCTGAACTCAAGTCAAGACTGACGTGTCACTGTATCATTGCATCATCATGTAACTCAACGGTGAACCAAGAGGGCATGACTTAACCCTCAGAATCGCTAACAAATTCAGCCACTTCAGCATTAAGGCTGACAACTGCGATATATCGAAGGAAATATGACCATTCTTGATTAATTCATAAATTACATTCATAATTTCTACATGATAGGCCAGAACGCATTGCTCCATTCAAAGAAAGAATTTACACAGCTACCCTCCATTCATTGATAAGAACACAGTTTGAGTCATTCTGCATTCAGAATTTGATTAAGGAGTTTAAGGGCATCTTTCAGAAATGAACAACCCACATATTATATAGAATATCAACCCCTTTCAGCAACAGAATTACAGTTTGAATAAGGTCGCATTATGAAATAGCCTGGTACACAAATGGGTTTCTCTGTGTTTTTTTTTTTTTGACTGCTCTCTAAAAATGTTGATGCATCAAAAATTATTTATTCAAATAGTAATTTCCTAAATGGTTTGCTTCAAGGCAAGGGGTTACTCTTGTCCAAGGAATGTGTCATTTAGGCATGAACACACAAAGCTTTTTATGACTCTTGTACAAATTCAGTATGCTTTTGATGACTATACTGCCAATTTATGGCACCCGTGGCATGCCAAATCAGTCACAAGGAAAATTCACACACAGAAAGTGATAAATTAAAGATCTAAACCACTCACCTTTTGCAGAGGCAGAATTAGATGACGAAAGTAGGCAGACTAATAATACGGCTAGCTTTAACATAGTGTGCTCTATATGTAACTAGGAACGTAATTAGAAGTAAAAGATGACTTGAGCAGCCGTTTACGAGCTGAAGAAAAAGGATAGTCTGACAGGTCTGCTCCAGTAATGTTTATCAGAGTGGAGGCCAGACTCCAAACTCCACGCTCAAGTACTAAGTTCACGCATTGAATCATTAACCTGAAGGACTGAGATTTGAGAATCACCTAACATTCTGATAGGTGCAGCTCTAGCGGCGGATGTCCAATGCCCACGATAAGGGCGCCTACCTTGCGGGTGCCACTGTCCCCATTGATCATTGATTGATCTTAGCTAATGTGATCATTCGGAGCCAAGACGACGCTGGCTCGTCCTACGGTCAAATAAGTCTGATTGCATACTTCCCCGCGCCTCCCCCTTCTCATCGTAATGCATTCACTTTTAATTCTAAAAAAGCACTTCGCATTGATCAGACAAGCGCTGAACTACCCCGGACCATGAAAGTGAACCCCTAAACGCGCAGATTGGCATAATTATAGAAATCCCCGGGATAACAGCTGTCCACTTAACATCTGGTTTCGCTAGCAAAGAAAAGGCATTAGCGACAATCCTGCCTGTGATTTGTGCAGCTTCCGAATATGCTCAGTCTACAACTCTGCAGAAGAACCGTAGCTCCTCTTGAATTTCACAACACATAGACGCAAAAGATACAGAAACAATTCTGAAACTATTCGAGAGTTTTAGTCCGTAAACGATGGAACGGTGATGTCGCTATAGGATCAGTGATAAACCTTTCACCCAATTTTTCGTGGTTATATTGAACAGAGGCACACTGTGTGGATATTGCAGGGTCAAACTACCCCGCTGACGTTACGTTTCCTGACGCAGCCTTGGGAAGAAAAAAAACGTACGCAGAGTTCAATATGCAGCTTCCTGCGCGTGCCGTGCTTGTAGGCATAATAATTTCTTTACCTTATGGAGCTATGACCAAGGTAAACCAACATACTTGTCGTCATATGATTTGTATCTGATTTAAATTAGTTACGTGTGGCAGGCGAGCGGAATATATTTAATTATTATAAACTCATTAATTCATTTAATATTGTTATAAAAGAACCTGATCGAAATGAATTATTCCCGACGTGTCCTTTGTACTTTGTTTATTTATTTATCTATAATTGGACCTATTTATATATAAACTGTACCTCCTCAGTGTGTTCCACCAATGCCAGCACTTGTGTGTGCTGGTGTGGAACTAGATGCTTGTTTGGTATACACAAAGTATTGCTTGACACTTTCTAAACTGAACTCAGGCAAAGTGGGATATAGTAGCTTGCTCTTACAGATAATTTGAAACGTTTTTTGCTCTTTAGAAGGCATAATTAAATTCTGGAAAGTTATTTTTTGTGTTCACACAAATGTTTGTGTAAGTGACCAAATTAATTGAATACTCCAGAAGAAAAGCCTTTTTGATCACTATTACTCCCAGTAGTATAGTAGTAGTAGACTGTTGTGTAGAATGTTAGGTACCACAGCAGATAGGTCCCTGTGGACAGCAAGGCCTGCTTATGTTTCTAAATCTCCAGATTTATTTAAATGAGAGAATGATAAGGTGTGAAGCTAACATATCAGTTCTCACACAGTTTGGCAGGTGATAAATTACTTTTAGAAACACTATACAAGCACACTATATACAAATGGAAGCAAACAGAAATATACCCTCATGGGAACAAAGTATGCATGGTATCATTCTGTAATCACCAGTGAAAAACAGCAAAACATCATCCAATCTTTGATGCAGCTGGTAATAAAGTATCTGTCTAAAGCCTCGTAACAGAAAGTGCAAGAGTTACATAAAGCTGTGAACATTTTCAGTTCTGTCAGGCTCACTACGCCCGGGAAAGTCCAGCTGCCATTGTCTGATCTTACAACTGTGTATGACGTATCACTGTTACTTCAGGAATAAGATAAGAGGCCATTTCTTGAAGTCATTTGTGCTCGTTTATACGCTGATGTCAGCAGAGCTCTCCATGTGCGGGAGAGGGCATTCGGTCAGGTCGTACGGCATGAAGCTCAGCCCATGGTGTGACTCAACACTCACTGCTGCGAAGATAAACCGTGACCACTACGAAAGACCGTAACCTCGCCCACGAGCCCAGCTGTCTCTATCACGCTGTTCCTGTTTGCTTTACTACTGATTTACTCCATACTTGATTGAGTTACTTCAGGATGATTGGACATTACATTATTGTCATTTGGCAGATGCTCCTATCCAGAGCGAATTACATAGCTTACAGTTTTACATGCTACCCATTTCTACAACTGGATATTTACTGATGCAATTCTGGGTTAAGTACTTTATCCAAGGGTACAGCAGCAGTGTTATAGTAAGTTATAGTAATCACTGTGTGTAATAATAGCAATAATCTCCAGTGGGGAATCAAGCCAGCAACCTTCTGATTACAAGCCCTGCTCCTTACCACTACACCACACTGCTACCCATGTAATGTTTATGTAACGCTCAGGACCTCAGGGAAAAATAAAAACAAATGTTGCTAATCACATTTAACAAGCCTCCCTCCCACTGGACATAGATTACTGTAACGTAAGGGACAGCAGTCGGCTGTTATCCACAGTTATCATCCCTAATAAGTCACGTTTATCTCTAATACACTCATTGCAGCCACAGGCTACCCAATAGACTTCGCATTCCCCACTTTCATCACTTTTTTAAGGTGGCTAATTGACCTTTGAACTCAAATACCCAGAGGGTCCTAAATACATAATGACAACCATCGGCAGACATGTCTATGAGTCTGGAGAGCAAAAACCTGCCCGCTCTGATTCATCATAGATTACTGCAGCATTCCAAGCCTGTAGCTCCTGTGCTGGAGACTGTACTGAGTTACAAAGGGAGGGGCTCCTTGCTGCAGACACAAGGGGATGATTTTACATGTCATACAGAGATAAACTTACCATGGCCATGTCTTGTCACTCACACTTAAATTTGATGCAGGCCTTTTTTTGACTTGAACGTTTCAATTTAAAATCATGTCTCACATCCCTGGAGACGCTCTCGACAAACTGAGGAGCGGTAAAACTTGGTGCTGTGATTATTTCCCAACATTACCTGAAATGGTCTGCTAAAAAAACAGAACAGCAAACTTTGATTCCCATGTGATGTGAATCCAGTTCATGTGTATATCAAATCGGAGTGTAAATCGATCAAATGTGAGAATGGTCTCTGTAAGTAGGGTGAGCACATTAACGTCAATGGAGACGACACTGCAAGCCTGTGATGATGTCAGTGGAGTGGCAGATATTGTACTATACTTAGGCTAACACCGGGCCTGAGCAGAGTAGAGGCACCTGACTGGAAGTTATATCATGTACTGAACAGACAGGCTTATAGAGCAAACAGTCAGTGGCAGAGCTAGCTGGCATTCCGGAACTTTCTCTCTCTCTGAGTTCAATGATTTCATCTGTGGTTAGTGTCTACTTATTTAAATGCATAGAGAAATAATGAAAATACAACAGCATTTAATCAGGTTAACAAGTCCTCATCTTTTAATGCAAAAGTTAAAGTGATAGACCGGTGACATACTGATAAGATAAGATGACATTAGAAGGCAGAAAACGTCTCTCAGACATTATAATTGCTCAATTGTGAAATGGAATTCTGTTGTAAATAAGCTACTGAACATGAGACATGCAGTCTATGTATAGTCACAGCAACCCACATATTCTTCTAGGTATTAGTAAATATATATGTCACACCATGACAGTATGGGCTTGAAGAGGTAAGTTGTGGTCCTGTCAAGGTTTTTATAGGGTCCACATGGAGCAGTAGTAGCACAGCTATGGTATGATATGTATAATAATATATTAGTGAATGACTGTCACACTGGCATTGTGGTTAAAGTAACTGCTTGTGTCCTTAAAGGTCAGGAGAATGGTCCTCAACTGAGTCATTCAACAGACTTTTTAAAACAACACAGGACTGTCTCCCTGCTGGGCACTGAGTATTAAGAGAGACTTAAAAAGTCTTCTGTTGTGAAATAAAGGACAGTTATAGTCCATATTCTGAGGGATAATTTTCACCCCTCCACTTTTAAGTGACAGACACGTTAAATGCCTTAGCCCCTCCCTAAGACCAACCCGCCAATGGAGATTGCCCTCCCTTCCCCTCCTGGAAAGAAACTTCCAATGAAGTAAAGAGCTGCTAATGTTATTGGTAGGTTAATATGTTAGATTGAGCATGATTCTAAAATAAGAGGTGACAGCAGTTCAACTTTAATGCAGAAACTGAAGTTCTGAGAAACTCAGCGTCAAAGTTATGGGAGAATAAAGGGGTAAAAATAAAGCCTGAAACTCAGCCATTTCTCTTTCCAGAGATGGGTCCAGAGATTGCAGGCATGCCTTGGTGGTGCTGCAATGACACCAGGTTAATCCAACAGCAAGAAGAGACGAACAATAGACTTGTAGAATAACAGATATGAACATTCTGACTCAAGTATATTTATCACAATTACAGCTTTGTTCCACAATGGTGACATTTGCCATTTCGGTCTCTTTCTCAATCCAGACAGGCAAACATGACATAGTACATTTTCTCACAAACAATTCAAAAGGATTTGAAAAGATTCCAAAAAGAAATATGACTCCTTCAGAAATAAGCAGTGTCTTTGTAACCTTTTCAAAGTTTTTACAAAGTTGTAGTGGTGGTGGCTTTACTCACTTTCTCTCTCTTTCATTCTCTCTCTCCGTAAATGTACATAAATGTATATACATTACATATTATACATTATAACATTACATCATTTTATGAATGAATTCAAGTGTGACAGCAATTCACAGTGTTACAGTGCAGAAAGAGAAGAAGTGAAAATGAATAAATACATGATCTATTCTTCATCTACAAAATCAATAGATAACACGTCTATCCTGTGCCCTGAGTACACAAACAGAGACATTTCCACACAAGATAAGGATATCATGTCAGCCCTCTGTCTTCCTCTTATCAGTGGAAAAGTCAGCCACATTCTGAAGACGGAGAATTATTTGACCACAGGCAGCCCTGATTTTTTTTGAATGTGTATCCAAATTTATAGACATCCTCGGTGCAACACAAACTGCAACCATATTTCTTTCAGAATTCATCTTTTACATTCAGCTTTCCCACCGCACACAGCCGTTCTTTGTCTGATTTATTTTACATTCCTGTTTGGCTTTAATTCAAATACATCATGAAATGTCAAATTATGACTTTTGAAAATCACCTCTTCTCCAGGGCAGCTCTTGAAGAAACACAGGGCTAGACTTGTATTGATTTTCAAAAGTAAATATTATGTCTTCCAAGCTTAGGCTGTTTCTAACATTACTGTTTTAGTGTGTTTAAGCAAAGAGACAGAATATAAACCAGTAGGATGACCAAGTCATAATAATAACTGCACATAATAATAGCATTAATCATTATCATCATCACCATAGTTCATATAACTATTTATAAAGCTGTCAAAACTAATAGTTCTGGAGGGGCTGGAAGGGCAATGTCATAAACTGGCTTGTCCAATGTGACTTTCTCTCTCGTGCATCTCCCTCATAAGAGACACCAATCTTGTCTCATTCTTTGCCCTTCAATTAATTGCATTCTCTAACTCTACAGTGCCCTCTACTGTTCTGCTCTAAATCATTCAGCTAAATGAAGTGTCACAAGGCTCTCCTCTCGGATTCTATTACCCCAAGACAAACCATAAACCATGACATACAGCCCTCCGGGGACAGAGTCAGGCCCTAACAATCTGAACATGCCAGATATAGGTACAGACCTAAATATACAGCTCACATGTAACATCTATACCAGCCTCCATGAACAATAATTTTATGTTTCTCCTTTTCTTATTGGCTGTCTTCCCATGGAAGGAGGCAGTTTTTGCTGACCTCTAAAACAGACATATAAAATCATAAATGGCTGAATCAAGGTTAAGCCAGTCTCATATCAAAACAGAAAAGATATGCACACCCACATGGTACATTCTTTCAGTATGTCTGGATCTGTGATGAAAAGGATGTGTATTTGGGTACTAAAGGCTGAAAAAGCATATGACCTTAAGGCCATGGCAGGCCATTGTATGAAAAATCATCAGTAGTTTATCTTGTACGGTATGTATGTATGGTTTACTGTAGCTTATCATAACTGGACCGTTCAGTGTTCTGGATAAACTCCATCAGTATCTAAAGATCACCCCAGCGAAGGTATTCAGTTGGACAAAGACACACCAAGTCATTGGCCTTCATAAGACATTTAAAAATGTGAGGTGTATAAGACCGAATACTTTCCCTGTATTAAAAGGCAATGCTGGGGATGGTAAAATGTACCTGAGTTCAGAAGAGTGAGCCTGTGCTGGGGACCATGGGCCTTTGAAAGCCTCTGCGCCCCCACCAGGTAACAGAGGCTTACACGGCCTGGACATAACAACAACAAAGTACTGGATTTGTGGATTAGGAAACTTCCATAAACTTTGCCACCCCATGTAATTGCAAAGCTCCCTAGCACTGAGAGCTGTAGAAAACCGCGTCGCTTTTGTCGTCGGTGAAGCTGCTGTTGACGTAGGACGTTTCCTCCGGTTCCCCCAAGCCCGCGGTCGCGTCGAGCTCGAACGGGCTGGCGGCGCCGAGTTCCCGCAGCGTGACCGTCCTCACCAGCTCCCCCTCGGAGAGCTTCTGGACGATTCCGGCGCCGAAAGCATCCCCCAGCACGTTCACCAGGGTGCGGAACCGATCCCTACAGGGCGTGAGAGGAGGAGACATGAGCTCACTGACCACACCCACCGGGCATGGCCTATCCATTGCTGTGCCAATGGCAGACTGTGGGCTGCTATATCTTCCATTCAGCTTTGGACTTTGTGCAATTACGCTGTTAGCAGACACTCTTATTCAGAGTGACTTACATAGGTTATAGTTTTACCAATTTATACAGCTGGAAATTTACTGAGGCAATCATGGGTTGACTACCTTGCCCAAGGGTACAACAGCAGTGCCCCAGCAGGGAATTGAGCCAGTAACCTTTAGGTTTCAAGCCCTGCTCCATACCACTACACCACAGCTATCTTAAACATAACTCAGATTTGAGCAAAACCTTCTGAATCAGCTTTTTTTTACATTGAAACACAACAGGGGCAAAATTGAACTGAATGCTTTTCGCAAAGCATTCCACCATATTTGGCAGGTATAAACACACATAAAGCCAGACTAATATCTTTCTGAAAAATGACCCAGATGCCTGGTTCAGCTGAGCACAGCATATCACAAGTTTTCGGTGAATCGCACTGCGGATCAATGCCTCGTCGATTCACGTGTCCTCTTTGGCCCTGACACGTATGATATAAACAAAAGGGGGAGCTCACAGCAGCCAGTCAACGGCGATCAGGAGCGTGACGTCGTGCACCGGCAGCCGCAGGGCAGACAGCACCATGAGCGTGGTCACGGCTCCGGCGGAGGGGATGCCTGCCGCCCCAACGCTGGCCACCGTGGCTGTGATGCTGAAAATGAGACACACCGGAACACAGCCAGCTCGCCCCAGCTCCAGACAGCAAGATAAAGATCTGCACTCAGAGCTTTGTGTTTCAACAATTATAAGACTAAGAAATCAAACATTTTAGCAGGCCGCTTTATCTGTGAATGCTGTGGTAATATTCACCTGCCCACTTGTACCTAAGATACCCACTATAACTCCTTTTAACAGCCTGTATCTATTCTATGAGAATTGATGACCTGTTTTCTGGAAATACTTCTTTAACTTGTACACCTTATATACAAGTTAAAGAAGTATAGTTAATATTTGTGTAGAGAGGCATACACAAATATTAACTATATAAATATTCAATAACAAACTATAATTGACCACTGATGAAGGCAGTAAGCTGATATGTTTGAATAACTTAATTTCATCATCACTGAATGAGAATAAAAAAGTGTTGAGGTTTTTTTTTCCTGTTTTTTTGTTTGTTTTTGATGTCTGTGATAATATAATAATTTTATAATATAATAATATTATATAATATAAAACACCATCTGGAGGATAGGCACATCTCCACTGACATTGTCCAAGTGACTTGCAGGTGCCTAAGGGGCCACTAGAGGGTGCCATAGCTGCGGGATGGGCGGGGACCATCGAAACACACCCTATCCAGGCAGAACTATTTGAAAGAAAATTGTGTTCCGCTGCAGACTTCTGGTTATCGTCAGCACAACTCAGATTTGAGCTCAGGTCTGGGCTATAAGCCTCACCCTGGACTTGGAGTAACCACCCTAAACAGCTGAGCCACTTATGAGCCCCTTTGTGTACCTTTAACGCCTCGTACGAGAAGGCAATTTATATTTATGCTGCATTCCATTTATATTGAACTCTACAGAGTGACAGGCCTGGAGCCCATTTGCTGTGAGGGACGCCAGATGCCCCAGAGGTAGCTGACAGCTGCTCAGTTATTACTCAGTTAAGCATTTGTGGGTGACAGCACACAGAAGGTCTGTTAGCTGGCATTTCAGTGGGTGTTGCAGACGCTGCATTTCACGGCTGGTTCAGGGTTTTCCCTTGTACATCTCCACCAGTAACTCTCAAACTATGAGTGGCATTCTTAGCCTGTTTCACCTGACACTGTGGCATTCTGGAAAATTCTACATATGCTGTGTATGACCCTGCTGTGTAAGACTGAGTGCTGGTTATTCCCAAATCAGTGGACAACCAGCTGAGAACATAGTGAATTAGTAAGTTCTACACGCACATACACATACACATACATGTGTACACAAAGACGCACACATACAATGCACAGTATGTCATCGTGTTCCTGCAATGTAGGTGACAAACTTGCCGTCGCTGCTTCAGGGTACCTGATGGTGAGGATCTGCCCCGCATCGAGGGCGTGGCTGCTGAGCTGAGCGATGAAAATGGCCGCCACCGCCTCGTAGAGAGCCGTGCCGTCCATGTTGATGGTGGCCCCCACCGGCAGCATGAAGCGCGTGATCCTCTTGTCCACCCTGTTGTTCTCCTCCGCGCACCGGAGGGTCACGGGGAGTGTGGCGGAGCTGTGCATTAAACACACACCGCAGGCCAGTCTCAAGAATTCAGCCACAGATTAAAGCTCTCACAGAAGACTACAACCATGACTGCGGCCTCAATCTGAGGCTAAACCAAGACCAATCCTGTGACTGTACTCTGAGACCCAAGACTATGACAATGACTTCAGGAGATGAATGAATCAAGGGCTGCAGTTACAATGTTTTAAAGGGTGACATGCAGGATTCTTCTACTGTACTTGTTTTTTATTGGTCTTTTATTTAACTTCACTGTCATTCACAGTCATCCCCCAATGTTTTGTACCTGGATGAGGTCATGAGGGCAGTGACCAGTGCCTCAGCCATTCCCCAGGCGAACCTGTAGGGGTTTCTCCTCACAAACGCAAAGTACAGGACTGGGAGTATGATGGTGGAATGGATGGTCAGTCTGCAGGGAGGATAGGAAAGAGACAGCTCAGAATACAGAGGATACGTCTGATTTGTTCAGATCAAAATATGCCACGCTGCAGGGATACTGCTGTTGAGAACTGGATTCTTTTTCCCTCAACAGGACTAATAAACCACAGACTAGTGAAAATCAAACATGGCGACGATCTCCTTACTCACAAGCAGAGAGCTGTATGCACTGTTGGAGAAGCTCAAGGTGCCAGTACTAATGCACTAGGCTTGGTTTGTGTGCCCTTTAACGCAGTGCCAAGGGGAGAAGGGAAAAAATCAGATCGCTCTGGAAGCAGTTGCCATTATTTTCTGGGAAGGACTATTTCTTTGAAGGCGTTTAGCCTGGAGGTCCGGGCGAACATTCCGCTGCTACACATCGAAAGGCGATCACGTTTCTCATCTCTCAACATGGGGTTCCGCAGACAGTAGCAGCTGACAATTAAATTTAGGGGTGTTGTAGGCTGGCAATTCTGGATTCGGTTACAGACTAAATTGGCCTCAGCTGTTGAAAAAATCACAGCTGTTTGTTCTCTCTCTGGCCATTTGCCTTTGGGGCGTCAATGTTCGAGACGCTGGGGACCGCAGCAGACTATGACATCACAAAGTCCCACAATGCACCTGTGCCGGCAACCTACCCGCTCAGCACGGTCACCACGAAGAGCCCCACTTTCCGGAACGTGTCCCAGTCTTCCACCTCAACAATCTTGACAGCGATTAGGAAGAGTATCCCAATAGGCATGTAACTGCATACAAATAAACACGATGACAACAAACAGACATGAAATCGCAGACTTAAGTTGCAAAACCTGTGCAAAGTACCCACAATGCCCCGGGAAAGCCTGGATAATGTTTCGTAAACAGTTATTGCTGCTTTGAACAACTGCCAGACGCCGCTTATGACACATGGCAGGTGCTATTAACGACACAATGACAGGTGACACCTATGGTGACTCATGGTGTTGTCTGTTATAAGTAAGATTGGAATGTTTATAAATTCCTATGTCAAGCACTAGAGCGTGTGGCTTATGCTAAGCATTATAGGGTCATTGAAGTGTTATGGAGGCACTCTGTGGTCTTGGTGCAGTCTGTGATACACATGTGCATAAGAGCTACGGACCAATGAAATGAAGCGGGAAAGAAACCGGGAATTGAAATTAGGATGATGAGCTTTGTGGTTGGACTGCACAAGCAGGAAAAAATGTACAAATGAGCAAAAAAAAGAAGAAAGCTTGCAACACAGTGGGCATTAAGATGTCATGAGAAAAGGTGAAAGTCATTCATCCCTCAAAAGCGTTTTGGTTCAGGTGAGACCTGGAAAAATAAACAGTCGTGACAAAAGAGCAAGCGAAAGGGCTTCGTACCACATAATGATCTGGACTATTTTCATTGTGGCCTCGTTCAAAGCGTCAAAGAAGTCAACGAGGACTCGCCCCCTCTCCCCCATTCGCCCGACGACCAGGCCAAACACCAGGCAGAAGACAATGAGGCCCAGAACGTTCACCCCGTCATAGTACTGTCCAACCACAGAGTAGTCCTTACTGATGTTCTAAAACAGGGGGGAGAGCAAAGGGGCACAGCACTGATGTTAGCCCTTCTCTCATTAGAGTAGTCCATGCTCCACTGCCAATTCGTTATCTGCGAAACAACGGATGGATCACGAGCAATAAGGACAAACTGTTATGTAAGCAGAGCAAACAAACAAAAAGAGACGTTTCTAAGTTCAGTGCCTGAATGTTTTTCAATAGGCTGGAAAGGTTAGCATTGCCTGAGGGCTGGATGGTGAGTCTGTGTCTGGAAACCCACGCGCTGAGTCACGGCCCTCTGGGATCCTTGAAACCCCCAGGTCGACGCGTCCAGGAGACGCTTTACCTGTGGGGAGCGCGTCGCTATGGCGACGGGCGCAGGTGTGGGCGAGCTGTTCCCACGGGGCTCGTGCGGCGGGTCTGTCTCTGTCCGATGGGTCTTGTACTGCAACGTGAAGGCAACCCGAGACAAAAACAAGGGCCAGAGGTACGGCAAGGACAATGAATTAGAAGACGATAATAATAAAGATGTTAATAATACATAAAGCATCAGGAGCCAGTGTAGCGACATACACTTGAGACCAGGTTTGAGGAGGAGTGGGGGACATCGCCCTCCTTGTTATATCACGTGGTAGGGTCATACCTGTTGAAGGCAAGCCCGAAGGAGATTTTCAGGCACCATATTCCTACAATAAAAGCAAAGAAAGAAAACCAGCTACAGCCTGTTGCACCTCCACCACTTTAAAAAGTCAGTGTCTACTTGATCTGTCACATTGGCTAAGGGTGATAGTAACTATATCATCCAGCTTTACTGTGACCTGTCACCCAATTCTCCATCCCTGCCCCGCCCCTGTCAAAAACATACTTTTTAAAATATATCTGTAAACAGGTCTGTGATAGGCTAGCTCAAAAACAGTTGCCATGTCGCCCCAGCCGTTCGCCGCGTTTTGAGGAGCCCCTCTGTGTTTGATCGGGCTCCATGACTGTCATGTGTTGACGGTGGGGCGGCATTTTTCGGAAACTGAGATTCTCCGGTGGAGCTGACGCGGGAGCCGGCGCGTCACCTGAGAAGGTCCAGCACGGCGTCCGTCGCGGCGGTGACCTCCGGCTCGGGCCCGATCCCGCCGGCGTCGTCAGCACTCGCCGGAAACCCGGGCCTCACCGCCATCACCATCGTGATTCCTGGGAAAGGGATCGCCGTGGCGATGAAAAGGGGTCCACCTCAGGAGTAACCCACTCGCATCGCTACATTGTTGATTAACACTTCATATTGATTCTGTCGGATCAGGTAAGCGTGCGTGAAGGTTGCGGCGTTAGCTTGTCTCTGATGTTGGCGGTGATGATCGGTCGTCATTAGGACAGGCTGTGACCTTGCTTACCCAGGGAGACAGCAATGACAGTCGTTGACAGGTAGTATATTACAACCCGTAATCCAATGCTGCCAGACGCCTCCAAATTCAAAGCTGCCGCCCCTGATCAAACAGTGAAGGGAAACAGTCAAACAGTTAGGATAACCCAAAACCACTTCAGCTTCGATTCAACCACGAGCACAGTTTGATTCGCCCTTAACCAGGCATTAACTGCAGGGTTGTTTCTTACACAATGGGGTTGTGCTTAATGGAATACTCATTTAACTTGAGGCCTTTATCCATCTGAATTTAGCCAAAACCATTGAGCTGTGCAGCAATCTTCCCATGACAATTTCACTTTAACTGGTAATAGGAATTACTAAAAATATTTTCATGAAATACATAAAATAATATGGATACGCCATTATACTTTTTCATGAAATTTGTTTCAATGTTTGACCGCTGATTTGTAGAATAAATGTATAAACAAAATAATGTTACAAAGTATAAGGACACAGGTGCGTTAACAAATACTAGCAACAAAACCAAATATGGCCCAACTTCACTGGCACTGGTGTTTTAGAGTTTTACTGGCACAGTGTCTAGGAGTCACATTATTTGCCCAATATGATGTCAGGGCATGATGCAGATGTATACAGTCATGATGTAGAGAGTCACATGACTTGTCAGTTATGATGTCAGGAGTCATGTGCCTTGCCTGACATGACAGACGTTGTTGTATGACTTGCCCATTATGATGTCAGGAGTCACGTGACTTGCCTGCCATGACAGGAGTCACATGACTTGCCTATTATGACGCGAGTAGTCACATGACTTGCCTGATGTGATGCTGGAAACGATTAGGGGGAGGACAACCAGGTTGAGCATCCTCATCAGCATTTCTCCGGGGAAGCCGAAGTAGTGCTTCTGGAGCTGGGAGAGGGAAGCATACTCTCGCACCAGTACTCCCAACCCGATCCCTGTGCAAGAGACAGAGATATGCAGTGAGTTTCCCCTCTGAGATATAGGGTGTCACGACATGTCAGGAATATGTTCTCATTACTACATGGGTGGCTGTGAGGTATAGTGGTTTAGGATGCGGGTCTGCGCCTATAGGGTTGCAGGTTCAATTTCCTGCCAAGGCACGACTGTCATACCTTTGAGGAAAGTATTTATCCCGATGATAGCATGCACCTCTGTGACGTGTGGGCTTTTGCTCTTGTAAACCTAACCAAAAATACTGCCAAAAATAAATCTATTTTGATCATTTCAACTAGGTTTAAAATATAGCCAACAATTTCCCTTTAAATGACTTTACTTTACAACAATATAGCATTTCAACATAGTAAAGGCACTTAGGATATGTTTCCAAAAATGTATGGTGTTATGATCTCCATTTTATAGAGACATTTAACACTCACACCACATGTCAAATCTGACATTAGCTCAGCACTCTTGGATCATCTGTAATTATTCAGAGTTGATAGGCTTGTAAAGCTATTTTAATCCAAGACGAGCTGATCGCACGCATGCAGAGCTCACGTTAGCTCACAGTCATCGCCCACAGTCCTCATCACCAGCACCTGTGCACTCGCTCACACTCACTTCCTCCTCACGCCACACCAGGGAGGGAGAGACAATCGCACACCTACCCAGGCAGACAGCTCCGATCGTAGTGATCAGAGACAGGTTCCTCCTCAGCGAGATTCCCCAGCCGTGACATCCTCTGAGCCTCTTCTCCATCCTTCCCCGCCGCTCGCAGTTTTTGCGCTCTCTGTCCGCGGATCCAGGCTCGAGGAGGGAGATCCGGATTGGCCGAGGTCAGGCCGTGAGCTGGCAGGCAGAGCCCCTCTTGGGATGCCTCTGGCTGTGTCAACAAGCCCGACTGATCTCAGATCAGCACGTGACAAGGGAATGATTGCTGTAGTACTAGAGAAATCTTTCACTTGCTGAGCTCTGATCAGAGGGCAAGGGGAGAGGGGGCAGTTCAAAGCACAGCTGCAGTGTGCACCCCTGCTCAACTCTCCTGTGTGTGTGAGTGTGAGATACGCATGATATAGTGCTTATTAACATGACTCTCAAAAACACACACAACAACATCTACAAAACACCTCTAAATCACACGCTCTGTGCTGCACATTCTACAGTGTGTCACACATGCATGCACCTTAATAAGTTAGTGGTACTTGTCATTATGGCATATTGACTTCTATTCAGTCTAACCACAATGCATTTCTTCCTTACAGCTTTTATTAAACTTCAAAGTGCATTTAACTAATTTATGCATGGGTTCCTTAATTCATGCATTTTTCACACAGGAGCATGAGTGTGGCATTACCTGAAATACTGTGTGGAAAATGCTGTGAAAGAAAACATGCTTCATTGCTTATAAGTGTTACCCTAAATTTAGGGCAAAGTAGACTGCGGTTAGATTGAAAATGTTCAATTGCACATTTTCGCGTAGAAGCTTCATAATTTTCTCCACTAGGTGGAGCACTGCATCTTCACTGATGAGGGACAAAAGCAGAATTACATTCTCCATCATAGTCTTAGGCAACTCTTACAGGCATCATTTGTATCTTTGAAAGCTGAGCAGTGGCGTCAGAGAATCTACAAGGACAAATCACAAATTGTTAGGTACTTTATCACACTTAATGGTGATAATATTGTTAATAACTAACCAAACATTGCACATTGATTGAATGTGACTCTTACACGCCGTTATAATATACTGTCATGTGAAATTGATATTCCTTTGAGTGCCCCAGTCAGTAAAATAATGACTGATACTAAAACAATGATATGATTTACTTACTGACTTTGTTTTATTAATGCGATGACTTTTTTATTTTATTTTTTTATTCGCTGTCATTATCTACAAATATTCTACCCGGTACAATCCGCATATACATTTTTAACATTTCCAATATTCATTTTAAAAATGTGGAAGAATTATTTGTTGTGTGCCTTCAGCAATGTGTAGAGCTGTGGTCTAATCTGTGTTGAGACTACGGCTCCTTTTTATGAGAGAAAAAGCAGTGATACTAGATATTGTAGGCTGTGTTGTATTGTATTTGTGTTGAGCCTGTACTTAAAGATGACACAGCGCTCTGGTGAAGACGGGTGCCTCCACAAACACGGCAGCCAATGAGAACAAGACGAAGTGAAACATTTCAAGATAAATAACGGAGAGAAGTCATAAGCGCTGCCCTTGAGAAATACAGCAGAGAGAAATGGGAGGACAGTCTAAATTACCGGCAGGGCCCACGGCTATTCATCCTGCGCAGAGATAAAGGAAGAATAAACCGATACAAGCCTTCTGACAACGGGTACAACCGACAGATCCGAGATAACGCTGATTCATTCAGACCCACAGTGTTTGAGAATTCAGGAGAAACAGCCCTTTGAAAATCATCTCCTTTATTCCTTATATCTCGTTTTAGCGAGGATTTCTTTCAACAAGCTTTCATGACACTGAGAGCACAATCATCATAAAAGCGCGATGAAGTTTGTCTTTAAAAATTTATTGCTACTGTAGAGGTGACCTGAACAGCTAGTCTTGTTCAAAATACCTACAAATGCAGATGGGTGTCGTCACAGAACCCCACAGAATTCCTTCTCATCTTGGTACATTTGTCTATGTGAGGCCGCAATCTACCAATGCATTGTAGTTATTAAATCTGTGAATCACTACACGAACCTAGCTATATATTCACAGATCGATGGGGGGATAGTAATTATTACTGAAGAAGGGTGGGTTCGTGTTTGATATATGATTAGGTTTTTAAAAGAAGAGGAACTCGTGAGGGGGGGGGCAGCGGTGACCATGAGGGGAAATGTCACGAGGGTCGATACTTTGACACTGAGGCTGGGGGGATGACTGTATGAGTGGTGGGAGGGGCTCTCCCTTCTGTCTGAATGAATTATGTGTCGCATTCTCACGGCAAAAAATGAAAGTCCTAACGTCTGCCGCAGCTCTGAAAGGACATTGGATTGTTCCTCGTGATGCGTTTCTAATATCATTGGAGCGGTGAATGTCAGACTCCATAAATTAAACAATGCCCAGATTCTTATTGACCATCTCATTGATGGATAAAATTGAGTTGCAAAAATCCTTGTAGATGCAGGTGAAACCAGCATCTCTGATGTATTTATAGTCAGTGAGTTAATAATCTTACAAGTGGAGCATTGATATATGTCCTGACATTTAACTGACATCTAAATTGGCAAAATAACAGTTAAATGTGTATTCTTGTGTAATCATTAATCAGATACAGCATCATAAAGCCACACAATAAATGCAGGGCAAACCTAGACCAGTTTCTTCTGGTTCGCCTAAATTCTCCTTGCAAACTACATCATCACAAATTCTCCAATGTTAGTATCTCCTCATCATTAATCTGTCTGAATACTGCAGATTTGACTTAACAAGGTTTCAATTTCATGTCGAGTCATAATTCTGGAAAACCACATTCTGTTTACATTATATACTGATAAAGCATAGGGCTAAGTTACTTTAAAGAACCACAGAAACACTGGGTATAATTAATTTTAATAGTGGCTGGTTTTGTGTGATCAGATTGGCTGGTTGTAAAATAGCGTCATATTGATATCAGTTCTTTGAGTGGCATTTATAAACTGTTCTTATAAATGTTTATGTTCTGTCAAACTGAAATATTGATCTCTATCTGTGAGTAGCTTGGCATGTTTGCGCACTTGGATTTTGTAAAAGATAAAATTCAGTATCATACATATACACTTTTAAAACAAAGGAGCTCCTCAATACGATCATCTCCCAAAAACCACGCCAGGTATTAATAAGACAATGTGCAGAACCTCAGTCCTGACACTGATCCCAGATATGCTTTTAAGTTCGTTATCTAGGTACACACGAGATTCACTGGTTCATGGGGAGCTACATGGCACATAGAGCTGTATCCATACCGTTACATTTACTATGCTCACATGGTATGCCAAAATAAAGTGTCCCTTTCATTGCTGAACATTTCATTAATTTTGTCAACAAACAGACAGCACTCGCATTAGGCAGTGACTTTGACCGGTTGACGGATCTCGGCGGGACGTCCCCGTGGGAACCATTCGCCGTACCCGAAATTCAAGGATCATATTACCCCCGCAAGCAGCGCGTGGCTCGGGCGCACGACAAATAAATTCGACCAACCGGGTGCGACCAAAGCCTTCCGGTCTAGCCAAGCTCGCCAATCAGGTGCGTGCGAGAGGTGGGCTTTAAACCTCGCCTTCAGACGGTACGGCAAGGCTGCAACCTGCCCGTAGTGTAGTAGACTTGTGGGGGAGAGAGACTTCGCGGCTAACTAGCTAATTAGCTAGATGGGAGGATCTGAGTAATCCAGATGTAGCCAGCTGGTGATTTGAACACCTACAGCTAGCGATCTACCTATCTCCCTTGGTAAAGGCCAGAGTGGCGATTGACATCGTGGGGCGCCCGTGAGTGCCTTGTTTGGGAGTACAACTGTCAGTGGTCGCATCCAGACTGACTGAAGTGTGGTACTACAGACTGGGACCCGAATGTGATGCTGAAGACAGCGGGCCTCGGCGGGATAACTGTTTGATTAGCTATATAAGAGCACGGTCGTGTCAAGCAAGAAAACGTGCATAGTCTAAGAAGACAAACCGTGGATTAGTCGTTTTCGCTGTGCATAATCAGTGCAAAATCATCTCCGCTCAAGACTATTAGACTGTCGCACACTCCTCGAGCGTGATGGGTGAGTGTTGAAAAATACGTCGCTCGCTGTAGCTAGCTAGCTGGATGCTTAGAAAATTAGCTAGGCACAATTAATGAAACAGTGTCACGGTTTTCAGATTAGCCAGATTTATGGACAGGACGAATAACTAGCTAGCTAACACAGAAATTCCGTAGGGATCAGCCAGTCTCTTTAATGAATGGGAGTATAGTGTCTCATGACTCGCCGGCTCGCTGGGTAGTGACGGCAAGTACTGGCTAGCTAACTAGCTAGGTGTGGTGACAGATCTCTTTACTTTAAGTATCATTGTGTAACTATTTACATACCGAACTAGTAGTTAACGTTAGTAATATCAGCAGTTTGTCACACGCATTTTCATATTTACAATCGTAGAAATGTGCTAGTTAGCTAGTTATTTACTGTTAGCCTATTTCTTTTAAATTAAGTTATGTGGGCTGCCTAACTAGAGTAGCCAGCGTGGGATTTTTAAATCTTGATTTTCTTCTGTGTCGTGCAAAACATAGCAAACAGTTGCATAGTTAATTTAGCTTTAGAGATTACCTTACTTGTTTATTTGGTTGGCAATGCCTATCAAATGTTTGCAGTTAGGGACAAATTTAATAATGTCAATTTTATGATACAGCGACATAGTCTACCTACCTACCTTTACCCACCTACAACAGCGGACATCAATTTAACATTAATTGAAAAAAAGCAAGCCCGGAGACAGGCAATGTTAAGACATTTTGCTTGTTTAGCTATCGTTACAGTATAAGGTGGCAAAGTTAGATAAAACCTTTCCTATATTAACACCGGTTGTGGTCTCGCTGGTGGCATATTGGCTGTTGTGATTTCAACAGCCAAGCTTCTCAGTATTTGTGCCATACCCAGCCATGTCTTTGGTTCTTCTTACACTTAATAAATGCGTCGTGTTTAAATATTAATGAATTTCATGCGTCGGATTTTAACACCTGCACTGTTTTTGAGAGCAAAATGCGTGCTCATTGAACATCCAAGACTAACCCCACCCCTTTGATTGACGCCGGCAGTTGAAATGTGAAGTAGTCATGAATTTACCTTTACAGTGATGGATTACTACGGCTCGCCTCCAAGACAAAAGATCACAGAAAGATTTTTTCCAAAACTCGATCCGAACCGTCACAAACATGCAATATCTAATTTGATGTTATCTCAGTGACCCCATTCAGGAAAATAAAATGGCTGTTATCTAGCTAGCTATGTAGCTAATAATGTAAAAGAATGCGTGAGCAGTAAGCAATTCAGAGAGAGGGATCTACTATCTAACCAGTTGTCTTTGTTATCTGACGCCACTGAAAGGAATTCTATGGCTTTCAAGGTCTCATAGGAGGCCCTGATAGCCATCTGTCCATTACGTCCCTTGTATAAAAATGCAGAACTCTGAGCGATCGCTTGGCATGCAGCTGGAGAGAAGTAATTGAAAAATCAGTGTTGACACAAAGCGAGCATTTTTATGTGGCTAGTGACAGTACACATAAGACATAAGAGAGCTTTATTGTCATTGTACAGGAAAACGAGATTACAGTGGACAGGCTGAGGGTGACCTGGCTATGGTGGATGAAGCCACCATGACACAAAGTAATTTACTGCGCTTTGAAGCAATCGAATGCTATACAAATGCCACAGTTTATCACCATAACTCACATGCCTTCCTGTCTAGTGCACTGTACCCTTTTTCTTTGCAAAGTCAAGGGAGGAGGATGCCACATTTGTGTGGCTGCCTCTAGGTTACCCGCTAGCATAAATGCATTTGGTTTCTGGTATCTGTTTTGCTTGTTCTGTTTTGCTGTAGAAGGGGAATACACTGTTCCCATGAGATCTGATACACTGTAGGCCAACACAAGCAGAGTGGTGACATGAGTCCCAGCTGAAGAGGAAGTGATGTATTGCAATAAAAAAGGAAAGGTCTCCCATTACAGTAATCGATGATAGGGCTTAATGGATTGATGGTTATTGAGCCTTGTGTAACTTAGGAAAATATGTGTATTTTGGGTGCAGGTGACAAGTTCCTTACTGCATGTACGTACTGACCTCTGTTGTATTAGAGGTGGTGAGGGATGTTTTCCATGCATGTTTTTCACATTCTCTCTCTGAACACAGTGCTGAGTTGGGTCTAGTGGTTGAGCAGACATTCTCAAAGTAGAGAAAGAAAATGACCTCCTACCACTTAAAGGTTCTTCACCCACAATCTCAAATTGAATTTTCTCACTCCTCATGGCAGACCTTACTTGGCCGAAGATGCAAGTCAATATGTCAATAGACATGTAACATATGTCCTGCAGTGCAAGAGTGAGCAACAAGAGACAGCTGCCCAGTGTTGTAAAGGAGCAATGCATGATGGGAAGTGCAGCTTAAGGTCCCCAGTGACATCTCTTAGCTGGGATGCCCTCAATGTCCTGTCGAAGTGCACCTCTGTTTTTCCTAAAGGAAGTGCAACAGGAAAGAGCATATAGGAAACCGTACAGAAAAAAATAAGTAGAGGAAACCTCGTTACTGACCTTGGCTGTCCATACACCAGTTGGGGGATTGACTGTAGTTATGTGTCCTGAGTTTGGATTCTGTCTTTTCCTATTTTTTTCAATGTAAACTTTATTATATGTCCATATTAACAATGATAAATATTGAGAAGACACATGACAGAACAATAGAAACAAGGGCAAAACAATATTTTAAATAAAAAGTCATACAGATACAATGCCACAATCAATATAATCATAGAAGTGAAAAGAATAATACAATCAAAAACAGAACAATAACATAAGATCAGCCCATCCACCCCGTGCATTTCAATTAACGTTGGTGTCTTCCGTCATAGTTTTATCCTAGTTGTATTCTTTTCGGTGCTTTTTTTTTTTCAAGCGAGGCATCCAAGCTGCAAAGCTTTTTGTTACCTCTACTGGAAATTAAGATTGAGACT
This sequence comes from Megalops atlanticus, assembly GCA_019176425.1. Lineage (NCBI taxonomy): Eukaryota > Metazoa > Chordata > Actinopteri > Elopiformes > Megalopidae > Megalops > Megalops atlanticus. The sequence continues at coordinate 19,050,597 of CM032894.1, forward strand.
ACAGCAGCGTATCCACTAAAACCACATGTGAAACCCATGCCCGTTTCCGAGGTGTGTCTCCACACTAGGGGTGGGAGAGAAAAGATACCAGATGTCCTTTGTAGATGCAGAGCAGACATAAAAGGGTGCTCCTTGCTAGCACTGCATTTATTGTGTCAAATCCCCAGATTCCTTGAGAGCATATTTATTTACAGTAGATCCTGGCATTACGGGGATTCAGGTAACCTCATTTTCAGTCACTGCCCTCTGTCATTCGGAGCACTGCAGTGTTGACTGCAGAGACAGTCTGGCCCGCCGTCTCTTGGGCCCGGGCCTGCGGGTCCTGTGGAGAGGAGGAGGAGGAGGTGGAGGGAGGTGAGGGGAGGGGGGGTGCTCGGCAGGGATGCTGAGCCCTCCTCTGAGCTCCAGATCCCAGCCGCTGACCACCGCCGCCCCCCTGGAAGATTTCTGGGATCTGCGCTCTGATAACCGGGAGCATTCCCGGGGCCTTTTATTTACACCGCTGGCCTCGCTCCACTCCAGCAGGGCTCCTGCAGATTTTTCCGTATGAAGCTGTCCAGATTTTCATCTCTGGTATGTTCTGCTTTGCTGGTAGAGCGTGAGTGTGCAGCCCACTGGCCCTCACACAGGACGGCCCTGAATAGTTTTACAGCGCTGGCCCTCATTTAACTGTTCCATTCCTCCGCTTTATGTGTATATGACCCGCGATATGTAGTCAGCCTTTCCCGTTCCACCGCTCGTATGAATCATGCGCGTATGCCTTCTAATGTCTCAGTTTCGCTCGTTTGCAAAGCAGAAGGTGGAAAAGCTGACAGCAAAGCGCTTTGGTTTCATCTGTTGCTTTGGGTTGGGATCTAGCTGATTAGGCGCGAGGGAGGCTCCTTGCCTGCAGCTGAGCTGATGCAGATGTGCTCATGCGGAACGGCGCGGTCGCATGTGACTCGTGACTCACATCAATCACGTTTCCGCTAAACTGGCTTTGCGCGAGGCATCTGGAATCGCCGAGGTTCGAGGAGCCGCGTTTTTCGGCATTGATCGATCGCCGACGTGTTCCGTGCCCGCGGACTGCGGCCGTGTGATCCATACAAGAGCTTTGTTTGTCCATAAATCAATAACACCGGTGCCGGGCAGAAGCTCAGCGGTTGACATCCTCTCTGAGGGTTGAGGCTCTCCCACTGTTTTCTCTCTGCATGATTGCGGAATGAATTGGAGCCTTCAGAGAAATGTCTCTAAATAGATCGCATTTCGCTCAATTACAAGTTACATTCGGAATTGCCACTGGAGCGCTCGCGCCTTCATTTCCCCCCGTTACCATGGCGTGGCTGTGATTTCAGCGGTAGTGAAGATAGAAGGCGGCGTGTAGCATTGATAATAACGGTCCCTCGTTGAATAATTAGTCCTTGCTTGTCAAAATGTAACGTATGATACACGTACCACATTAGACGATCAGATGAATGTAGTGAATGAAATCTTTTTAATGGAAACTGTAACCTTTTCACACAGAGCCCAGAATGAACATTATTCGAGCCTCAAAACTTACAATGTGTCGCCGTGACAACAGAGGGACGGGGGCTGAAATCACGGTACAAATTACTGCTCCAGAATTTAGATCTAAGGACGTAGCCTGTTGTAGACCATTTGCATTTAAGTATCTGTACCTTTGATATTTTGGCCCTTTGAAGAGGATGGTGGAAAAAGCAAAGAGACAAATATCCCAGGCTAATATCTGACCTTTATATGCAGTAAAAACTTCTCTTTGACAAGTAGCCGTTGCCTCATGTTTTATTTATTACTGTTGAAATATGCATCTTGAAGTGGAAACTCACCCATAGTCCATGACATCCAACCAGCTGTCTAATGTACACTCCTGAACTTCAGATATAAAGGTTATGGAACAAAAGGAAAACCTCCTGATCTTCTCCTCCTAAGAGATCCCTTCTCTGAATAATGATTCTGCTATGCTCATCCCAGGCCCTCACACTCCTGGCCAGCTGTGTTTCGCCAGGCTGGATAAGGTCTGTCTTTCCCGATGCAGCTTGTCTGGATTTGCTCGTGCCAGTTGCATTAGTGTTTCAATCACAGATTGCCTTTAAGAGCTTTTGCTTCATACCAGAGTTTGTTTTTTTCTATTTTTGTTTTTTTTTTTTTTGGATGAGGTCTCCTTCGTGTGAGACCTTAAACCAAGGTCCTGACTCACTGTGGTCTACAGCGATCCCTTGGGGACTTCGAAAGAGTGAGGCGCTAACCCGGGTCAGAATCCTGAACAGGACGTCTCAATCTCATCACCCAATCAGTTCCCCCCTGCCGTTGGTAGGCTGCACAGTGCCTCCTTGCCCTTGTTTCCCCTGGTCACTGCTACAAAAGAGAATCGAGCTCTTGGTTGGCCTGCCCGGAATAAATGAAGATTAAATAAGTGTGTTTTGCCGTCCCTGCGGTTGTGTCTATGTCGGTGACTTCTCTTTCAGATCAGTAGGTGGTGAAACGCGTTCCCCACCGTAAGCAGCGTTAATTTATTTGAGCGAAAGATCTCTAGCCCCAGAGAGAGCTGTGAAGAAGTATGCTTATAACAGATGGGTGTTTTTCTTTCCACCTCAGGAAAGATATACAGCAGGCTAGCGTTTCAGCTTGCGCTGTGAAACGGCTCGGTTATGAAGGCACCTCCCTGCTTTTACGGCCCTCTCTTGAATCGATGATGTTTTCCTGAAGTGGATCTGCCACTAAAAGGTGTCTAAAGCACCAGGATTTAGAGGACGCTCTTAACTAACGGATTCTGTGAGGCCCAAGTCTGATACACGTGGCAGGGGGTGAGTCACTGGTCTCTGATCCTTGCGTCGTTGTGAGAAGCGGTCCCAATCTTCTAAGCCTTCCTAATTCATTGTGGCACTCAGCCTTCAAAAGTTAGGCCTAACTGAAATATGAAAGTTCTTCTTGGTTTGTGTTATCCTGTTACAGAACTGCAAGTTAACATAATCATACACATGCAGGACCAGTCACTTTTAAAGCCTGTCATCCCTGTTGAGGAGATAGCCTAGCCTAGTGAGAGAAATCTGGCTGTTGAGATACTGTTAAAATGGAAAGCATTTTGGATACAAAATGATATTGAACTGTGTATATTATGCTATCATACCTTTATATTTGATTTTTTGGATAATGCCAGACCAGCACACAGAAAGGGGAAGCAGGTTTAGGTAAAACAGGGTCATCCTCTCTGTGTTTGTGATGTCTTGATGGAGTGAAGAGGAGCACACCATGTTCCGTCCTCTGCTCAGAAGTGAACCCTACTGTTGTCTCCGCAGAGCCCATCTGGGAAAGTGTGCCACCAAGGCACCTGGCCTTTTCCATTACACAGGCACCGTGGCTTAAGCCTCCGAGTGATGTCCTACCTCCGCAGGGTTCGTTTAACCAGAGCCGAGGGCTTTTAAAATTAATTTCCTCTCCGACCGCGGGGGTCATCGTCTTCTGTGGACCAGGACTTAACAGAGAATCTCTGAGTATATGTGCTTTACCCCCCCACCCCCGCCGCCCCAACCCCCAGCAGTGGTGTAAGGTCCTGAGGACTTTGTTGGGGGGTTAGTCTGTCAGGGTGTGCAGTGAAAGCATTTCTCAAGGGAAAGAGATCAGCCGGGCCTGGTTTCCCATGAGCCTCTTTGCCCGGTGATTCAATCGAGCCTAATCTCAGCAGTTACCGCTGGCTTAATGAGAGCAGCGAGATGCACTGGATAATATGTACAGTCATAAGTGAATCACTCTGAGCAGATCTATTAGCGGACCTCCCACAGACCATTTACAGCAGAGCGCATCCAGTCCGTGTGTGTGTGTGTGTGCACGTGTGTGTTTCGCCAACATCATCTGCCCCAACACAGAAGTGTGAGGAGACGGAGCATGCCTTTTTGCTGCTGTCATCTGGTTTTAAAGGATCGCCATGCAGAGGAAAGCAAAGCTTTGACTGTTTGGTTTATTGCCTATTGTCATGCCTAATTCACTGAACTTGAAAATAGTGTGCTACCATTAACATGGTGATCCATACTGTACCATGGATCGTGCTACACCCATATGAGCATGGTGAGGGAGTAACTTACTTGTGATTGGATATTTCCCCCCATGCGTAGGTTGTGTGTCCCATGGGTATGTCCGCCTTCATTCTGCCGTCCTCTAGGTGGCACAGAATCTGCACTGGTTATGAAATACAGGCGATTCAAGTTTGTGTTAGCTGCACGCACAGCATGTTTAATGTAATTTCAAACAACAGTGAGCTGTAGATGGAGTAAGGGGATGGGTGAATGGGTGTGTCTGTGTATGTGCATGCACGTGCATGTGTGTGTGTGTTCAGAGCCTTCCTGTCCCTCTGTGGTAATGTGCTGCTTTGGCTAGCCCCTGACAGACTCCTCTCTGTTCTTAACCCCCCCCAGCAGATGACCTGTGTGGAGCTCTGGAGAAGCTGAAGCTGGCGTCGGCCGAGAGCGGCGTGGACAGCATGGCGGGCTGCCTGGATTGCCTGCTCAAAGCCCTGGCCCACAACAGTAAGCGAGACTCCCCTTTAGCGCAGATCTGCTAACACGCCAGCAGTGCCCCAGCCACCAGCCCCACTGCATCCTAGGTACAGTCAAAGCCATCCAGCCTTAACTGTTTATGGCCACATATTATTCATATTATTTATTCAAAAAGTAGGATATTTTAACTGAAGCAATTCAGGTTAAGCACTTTGGCCAAGGATACCTTGGGATTTAACTTGTACCCTTCAGGTAACAGGAAAGTTCTTCCTCACAAACACAAAGAGGCCACTGCGAACAGTAACTTTCTGTGAGTACAGGAGCGCCAGATTTGGCTGTTCCAGTTCCAGAAACCAAGGTGCCCTTATTGGGTCTTAAGGTAGAAACTGCCATTAAGTTTGTTGGAACCGGCTCCGTGTGTCTGTTGACAGAGATGGGTTTTGTTCGGGGGTTTGTTTTGCTTTGTTCTCGAGAGTTTTCACAAAGCACACAAATTGTGTTGTGTTGTTCAAAGCCACTGAAAACTGATGTTATCATCACCAACCGGTAAGAAAGAAAAAGAAAGCACCACCGCATCCCCTGAAAGGGGCAGGAGTAATCAACCCTATGTGTATTTATAAGACCCCCGACTGCTGTTTGCTCTGTTCAGATGAATTGCTTTCTTTAATGTTTTCAGAATTTATCTGCAGTAAAAGCCTGCCGTACCTCCGCAGGCTGGGAAATGTGTGGTTTTATATTTTATCTGTTTATTTTTGATGACAGACACTCTGCACTCACTGTGCCTTCACGTCTGGCCACGTTTTTTTCCCGTCTGGTTTTGTAGCTGGGTACCCAAGACTGGAATTTCAGCACCCCGCAATAGTATACAATTACCGTAAATCGGATGTCGGCGTTAGTTTGGCATATCGGCCGGGCACTTTAGCGGGGGTATTCATCAAGGTCAATTTCCGCTTTCTTTTTCTGTCGCCGTCGCTGTTGTTACGAGTCTGACGTTTCGTCGTTGTGCTAACCAGAGCGACTCTGTACGACGCCTATCACCCTGCATCTAGATCCAAGAGAGGAAGCCCTCGCTGTCACTTCCTGCGGTTAGCCCTGCCTCAGATGCAATTATGAACCGGCCGTCGCAGTCGTTTCCTTGCCTTTTAATTGAGTAAAGCCTCCCAGTGGATCCGGTGCGCTCCCGAGCAGTGGGGGCCTGAGTTAATATGGGCGCTTGCTGGTTTTCCCGCAGATTTCCAGCTCTTAAAATGGCAGCGGCCCCTCATTCCATCATGCGTAAACCGCATTAGGCCTCCTTTCCTTTGCGGAAAACAGATGTCGGTTGCCCATAATCGAGTATGAATTGAATGGGGTTAGCCACAGATTCCCCTGGAAGTCGCCAGCTTCAGACATCTCAGAGATGATGCGTATCATCGGCACCGACCTGCTCTAATGCTTGTTTTATATTCCAGTGCATTTGCAATACTATTTTTTTCCCCCCACAGTCAAAATAAGATGCAAAGGTGTTGATTCCATACATTTTCTCTGGGTGATTGACATTCAGTCCCAGCAGTCTTTGATCTTTGCGGGCTGTTCAGTCCCTCCTTTTACTGTGTGGGGGTGCTCAAGGCCCCACTGCTGCAGAACGGCATTCGGTTTCATGCTTCGTGTAATTGGTTCGTTGCGTGACCTTGAGCGTTTATCCCAGGCATCTCCAACACAAAGCACCGTGAAGACTTTAAGAGGGGCAAAGCCCATTATGAACCAGGTTTGAAATGATAGATTAGCATAAAAAAGCTGCAGGCTGTTTTGATGTTATATAAAAGTCCCTATGGTTCTTTGAGGCCTGTGGATAAGCATTGAATTGGCAAATGTGTAAGAGAGCGATTTCTGGGCCCAATCTAAATCACCACTCACTGAGTCTGCACTAGGTTTCAGTCCCTCTTCCGCACAGGACATCAGCAATACAGGCAAAATAAGACAGTGAGTAGATTATGCTGAATGCCAAGCAGAAGCAGTGGCTACCGTCTTTTAAATGGTTTGGCGTCTTTGTTAACATTTTAAATGGTTTGTTATTTGTGTTACTGTTTTTAAACGGGCTGGTGTCTGATGTGACTCAGGTGGGGAATGAACCTTCTACCTTCCAGTGTAAGGGTGGGCAGTCTCCACCAGGACGCCATTGCTCGAGTGTAGGTCCAGTCATCCAATTCATTTGGCCTAAAGTAGTGCTGTCCAGTCAGAGGCTGTGCTGAGTTCTCCTGATTTACAGCATTCTGATGTCGCTTCTGTGGATCTAATGACTGTGATCTGCAGCCTCTGGGTTGCCTCACTGTACCAGGGGTTATGCTCTGGCCTGCTGTAAGCACACTGGGGTTGGCTGAGCCCATGGCCAGGATGCCCCACCCCACCCCACCTCCCCTGCTGGGCCCCGCCCTCTAATGTCCTCCACACAGGGGGTCCGCCATCGCCTATGTTCTCTCTGATAACAAGCCATTCTGGCTGCTCCGCGGGTCCTAATGAGCCACTTTTAATGCGGGGCCAAATTACAGGTCATGGGAGTGTGACTGACTGGTGGCGAACAGCAGAGAGAGGAGGTCAGTCGGGGTGAATGTTCTGTGTCACTACATAGGAGACTACAGGCCCAGAAACCAGATATATTTCATATACAGCAAACTACACACATGCACACACACAGATACAGACTCACTCACAGAAATATATATTATGTGTCATTTTTATTCTCGTTCATATATTACATGGTACTGAAATGATGATTAAATGCTAAATGATTACCACTGTTACTGCATTGCCATTATTGTTGCCTTATTGCATTCTTTTGTGAAGAGCTCTATGTCAAATTCCCTTTGATCAACTGATTAATACGACTACAAAGTGATATGAGCCGCTAGATTTTCTTGTGTCACCAAACTGCGGCTCAGAGGCCGGGAGGTAAAGCGCACAGCTTGCCCGCGGAAGTCCATCTGCCTCATTATTACCTGCGTTTGGCATTTTGCAAATCGACCGGGGTCAACAGCAGCATATCTGGTACTGCTTCATGACGTCGGAAGCCTTTTGTTTCCAGGAAAGTGCAGTGTGTTAAGTGGGCTTTCGGGAGGAAGTGTTGGGGATTGGGGAGGGGGATGGGGGGTAAAAGAATGTCACTCGTCAGCTGCGTCTTGTCCCCGTCATCCTGCCTGCCTTGGCTGGGAGGCCTGGTGGCGTGACAGGGACGGATCGCTCTGTCTCTGGTATTTCGGTGACGGTCGCTGTGGAAGGCCGCAATGAGCACGCCCTAAAAATGTGAGAAAAAAATACACGTGCCAAAAATGTTTACGTGTAGTCTGAGGACATTGTTGTGTCTGGGAGTGGTTCCAGCTCAGTGTTGCCAGCTCTTCACAGCAGAAAAGTCACTTCCAGATTGCAGTACATAAATCCCTTTCTGCAGACAATAGTCAGTAGAGGTGTGGCTGGAGCTTGTCTGAGGAGAGAAATTCTCTTTCATTTTTTTTCTTCTCTGGTACGATAAATGTAAATTTCTTTAAAAAAAAAAAAACTGGTATTCAAAAAATAAATTCCAGCGACTAATGTATGTAAACCTCTAGAATGCTGTGACAGTCTGTAGATCTGTTGACATATTTTCATGATTTTTGTTGAAGCCTCAGCTGTGCTCAGCTTAGTGGATCAGACATGAGGGACACTGGCTACGGCCTATGGGGACATAGAGGTGGGGAAGACACTGCCTTCCTGTGACAGGAACAGCCTGCGTTCCTGTCCCCCAGACCCAACACTCCCTCTCCTGTCTCTTTGATGAGGCATAGCCAGGTGTGACAGGGAAGAACAAACAGCTCTGGCCATAAGGAAGCCATGTGCAGTCATATAGCTAGAGAGGTGCCACCATTGCTTCAGTGCATCTGGTATTTCACATACACAGTGTCAGTGCACAGTTTAAGCTACTTTATTATGAAGTGATCAACAAGACTGCAGGCAGACTCATTGGCCACTAATTCCTCAAACTGCCTACTCCCAGGTCTGGAAAGCTTTTTGTTAACACAAGTTTACAGGTTCACTTCCTTGGTGGGACACCACTTTTGCACACTTTTTGAGGGTGACACTTCAGAAAATATCCATAATACAATTGTAAAACTTTTAAGTTAATTTGGCCTGCATCACAGTGTCAACTAAGAAAATGAGTGAATTGTGTGTTTCCTTGTTATTTGTTTGCATGGCAGAGGATCTTTATCCAGGGTAAATTCCATGGCCTACATTTTCCACATTACCTATTTATACAGCCTAATTTAAGTTAAGTACCTGGCTGAAGGGCACAAGCAGCAGTACCCGACTTCCTCCTAAACTTCCTGTTCCCTAATCTGCAGATGTTCAGCTTTCTAACACACTCTGTCACAATACCACCCAGCCAAAGAACAGAAACATCTGTGTCCTTTTGTTTGTTTGTGCACAGCATGCTGGGCTCTTAAGCCAATCATTTAGGCCCGCCCATCCAAACTCTTGAGAACTCTTTTTGGGACCTCTCACTTTCCGTAGCTGCATGACTGCGTGCGCTCACCTTCCACCCCCCTGCTGAAGGAGGTGTTTCTCTTTGTTCCACAGATGCAGAGACCAGTGAAAAGATCCAGGAGTCGGGGGTCCTCTCCCTGTTCCCCAGCTTGCTGACCCCCCAGAATGCCTGCACGCCCAAAGTAGCCAACATCATAGCCGAGGTTGCCAAAAACGGTGAGGTTTTTCCACCACAGAATGCCCCGCTGGAACGTCCTCACCTTTGCTCACACCATCTGTCAGTATCTCCTTTCATCGTTCCATTTATCACTTGTGTTGTGCTTGTAGTAATCCTGTCAATAGCCCACCTGTGTCATCCACTGTATCCTCACTGTATCATCCATCTTGTCTGTGTGTCATAAGTTACAGATCTTATGTGCATCAAAGATTGTTTTGTGAGGGGAAAAAATAACCAAGGAAAATGTTTGTTTGGACCAACCCATCATAAACCAATCCACCAAGGGGAATTCACTCAGTGTGTCCTTAATACATTCGTTGCCTCAGGGATTTATTTCACATACCTACTGGCTTTTTTCAGGTAACTAAAGTGAATATAACCTCTAATACAATATACAAGTTAAATGACAATTTTTCTGTAAACGGTTGCTAATTCTTCCAGAGAACCTTTCTGTGTGTCATATAGAGAAGTATTTTTTCTGGGCCACCAACAGTTCTCTCATTGGTGTCAAATCTTTCACATGCCCTCCCATCACTACAAACTGGGATAGCTGAGTTCTCTGGGGGCTGAATCAAGGACCTGAATACCTCAAGTACAGTCAGAATCAGGATGCAGTTTGGTCATGGTTTCTCTCCCAGGTGTTTCAGGGTTCTCTCGCACATCTCCTCTTGTGCGCGATTGTTTTGCTCTGTCGTCCTTGTCTTTTTAGTTGTTGTTAATTGGAAGTGGAGTGACAGCACTGGGTGACGCAGCCTGCCTGATACCAGATGGCGTTTGGCTCGCTGACAGAAGGCAGCAGATTGAGCAATCTGCTCCCGCTCTTTCAAATACGAGCGCGGCTTCAATCCGATTCCAGAACAGAAGAATAGAACAGAAGTCTGTAACCGAATGCATCGCAGTTGTACCACAAACACGGAAAATGTGTTCATTTTTACAATTCTGCCTCGAGATCTCTGCACATCAGTAGGGGGTTGGCTGTGTGTTGACTGCCCGAAGTGTCAGGCACAATAAAATCCTGGCAGTTTTTGAAGCAGAGAGATGTTATAAACGGTCAGCTTGGGGAGACCTGCAAATTCGAGAAGAACATTTGACCGCCGCAAATCTTCCTGCGTTTATATGGCATAGTTAATTAGCTCTGTGCTCCTGCATTCAAATTCTCTTGGCATCAGTTCCACTGAGCATCCCCGTCACTCCAGCTGTAGCTTTGAGCGCAGAGCAGTAATTGAATAGTGTTTTTATGGCGTTGCTCGACATGCTTCAGTGGAACGTGAATTGCTTTTCGCCCAAGTAAATCACACCAAGAAAACAAGAACTTCCTGCAGTTTGACGCCTTCGCTAATTTAGGCGCCGATCAAGTTCCATTTGTTTTTCGCGTGACAAAGACACCCCCGGGATGTACAGGATAGGCATGGTGTGACGGTGAAGGAGGTGTTGATGATGACATGGGAGGGGGCACTTCTCGCCCGTGGAAGGGCGTCTGACAGACTCGCCATTGACGAGCGCGGGAGTGTCACAGACACGGACCGGCGGTCGATGCCCGCCGCTGGCGGAGGACGCTGGTATGAGTCTCCGTTGCCTAGCGATGCGCTGAATCCCGCATCGACGGCTTTGTTCCCCGTTCCTTGTGCGCGAGCGGAGTGCCAGCGAGGTCATCAACCAGGCAACAGGTTTACGCGAGTCCACTGCAGGGTCTCGCCAGGGAAAGCTAATCCTTTTAGCTTCGGGAGTCCTATTAGACAGACAGGCTGGGTAGCTCATTAATATTTAGCGTTGTTCAATGGAATATCTGAAGAGAGCCTGGAGTTTGTTAATGCAGGGAAATCCAGCTGATGTGGGAGGGAGGGACCGGTAATTAATCTGGCAAATTGAATAGGCAGAAACCATCGCGAGGGAGGGTAGTGCCAATGCCTCACAGCTCAGAGAGACGGGCACCAAACTCTATTTTAAGCCCCTCCAGTAGAGTGGTGCCAATGGTGCCATTTGGCAGGCGGGGCCGACTCTACCCGGCTTTGTTTTTGGTCAGACGTAGATCCGGGCGGCGCGACAGCTCTCCAGGGGTGGGGGGCGCAGCGCGGCTCCCTTTCACGGCGCTGTCAGGGTAATTACGGGGACTTTGATGAGGGTAATGAACGGGTTTCAAGCCGCGCCCCCGGTGATGGGCAGCTGCGGCCAGCTCGCTGGCCGCCTGGCGGGCTTGGCGGGAGCTCGCGGGAACACCTGGGCCCGTGTCCAGTCAGAGGGCATCGGATCAGAACCACACAGACAGGAGGCCCTCCGCTCATCTGACATGTGGTCACAGTTGCAGCTACGGTTGCAGTCAAATATGGTCATTAGCAACTGTGAAAAAGTGAAGTAACACACATGGTCCAGGCATGGTCACTGATCCAGCCTGCTGGTACCCCTCCCCATGATTCTGGTGCCAAAGGTTTTGTTTGTGATGCTGTCTCTGCTTTTTGAAATTCTTAACATCATTTGCTTCAGTAGTGCTTGTGAACAGCGCGTCCACAATGCAGACCATGAAATCTGGCATTGAAGTCCATTTTCTTGGCATAATCAGGGGACTCCAAAACTATGGGGGGTGAGGGGAGGGGTAATGCAGCCATAGCAAATGTCTGTGGCGAGCTCCAGAATTTTACGCTTTAAAAAACTGGGGGGGGGGGTGATAATATCATTTCCAGCACTGTGGCTGATTAAAGGAGCTATCCTCGCTGCCACAGCCTTCAGAAGCATTTTTAATTCATCTGAAACCTTAGCTAAATGAAGTGGAGTCCAGATGTTTCCTGGGAGGAAAGACAGGCTTAAGTGGAAGGCGGTGGGAATTAGTTGAGTGGATTTGGCTTTGCACCCACTCTGTTGACACGCTTATGTACGTCTGTTTATACTGAGTCATCTGCCGACACAGTCACAAGAAGAGCGCCTTTCTCATGTCTAATTTTCCACGCCGGTCATAGCCCGCCTTCCCGGCGGCGTGTCAGGTCTCGCTACGCGTCTGGTGACAAGTGTGCTCTAAACTGAGATACCATGTGGGCAAAAAGGACCAAAACTGACCAAAGGACCAAAACCGCAGGTGTTCCACCTGTTCAATCAGTGTACACAAATCATTTGTTATTGAAATGCAGGTTTTATTTGATTGGTTGGGAAAAGAGGACTAGTGGGTACCAATCATTGCTCTTCCGCACAGATTAGTGTGCATACTTATCTCAGTTAAGCACACGGTTGTCACCAGCATGTGTGTAAGGCTGGCTTGGTAAGCCATGCTATGCCTGTTAACAACAGGAATGCGTGATGAGCCTTCAGTGGTGTCTGTTCAAGGGGTGACTGTTACTGGGGTATATGGGCTTTTGTGATATGGATGCTGCTGGACTCTCTTCTTCTGAATGGCATTAGCAGCATTTCCTTTCTGTTTTGAATGGGGGGGGTGGATGAGGGGCAAGGGTGTGTTGACGGGCCTCTCTGTGCTCCCCACAGAGTTCATGCGGAACCCCTGCGTGGGGGCCGGCCTGGTCCCGCCCCTGGTGCAGCTGCTGAACTGCAAGGACCAGGAGATCCTGCTCCAGACGGGCCGCGCCCTGGGCAACATCTGCTACGACAGCCGTGAGTACCCCCACCAGCTGCACACATGTCTGCACCGCAAATATGTATGTGTGTGGGAGCTTTTGTGTGCGTGTGTGAGCCTGTGTGTGTGTGTGTCTGTGTGTGTGTACATGCATATATGTGTGTGTGTGTCTCCTTGTGCTTGTGCATGCATATGTGCATTTCTATGCATGCGTGTGTGTTTGCTGCAGGACCCAGCTGGAATCCCCAAGGAATGCAGTTTTACATGGTTTTGACTTTCAAATACATTTTTATTTATGAACATGTATCAAAGTGTAAAAGTACATTTGCATGTAACAACAAAGATCTTGGCCCATTCCAGACAAATGAATAAAAGCAAAAAAAAAAAAAAAAAAAGAACCGGACAGGCACTGTTTAATAATCTACTTTGACTACTTGACTACTGTACGGATCCATGGTTACTTAGCGCGTTTGCTGACATTAATCTGAAATGTGTTTGACATGTGAGCTGAGAATATAAACTGAAGGTATTGTGGGGCCACCGAGGAAGTTAGCATTCACTGGGAGAGACAGAGAGGGGGAAAGCAACGCTGGCTGATAGCATAGAACTGAATTAAAGCCTGCATGGACATTGAAGGGTTGTGACAGAGGTCCATTTGAGATGCTACCTCTGCCGGTGAATGTGTATATAGGAGCTGAACTAATGATGACCAAGGTGCTTATGGTGTCTGGAGTGCTGTTATGGGGGTCACTGTGATGTCACATCCTGTCGTGAGGTGTGTTCACATAGTCAGCAGACCACAGAGGGCCAGGTGAAGAACTCAGAATGCCAAGAAAGAAACCTTGCTGTTGTTATCGCTGTAAACTGTCACTCTTTAAACAGGTGCATTGAGGGTGAGGGTGAGGGGGACACACATGTCAGAATTCCACCATGCAAATCAGACCAGCACCTCAACATCACTAACCCCTTACTCTCAATTTTTTCAAGATTCACTCAGTTACTAAAGATCACTTTCCAATAGACCTGTGGTAGTGACCAAACTACACATTAGCTTGTTGAATGCTAGCATGCTGTGCAGTACATACTCTCCTACTGTATATCTTTTAGTATGTGTCAGTGTGTATGCAAGTATACTGTATGCATCAATTGTGAACTTTGACATTTGAAATGAAAAAGGGTAACTAACTAGCTGCAAAGTGGTATTTTTCTCTCATAAATCCTTCACTGTCCAGGTCAACGTACCCAACAGTACATCAAGTGATCATCAAGTGACTCTATGTATACAGACCATGTTCCTCCATTTCATTTGGCAATAAATCCTGGGATGTGAAACAAGAAACACCTCTTGGATAATGTGTACTGAATGCAATTTTCTTTTTTCAGTGATTGTGGTATGACATCAGGATAATATTGAAGTATACTACAGTCTCCATTTAATGTGTGAAAATGCTTGACAGTCACACATGCTTACTAAGTGTACTAAATAGTAGGCTAATGTGCAGTCCAGGACACTGAGTCTGCAGAGCAACTTCTGGGTCATTGTGATGTTATAGGCAAGAAGCCAGGCTGTACCAAGACTTCTCCATAGCAAGTGAGGAAGAGCCACAGTGTCCTAGACCATTTTTGATCCAGATATACAGGCCACTATTCAATCTACAGAAATGCGCTGTACCTTTAACATCATGTAGCAAATTTTAGCAGCTTTTTTGTTGACTTGTTTGTTACACAATATATTTTGTTCACTTCACCTAATGGCAAACTTCTAATGTTGCTAAATGATGAAAAACGAATGTAGAATTGAATGGAGGCATATAATCTTCATATTGATCAGTTTGTCCAAAAACACTTAGCCGGATGAGTGGTAATGACTCATGACATTAAGCAAGGAGAAGACTGACTCACAGGGTCAGAGATTGTTCCGATTTCTGACGCATTAACCAGCTTGATGCACAAGTACACCTCTTGGACCGGACACCAATCTGTCGCAGGTCCTTTGCCCACAATTTATCTCTACTCACGCTAAGTGCCAAGCAGAGCCGGAGTGGGCAGCATTTTTTAAATCTTTGTCACAATCCGGCTGTGGATTAAAACTCAAATGTTCAGGGCTAAGATCTTAGAGTATGGTGGGCCAGGGCTTGTATTCAGATGGTTTTAGGTTTGATTCCCAGTTTGGGTACTGCTATTTTGTGCCTTTAAGGAAGGGACTCAGCCTGAATTGCTTGACCAGGTATCCAGCTGTCATTGAATATGAAGCAAAATTTACATTTTCCAGGACAGTGACAGTTACTAAGGAAATTAATGTTAAAATAGTGTCCTGCAAGCAGCATTTTACCCATATCAGAACACAGCCTGTAGTAAAACATAGATACATTTTCATGTCTTTGTAGTTTCTGTTAAATGTTCCAAATCAATGTGTGTCTTCCAAATCAATGTGTGTCTTCACCAGGCCATTTTCGCTAATTGCAAACGGGCCCAGTGGGACTCACACAGACACCCCTCTGCTCTGACCAACTCCAGCGGTGCAGCACCATTCTGAACCCCATTCACCTTGGCGCTGTCGGATCCCAGGAAGGCCGAGGCGGCTTAGGTTCAGAGACAGCATTTCCGTTTGTTAGTCTCTCTCACCGGGGAAGAGAGAAAGCAGAGGGTGGGATCTTCAAGGAGGCTCTTCGGGAAGATATCGAGACATGCGCTCTCTGCGCCTCGCGCCTCAAACCTAACTGATGTTTCCGGAGGAGGAGGGGTCCCCTCTGTAGCCACCTCCGCAGCACCCGCCAGGAAGACTGAAACGCCTTCTCTTCTTTCCCTTTTATTCCCTGTCAGCCGTGACCTTTTTAAGGGATTTGATGTCTGGGCAGAAGAAGGATGAGCGCAGAAGAGATGTTGAGCGCAGAAGAGATGTTGTATCCTAGATAAATGTGTCTTGGCACGAAGATAACCAAAAGATAAATGCTAATAAATACTCTTATCTAGAGCAATTTGCATAGCTCACAGTTTTTGCATATTTTCCATTTATACAGCTGGGTATTTACCAAGCCAATGTGGGTTAAGTACCTTGCTCAAGCATACAAGAGCCATGCTGTAGTATTCTCCGTCAGGGAATCAAGCCAGCAACCTTAGGGTTACAACCGCACCGCTGTAGTGCATATCTCTGGTCCCAGACTGCAGGGCACCCCACCAACCTACACACTCGGACATTTATCTTTGTTCTTCCATGGGTTTGCCCGTCTCTGAAAGGTAATTTCATTTCAGTGTGCAGTATTGCATTTCTAATGTTGTGACCAGTTCCGATGAAGGCAATGAGGTCAAAGTAATTTATGCCAATTCCATTATATTGAAAGGGCATGACATTGTGAGGTATGACTGTGTCCTATTTGTAATGAAAACAATTTTCATGAATGTTCTGTGCTAAGATGCATTTACTCGAACGTCAGCAGTTGTCACTACTGGCACAATATTCTTCTTTCACTTAAACGAGATTTATTACAACCTCGTTCGGTAGTCTCACCCACTGTTCCCACAATTGTGTGGTGCTTGGCATACAGTTCCATCAATAAATATTTACTTCGAGCTGCCAAGTGCCTCTATCAAGTCACTCCATCACACCATTTTATGGAGCTGAGAAAGGCCAGGGACAGTATGATAAACCGGATTAAAAGCGTACAAACACGGGAAACCACCGTTCGCATCTGTGTTTACCGGTGAATCATTCATTGGCTCCTCTCCTAGGCGTCTTGATTGTATCAAACAGACATGATTACACCAAGTGGAGAGCAACATTCTGGCTGGGGGGGGGATGCAGACACGGCAGAAACCTTTCCAGGAGTCTTTCGAAGTTCGGAGAGCAGCAGACCCACCCCTGGCCGCGGAATCGAGCGTGACGGCGTAACAGGTCCCGTCTGCGATTCGCCCGGCCGTAGCGTCGCAATTACACCGCAAATGAGTTTCCGCGGAAGCCTCCGGCCCGTCGGCACCGGCTGCGTGTTTGTAAACTGTCACCGCGCCTAATGTAACCGTCATTAATATTGATGGCCGGCTCCGTTCGTCGGGGGGAGTCGCGCAGGACTAGCGCACGCCACTGTGACGAATGACTGTTTTAAAGCGCAAATAGTTCAGAACCGGTAGCCCGCTGATGCGAGAATAATTTAATAACACATTGAGTTGATGGAGGAAGTGTGTTTGAGGCTTGAGACCAGCGACTAGGGTAAGAGTAAAAGAGCTATAACGTGCAACGCCCCAACCCTAAATGGAATGAAAATAAAACATATGCGTTGTCAGAGCTGGGTCTGCTGTGTGTTTCATATGCATAATTAAAAACCTGCTGACTGTGTTGACCAGGTAATTACTAACATTTTTTATAAGTTCCACCACCTCAGGGTAGAAAAACATAACGTCTGTTTGTAACTGTAATAATTTAAAGTTTAAATAATGAAAATAGGTGGTGGTGGGGTCGGGTAATTATAGGCACAGTTGGGGTGAGTTCCAGTTTCTAAATTTCAAATTTCAATTCAGTCATTTCAAGGGAAGAACTGAAATTCAGTTCTTTAATTGAAAAGTCTTTGTGAAAAATAATGGACAGTTTTCAATTCAGGAACTGAATTTCATTCCATTCCTTGAATTGCCTGATTTGAAATGGACCTGAACCCAGCCCTGACTGGGTGTCAGTAGGGGAGAGGGCAGCGAGGCGTGGGGACTGCTCCAGCGCAGTGGTCACTGCAGTTACTCAGAGGGAGAGTCATTCGGGTGCCAGCCGAGCTGTGACATGCCATAGCTGCCTCCTCAACCGATGTCTCCTTAGCTCTCTCTCTCCCACTCCCTCCCTCTCCTTCTTGCTCTCACACACATACAGACACGTGCGCTCACACAGACTTGTCCCTTCTGCTTTTCTCCTTCTCACTAATTATTCTGGAGCATGCCAGTGTCCCTCTGTTGTGTCTGTGGGGGGAACTCTGCTGCATTCTCTGTTCATCCATTCTGTTTGGCAGTTGCCGTCACTGTCGACTAAAATACATCTGCACCCGCTCTATTGCTCCTCTGTGTACATCTGCTTCCCCCTCTTTAGTATTTGGCCTTCCTTTAAAGGAATGTCTCTGCTTCCTTTAGATGTTTTTTTTTGCAGCTTATTACATTAAATATGAAAAAAGGCATTTTTAATAGACCTGAAGAAAGGAATTTGATTTTTATGAGCACAGTGAAAAACCCGAAGCGTTTACTAATTCAGCAGACCCGGAAACATCTGCAGTTCCTTAGAATCCATTCTTCCCGTCAGTCATTAAGCTGTCATTGGGCCGCAGTGTAGCATAGGGGTTAAGGAGCAAGACTTGTACACGAAAGGTTGCCGGTTCGATTTCCCCACTGGGGCATTGCTGCTGTACCCTTGGGCATAGTATTTAACCCAGAATTGCTTCAGTAAATATCCAGCTGTATAAATGGATAACATTTAAAAAAAACTGTAACCTATGTAAGTCGCTCTGGATAAGAGCATCTGCTGAATGCCAATAATATAATGTCATTGTGTTTTTGGCGGGCTGATTTGTATTTTAGACGAGGTCAGAGCCAGCCTTCTCCGTAGCACAGCTAAGTGCTCTTCGCTTCGAGGGTCACATCCATCACCTTGCAAGTGCAGAAGCGTGCTTACATTTCTGCAGTCGGAAGGTCACCCTATGTAAAGACTTTGGCTACAGGCCCCTGCTCCACATGTAGGCCCAGAGAGGACTTCGGTGAGAGGGAGAGAGAGAGCCGGCGGGGCGCTGCTTTGTTGTCAGGGCGATAAAACTCCAATCCGCCATGCCGCTTGGGTCGCATCATCGGAAAGATGGATGAACGCGTTAGGGTGAGGGGATGGGAGTCGGCGTTGAGGGGGAGGCCTTCGCCCAGAGCGGCGCGTTGGAGCGTCTGCGGTCTCCCCCCTCTCTGTGCCAGCGTCCTGAGGGTCAAGCACCCGTGCAGCAGAGAGCACACGCACCCTCAGGTCCTCTGTCTGCTCGGCCACGTGGAGCAGTCACACATCAGTCACAGCCAACACACACACACACACACACACTTCCCTTCTAGTTATTTTGTTTTTTGTGCATCGCTGCGCTCATAAATCACATCGAGCGGTCAGCAAGTGTCAAAACGTTTCACATCCTTTTTAATCGTAGTAATCCGCTAATGTGCTTATTGAGATCGGTCAGTTGCACATTATGGTTAGTAATTTATGTAATATTGCTGTGAGCTTTTCTGTGAATTAATACTGATACTGATAATACTGACACTACTGAAGAGTACTGCACAAATGAAGTTGATTTAATTACTTAATTGTTTGGATTAGTGCATCTCTGACTGTGAGGTAGGACCCAGTGACCTACTGCTGGATAAGAAGAAGGGGTTGAGGTCGTGAGGAGCAGGAGAAAAGCACATACCATATACGTTCCAGCACCAGTTAATAATGAAGAAGAGCTTCAGCATGTATATTGTAGAATTCATCATTACTTTATATTGTCTGATAAAATGTGCATGAAATGACATACGTAAAGAGAGGGAGATGGCAACATTTTGAGTGCACAGCACAAATTCTGACACATTGCATCTAGATTTATTTTCAAAACCCATATCTGAACATACATTATCATACATTTGCATATCATTAGACTGATTTCATAAAGGGCAGGTCACAGGAGGTGCGTTCACACTTCAGGCATGCTGTGAGCTGAGAGAGCCATCATCAGGTTTTAATGATCTGTGCTGTGGAGTGCTGGCATGTCACATGTCCATGCGATGCTTTAAGGTGCTTCAGAGCCTGTGTAATATGAAGCCACGTTGATGCCTTGGATGTGCTCCACATGCTGTTGCTGGACGAGATGCTGTATCGCCCTTCATCCAGATTGTTTTGGCTTCTCTGTGGATGAAGCCTGCCATTCATACAGCCGTCATTAACCCCTTGTTTACCATGAGCATGTCTCTCCCACAGTGAAGCCCGGTCTGCTGTCACTGTGATTTATGTTTGAGTTATTAATGAGCGCTCTCAGCTGTTGCCATGCTTGTCTGCACTGTTCCCTGGTTGTTTATGAGGCCCAGAGCACACTGCTCCTTTTCTGCTGTTTTTGGGCTTAAGAAAAGCTGTAGCATTAAGACAGTGGCAGTTTCACCTGCATGCCAGGAATACTTTAAGTTCACGCATTGTCTTCCTCTTAAAAACTTGCTTTGTGGTGTCACTGTAAATAGATTCAAATGCATAAAAAAACATAATTTCATTGTTTGTAATAGACCTCCAGGCCAGTGGGTGGCAGTGTTCATGGTGGTGTTTTTTTTTTCAGACTCTTTACAAGCACAGCTGATCAACATGGGTGTGATTCCCACTCTGGTGAAGCTGCTCGGCGTCCACTCCCAGAACGCTGCGCTGACAGAGATGTGTCTGATCGCCTTCGGAAATCTGGCAGAGCTAGGTGAGCGTGTCCAAATGTTCCCTCAGAACGCACACAGGCAGGCACGCACACACACACTTCCCCAGCCACACACACACATACACATTCATAAACATTCTCACATATACCCAGCCACACACATACACACACCATCTCACATACTCTCATACACACACACACTCACACACACACACACACACACACACACACAAACGCACATGCACACACACACACACACACACACACACACACACACACACGCACATGCACACATACAAACATTCTCATGCACCTCAACCTACACTCACAAAAGCTGACTTAGGCACACTGAGCAGAACACATTCTTCACATTAACAATGCTGTGGCATTGTGTGACTAAGAGTTTCTATGATCTACAGCAGGATATGGTTTGATTGATTGTGCTGCTCTCCATAAAAACGTCTAGAGGTGAACAGATCAGCAGATTGCAGACAGATTAGAAAACATTAAATTAATCAACAGATGTGTCCGTGTGAGAGTGTGTGTGTGTGTATGTGTGTGTGTGTGTGTGTGTGTGCCTGTGTGTGTGTGTGTGTGTTTGTGTGTGTGTATATGCGTGCATGTATTT
Organism: Megalops atlanticus; assembly: GCA_019176425.1. Lineage (NCBI taxonomy): Eukaryota > Metazoa > Chordata > Actinopteri > Elopiformes > Megalopidae > Megalops > Megalops atlanticus. Next base: position 19,071,367 of record CM032894.1, read on the forward strand.
GGCTGTATGTGTAGTGTATTATATGATTAGGCCTCCTTGTTTTATTTTTGACAAATAAATAATCCAAAGATTTGGTCAATTCATTTTTGAAAATGGAGGATGCAGCCAACCATCCATGACAAAATCTGAACCCAAAATGCAAGTATTTTCCAAGTTCATGTACACTACACAACTAACAACTGCAGAACAATGCTACAGTATGAGCCATAACTGACATAGGACAAGCAACTGCACATTCACTTATTGTGGTCGTTTAATATCTTAGTTAACTGTAGGACAATAGCTAGCAAATGTGAACCATGTGAGTCAGAAGGATATCTGTTATCTAGTTAGTAACCACTAAAAGCATTAACTCCGATTTGACTCTGTGAGCTTGCCAGTTAGCCCGTCTGGCTGGAAAAATTATGGGCTGGCTGGCTTGCTATGTATGTAGTCAGTGAATTTTTCTGAAAATGCCTAAACCTTCACATACAGGAGCAAATACTCCCCCAGGGAACTGTCAGGGTTGGCTCCACTGCTGTCCGGAGAGGCAGCAGTCATGTATAAATTTGCTCACCACCATCTTGTTGTTCCCTCCTGCTCAAACACCCATGTGAAGACTGTTACAAAACTTATACAAAATGCAGTTTGTGTTTTGTGTCCTTCCTCAAGGCATTGGTGCTGTTTGCTGGAGAGCTTCTGTGTGAAACAGTAAGGTCAAGAGCCTGTTTCAGAGCAACGCTGTTTGCAGCAAGAACGCTACATGTCAGACATTTCCCTGATTTTTTATTTTTTGAATTCTGTTTTTCATCTGCTTTGGTCCTGTCAGTCGAATCCTTGTGCTCTCGAATATATTTTACGTTTCTGCCTATTTTGCTGATGTTAATTTGATTGCAGAACACTTGATAATTCACTTTGCCCCTGAACCAGACTCATTTCCTGAAAGGAATGCACACATGTCTGCACAAACATCTTCCCAATTTCAGCTCCCTGCTTATTTGTCTTTTTTAGTAGTTTCATTTCATGTAAAAGTCTGAATTAAATTGTTTGTTAGAGATGCAAAATTTGGTGCAAATGGTAAAAAAACTGAAATGCTGTGTTTTTTTTTTTTTGCTTTTTTAATCACAAACGTGCAGTAAAACTTCAGGTAAAGTCCGCCTAAAGCAAAGACTCTGGGTCGCCCTTCTGTCCCACTGCAGAGTCCAGCAAGGAGCAGTTTGCCGCCACCAACGTGGCCGAGGAGCTGGTCAGCCTGTTCCGCAAGCAGGTGGAGCACGAGAAGAAGGAGGTGATCTTCGAGGTGCTCGCTCCGCTGGCAGAGAACGGTGAGGCCCGGCACGGCGTCACCGGGGACGTCGTTTGGAACACCGTTCTGTCAAGTCGCCGCTCAAATCAAAGGTTCATAACAGGGGCGGCAGTGTAGCATCGTGGTTAAGGAGCAGGACGTGTAACCGAAAGGTTGCCAGTTTGATTCCCCACAGGGGCACTGCTGCTGTACCCTTGGGCAAGGTGCTTAACCCACAATCGCCTCAGTAAATATCCAGCTGTTTAATGGATAACATTGTAAAAACCTGTAATTGATGTAAGTCGCTCTGGATAAGAGCGTCTGCTGAATGCCAATAATGTAATGTAACGGGCTTTTGCAGACCCTGGCTCTGCTGATGGCACGAGCAGGCGCGAGGCCACTGCAGTCAGTGCGTTTCAGCTGGTAACGCTTTGAGAGATTAATGGCTGAAACACATTTGAACTCCTAAAACGTTCCCATCTGAAACGCACTGCCTCATGAGGCCCTCCTCAGCAGTATGTCTCAGTACGGCCAGCCTGTGCAGTTCTGTGGAATAATTTTGTGTAGGATAGAGGTGTCAATCCTGTGAATGGGTATGAGATCAGTGGTAGTGGTAGTACTGAAAATTGTAGTAATAGCAATTGTAGCACTTGTAGCAGTAGTTGCTGTTGATGGTTTTCTTTATAAACCACTTTTCTTTCATGAAATTTGTTTCAGAGCAAAGGTATACTATTCGCAAAGAATGGGAAGAAAAACTCAACCAGTATAAAAGATCAAATCTAGCACAGTCGTACCAAATATGCCACGTCGCGATCAAGCAAAGTCGTTTTTTTTACGAGATCTCCGCCACCACAGGGTTGTAGTGGTACTGACTCAGACAGTGACTCAGCCTCTTACCTGTACTTCTCTGGTGTCTCTGGGCTTGACTGGTTATAACTGGTCCACAGAGACCCACAGCTTAGGTTGTCAGACACACTCCGTCTGGTCCATCACCCTGGGGGGCCCTAAGAGGAGACGTCTCAAAGCAGGGCAAGATTAGGCAAACTCATCTGGGTTTGATTTTGGTCAGGCTAAGATATATGTTGAGCTGGACCGAAGCACTGTAGCGGGGTTATTGTAACAATGCACTGTTTGTTTGCATTTCCGATGCTCCCACCCAGAGTCCAACCAACTTACATGGCCTATATTTGTACTGTACATACTGTAGTGTCCATTTATAGAGATGTCGTCTTTTCTGAAACAATAATGAATTGAAGATCTATGCATTTACTACGCAAAATGGTTTTGTTAGCTTGAGGCAGGCCTCTTCTGCATACGGGGGGCTATTTCTGTTGCGGTCTCGTAGATGTGGGGGTCCGTTTCTCCCGCTCGGAGGGTGACGTTTCGAGTCAAGAACGTGACCTTGTTCCTGAAAGCAATTATTGCGGTAATCAGTGGCTCTGAGATGAAGGACAGGAGAAATCACAGTTGATGTTGTTCAGTTTCTCTTGGCGATGGAAGTTTGGATTGAACCTGAGGGCTAACGAGCTGCAGGGCAGGTATGAGAGAATGTGCCGCGCTGCCAGAGACGGGGACGTGAGTCATTAGCAAGTTTTTTAGATTTTTTTTAATTGGCGTTTTTTTTTTTTTATTTTATTTTTGCATTTGGGAAAGCTTAACTTGTAAGAACAAGCCAACAGCTCTGCTGGCTTTTGTGAAATGGCACCCAGGACAAGAATGGACACTTGTGATGTATTATGCAAGACGAGTCTCAACCAGAGAATATGAATGTCTTTCTCTGCTGAGGGAATGGCTCTGTTTGCTGGCTCTTTCTCTCTTTCTCCCTGTCTCTCTCTCCTTCTCTTTCTCTCTGTCTGTGTCTCTCTCAACAAAAAGTCAGTCTGTCTCTGCCTCTTTCTTCTGTCTCTCACTCTCTGTCTCTCTCTGTCTCCATCTGTCTAGTTCTCTCTCTCTCTTTCTCTGTCTCGCTCTCTCTATCTCTGTCAGTCTCTCTGTCTCCTTCTCTCTCTCTCTTTCTCTGTGTATCTCTCTCTTCTCTTTCTCTCTGTGTATCTCTCAAGAAATAGCATCTTTCGCTCTCCCTCTCTCTCTTCCTCTCTTTCTCTCTCTGTCCTTGTTCCCGTTTGACGCCCGGCGATGGCAGTCCCTCGGTGACTTGCTCCGCAGGAGTCACGGTCTGATCGCTGACTCCTCGGCTCCTCTCAGCAGCCTCGTCTATCAGGCCACGGTGAGCTCCGTGAGCACTGAGCAGAGCTGCCTGTTCCGGCCGCCTGCAGACTGGGAGATTGCTGTCTCATTTTTTTAGGTCATCCCCTTGGAGAAACGCCGCTCTCAGACACGGCGCTCGTCTCTACAACAGGAGATAGGATTGCGGTCTTTTAAAAGTTAGCCGTCTGTTTACTCCGTTGACCTGAGAGAGCTTGGGTGGCCTCCTTCCGTTGACCTGTTGGACTGCAGGAATGAGGCTGTGGTGTGAGACACCCTGTCTGTGACTGACTGATTTGAACCGTTCATGATCATCTGTTACGGAGAGCAAGGTTACTGGGTTCATATGAGTGATTGACAGCATATGGTAGCTCTGTCCCCAAGGGGAAGTCTTGTTGCCTCAGTCTCCCATCATTAGAGTAAGGCATGTGCATGATTTTTTGGATGGAGCTGTGGTATTATCAGTGCAGACAGGTTTTTATTTCTTCCCAGATCTGTTTTTTTCATCACAATACTGTCTGCTTGGCATTTGAATTAGCTGCCCCCTCCTCTGATATTGACCTATAAGGTTTCTTCCTGGGCCTTTTTTTTCCAGATTTGTCATCTGAATTTTCATTTTCGTTAAAAAGCCAGCCATCACTTACATTTTCAACACCTCGGACTATTTTGTGACAGAAAAAGCCGTCATGTGTTTATTGTGCTGCGCCTGGCAGAAGCGGTGGCTGTTTTTCCACAGCTCAAGGAGACGGTAACCAATTTTTCCTGCCTGCCGCGCTGTTCTGACAGGTTTATCGTAAGAGCGCCACTCCCGACTGACAGATCAAGGATCGGAAACGCTTTAATCGCCCTGGAATGAGTGTCCTGTCGCTGCTGGAAAGTGTCCCGTGTAACCTCCAACGCGAGGCTCGTCTGTCCCCTCAATGCAAGTCTTCACGACAGCAAACATTCATACAAACCACGCTTCAAGGAGACATACCGTGTATGCGGTCAGTGTACCCTCTCAGCATGTCACAAGTCTTTTGATATCAACAGACATTGAACGTGTCTCGTTCGTAGCATTGAACAGTATTAGCAGACCCGCTACATGGCAGCTTTACCTTGCTTATTTCTCATGTTATTTGATCACACGTCTGTATGTTTAACCAGAGCAGTTCAGGGTACAGTGGCCTTGCTCGAGGACAATGGCAGTGCCCCTGTTGGGTTTCAAACCTGCGGCCCTCTGGTGAACAAAAACAGTTTAGCACTGAGCCACACTGTCGTTCATCCCTCCAGTTAGGATTTTCAAATAGTCAGACGAGGCTTCCCTCGTAATCACGGTTAGGTTAACGGAGCTAGTCAGTGTATGTGGGTGAATAGAGCTGTTTGATATTTGGCTTGTCACTCATTAGTTCAGCACAGTGAGGACTAGTAAAGTAAAAAAAAAACATTTTTGGACGTGTCGAAAGGCTTGTATGATACTTTGCTGCGTATAACCATACTTCAGGACATCTGTCTGTCCTGGTGTAGTTGATCACATCCCATTGCTTCTACTGCAGTCACTACAGGGGATTGCTGTTGCCATAGCATCATTGCTGTTCAATCCGACTTGTTTCCATTTTAACTTTCATTGTTGCTGCGAAATGCAGTCTGTGAAATGCTCTCTGACATTTCCTTTTTTAAAGAGGCCTGTGTCAAGTAAAATCTGATTGATGGATGAATTGAGTTCGAACCAGTTCAGCTGCCTTGTGGTTAGGATTCGGCCGTGCAGCCGAGCCATAATGGACACTTAAAATGGAACACTTTAAGCCCCCCCTTTTCTCGGCGCTCCTGATATACAATGCAAGGCTTGCATAATGGTTTTAATGTAGATCGACGTGCCATCCACGCTGGGGGGGGGGGGTTGTTAGCAAAGCCGCTTCGAGGCAGGGGAAAAGCGGTAAGCTCTTGTGGTCCGATGAGCCGCTGTGTTTTTCCGCCCGTGTCCGTTTCGTTATGCCTAAAGCCACCGGATTTTAAATGATTGATAAAATGTTGATGAATCATTCACATAACGCTGGGGGTTAAAAAAGAGCGTCGGTCCAAGAAGGACCGCGACTCGACTGCGTGCGTTTCCTATGCCAGCTCTCAAAATGCATTTTTCCTCACGGTGACAGCCTCGTGGATACCAAGGCATGACAGACCAACCTGCCACCGGGTTCCGGTCAGTCTAATCCCCCAGACCCACTGACGCGCAGGCGCTAGGCTTCAGCACAGCCTCTACTGAAGCTTCTGCTGAAGCTCGGTCTGCAAGCGAGAGGCACACTCCCTGTGCTTCAAGTCATGATCATTAGTAGTATTCATCTGCTTGGCAGATGTCCTTCTTCCACCCTTCCTAAGTAGCTTTTTACACATTATCCATTCATAGGGCCCGATATTTAGCAGCAGTGTGATACAGCAGAGGCCTACTGGTAAGGAGCGGGCCTCGTAACTGAACCGTTACTGGTTTGATTCCGCTTGGGCCAGGTACTTAACCCACAAGTGCCTCCGTAAATATCCAGCTGTATAAATGGATGAAACTGAAACTTATGTAAACCACTCGGGATAAGAGCATATGCTAAATGACAATAATGTAATGTAATATTTACTGAGGCAGACTGAGTTCTGTACCTTGCTCAAGGGTACAGTGGCAATGCCACACCTGGGAATCGAACTGGCAGCCCCCTGGTCACAAACCCAGTTCATTTACAGTTACACTGGTGAGTATAGTGATGTCACTCAATCAGCCACGGCCAATGTGCAGCCTGTATGGGAGCGCGTCTATTCACAGTTTAAGGAGGGGGTTGCTCTCCCCTGCCTCTCCAGTTTGGTAGTCACCTGGCGTTATTCAGGGAGGAAAAAAGATGTTCACGTCTGACTGAGCTTTTGTCTGGCCTCGGTCCGATATGCATCTGCTCCTCCGTCCTGCCTCTCAGGGGGAGATTTATGGAGGAGGTGTTGTACCGTTGTAAAGGTTTACAGCTGAACTGAGAACAGCGTCGTTCAGGGGAGCATCTGCGCTTATTTACAAACGTCCATTAAACGCCCGAATCGATGCGTCTCTCTCTGTCCGTACGTCCCCGGACAGATCGGTCAGACAGCTCCCCTCGTTGTCCTTCAGCAGAGCGCTCGCCGGTCGCCTTCCTGAAAGTAACGGTGCTTCCCGTCATGAGAGGGGAAGTGTTCTCCGAGTGTTTCTGACAGGCCCGGCCAAAGATCCAGAGGAGCGCTCGAAGCCGAGGGAAAGCGAGAGAGAGGAGCGTGATCCGGCGCGGTGCAAGCCCGCGGTTATTTTCAGAGCGGTGAGAGCCGGCGCTCTTTGTTAATCATCCGCGGCTCCTCTCCAGTCAGGCCTGGAGTACGGGTAAACAAATAAACGCGCCGCGGCGCTAATCATAGGCACCGCGATGTGCGCTGCAGATCACTGAGATGCCTGGAGCTAAGAGGCAGGGGAGGGCCCACTCTCTAATACTGTAGCCAGAGATGGTTGAATACACTTTTAAAAAACTATTTTGCTTACATACATACAAACATATATATACACATATATACACATATACACATATATACATATACATGTATGTGTGTATATATATATATATATGTGTGTGTGTGTGTGTGTGTGTGTGTGTGTATGTTCTATGTGGGCATCTCTTCATTGACCCCTTCCACATATCAATAAAGGGGGCAATCAATTTATTATGATGAATCACTTGCAGTGATAATAATCATGATTATTGTATTATTACTCACTGTCAGGCTTCGGTTTCAAGCTCTGCCTTACAGCACAGAGTAGCACTGCCGTTGCTCCAGCTCTCATTGTGTGTCTCTCAGAGTTAGTTATTACAGTGAAGAATGGGACTGAGTCACGTGAAGTCACAAACTGTCAGCTTTCTTCCCTGTTCGTTTGTGTGAAACTGGGATTGCTGTGATGATAGAACAGTATACCAGAGATGAAAAGAGAAAGGCATATTGCCATAATTATATTATTATTATTATTATTAATGCCTACTCCTGCCTATTCAGCAGAGGAAGAGCCTGTATTGTGGAAAAGCTGGCTTTGTGTTTACTGCACTTGTGTCTGAAGCTCAATTCCTGGAAGGCCGTGCGTTTCCTGGGTTTACAACCAATTATCTTGGCCAAATTAGCCTAATTTGTTAATTAGCTGCGTACATTTGCCCCAGTGTACTTACTGTACTGAGAGCGCTGCAGTGAGATATTTCGAGCACATATGCTAAGTGCAGCCCTCAGCTGCGGTGAGTCATTCGCAGACATGATAAAAATGCCATGATTGGGCTAATTCCGTGTTGAAGAGGTCGGAGCGGAAAGAGGCAGGCCGAGGGGAGCTGGGTTGCTGTGCCCCTGGTGCGGTGGGTTTGTTTTCGGCTGGTCTTGTTTATCTTCCCCGTGGAGAGCCATGGCGGCGAGGATGCTGAGCTGGGAGAGAGGTCCCCGCGGACCCGCACAGCCTGTTCCGTTCCATCGCTTTGATTCCCTCCAGTCTCCTCCCCATCTCTCCCTCTCTCTCTGTCTGTCTCTCCTCTCTGTCTCTCCCTCCCTCGCTATCTGTCTGTTTATTCCTCCCTCCCTCTGTCTCTTTCTGTCTCTCCTCTCTTTCTCTGTCTCTCCCTCCGTTCCTGTCTGTCTTTGTCTCCCTCCCCCTCTCTCTGTCTGTTTATCCCTCCCTCCTTCTTTGTCTGTCTGTCTCTCCTCTCTTTCTGTGTCTCTCCCTCCGTCTCTGTCTTCCTTTGTCACCCTCCCCCTCTTTCTTTCTGTTTGTCCCTTCCTCCCTCTCTGTCTGTCTGTCTCTCCTCTCTTTCTCTTCCTCCTTCTGTTTCTGTGTGTCTCCCTCTCTGTGTCTGTCTGTTTATCCCTCCATTCCTCTGTGCTTCTCTCTTGCACACTGCCTCTCTCTCTTTCTCAGCCTGTCTCTCCCTCTCTCTTTCTGTGACAGGCAGAGATAAATTGTGCCACCAGGGTCGTGCCGCTCCCATCCTCCTCTGAGAGAATTAGGAATTCCTCCTCTTCAGGGAGGTGTGAAATTTGGGGCACATCTTTGCCATATTGCACAGCTCATAGTTGTCACAATTTGCAGTTGGCCAGCTCTGTCTCTGTCTCTGTCTCTCGGTCTCTTTAAGTGGGTATTGTGAGCACTTCCTCTTTTAGAGGCTGTGTCTGTCTGTGACGGGCTGTCTCTATGGCCAGGCTGTGCTCGCTGAGACTATACTTTGTGTTCTTCTTAGTCTTTTCATTTTTTACTATGGTCAGGTAGTTTGCCTGTTAGCCTGCCCCATAGTTTTGTGTGCTTCGCTATGGTTTGGTTCACTCTAATTGGTTTTGGTACTTTTGTTCTGTGCTGAGGCTGTAAGGTGTTAGTAGGTGCTGTGAGCCTCAGGACTAGTTGGCCGAGGAGACTTTCCCTAGGACTTACCTTTTGGCATTTCAGGGCCTAGTTATATATAATGGGTTTCATTGACTCGTAGGCCTTTCCAGAATTGAAGGGCTCTTTTATCATTCTTAATTAGTAATGGATAGTGGCCTAATTTCACCCCATAGGCATTGTTATGTGCTTTCCTGTGTACATGAAGGATTCTTTTGCAGAATTCTAAGTACAGGGTTTCTGTAAGAGGTACGTCCCATTTATCAAATCCTGCTTTGTAAGCAGAACCCATGGTTAAATGCCATATGTAAGGCAGTTGGTTCAATAACTGATTTGGTTGGTTCAATAACTGAGCGGCATCCTGATTCGTATGTCTATTTGAAGTAGTCTCCTAACGGCGTTTGCTTGTTTTCTCTTTCAGTTCATTGCGGTCTCCCTCTCCCTCTCCCTCTCTCCGCTCAGACACCATCAAGCTGCAGCTGGTGGAGGCGGGGCTGGTGGACTGCCTGCTGGACGTGGTGGACGAGACGGTGAACGGGGAGCGGGAGGAGGACATGGCTGAGCTGAAGACCGCGTCCGACCTCATGGTGCTGCTGCTGCTGGGAGGTAGAAGGGGAGGGACCCGGGGCCCAGAAACGCAGGAGCATAAGAACAGGCCGTTCAGCCCAGATAGGCTCGTAACAGCAGTGGTTCGGAGAATGTGTTGTGGAAATGTGATGGGGGTTTTGTTGTTTTGTTTTGTTTTGTTTGGGGGTGGAAACTGGGAAGCTGGAATACCACAGATGGAACCAAAACAAACCAAATGTGTTAAAGCTGTGCCTTGTACTGTTGGCGGAAATGTTGGCTTGCCCCTTCCCTTATAATCACTGTATGGTGAACACAGCTGCATTTCCACTGACCTAAAACAGGACAAACAAGTTGCCTTGTGGACTTTTTGTCACCATTAGTGACTGGTTTGTCTGATGGAGAGGTGCTTGTGATTCCCCTTCTCCTCCAGACGAGTCGATGCAGAAGCTGTTTGAAGGGGGCCAGGGCAGCGTGTTCCAGAGGGTGCTCTCCTGGGTGCCCTCCAACAACCACCAGCTGCAGCTGGCAGGGGCGTTGGCCATCGCCAACTTCGCCCGCAACGGTGAGGGTCACCCACATCCTCATGCCTCCTCATTCCACTGTTAGCTTGATGGTGTTCGTGAGGCTCATATTGTCATGCAGGAACTTATACCGTGACTCCAGCTTTGACTCCTGCTGTGACTCATAGTGCAACTGCAGCTTTAACTCATGATATGACTCCTGGTGTGACCCCCACTCTGACCCATGCTGGGACTCTTACTCTGACTCATGCTGTGACTCCTGTTGTGAGTCCTGTGGTTCCCGTTCTTTTTCATGCTCTGACTTCTGTATTGCCTCCTATGATTCCCATTGTGACTCCTGCTCTGACTCCCTCTGTGACTCATGCTCTGACTCCAACTGTGACTCCTATGGCTCCCATTGTGACTCATGTTGTGACTGCTGCTCTGACTCCTATGGCTTCTGTTGAGACTCATGCTGTGACTCCTGTTGTGAGTCCTGTGGTTCCCGTTCTTTTTCATGCTCTGACTTCTGTATTGCCTCCTATGATTCCCATTGTGACTCCTGCTCTGACTCCCTCTGTGACTCATGCTCTGACTCCAACTGTGACTCCTATGGCTCCCATTGTGACTCATGTTGTGACTGCTGCTCTGACTCCTATGGCTTCTGTTGAGACTCATGCTGTGGCTCATGCTGTGACTCCTGCTGTGACTCTGTGCTCTGACTCGTGCTGTGGCATGTCTCTACAGATGGGAATTGCATCCACATGGTGGACACGGGCATCGTGCAGAAGCTGCTGGACCTGCTGGAGAGGCACGTGGAGGAGGGCAACGTCACGGTGCAGCACGCCGCCCTCAGCGCCCTCAGGAACCTGGCCATCCCCGGTACTGCAGCTCTGCCGCACCTGCTTCCTGCTTCCCGCTTCCCGCTTCCTGCTTCCTGCTTCCTGCTTCCCGCTTCCCACTTCCCGCTTCCTGCTTCCTGCTTCCTGCTTCCCGCTTCCCGCTTCCCACTTCCCGCTTCCTGTTTTCTGCTTCCTGTTTCCCATTTCCTGCTTCTTGCTTCCTGCTTCCTGCTTCCCGTTTCACGCTTCCCACTTCCTGCTTCCTGCTTCCTTATTCCTGCATGATGTCAACCACACTCCAGGCCTGCTAACTTATCTAAACATCCTTAGAATGCTTTGAGTTTCTTAATTGAATTAAATATTGAATTCCCTGCTGAAACCATTTGCAGCCTTCAAAAAAGTAATTAAAAAAACAGGATAAAGCCATGAGATATTGATTCAAGCACACAGAGTGAATATGAATGTTACAAGCAATGTGTTCAAAGGAGTAGAGAGGATGAAGGAGCTGTGCAGTGCAGTGCAGCAGAAGGGGATGCAGCATCGCCGATACGGCTGGCAGTGTGCGTCTGACGTGTTACACCTCTCGTCCACAGTGGTGAACAAGTGGAAGATGCTGTCGGCCGGGGTGACGGACGTGGTGCTGAAGTTCCTGCCGTCGGAGATGCCGCCGGTGCAGTTCAAGCTGCTGGGGACACTGCGGATGCTGATCGACACTCAGGGTAAGGCACGGCGCAGGCCGGGTCGGGCCACGCCTCAGGGAGCCCCGCCCCCCCCCCCACCCCCACCGCTTCACCCCCGCCGGTCTCTCGAAGGGGCGCTCGACCTCAAAGTCAGCTCTGTTTCAGATGGCGCTCATTACCTAAGGCTTTATATGGCATGCAAATGAAGCATGCTAAATCGTCCCCGGAGCTGAGAACTCTCTCAATGTTTTCTCCTCCAGAAGTGTGAAGTTTCTATTTGTGAAGTGGCAGCATGTGATGGTTCCCCCTTCCAGGAGGGGAGATCAGGGTGGATCCTTGATTTGAGACTTCCTGCAGCAAGCCTTCATGTGGTTTGGACACCAATTGATCCATTTATGTTTTCAGCTGATTTCAGTTGAAAGAGACAGTGTTCCCTTCATTGCTCTTCCCTTGCCTCCAGTCCCCAGCAGGCTTAGGAGGTGGTTTACATCTCTTTCCTCTGTCTGGATGTGAAATGCATTCTGGGGTTTGTATGAGACTTCAGTTGCTGTGGATTTGGTCATGACACCACAAAATTTCAATTTCATTTTATCATGTTATTTTATTCAGAATCATTTTATTGCCAGGGAAAGAAATAAGGGCTTTTGAACTAGATTCCTATTGTACTAAATGTAAGAAATATGCACTTTTATATGATTGCATTTGAACAATTCTTTAAAAGAGATTACATTGAAGTCTGAATCTAAGAAGTAGCCTCCTGAAAAAGAATCATTGCCTATACCAAGGCTGTACCCAAAATTTAACTGCCTCTGCCTCTCACCCTGGAGTTCCACAGTACAAAAACTGAGCCTGTGCTCTTGTACCTTCCCTCTTTCCTCCTCTTCCTTTTTCAAAGGGACCTTTAGACCGTAACATCGAGGCGTCCTTTGAAGAACTCTGTCGAAAGCTCAGGCCTTTTATGGTTTTAAAGCTCCAGGTGACCTTTGATAGAGGGAGCGTTCCATTATAAGGTAGCGAAATGTCACCGCCCCCATTCGCGTCCTGAATCCGGCCTGTATACCGTCTCAGAAGACCCAGATCAATGCTCCGTTACAGAGGCAGCTTTCAGAGCCTGGGAGAGCGGACATGCCCCGCAGTACTGCGGCCAGCTGCTGTGTCGTCAGTAGGGGTTGTGATGCGTTGCTGAAGGGCTACTGTACTGTTAGTGTTACTGTGTTTTTGGTCACGCTGAACCAACACTGCTGAAGTGGAGAGCGATAAGCTAAAGGGCACCGGAGATCGAGACTGATCCCTGAAAAAACATAAGTAGTCTGCCTTAAATTATAATCTTCGTGATATTGTTTCTGATTGAAGGTGAAAATGAAATTTCATTTGAATACGTATTAGAAAGTAAACCTTGAGGGAAGTGCTTCGTTGGACGAACCCAGCAGACACATAGCAGCCCAAACTGCAAGCTGATGTAGGATTGCTTGTTACATCAAATCACTGTAAAAACATTACACAATCATACTCGGCTTAACTGGGCTTTTAACAGGGCAGGTCATAGATTAAGAGAAAAATGGCAAATAATTAGGAAGCGCTTAAGTGGATAACACTGCCCTCTGCTGGCAAATTTGAGAATCCTTTTTCACAAATCCCCCAAAAAGTTTGCTGGTGATCTTAAAAAGGGGCTTGAAATGATTATCAGTATATCATATATCTTAAACGTCTCTTAACATCTTAAATTGCCACTCTTACAACTAATTTAATATGTCATGAGACAACTTTGGAATGCAAGTTTGTGTTTGTTTTCAAAATAAGTTCATTCTCAAAATTTCTTTCACTTTTTGTCACTTCACAAATAAATATATATAGCTTACAGTATGTATATATTATAATTCATTTTGTGGCAGAATTTTGTGAATGAGTCCCATGACAGGCTGAGGCCCGTGTGTGAAGTCTGACAGAAGGAGTGATGTCATAGCATGAGGGACAGAGTGAGAGTCTCTGGACCTCTGCCAAGGCAGGCCCCGCCATATCCTGCCCAGTCCTGCCTGCTGTCACACATAAGGAAGGGCAGCGTGGCGTGCTGCTTAATGCTGACCCTGACTGCTTGCCTTTAAGGCCAGATCTCAAAATATCGCTCAATGTCCTACCCCTGCTGTTCCACAGTACTCCAAGTTACCTTGAACTGCCTCTTTGTAATCTTCAGCGCATTTATTACATCTTTGTGCGTACAGAAATACATTAGAAAAATGTTGCTGTAATCATAAAAATGTGATTCTATTTTATGTACGTGTAATGTATGTTATAATATAACAAATTATAATCTTGAAGATTGAAAGATACATTTTTCAGCTTTGGTAAATGTTTAGAATTTAAATAATTAAAATGATGAACTGATTTAATATCCCTCAGTGCACTTGGCATGGCATGGCCTTGCTGAATGGGTGTACTGCCAGGAACACCTGCCAAATACTGCGCTCTCGGATTAGTCACGGCTCGGTTATCCTGTGTGAATTTAACTGGAACGGAAGTCGATCGTAGATGTAATTCACATTGATCAGGCTATGACGGTGCGATAAGTGCTGTAATGAGGTCTCTGTTGCCTTTGCCGTGCGAGCTGCATCGGTTGGCAGACTCTCGTTGGGTAATGATGGAGATTAGATAAGTGGGTCTGCCGTAAAGAAGGAGATAAATGAACAGGTCCTGACGTAATGACGGCCGGGGTCCAGCGTGGCCGCGCCACCTTTCGAGCTGATCTGGGATCAGGGCTTCCGATGCTCTCTCGTCTTTTTCCGGCTGCACTCAGACTGAAAAAGCTCTCCTGGTCTGCGCCGGCCCACAGCTGCAGGTGCAGAGGCAACATCAAAGCCCTGTGAATGCAGGAGGGATGAGATTAATGATGGTTTCTCTCAGCTGTCTTTCGCTCCTCGGCTGTGTGTTTGTGACGCTTACACAAATGCACATGCAGACACACAAACACACGCACTAAAACACACACTTACACAAATGTACACTCACACACATGCACACACTGAAACACACTTACACATATGCACATGCATACATACACACACACACTGAAACACACACACATATGCATACTCACACACACACACACTGAAACACACACACATATGCATACTGAATCACACACACACACACACACACTTACACACATGCCCACATAAAAACAAACACGTGTACTTCTGCATGCGCACAACACAGATAAATATGTAAGCACATTCAGGTTAAAGCTTGGGGGAAGTGGGGGAGTCTTCCATCCTGTCCTCTGTTTCATAAGTGTTTATTCCTGGAAATTCTCATCCATTCCACTTCCTCCTCCTCTCGCTTTTTGTCTCCCCGGAGCCAGATAGAGGCGACGCGAACAGCATGGCGTGTCACCGCGGTGACTGCGCTCAATAGAAAGCAGCCCGAGGATGCGCACCCCCAACCCCCTCGCCCCCTTACCCCCGAGCTGTAGAATGTCCTTTGTACCGCTGGGATAACGCTTTTATTTATCTGTCTTCTTCTTTACTAAAAGCCGTGAACATTTCCTCCCAGCGATAAACCTTTTTATAAATGACAAACGGGCGCGCCGCTGGGCAGACGGCACCGAATGAATTCCTTATGAATGCTTCTGCGCGACCGAACAAGAGCCGCCCAGGAATCTCTACCCGGCGCTGAAGGGTTGTAATTTCAGAGAAATTGCAGCACAGCGTCAGAGCCTTTCGTCGGCCCTGAAAAGCCGAATCGGAGACGCGAAGCGGCCGCCGTTTAAACCCCCCCGAACGCAGCGTGAGTCAGACTCACGGCCTCCGATCACATCGCCGTCACATCATTCGCTCAATCACGCCGTCAATCGGACCCCCGCAACACATTTCACAAGACTCTCGATCACCCGGCTTTCGGGGCCGGTACGAAGACGCATTTGCATTTAAATGGAAGTAAATTGACGCACTCAAACCGTTTGTTCGTTGTCAAATGTTACTTAGGTTATTTCACATTTTTCACAATCTGGGGGGGAAATTGAAAGGGCATTGCCTAAATTGAACGCTGACAACAGCCAGATTATTTCCAGAAAACAAGTTGGTACATTTAAATGTGGAACTGTTGAATTTGAAGGTTTCTTCAGCGTTTAAATCAGAATGCTTATACTAAGTACTTGATATTTGGTGGAAAAAATAAGTGAAATACACATTTTTGTTTTTATCCCCTGCAGGTCCAGTTTCTGAAATACTTTTTAACCCTAACATAGTATTAAATTTGCACTTAAATGATTTGTTCTGTTCTGCATTGGGCGTTTTTTTGGCTGGTGGGTAACAGGAAGGACTTTCACCCAGTAAACATAACAGTTTAAGTCCAGGCTTTTTAGCTAAATGTGGTCTCCCAGTCCTGTACAGAACGATGAAGCTGAGAGTCAGAGTGTGGCAGAACTGCACTGCCCTGGTTAACAGGCACCGAGCTGACTGACAGGGGAACCTGAAGTGTAAGACTGGAGAGGTGCAGCTCTGACACGACATGTGACAGTCTAAGGCAACAGTGTGACCAATCTGTAAAAGAGGCCTGAGGTCTGGGACATGGAGCCATGAGATTAGTCTTTGTCACATGGCGGAGAAGAGTGACATCACTTTTCAGTGACCCCCTCCACTGATGGTCTTTCCAGCTACAGAGCACACATGCCCTAAAGGCCACCAGGGGGCGCCTGACACACCCAGTCACTTAATGCATTGTCACAGAGACTCTTGGGAAGGGCCGGCTATGAGAGGGAGGAGGAGGGCCGGTGCTATGGGGGTGATTAGGGGTGCATTGCACCCCCAGACGGACCTCAGTGCACCCCCAGTTGTTTCTCCTTATATCCCGATGTCTACATAGTATTTGTTACTTTTTTTTAAGATATGACGTTTTGTGGCCCCTCGTGGATTGCAAGTGCACCCTTCTGTATTTTCTCCTGGCGCCAAGTCTGAGGAGGAGCATACCGTGCCACTGTCCTCTGACCCTCTGACCCTCTGTCCTCTGACCCCTGACCCCTGCCCTCTGACCCCTGACCCCTTGGTGTCGTGTGTCACCGTGCAGCGGAAGCGGCCGACCAGCTGGGCACCAACATGAAGCTGGTGGAGCGGCTGGTGGAGTGGTGCGAGGCCAAGGACCACGCCGGGGTGATGGGGGAGTCCAACCGCCTGCTCTCCGCCCTCATCCGGCACAGCAAGTCCAAGGTGGGTCCAGGCGGTCACCGCGACCGTCACTGTCACCGCTGTCTCCTCCCAGCCAAGTGCACTGGCCAGTGCGATTCATAGACTCGGAAGATTCACAGACTCGCTGTGAACCTGCAGTTGTGGCTTCTCGCATCTCCACATTCTGTCCCCAGGACGTCATCCGGACGATCATCCAGGCGGGCGGGGTCAAGCACCTGGTCACCATGGCGACGAGCGAGCACGTGATCATGCAGAACGAGGCCCTGGTGGCTCTGGGACTCATTGCGGCCCTGGACCTGGGTGAGGACGCCTCCGCCTCCGCCCCCGTCCCACGCTGGCGCTGAAGCTTGTAGGTCACAGCCTAGCAGCGTCTGTGAATGTCATCTCATACGAGCACAGGGGTCAGGGGCGTGTAGTCACCCAGCCAGTCATCTGAGAGCATAGGCACATTCTCACTCTGGGACGCCAACAAATCATTCACTGTCCCCTTGTGACCTCTTGAAGACTGCAGAAATAAAATTAATGTGTGGAAAACAAAGAAAACTATGACTTAACATGAATCAATATCCAAGTAAAAAACACACTTGAGAAGTATTTCTAAGATCACTTTAAGAAAGTGTGGTTTAACTGTAATGTATGGTTACCAACTGATGAATTAAGCATGCTGTATTGGCACTGTTAATGCATATCATTCAAAGTTATGAATGTAAAGTGTTTCTTGAGAGGCAAAATATATGTTTAGCACCAGCGTAGTCTCTGATTATCAATGCCCTGTTTATTTTTCCTCTGTGACCCAGTGCAAACCTACTTCACTGTGGATCCACATCCATAGTTTAAGAACCATTTTTTGATCTTGTTCCAGTTATTCATTTGGGAAAGTGAAGTGTTTTCTGACTGAGCCAAGGTGCTGTAGTTGCAGCTGTAGGCAGTCATCTCCTTCCCCACTGGGCTAGACTGTCACTCTGCCTGATACGTGCTTGTCTACAGGGAGACCAGAACAATGAGAGCATAGAGACCACTGAGAATGCGGTCAGACCAAGTTCACACACACACACACACACACAGCTTTCAAACGATCAAAGTCCTGCAGAAATGTACAGTCCTTCTCTAGGAGAGCAAAAATGTGAGAAAGGCACAGATAGGTGAGAGAGAGATTTCACTTTGAACCACCAGCTGGTGCCAGCAGGGGAATCAGTTTCTGATACAGACAGCCCCACACAGATGCACTGTTTTGCACACACTTCACGCACAAATACAACACACACTCAGAGAAACACATATGCAAGCCTGTGCAGACAGTCACACAGAAATACAAGTTCACACTGACAGACAAACTCACATAAATACAGAAATACACACAGTGAAGAAGCAAAGTGTCCAGCCCCCACCCAGAATGCAATCTGGCCCAGGACGCATGGAGATATATATGGCCAGTGCCTCCCTGGAATACTGAGAACAACCCTCTCAGAGCTGTTGTTCTCAGACTCAAAGAATGTAATTGAGACAGAGCTGAGGGACAGTGTTAGTGAGATGTAGTGATGTGAGTGTGTGTCTGCATGTTACTCCACAGACTCTGCGGAGAAGGACTTTGAGGGGGCCACCCTGGTGCAGGTTCTCCACAAGCTGCTGTCGGACGAGCACAGCGCCCCAGAGATAAAGTACAACTCCATGATCCTCATCTGCACTGTTCTGGGATCAGGTGAGAGCCACCATGACGCCATCACTCCTGTTCCTGAAGTTCAGTCATGTGATTTCACCTGAATGACATCATCACTTATGTAACTATGTCACTGTAAATTGTGACACAGAAAATAAGTGCAGCCCTCGCTGGAAGAGAACTATAAAGTAACTTCTTTAGTAATAACTTTGATACTGCATAAAATCATGTGAGCAGAACAATAGCGGTGGGTTCAGCCCTGTTACTCTGACATTGCATTTAGGCTAGCATGACTGAAACATCCACCCTATCAAAATACTCCTTTCCACCCGTGTTCACACATTTTTCCTTACCACCCTCCCCAGGTTCTAAGAACATTTTTTTTGCTGTCTGGCCCTTAAGAGACAGCTTTAATGACCATTTGCATAGGGAGGGGGTTTAGCATCATGGTAATGCTGAGTGGAGGTCAGCCGTTGAAAAGACCCTGTGACTGTATTTCAGGGAGGTTTAATCGATCGTCTTGACAGCAAATCATTTCATAAAGTGACGGCACTGTAAAAAAAGCATTGTTTGTTTGTGCTGTATTGAGTGCAGTCTTCAGGAGGTCAGCCTGCTAAAACAGAACTGAAATCATGTTGCTGGAGCCATTGATTATGATAGGAAATGGCGTCACCTGTTGTTCTAGGTTTGAAGGTAACTGAAACCTGTAGGTCCTGGATTTGGCCATCTGTGTTTCACACAATAAATTTGTCCATCAATCCTGGCAAGCAGTTTCATTGACAAGGAAAGAGCAAAAGCTGCTCTGTGGCCCTATAGCTTTTTTAGCCTTTTTTAGCTAAGCCCTTTAGCTTAGCCTTTTTAGACCTTACTCGATTCTGTCCATGTGCATTTTCTCTGCTCAGCATTTTCATTGTCTCTAGCAGGTGTTTCCCACTGCACCTGTAATGTTTGTGTGGTTCATAATGAAAGCAATAGGGACTGTCTGTCCAAAACAGCTACGCTCAGTGGTGTCCTATCTGTGCATGGAATAACTTTGGATTAGACTGTCTTTTTGGACAGGCGCACTTGACCACAGACCATTCTCAGTGTGAACGCCGACCCCTGACTTTCCTGCTGATAACGCTGACCATTCTAAGCACATTCAGAGTCCCCTCTCTCCTCTCTCCACAGAGCTGCTTCACAAGGAGGTGCAGTCCCTGATGTTCTTGGATGTGGTCGCCAAGCTGCGGTCGCACGAGAACAAGACGGTCGCGCACCAGGCGTCGCTGACGGAGCAGCGGTTAACCGTACAGAGCTAAAGGACTCTCTACCCCTCCCATACCCCGCCACCTCTCCTCCTCAAACCCCTTCCTCAGCCTCCTCCGTTACAGGACGTCCCGTTAGGGGTCGGCCGCTCCGCCCCCCCGCTAACTCCCCTCTTTCTACCGTCCGTGCATGCATACACAGCCCCTGCGGCCACTGTCCCCTAGGGGGCGCCGCAGGCAACCCCTCCCGAATAGAGAGCGTACGCGTCCTTTTTCCAGACCTGCAGCTGTGATAGGGTCCGCCGTCCGCAGAAGCGATCCGTCGCACATTCATCGCGTGTCCCGCGTGTCCGGTGTCGCTTCAAACCCCCCAGCGTAGCTTCAGACATGTGCATGTTCTGGTCCGGTCGGTGGTGTAACAGTGTTCCGCCTTCACCCGCTCGAGCGAGCGTGCATTAGCATGCTTCCTCCCTTCCCTATTCAGCATTTTTATCTACATAGAGGTGTCACGTGTTGTTCAGTGATTGAGAGGACACAGCAGGGCAAGCCCCCCCTCCAAAAACCCCAAATCCCCATAACGGTGTTAGCAGTGAAAGCACTGTCACAGGCAAAGTCGTAAATATCATGAGTTCTGGGCATATGTAATAAAGATTCAGGGACTGTGTACTGACACAGGACTGTGTTTGGTGTGTTGCACTGGGAGATGATCCTTGGTGGTAAGGTAGGCCGCACACGGAGCCCTGACACACACAAGAGGTGTTGCTCAGAGCTTCAGAAGGCCACTGCCACCAGAGAGGTTGGGAGCTAACCCAGCGATAGCCTAGCGGTGTCTCTGCTGTCCTCTACACAATGCTGTCCAATCAGAAGCTGGACTAAAATGCAAAAATGCCATAAATATGCCCCTTTTCATGTTGTGCAAAAATCCAGCCCAGAATGTTTTTTGAGGAAACCCCTGTACCAGGATGGTCTCTGTAAAAGGTGATACATTGTAATGCGTGTCCTGAGAGGAATTTGCCCCTGTAAATGTTTAGCCATTGCTTGTCGTTGGTTCAGCACTATATTTTAGCAGGGTGGGCATTCTGTGGTTTTCATCACCAGATGGTTGCGAGCATTAGTGTAACATTCCATCTTATTGGACGCTGTTTAAGCACCATGTCTGCTGGTCGTTTTCTTTGATGTCTCGTTTTTCTCTACGTTTGTAAGGTTCGTCCTCATTACTTGACAAAAAAAGCACAAAAATATCACAGATACAGTGACTA
This sequence comes from Megalops atlanticus, assembly GCA_019176425.1. Taxonomy (NCBI): domain Eukaryota; kingdom Metazoa; phylum Chordata; class Actinopteri; order Elopiformes; family Megalopidae; genus Megalops; species Megalops atlanticus. Next base: position 19,092,136 of record CM032894.1, read on the forward strand.
CAATAATCGCGCAAGGTATTTAAACTCGATGTTTGTTGTAAATTTCTGTTTCTGAATTGTACATTTCAAGGATTTAATCTCAAAGGAAAAAAAATATCAGGCAATATTAAAAAGGATTCCTGGCAAAGCGTCTTCTCTGTTTCAATTCTGTGTTCCAGCTTTCAATTTGTGTCATGTAAAAGCCATGTCTGGAAATCAGATAATTTATCTAATTGGAAACAAGGCACAGCGGAAAACAAGGAGCCAATGAAGAAACAGAATTCTGATCACATGGAAGAAGAACCTGCTGTGGGGTTTCCACTAATCCTAGTGTTGGCCCAGGTACTTAGGACCTGCTGTGTGCGCTCATTTCCCTCCAACCCAATTCAGTTCATTCAGTTGCATTCAGATGTTCATTGAACACAATCTTGTGTCTCTCAACAGTTGTACACACAGTTGTACTTGCTTTGTGTGATTGGATAGAATTGTAACCTGAAACTGTAGTTTATTTCTGGTTTTATCCAAATTCACTCGAAATCTTGTAAGTTTCAGTGAAGAGAATTTTCAGTATATGCAGGAAGGCAAAACGTGTTGGATGGCTCAGAGTTGGACTGTTTGAGGCCCGCATTTCTGTGTTCCCTTGTTAAATGTAGGTATAGCTATCCTGTCATTTTTTTGTATTTTTGTGTATTGTTTGAGGTACAGGTGTACAGTGGGAGTCGACTAAGAGCACTATTTACCAGAAATACCAGCATCTTTTAACACCTGGAAAAAGCAGGCAGTATACTGGAGAACTGTCTAATGGTCCATTACCCCATGGTTCCCAGCCTGAACTGCTTGGATTGGAGAGTCCTGTGTTTGTACTGTGGATCAGACATATCACTTCCAGGCAAAGGTCACACCCCAGTCCTGCACACCACTTCACCAGAGAGCAGGCCTTCCCCCCATAGATAGCCTTAATATACACTAATGACAACTGTACTTAACTGAGATAATCATGAACCACGCACAGGATGGAGAGTTGCGATTAGAGTTGTGATTCGAAAAGCCTATGAGTGTTGTGCTAATTTTCATTGGCTAATTTTCCTTGGCGCACACATCATCTCAGCTTAGAGCACAGTTGAGAACAACTGGCAGCTGGAGAGAGCAGAACTGGTCACCGTCAGATCCGTGAAGGACATGAATGAGTGAGAATGCTCTGTGGCGCCCCCATGTGGAGCGGGCCCACCATCGGCCTCCCTGTTCAGCATGCAGTGGAACTGCCGTGGTAAGCCCATCCAGGAACACAAAGACCCCAGCAAACTTTGTAATCATTTTGGTTTTTATTGTCTCAGGACAACGGGAATCAGTGGGTACAGAGATTTTGTGTGTTCCCTGCCGGGCAAGCTGAGAGGACAGTGCAGCTGAGAGGTGGTCACCATGCTGTCAGCAGTGTCAGCCGAGTGCCCTAACTGGATTGTCACATAGGGTCATCCTTTCATGACACAGACAACAAGAAAACAGTCTTCTTGGTCATCCGAGCTGATCAGGGAAACACTGGCCAAATCTGCATGAGTGGGACCCTAACAAGACCAGGATCGGCTGGTATGTTCCGTCTAGATGCCAGAAACCAGAAAACCATACTGACTCTGTTATGATCACAATGTGAAAATCTCTACACCTGTTTTCAACCAACGCCAATCACAGTCTAACCTATGGGAAGTTACATGGATTGACCCCCAGCAAGCACCTGCTGACAGGAGTGATGCTGTTTTACTCACCCGACACTCAGCTAGTGTCTCTCTGAGCCTTTCTGAAGTTCTGAACCAGTGATCCTCCACAGCTGAGTATCTGGGCCAATCACAGGCAGAGCAGTGGTGGTGTTTGGTGAAAAAAACAACACCTTACCGTTTGTAATTTGTGATATGTGGACGGTGTCAGAATATTAAATGTGACTCAGGCCTGCTTGCACACATCTTACTTTGATATATTTGCTCATTGGTGCACATTTCAAAAAAGACAGTAAGACTCAAGTTTTTTACTCATATTTATGGCACTCTGTCAACTAGAGATGTGATTTACATTAGATTATGACTGATGGACATATAATGTAATGTCTTCCAGAATATTTGAAAAATTACAAACTTGAAATCATACAATGGGATGAAACAGTTTGTTAACTACACAAAAAATAAGCTGGTCACATCTTATTTAAATTTTAGGCGATTTGATGAGGCCTTAATAAAGCATATATGACATCTCAGTGATCTTGGCATTACTGCTTTATAAAGCATATCTAATACTTAGAGTGAAACAGCATGTTAAAACATGTATATGACCCTGGCAGCTGTTATTTATCATGTTAGCTTATAATGAGCTTATAAAATGGTAATGCCATGAAGCAGCTACGTACAGTATGCTTTATTAAGGCCTTACCAAGTTACACCTAATAAAAAGTGTGATGGACAATTTCTCAGGGCTCTACTGGACCTGAAGCACTATGTACAAACTAATCATTTGGCAAGAAATTAAAGGTATCTCATGCAAGTTTTTTGGCACAATTTAAGACTGCATTGATAAGATACATCTGTTGTCATCATCCAGTTCTTACCAGCTTGTTTAGAGGTTTTTTTGCTCATTGACCACTGATGAAAGTAATGGCAGCGGGTTTCCCAGGAAGTGGGTGCATGTCATTACTGTGCAAATGCCTTTGGTGGAAATATGGAGTGGGAAGTCAAAGCTGAAACAAAAAGATGGTGCAGACAGGTGCATCTATGATGTGGAGATGCTCTTTCAGAACGTCAAAGGAAGATCTGAGCCTTCAAACAGATGAAGGGCGAGCACCTAGACTGGTTAAACCTGCTATTGTGTTGGCTGTAGCATCTGGAAAGCTTTTTTACAAAGACAAAGGGTGATGTAGGTAATCTATTTTAAAAAAATGACACTGATCTGCCAGCACCTTTAACATCACTTCCTGTTTCGCTCAGGGTTCTCCTCTTATGTTTCTCTAGTTTTCAGTGTCCAAGAGGCACAAACACAGGAAGTCATTTTTTGTGTTTGAGCATCTCGGGTTAAACCAATTGTAACGGAGTAAAAGCAGTTCACATTCTTATAATCACTTTCATCCTTAACAAAATCGCAAAAAGGTCAAAAAAAACGCACAGAATACCTTTAATCTCAACCCTAAGGCCTACTTAAGAGTATTACCCGTCATATCACAATTAATTTATTTGAAATAATAATTAAAAAAACTAAATGTAACATCCCCTGTCAGAAAACTACAAAGATACCATTATTAAACACAACAAAAAAAAAAATCGTGCCACCTTTGAAATGACATAGTGCACCAACTATAGCTGACGTAGCCTTTAAGGTACTTAGATCTGATCTCTGTGAAGGTAACTGCGCCACAAGGGGGCGATGCTGCTCCTGGAAGTCTGTGTCACAGATTAGTTATGCTTGAGTACAGTACTGGGTTTTTGTAACATTCTATCTTCGGCGTGTTTCAAAATGGTACAAATACAACTACTTTCATACCGCATATCTTCAGTATACACAAAAAAAATTCTTTTTACATTGTGGAATACACATTAAACCAATGCCAATCCATTAGGCATGCAGTGCATTTAGACAACCCCCTCTCCCCCCCAACACCACCACAACCACAACCACCATTCACTTCTTACAGGCAGTGTTTGACACCGCCAGACATCTTTAAAAACTCATAACACCTACAAAAGTATTAATATTTACAGGTAATAAAAGTTGTACAGGTAATCTTCTTTGTACATTTCTCATATAATGTGGTGAACTTGGCCTTTTCTCTTCTGCCATCTGTGCTCCATGCTGCAGGGGACCTAGATGAAACAGACCATAATAAAGTCAGCTCGTAACCCACTGTTACAATGAACTCACATTCTGATGAAAATCTGATTGTCTAACAGATGCCTACATGCTACACAAGATGCTGCCTTGAATTAGAGACAGGCTGCTTTCCTATATTCTACCCCAATGACCTCTCTCAGTGGCCCTTGGTGCTGGTTTGCAGGAGGTGAAACTCTACCTGTGTGGTCAGGTCATGGGAGCCGAGGCCTCAGGTGAACAGACTGTAGAGAGAAAGAGACAGAGTTAGCTGCTCAAACAGTGGCTCTATGCAGAAGTCTCTGATCTAGGACCAGATTCCCCAAGTACAATTCCAGCCTTGACCATTATAACTGCATAACTGGTCCTAGATTAGTACTTACAGGCAACTTCTGCTTGGAGTAGGCACATACAGGCACACATAGCCCAGAGAGAAGCAAGAATGCTGCCCCCTAGTGGACCTTGCTGAGTGGGACATGGGTGGGACCACCCTGTCTATGTGGTCTCTTGTTTAACATCAACTAAAACTAACAGTTTGCCCTCCATTTTTAATACAATCACTGGGTTGTTTTAAAATATCTGTCATTCTCTTGTAGACGGTAGCCAGTCTGTTTCATTATGTTGTACCTCTTCTATCCACCAGATGGCAGGCTGTTAAAACAAACTGAAACCTCTTGTAGCCTATTTTCCCATCCTACATTCAAAATTAAGATGCATCAAAAGCACAAGCAAATGAAAAGGTGTTTGCCACTGCAACAGAAATATTTAGGCAGGCAGGTGTACTTAGCAGATATTATCAATGCATTGCTTGGTTAGAACCTCGTAGTTCTGGTTCTGGGGCAGATATTAGAGTTGGACTGACAAGGGAAGAGGACACAATTCTCACCAGCTTGCTCTAACAGCCTCGATGTCGCTCACTAGATTCTGCGCCAAGCATATCCCAAATATCTGAGAATAGGAAAAAGAACACACACTGAGAATGGATCAAAGACAAATACAGGGTTCATCTCACCCCCGCGAACTAACATTGCACAACACAGAATAAATGCTTACATTACATGTTACAAGACAGTCAAAAGATCTTTTTTCTCTAAGCAATTTAGTGTTCTTATTGCAGACTTGTCCATTGGAAGATTACTAGATTAACTATATTTACTAGCCTTTCACTAAATGAGCTAATGTGGGTGGTGTCCTTTGGAGACAACAACTGATAAAAAAAAACTTCAGCTTCAAATAATATGAGATATGAGATATTTTGTGGTTCCCAGGATCAGATATTCAAACAATCAAACCGTCCTGTTTTCCCATGGCCTGTATGACACCCTAGTTCTCTCTATGTAAATCATGACTCACTGAAAAGAGTGAGTGTATTCACTAACACTTTCAAGTGGGAAAATGAATCATCTCCATTCATTCTTTTATGATTTTTTTAAACAAATATTGATGTGATGTGAATTTGATGTGAAACTGGGGTTTTCTTCATTTTTCATAATGACTTAGCATGCAAACAATGATGCAAGTGAACTGAAGGTGCAATATTGAAATATCTGAATATATGGTCTCTTCCATATGACAGAGTGGGCAAAGAGACTCCACTGCCTCCACCTCATGAACACTGACAGGGGGGCAAATCCCCATGATCCTCCAGTCCCTTGCGATGAGATATGCCTGACATGTGACTGCCCCTCTATCCTGTCACAATTTATCTGCTTTACAAAATCCTTCAGCAATAAAACTATCAGGAAGGTCAGGCATACATCATGTCCTTTTACAGTCCTTGGCTCCTCTGGGGAAAAATAAAGCAGTTTTGCTCTATGTGAAACAGGTGTTATGTGTCGTGAAGGAATTATGGGTACGTTTGCTGGCACATGTGCTTCAGTATAAATCACTGGCAACGCGTTGTCAGTAACCCTGGGCTTGTTGTAGTTAACAATGGAGAGCAAGCCTGCAAGCAGGGGGCTTCATTATGACTGTCTTCAGACTCGCACGGAAAGTGTTATTACAAGTGGGGCCAAAGGTCACAGGCTAAAGGACCCCTGAAGTTTAGCACAGGTATCCACAGACAGGTGAGACAAAAGCAAACTGTGGCACTTTGCCATACCCATTTCTCCCAAATAAAGGGAATAACACTTATGCAAATTGAAAATGACACACACATTCATCAAATCTAGAGGGTATTAGATGGTTGCTCTAAATGGGCTGTGAACAGGTAATACACTAGAAAGCCTTACCACGCTAACTACTTTGCCAGACTAGGCGTGACATAGGCCGTTTCCCTCACCTGCAACAGTGCAATTCCGATAAAGATCCCCGCCACCACGGTCAGGTTCTCCTGCAGCCACTTCTCGAACTGAGGCACGCAGCCTTTGACGTAGATGAAGGTCTTCTGCTCTGAGTCCTGGGGATAAACCACGCAGCAGAAATAAGCCAGATCAGGAATCCACACTGCAAGACCACTTTTCAAAGGCGGAGTGGTGTCCCAGGGGCTTAAACTCTGTTCCAAATCCTTATGAGTTTGTGTAAGCTCAGAACATTAATTCACATTAACCAGGAAAAAAACAGCACCTGCAGTAATGTCAGTCCAACACGGCGCAAATTAAAAGAAAACTCATTTCATCAAATCTAGAGGCATAGACTGATTAAATACTGCATGATATCAAAGCGTTTGTTTTCATGAACTGAGTACCACTTTGTGTGCTTGTGATTATCCCGTCTCAAACGGTGATTTGAGAAGCGATCCTCAGGCAGCCGGCGTAATGAAAATGGCAAGGTAATACCTGTTCTGCAAATCAAAGCCTCTGGGTATTATGCAAATGAGATTAAAGGTCAATCTCCTGAAATCGGCACGGGTACGACCGGTGCTTTGCACAGGGAAGCGCGATACTAGAGCTGGCGGGCACGTCTCTGCATAACTTATATGAAGACCAGAGCAGGTCTCCCAACGTGGGGTGTGACCAATTGCGCTTCTTTCACCAGCCTGCTCGCTAACTTCCTCGCTGCACTCAGTAGCCTACCCCAGTCATTTCTGTCTATGAGCGAAATGTTGCAGCCGCACGCCAGCTCTTCGCCAGCCTCCTTATGAAAACAGTCTGTTTTTCTTAAACGATGATCCTGACGCTTTGAGCGCTCTGAGTTTTGAGTGCGACGGGCGATGTTGAAACAGTAAGTCCTGGCGTGCCTCGCACTGTCTTCACGTGGAGCAAGGACCACAGCAAATAACCAAAAATACAGTCACATTGGTGGCTGCGCCAGGAGCTTGTGGCAGCTTGCAGACCAGCTGGATGCACTGGTGATGAAACGAAGGCAGCAGATTTAAAAATGGCAAATTCATGAGAAGGAGAAGCTCCATTCTATTGCACTTCACTTCATAGTGGTTAAGGAGCAGGACTTGTAACCGAAAGGTTGCCGGTTCAATTCCCTGTTGGGTCACTGCTGTTGTACCCTTGGGCAAGGTACTTAAGCCACAATTGCCTCAGTAAATATCCAGCTGTATAAATGGGTAAGAAAAAAAAATGTAATGCAAGTTGCTCTGGATAAGAGCATCTGCTAAATGTCAATAATGTAATGTAATGTAATGAGAAGCCCTGAGAGAGGATGTCGGATGGATGTAGCAGCATTTAACAGAACAGCACTGATGACACTGGTGTGAGGAGGAACTGTGGTCAGAGTAAACCCACCCTACCACCGACCAAACCGACCAATTACATCCCTTTATATCGTCACTACGGATGTGTGGAAACGTACAGTTTTAACTCACCTCTTTCGCCCGAATGTCATAGCCACACTGTGTATTGATGACATCCTCCTGAGAAGAAAGGCATAGTTTATCTTTAGAGGGATCAAACCGCGACCATCACTGCCTAAGTGCACGCAACGTGTGACATGTTATCATAAAATGACCTACATTTAAAATACATTACTTTTTAAACATCTGCCAACCTATGCTCATATGTGATAAGGGAGGGGCGGGGGTGGGCTTCGTTACCGCGGGGTCCTTGGTGCAGCAGGAGAAGGGCACCCCGCACTTCTCTCGGCTGGGGTTGGAGTCGGTGCAGTTGAAGTAGATGTTCAGGTTCCAGTCGTCAGCCCCGAACGCCCCACAGCACTCCCACTGCAAGGCCAGAGACATGCAGAGCAGAGCAGGGCTAGTAACCGAAAGGTTGCTGGTTCGATTCCCCACTTGGACACTGCTGCTGTACACCTGGGCAAGGTGCTTAACCCAGAATTACCTTGGTAAATATCCAGCTGTATAAATGGGTAACATGTAAAAACTGTAACCTATGTAAGTCACTCTGGGTAAGAGCATGTGCTAAATGACAGTAATGTAATGTAAGATTGATTGATTGACCCTCCCTGAAATATAGTCGCATGATCTTTTCGACAGCTGACCTCCGCTCAGCATTACCATAATGCCTCTGAGGCCTTTAGCACTCATACATAGCTTCTGCCACGGCACAGAATGATCTGAGCATGAATGAAGAGCATGCTAGTCCTTTGCTCTTTTCACTTGTTTTGATTCTTTTCTGTCTCTGCAGAGGAATTCCACTGTGTGAAAAACACAATGAGGATCTGTGTGGGGGAAGATCCTCTGTCGTAATGGACCGGGACCCGGAAGAAGCAGCGTTTCTGTGGCCACTGTGAGAGGGCCTCTGTTTGATGCTGCCGTTTAATCGGATCTGTCATCGGCATCACATGCCACGGACAGAGCCACAGTCAGAGCCACAGTCAGCACACCGACGTGCTCACAACATTCAGATCAACATCAGAGAACCAATGAGGACCGTTTCACTGCCTCTGAAGAGGCTTTTCTGACTTTCAATTGGACAGTTTTCTGGAGGTTTTACTGTGTCTGACTCAGACGTGTCATCTGAAGATCGACATCTTAGATAAATTAAATACAGAACATGGAAGTGTAAACATTTCACCCTGCTGTGGGTCAGTCTGTTAGGAAAGCCTGACATTTGAGATTTGTTTTATGTATTTGATGATACACGTATTGTTCCTTTTCATTTCTGTGTAAATGTTACCTTCAGCTGAATGTTCAATACCATAAAACATTTCTTGTCACTGCTGTTTACTGTTAACTGCTTGGGCTCCATGACATGTTAAGATAACATCCCACTTCCACAAAACATCCTAATAATGCTGAAACAATGTTACAGAAGCATTGTGGGAACGTTAGCATCGGCTGTGTGGATATAAGTACTACAAGGCCCATCACACCATACAGGTGTAGCTGTGATTGCTATGGGAAGACACTGTGGCATGGTAGTTAAGAAAAAGAGTTTGTAGCCTAAAAGTTGTTGGTATGATTCACTGGTAGGCCCTCATACTCTAAAGGTAAGCAATTATCAAGAACTTTTTGATTAAATATCAAGGCCTTGTTATCAGGATATAACTCATAATATGTAACCCTCATACACTCTATAAAGCACTTTGGATTAGGACATCTGCGGAGTGAGTTTGTAACACTAAAAACAGTAGCAGTAATGGCAGTAATTATATTGAAATGTGACATTGCTCTCACATATTCTTGGGTGAAGTCAATGAGGTTCTGCAGGTCGATGTCGTCCCGGTACGCCCTGATGTTGTTGTTGATGAAGAAGTTGAGCTGGTCTTTGATCCAGTCCTTAAAGACGAAGGCCAGGACCCCCGCGGTCAGCTCCAGGAAGAAGATGATCCCCAGAAACACAGAGAACTGGAACAGGGGAGAACCCCCAAAAACAGAGACCCTCAGCTCAAGTCAAGGATGGCTCTGATTACTCAACATCCTATTGCTTTTGATGCCTTTCAATCTCATAATGAACTATCATTATGAATATTTTTATTTTTCTTTGATAGTTCATTTTGGTTTGCACATGTACATATGAGTCTTCCCATGCCCTAAGCATGAGATTTCTGTGACCAAATCCATTCTTATCCCTTTTGCGCGTACAGTCAAACCAGTGCGATAAGAACACTAGATTGGAAAAATTCTAGCTAAAGTTAGTTTTGAGGAAACAGTGATTTAACGTTACAAAGTATAGCTAATGTGGCGGTGAAAACTGAGATGCTTAATAATGCTAATGAAAACATAACGAACCATGTAACATAACATGTGCACTACACAGCATAAAATAAGTCATGTATGAAAGGGTTAAACCATCACCATTCATGAAAAAATTACAATAGGGTAATTCAAGTTCTATCTTATTTTGCAAAGAAGCGACTGCAAATTATCTCTTGTTTCAAATGACTTGATAGATAGTCTATGGAAGCAGTGCAAAACTGCTTTTAAATTCAGGTTATGTCACAGAATAGTTATTAAGTTCGTCTTGGTGGGATAATCTGTCATGCCAGTTTGAAATGTCAGGGGCAGAAGTTTAATCAAAAAAGTCATTACAGTAAAAGGCATGATTAATGTGTCTTTTTGGGTAAAGCCCGTGATCACTTATTCTGCAAATGGGATTTTACACTGAAGGTCAGCAGGGGCCTTGAAGCTGACATTGCAATTTGCTCAAAAGTCATTACATTTCAGTTCTGTGGGTAGAGCTGTACTCTCCAGCAGTCTTGGCTGTATCCCTCACAAAAAATTGAACACCCCCATCGCCAGCGAAGAAAAAAACAGAGTTACAGTAAAAGGGTGTTGCTGTTTTTTCCATTGCATTTCTCTGTAGTAATGACTGCCCCCACTGTTAGAAAGGAAAAGGTAAACTGTGGGCGTATCCACAGTGACTGAGCCGCGCGACCTGTGATGTCATTTTCAGCCGTGCCAGGAGCTGCTGCCAAAAGTAACTCCCTCACAGTCTTTTCTGGGTGTGTTTTGCACAATTTTAGGTCCCTCTTTCTATCTCTCTCTCTCTCTCTCCCTGTTTTATCAACTATTCCCTTGAAAACACCAGAGCTGGGCCAAAGGGGTCGCCATGACGACGGCTGCACAAACCCATCTGCGAGAGCTCGAGAAACGTTTCCAGATGCTTCCGCCGGGATGGGGCGTCCGTGCGGCAACGACTCACTCCAGCGCACGAAACAAACGGCACGGTCTCGGCCTAGGCGTGAGGCGAAGGCAGGGGGGTGGCGAGACGGGGGGTGGGGGCGGGTACAGGGGTAGTCGGGCAGGGGGGTGGTGGTGAGGGGGCAGGGGTGGGTGTGGGGGCAAGGGCGGACACTTACGAACTTGAGCAGGAAGGTGTTCTCCCTCAGAGCTCCGATGCAGCCGGCGAAGCCCAGGATAAACATGACCCCTCCCACCACCAGGAAGAGCCAGACAGGGTCGAAGCCGCCCAGGTCTGTGATGGAGGAGATGTTGGAGAGCACGCCCTGAAGTGCAGAACAAACAGCTTTAAATGGGAGTCCCACTGAAACCTGAATACTAAAGACTCTTAACAGATGAGTGCCAATAGTGTTTCTCTTCACACCTTTACCTCATCACCATCAAACACACACACACACACAATGAATTTATTGAGTATACATACACATATCCACACATTTAGACAAGTACATCTGTATACACATACATACACAAACACACATATATATGTACCTAATTCATACAGCACATCAATTTTATAATCCTGCCTGTAGAATAGAGCAAAATGACACTATGAATTTGTCAGGCCAATATCACACCATTGTGTAGTAAGGCCTCTCGCATGAAGCATGACAATCCTTTTTAATAAAAAAAAACCAACATCTTTCTCCCTTTATCTGTGATGATGGCATCCAGGGAGACCTCTGCTGGAAGACTCAGCCTCCAGGTGTGACTTTGCCATAAAACTTTCCCATCAATGTGACTTCTTCTGGACATAAATGCTAATGTACCATATGACATCATCAGGACATAAATGGTAATGTGCCGTCTGACATCATATGGACGTAAATGGTAATGTACCATCTGATATCATCTGCACATTAATAATAATACCGGGCAATGCTGAGGTTTAGTCCCTGAAGTGTATTCAATGCCGACAGACCCTGGCAGGGCTCCAGCCCTGGTCAAAAAGGGAAGCCAGCCCCATAACTCCTCTTAATGCGGTCTGTGGCTGGAACTCAGTCATTATCCACGGCTTGCATGGCCTGTAGTTTTACACATTATCCATTTGTTCAGCTGAATATTTACTGCAGCGAGGCAGGTTTGGTTGTTTGCTCAAGGGTACTGTTAGCAGGACCCGCCAGGGAATTGCACCAGAAATCGTCTACTTCCTGACTCTACTACACCACACAGCCACCTAGAGACCTGCATTTTTCCATTAGGCTATACACACCGGTTTTTCCACGCTGTGCTTTTCTCCCTAGTTCATGCATTTTGAAGGAGGTTCAAAAACCTTTCTCTATAGACCCAATGTCCCAAGCAGATAATGTACCTTACGTTACACTGTTGACAGAATCATTACAGATCGATCAATCAAATCACTGATTGCCTGCCTGACTGATTGATTTACTGATTGATTGACTGATTGATCAGAATTTGAGTAACGCACATCCAAAGACCCGACATCCTCTCCCATGAAGAAAAGCCTCCCTGCTCCTCATGCTCTGGTTTGCTGCTTGAAAAACAAACCTCAGCTTTTCTGGTAAGGGGAAGAATGACCTCAGCCCAAACTTGGCTCCCAGTTACTGCACAACAGCCAAGTTTCTCGTTTGACACAGATGGGGTCCGAACACAAACGCTGCGGTGCAACAGGGAGCGATAACACCAGATGCTTTAAGATTTAGCCTCTGCTGGAACCCCGGTTGGATTTTCGGAGCGGGAGCCAGACAAGCTTGGGTGAAAATTCGGCAGTCTCTTTTCTGCGCCTCTCCGAAACCCAAGCCTTCCCACCCCACGCCTGATGCCTTGGTTGCTAAGGGAGGGAACTACAAAGAATGTCAAAATCCAGCTTCAGTTCACTACTGTTTCTTTTGGCCTCCACAGAGCGCTTTTCTTTGTAAACCAGCGTTCCTTCTCAGTGACTCATTTCCACAGAATCAAGCATTTCAATTAAAAACTAACCACACTGACATGTATTTAATTACACCATAACTGTAACAGATTAAAGAATGAACATACTTGCACATGCCACCTAACTAAGATGTAGTGACTACATATAATATTTATACTCTATGTATAAAATATGTACAAAGGGACCGCAAAAAAGATGAGAAACACTACAATTACAATGAAAAGTGTGGCTCTGGCTGCAAATACAGCATCAAATAGAGGCAGCTGGTACATTCAAAGCCGTTAATAAGTTTGCAAAATAAGAGTCAGTTCTATACTTGATGACTTTGTACTGCCTCCAGAGAATCAAATTCAAAGAAAAAACACTCTTAAAATACAGCATTTGCTGCTGTGATGAGAACACTTATTTCTAATCACATTTACACCACATAACATTTTACTGAAATCAACACTAATTATCACTTGATTAGTGGATGGTCTCTTCTCTGAACTCCTGGTTTCCTTCTCACAGTTCAAGGAGTATTAACTCTGTGTTAATTCTCTGTAAGCACATAAATAATGTTGGGTCTTAATGATTGACCAACTAGGATGTGGAAGCACATACATACGTACATGCATATATGCGTGTGCGTGTGTGAGAGAGAGAGAGCTGTAACACACATGCACATACATTTTGATTAGGTAAGAATGCAAAAAGAATGCATAGAGGAGAAGTCCAGGCTAGCAAACTCCTGACAGCTGCTTCTGATCTGTGAGATCACGAACATCCGTTTCACTTCTAAGTTCAGTGGCCTACTGGACTGAAATCAAGGTTCAGACACCCAGCTAAGGTCACTCCGATCGGCCTTCAGTCTCCAAACTGATCTCAGGTAACCCCACTATGTCAGTCCCTCTCCTTCACCACTCCCCCCCAAATGCACCCAGCGCTGCCTTTCCTACCCACACCCCCCTCGAAAAAGAATGCATAGAGGAGAAAACTGCAAAGCACATCCATTCGGCCTTCACCAACTGTCTTGGATCCAACATGAAAGACGATGTTCCAGTTACGATCACTCAGGCACAGTTTACGACCGTGCGAACGGGGAGGAGATAGCTCAGAGGGCGCGGGGAGGGAGAAGGGCACGTCTCCTGTCACGAGCGGCGTCCGTGCAATAACAGTAGCCGTGTTTGGATTGGCCGCGGCCCCGCGTGATCGCGGTGATTCACGGCGCAGCTCGGAGCCAGCGCAAACACCACCACGCCGCGCTCGTCCACGCCGTGTCCACACCACTGCCAAGAACAATCAGACAATCTGTCTGAGCCGGGGCCTTCAAAGGCAGAATGGATTCTTCACGGGAAATGGATCCGTTTTTCAAAAACCTTTCCGCTCCATTTCTTCAAATGCTGCATTTCCATCTACCCTGATAGCCACCCGCTAAAAACGCAGCCACAGTTTTTCTCCACCATTCAAGAACCTGTTGTTTAAAGGAGGAACTGCAGTTACTAGAGGCATTACATTACGTTATTGTCACTTAGCAGACACTCTTATCCAGGGCAAATTACATAGGTTACAATTTTTACATGTTGTCCATTTATACAGCTGGATATATAGTAAGGCAGTTGTGGGATAAGTACCTTGGCCCAGGGTACAACAGCTGTGGGGACTCAAACCAGCAACCTTTTGGTTACAAGTCCTGCTGGTTACCACTATGCTACACTGCCAGCATATTTTAACCATTATAATAATGTGTTGCATTTATGTGGCCACTTTGAATGAACCCCAGATACTCTGCACTGAAGGGTGGGTGACTCAATGCAACCATGTCCAACATGTGGCACACACCTTGCAGAAGCATGCTAGTGGCTTTGTACAGGAACACTCACCCCAGTTCGTTTTACCTTAGAATTAATCTCATAAACAGCATGTGCCAAGTTGTTTATCAGCCTGAATAATAGAGGGTATGATCCCGTGAAGCTTGTTTTTTTTTTTTTTTTGGCTGGGGTCAGTGATTAAAATTCCCCCTGCCCTGTTAGGTATAACAGACTGTAATGAGGGCACAGGCCCGTTCCCTCGAACCAGTCACCTCTTCTCCCCGAATCGCAGCGTTCCCGCAGCGGGGGCCCTTTGGTTTCGGGTCGGGTCAGGCTGTTTTAACAGGGCCCTAATTTTCTGCCCAGTTGAACGTGCAATTTCAATCCGTGCCGGCTTTTACAGCGAGTCTATTAAACACAGGCCTCTGTCAGACGTGGTTTGGCAGGATGCAAGCGTGCAATGGATTGCAGGTGAGTGTTGCTTGGCGCTGTGCAGGCCATGCTGTAGCAGCCAATCAGAGCGTGGCCCCCAGGGTTAACGATGAACTGCAGTCAAACCGAAATGAGAACCTAACATGACCTGCTGCAAGTCCATGCCTGAGAGTTAGCCAGGTGTCCCACACGCATCGGGAATATGGAAAACATTCACCTCTGGGGCCAACGCCACATCTGAACATAAATAATACTGGAAGTATTATACAAAATGACACATTTGAGAACTGCAGTTCTCATTCTTATTGAGACAGGAAACGTTACAAAAAGGGACAGTTCAGCTGTGCAGCTGCAATTCAAATAAAGGAATACCTTGGAGCTGAACGGATAGGAATATATACAGAAACTCCGCCACCACAGTGGACTCTACAGTAGACACACACACAAACACAGACAGACACATACAGACACAAATGCACACAGACACAGACAGACAGACTCACACAGACACACACACACACACACGCGTGCGCTCACCTTCTCGCTCCATGCCCATAGCCCGATCCCCAGGAAGGCCACTCCGAGCAGCTGAAAAACATGAAAGAACACAGCATGTTACCCCTTCTACACCAAATCCCTCCAAATCATCACTAACACACACCCTGCGCCCCATCAAACACCAGCACAACAGCACACAGAGGCTGACACCTTCAACCTAGCCAGCTACAGCACCCTTAGGAGGGGTTTAAACTCTGACTTAAGACCAGTACACCAGCAATCTCCAGACAGCTGCTTCTAATCTGTGAGATCAGGAACATCCATTTCTAGGGTCAGTGGCCTGAAATCAAGGTTCAAACGCCTAGCTAAGGTCACTTCAATTGCCCTTCTGTCTCCAAGCCGATCTCAGATGACCAGACTGTTTGGGTCCTCCCATTTCCCCTCTCCTTCCTTCCCTCCACAAGCGCCCAGTGCTGGCTATCCTACCAATACCCCCCTCCAAGGACAGCATCATCTCAAGCCAAGAACGGCTTTCTACAAGTACACAAAACAAGACACGCAGGTCAGCTGTCAATCACAGAGCTACATGTTTGAGGTAAACGGCACAGCTCCCAGCTGGCACCAAGGCTGTCCAGATAAATGCATTTGGTGCTTATGTGTGTAATGTGAACGTTTTCTGCCTGCGTGGACTGCTTAATAACTAGTCTTACATCTTGAAAGTGACCGGTTCAGGTCCTCAAACAGTGTGTTGCACACTCAAGCAAGGAAATGCACTATACCCTATACACTATACAAGCAGACGGCATGTAAAATGTAAGCTCTGTAAATAACACTGTAAATCAGTATGTCTCTATTTTGAATAATAATTTCCCTTGCAGTTTCACACCCTGCTGTGTGAGGTCCCTGATTGACCTGGTCTTGCTGGGTTTCTGTTGGGGCCAAACCACCATGACCCCAGTGACTCTCTCAGAGGGTCAAACAAGAGGTCAGTCGGGTCGTGACTAAAAAAGGCAAGCTGACAGGATGTTTTGGGTGAGGGGTCCGGCGGGCTCATTTCTTCCAGCACAGGAAGCCCAGCCTGGCCGAGCCCCTCCCAGAGCCAGGCGACGGTCGCAGGACCCCAGACGGTGACACAGAGGCTGCTTCCTTGAAGGTCACAGAAAAAAACCCTCTACATATTATATTCTATCTTTGTACTGTTTCCTTCTCATGAGCTGTGACAATGGCAGCCGTGCCTTAATCCTGCGAGACTGTATGAGAAGCACAGCATGAATGGAAGGCAGATATATGATACACAAACAGCAAGGGCACCTCAGGCTATTTGGAGGGAAAATAAAACCCATGGAAAGTGCTTGGTTGGATGTGTGTTATGTGTGTAATTGGAGAGTCCAGCTTAACCTTTGGAAATGTAAAAGGATGCTGTTAAATCAAGGCAGTGCAATAAACTGCATAAAGATGGGTGGTTCTAAGTATGACCCCACATGCTCATCAATGCTCTGTTTTTTTTTTTATTCACGTGGCAGTGTGAATTGACTCACGCAGCAGCAGCACATGCTAGGTCATGGGACTCTGAAAAGGTGCACTTGGACTGCAGCTGATGAGACGGCCAACAGGAATAGGGATGTGAGATGGGTGGGCGGGGCCCTGACAAACTGCTACCCTCCCACACAGTCTCAGAGCCTCCTCGTATTGGCCAGGTCTGTGGAGGCATGGCTTTTAACAGCCACTGGGAGTGGGAGGGTTGGGATATGTTGTGGATTTACAGAGTTCCACTACAGCTTCTCAGAAAGAGGTACCCCTAACTGCTAAAGCCATCAGTTAGGGGCCTACAGCACTTAAACCTGATCCACTCTTACTTCAACATGCGGTGTGGGATGACATTGAGGGAGCTGAGAAAAAGAACCAATGAAAATGCAGCAAGTGAAGGGTTTGCAGGAGGGAGGCCAGCCTGAATGGCATCCAGGAAAGAAGTCACAATCTTCTCCCTCCAACTTCCTGTGATTAAGTCTGTTTAGACTCAGTTAATCCATGTGAATTCCCCCAGCACTGTCCCACCCCAAACTGGATCTCATTAAACTAATTAACCCTGTTTGAGCTATTTGAATGCACCCAGGCTGTGCCCTGTCAGGTATAATTGACTTGTTTTGTGTGCGTCTTTGGAGTTCTACTGGTGTCTATTTTGTTATCATTCTGCAATTATGCTGCAATCATGGTGATGTAATGGTAAAGGAACAGTATTGTGCTGAGCAGAACATTTTATCAGATAAGCTCAACAAGTTGGCCACAGCTGGAAGAACAGAACAAGCACTCACTGTGCGATTCTGTATAAGACCAACAGTACCCTGCCCCACTACTTTGCACAGAACACACAACATTCTCACAATGTTTCAGCAGTGCTGCGGCAACATTCAAGATGTGGCCTGAGCACTGTGAAAAGGTTGCGTGTCTTAGCTGGGCTGCAACAGATTTATTGAGGGCAAGGCCCAAGGCCAGCACAAGATCACAGACAATAAATACAAGTGCGGAGAAAAAAAACTTTTTGATGTCCCATATGTTGGATTACTCTATTTTCTCTTGTGTCTGGCAGGACCAAACACCCATGAAAGCTGTGTACAACAAAATATTAATATGCAAATACCCTGGTCAGAGGCCGAGACACCCTCTGGCAACATCATTTAGTCATAACCATCAAACTACAGAGGACTTTTAGAGCTGTTAAGGACCAAGGCTCGTTATCCAAAGATTCAGCTCACTCGCAGTGCGCTGCTACTGTACCCTGGAGCAAAGCACTTAATCTACCGTCCTTCGGTAAAATGAATGTCGACTTGTATGCTCCTGCACAAGTTGGACAAGGGAATTATGGGTACTATGTAAACGAACAGTAACAAATGCAACACAGTTTCCCTGGCCTAATGGCAAATTTCATGGGCCCATTTCAAAGAATTAATCAGCCCCAAGGAAGAGTGACTATTCCAACGCAGCTGTGTGACCAAGGGTGCGAGAGCTTTGCAAGAACAAGTCACACCGCAAATCTGACATTATGACAAATTCAGGGTGCTTTTGCCTTGTTCTGAAGGAGGCGTAATAAACAGGATATTACAACAGGAACAGACACAGCAGTCTAGCACTACCTGCTGACACAGGCACCTTTATTTCAATCACGAGCCTGAAGTCCAGCCACACCAACAGACCCATGTGCCCTGTAAGTGAAAACCTGCGTAATAAAACCTGGTTCTAACAGCAGTGCCTCTGCGATAAATCACTCAAAGTGCATTAGCAGCGCTATCCCTCATAAGTAAATGATGAATAGCGGCCTTTCCAGGGCCTGATCTGGAGCCGCTCATCACCTGCGGTCTGTCTGTATCCCAGGCTCCGCGGAGGGCTTTTCACAGCGAGACAGTGGAAAGCCACTGAGTCTGTCAGTTTCAGACGTAGGACAAAAAACACACAGGTTTCGAAATCAATGATTTTTCAATGGCAGAGGAGAAATATGGCTCAGAACGCGGCAGTGTTCTGCCAAGACCAATTCCGTCCGCACGAACTCATAAGGAGTCCAGAGCTCGTAACGGCTTCGCGGGGCGCATTCCTTTCACGAACGGCGGATTCTTTCCTCGCCTTACGCCCCTCGGGCCCCCCCCCCGCACCCCTCCCTCGCCGTCCAGCCCGAATCGTTTTTTTGAAGCCTTCAGAGCCATTGTTCTGAAGCGAGGGAAAAAATAGCCAAACAAAGACAGCCATCCGGGCTTTCGGCTTCCCATCTGTCCGGCAAACAAACGCGTCCTCGGCCCGCCGCCAAGGAGACGCTCGTCAACAGCTGTTTTCCCCCTCGCCGTTTGTAAGACATTGGTTTCCAAGGGTGTGTTTGCGTATACTGTCCCATTCAAAGGTACAGTTGGTAAGGCACTAGAACGTGGGAGCGCCTAGGTGTGCATTCGCATGACCTGAGCGCATAAAAAAGACCACACCTTAGTTCAATCACTGACATTGCCTGTTGTGTATCACCCTAGTGTCATAATGTAAAGGGCCCAACCTCATCCTCAAAGTCTGACCAGAATATAGAAAAAACAAAGAGAAGAGAAGCTCACGGTGCCAGATGCTACGCTTAGCGTCATCTATTTATCATTTAGCCAATGCTTGAGATGGTGTATAATGTTGCCCAACAGGCTGAAATGGATTGTTTTTAGCTTTGTCACTGCTCTTGGCAGGGGGGAAAAAGTCAAGTGCACTGTGTTCTTATTTGTCAAAACAAACTCATCCAGAGCTAAGGTTACTACTCGCTGTATATCATGAGAACATGGACCCACAATCCTTTGCACAGAAAAACGGCACGTCAGGGTAACTGCCACGCGAAGGTAGACCTCTTTTTGCATCCAAGCCGACTGCCCCTCCCCACACACATCACAGAGTTTGACAGACAGACCGGTCAAGTTTCCCCCTGAGCCGACGTGCACTTGTAAACACAGCCCCAGTCTGCTTATTCAGAAGGACCGCTCGTGCACGTGCATCACACCGGGTCACGTTTGCACATGCATTTTCACCCCCAGCACACACCCACAATGTGAAGGCCATCCTGTTCCGTCTCTATTTGTACGCCTCCCGTGGCAGTATCATTTTAAGCAGCAGAGATATTCAATGCTCTCTTGGGCCACAAAACCACACTGGGCCTTGAGAGTATCGGATTCATAAACTATTCATGACAAAGGCAGCATCAAGCTCTTATTTGGTCAGGTCCTGTTGACTCTGCTCCAGGATTAAAAGGCCAACGCATTAATATGGAAGTCTCTAGTTCTGGGATAAACATCATGAGAGAATCTTGGGATGCAGGATTGTATTTTCATCACAAAGTGCACCGGATAATGGTGCATGGAGAAAGAAGACTGTTTCATTACGGCTATGGAGATGTGAATTTAGAAATGAAAAGAGCAATTAACAGGGACCAAACACAGGCACAACACCCCCACACCCCAAACACTTCATTCCAATCACGTTCTGCTGTGTTTAATTTGGAGGCTTGTGAATGCAATTTGAATGTGCGTAGAAATTTATCAGGGTAGGATTCAAAAGTCATTACAATATGACTGCGAGTGTGATTACAATATGGTCTGAATCAAAATGAGAATGGGACTGAAATGAGGTTAGAATGTTGATGAGAATGTGATTATTTGAATTTTATTTGAATTAATAATATTATTGTCACTAGTTGTCATGTCATCAGTCATGTTTTTGGAATGGTAATTAGATGGCAGAGTGGTGATTATATTATTAGATTAGGAATGTGATAACCCGGCCAAATATGGTTGAAGGCACCTCATTTATGAGGTCACAATCAGTGAAAAACAGTACAAAAATAGCCAAAATATAATGAAGCTAACAATAGTAATCATTATCATTAGCATTGTCATCCTATGAAAAACAGCAGGATGCTTAAACCTGCTGATGTCACTGATACCTAATTAATACAAAGATATGACTACATTAAAACAAACACTACATCACACGGTGTCAAAAGACATTGCAGTAGAACTTTTTTGTTATGTTTTGTCCCATGATAAATGGTCTGTTTCATCCCTCAAATTCTGTTTTCTTCCTTCTCTTCGTGGGAATTGAGATTACAATCTCAGACAAACATAGCTGCACCAAAAGAGCACATGGTCTTTCCCATAATCCTGTGGGGATTCTAGACCAATCAGCAAGGAGCAATTTCATGGCAAAGATTCAAGCCAGCTCTAGAGCTGCAGCTGCTGATCAAACATGCTTTTACTGTGTGAAAAAGTGAAAGAATTTCTGTTCAGTCATTTCTCTCATGCCATCCGCAATCCCATAATCCAAATACAACATACCTTTCTCAAAAAGAATGACAAATACAGGTTGATTAATAATATGCAGGCCATAATTTCTCTTTCAGAATCCAGCATAAATAAGATTAATCTAAATGTGCTTTATTACCAGAAAAATCATATGTGGCTTCATGTGGCTTCACATTGCATTTTGCCAAAATCTCTATGGGGGCCTTCTGTAAAAACAAATCTTAACAAGTACTGCCATGTAAAAGCAAAAGCCTGTTAAAACCAAAACTATTTAAGATTCTGCAATCCAAACACATTCCCTCTGAATTTGCACAAAAGCCACTCTCAAATAAACCCCGCGCGGATTGGACCATTTTTTTTTTTTTTTTTTTTTAAAGACGGAAAGAACAGTGTGCCCTGCCAGCAGGGCGTGTGGCACACATGTGCACATGAGAGGGCTTCCCTGCAAAGCAGCCCCAGAGGCCTGCTGGGATTGACAGTGTGACACGCATCAATCAAGACCCGAAAACACAGGAGAGCTACAATGACAAGCCCTCGCTGACATCATGGATTCCGTCGCATCATCAAAAAAGGGGTCCCAAAAGAGAGCGCTGAGGGTACCGCAAACGCACCTCAGCATTTTGGGTCCCTGCTCTTCTTACAACACAGCACAATCGCTGACAAATCAGCACATTACCAGACGCAATTCCGTCAAAGATAGAGGAGGGCTTGGACTTTACAGGCCTTAAGAGTGCAGCCATTTAATCCTCCCTGTGAACACTGGCATGAGGCCTGTTAAAGCCATTCCGTGCTTTCTGTCCAAACTGCTGCTTTCAGGTCAGTGAACAAATAAAAGGAGGAAAAGGCACAGACAGGTAGCGCTCGGGCTGACCTGGAAATGCCTGTCCTGACAAACCGCATTTTATCTGTCTCTGTATAAGGCCTGCCATCTCTGAATTGACGCCTCACTTCATTTGTCACCTCTGACGAACAGGCTGCTTCAGGCAACTTATGGCTGCCCTAGTATAAAAACAACAGACGAGAGACTTGTAAATTGTGAATTCTGAGCCAAGCTGTTTCTACTGCTGACTAACCGTGAGCCTTCAGATCCATCTCATTTTCAGCATGCCTGGCCTCCACTGCTCCATAGTCAGGTGCACTTAAACATGTCAATGCTAAAAACAGCATTCCACAGCTGTAGGTGAGGTAGGACCGAAAGCAGGTAATTCCAGGTACAGTTGGCCACCTTGTGCTAGATGTAGTCTGGACCTGGAAGACACCCAGTCACACAGCAACATTATATGTTGCGAAGGAAAAGCGAAGAGAACTTGTTTTTGTTTGAATCACACTTCAAATGCAGTAACCAGTTAGCTGCTAGCTAGCTATATATGTGAATGAAAAGACCCATGAACACGACAATTTGTTAATGTTACACATTAATAAAAGAGGATATTAAAATTTGCCAAGCTGGACCATTTTTCCACCTCACTCAAGGGCCCAGTGGTTGCTAGTTGTTTCTGACTATGCGATAGGCGGTATAAGATAGGATTACCCATTTGACATCCTTCCATAGCTCCCTGCACCTCAAGACAGGGAAAATAACAAAACTCAGGCTTTTCTGACTTGCCTGTGTCTGCCGTCACCTTCAGATCAGTCTGGCTGACAGAAACGGGCTACAACGAGTGTGCAGCAGAAATGTTGCACTTGCTCTGAAAGTGCGGCTCAGCATCTGGGAGGTTCCGTAATTGGCTTCTGCAGCCGTGAGGTTTTAGAGAAATGTGCCATTCCCATTCGCTGGCAGCCAGACCCACTGGTGGGTGCGTTCTCCAAGGGGTAACCCCCACCGAGGGAGTGTTCACACACGGTCTGAGCCTGCATTTGCACTGTAGAGGAAAGGCAGAGAGAGAGAGAGAATAGAGGGCAGGAGAGCACTGCCAACTCTTTGAAGCAGAAAGCCAACAGCTGCCCCACAAAAAGCTGCTTTCTGTAGACAGAAGACACAATGGGGTGGCTCTGTGTGCTGCTCAGAGGGAAAGTGAGTTCATGTTCTGCTGGCTCCCTACATTTCTGGCCATTCTGCTATGATAAAAGCCTGTTAGTGCCGATAATTAATTGAAGAGAAAAAAATTAATATCTTGTGACTCAGGAATATAAAAGTCACTTAATTGCTCAAAGTGTCTCTAGGTCTGGTGGAAACACTGGGGCAGGAGTTCAGGGCTGTGTCAAAACAAAACACGGACACACACACACTTCCACCTCTGTGTCTTATCATTGCTCATAATTCACAAACGCAGCTGGGGCCATCTTGAAGCTCCTAACAACGTGTTAATTCAGGACACATTTCCACATCACAGCTAATGCTATTATTTTTGACAGGCACGGCATGGACACCCTCCTAAGGACCCCTTGAGCAGAGCAGAGCCGCTGCGACCCGTGCGCAGCTGTGTGCAACAGGCCGGGCGAGGACGCCGCGGGCATCTGGAGGCCCAGGATCGTTAGCAGACCAGCCGGCGGGGTGGCCTGCTCGCACCAGCTGGCCTCTTCCCACAGCTTTGTATGGAGCCCCAGGGCATCAACAACGCCAACTGCCATCCAGTGCTTTTCACATCACAGCAAAACACGCGGCCTCCTTATCAGCCAGCTCTCCCTTCCAAGTCCAACGCACGCTTACCGCCGTGCCGTCAGGTCTATTGAGCGTGGGGAGCTGTATTTTCTTTGGAAGGATATGAGAAGATTTCCCCTGGATCTGATATTCACGTCTGTCTCTCCAGATTAGCCTCTGCTTCCAGCTGCTACGACACTGGAGGGGAAGAGTAAGTAATCATCTCATGTCACTCATCGCAGCGAGAGTCACTGCTTCCTTTAGAGGGGCGACACGGATTCACACTGCAAACAGAATTTTCCCACAACACTGCCGTAAGGAGAAATTCACACACCATACACCCATTACACCATACATCCATTACATCATACACCCATTACAACATCAGAAGGACAGATTTAGAACGTGGTTAGAACAGCGCAGATGTCACAGTCAGAATGGTGACATCATCGCAATTATGACATGATTGGTTGGCCAGATACTGGTTTGGGCGCCTTACTGTGATGTCACAATCAGGAAAAAAACAGTGGAAAAAGAAAAAAGAAAAAGAAACAGAATGAGTGAGAGAGGGCAATGAGGACACTGGAGCCATTCAGGCCTGGTCCCTGCATTAAAATAGCTTTCCTGTTTGTCTCCCACTCAGTCCAAGAAACATTCCTACACCACTGGCATGGTATACAGAAGCAGGGCTGATAAATCTATTACACCACTCCATCATCCTTGTGATATTGGGCAGTGACTCCGCACGGAGATGTTTTTCCTGTCCCTTGCTCGGCCGTGATAACCCTGCAGTAGTGGTTATCTGCCTACTTGAGCTTTATCTAGCCCACTGCCTTTTTGAGCTGAGGGCATTGAGTAATTGCTTCCGAGCCTGCTTCGCCTGTATCAACACTGACAAACGTGGCTAACAATGACAAATGCGTTTTTGTGTGGCCATTGGGTTCCAGGAACATCCTACATAAAGAAGCAATGTTTATCAGCTAATGTTTCTAATTTAGTTGGCTTCTGGCGGGGCACGATATTCACGTGAAGCCTGGCTGTCTGGGCACACCTGGCCAGGACTGTCGCACTCAGAAGGTGTATCGATTTCTCCAGTGTACCTAATGCCGCCCTGCCCTAACATCAAAATTATCCATAGTTACAAGACAAGTCAGATGTACGCCACCCCTCCCAAATTACCCCACACCAAGCCTTGGTGAGAAAAAAAAACAACAGAGTCAGCAACATGGGGTGCTGAACTCTCAGTAGCACTTCTGCAAAGCACAGGACAGCTCAGAACATGCCACTGACAGCCTTGTTTACCAAAAGTGTCTTGGCCTGCACTGTACCGCATTTGCATATGTATGGGGAAAGCAGTGCACTGAGCCGAGATAAGTATCCATGGGCCATAGAGATGACTGCTGGCTATCACCCGCTTATTCCTTGTATGTGATGAGAAATGCTTCCTGCCAAAGGACTACAAACTGAGCATGGGAAACATCCACTGCTTTTGATTGATCAGCCTTTGTGCATATTTTATCTCAGTTTAGAGTGGGGTTGACACCAGATGTCTACCAAGCCTGACGCTGGTAGCTACAGGCCTGGCTAGGCTAGCTGACTGGCCCCTGTTGACCACCTCTGACCCCTAATCTTAGACCTTCATACAGGAGTAAGCCTATGTAATGGGCCACACCAACTGCCACTCTCCCTTAAAATGTGCATTTTATCCGTTCAGTGTCATTGGTACCTCCTTACCTGTTTTCTCTGTTGTTATTGTGAAAAGAATACTTAGCCTACACTCAAATCAGTCACAGACGCTTCTCATCAAAACACAAGCTGACTCTGGAATGCTTCCCTGCATTATCTTTGGAACTGCACCAAATTGGTATGATCCGCAGTGCAGGCCAAGTTCACATATAGCCAAATTAGCAAAGCGACAAACTATGCGGACGTCCGGAGAGCCCCGGCAGGGGGGCACGCAAAAGCACACAGGCACAAACCCCAACTCCAGGCCCCTCTAGGGTTCAGAGGCAGGAGAGAAGAATGGCCCATTCACGCCAGCCGCAGGTAAACCCGGGAGGTGAGAGTGGTGGCTGTGACAAACGCCACACGCCTACAGAGGCAGCAGCAGTCTGTAATGAGGAAAACATTCACGTACAAAGAAGCCCTGTGGTCACCACTGTTTCACACTACAGGCCGTGTGTACAGGCCCAGCCACAACACAATGAAGGGAAATCCAAGAGCAAACACCTTCCAGCAACAAAAGAACACTGCTAACAGGTGTTAACACCACTAACAGGGTGGGTATGTTCAAGCCCTGGGAAAGTATGACTTTACAGGTTCCACACTGGGTGGAGTTACTATGTGCTGTCAATCACTGACTTGATTAGGCCAATAAAAAGTACCGCTCTTGAGTAAAGTGTCATGCCAGTGTGATCAACCTTGGCGCAGACATCACTGGACTCCACTTGTTCCCAGTCAACACACTGTATCACATTCCCATCACGTTGCTGTAATGTTGTGGCAAGGTCACTCATGTTACTGCTCACACCCCAGCAACATGAGGAAAGTGTTATGGGATAGGCGGTCTCCAGTTAACAAATAACCAGAGTAAAATAGGCCTTTATTGTTGGTTTAGAGTTCCCTCGCTGTCCACAATGTGACACATGAAAACCAACAGGGATTCCATCCCACAAAGGACTTTGCAATGAACATAGTGTGCCATTACACCAGGTCTGACACTGACAGACAGCTCCTTTTGTTCTATAAAATGAATCTGGACTTAAATGATGTTATAACAAAGAGCTGCCCCAGAGCCATCTCTGAATTCACTCTGGGGGCCTCTATCATGGGTTGCCGCCCCCATAAATATTGCATGGTGGTATTGCGGAACACGGGGTACGAGTTAATCTGTTTCCATAGCGACCCCTCCACATTCGCCCCCGGAGGGAGCCCGGCAGGCCGCGGTCCACCGACCGACGGCGGTGAACGCCACGGAAACGCAACCAGGTCGGAGTCGTTTGGGGGAGGACAGAGTGGGACAGGCATTCCTGTCGAAGGAAATGCAGATCCTCTGTGAGAGTTCACAAGGAGAGAGAGATAGATAGAGAGAGAGAGAGAGAGAGAGAGAGAGAGAGACTGATTTTCCAGAGCAGAGCAGACAGCGATGGAATGTGTATGATTTCAGCCATGCATCTCCATGTATTCATGCCAACAGTAATGTCCCAGGAGATCACAGTCATTTCTCTCCTGAGTCAACGGAGAACAAATAACTGAAAAATTCTGAAAACAAAACAAATAATGAAATCATTTCTGCACCAACAACCAAAAACAACCTAAACAAATTTTGAGCAACGGCACCAATATTGCTTCAAATTGTTCTGTGCACATACATTATTATGAACATTCTTATACAGTGTGCAGGTTCTAATGAACCTATTTCCAGTTATCTGTATGAACAGAAGTCAGTGCATAGTACCGAGGCAAAATAAAAGCCACTGTTGCAGATTGCTTCCTTTTTTAGCTGTGGCGCCAAACTCATTTCAGAGAGCACTTTCATCTGCAAGAGTTTAAGATGATAATCTGAGTCTGAAATAGCATCCAAGGAGGATGTATGATTTATGAAGCCAGGCAGGCCAGACAAATCAAACCTGAACGCTGGATCTGTCTTAAAAGGCGAGCACAACAGCGTAATCCACAGCAACGTCCTTCTCTGTAAGAAGATTAAACAGGCTTCTCTCTTGATTTCTGGCTTGGTTTTTTCCAGCCCTCTCCGTGCCCTGGTTGAGTCATTCTGGCCCCCGCTCCTCTGGCCTGGTGCGTCTCAGCCCTCTACTCTCTGAAGCCCAGCACATCCTGGCCCAGTGGGTGGGAGACTCAAAGTCCTTCCTCCAAATGCACATCAAGAACAGCACTAAAGGAGAAATGATTGATCTGGGTTGTCTTGGTGCAAATGCCTCTGGTGCAAATTGTCTTAAACACTGCAGCTGTATTCTTGAGAGAATATGCCTCAATGAAATAAACGTTGGCCAAACAGAAGAGTTAGGGTACAGCTTTCAGTTATGCTTAAGTAATATGAAACATAACCTGGGTTTGAATTCACAGGGACTGCTGATGTAGAGAATGTTGAGAACAGTACCAGCTGCATGCCCCTGCTGTGTTCATTTGTCATTTGGCTGAAGCTCGGCGAAGCTGGGTTTGGTTAGCGCAGTACTTGGATGGGACGCTGGACAGATGCTGGAAAATAGAGCCAAAGGACCAACAGGGGGCACTCCTCCCCCTGTATCAAGTTGAAATGGATGCCAAGGAACAGTGATGGTGACACTGATGCCCTGCCCTACATTAACAGATACTACATATTTGGAAAAATAGGCACCGAAGTTCAGTCATGAGCAGGAAATCACTGTTGAAAGTAGGTTAAAGCAGACAGACAGGCTTTGGAGGCTTTTCCCAGCTGGGCCAGGCTTGGCACTGCTCCGCCAGTGGAGGAAGGGGTACCGGAGTTCCCAGGGAGAGTGGGGAACTTGGGAGAACTCCAGTGTGACCTACAACAGCACTGGAGCGCACACCTGGGCAGACTCCCCAGAGAGACCTTCCTGAGCCATCCTGAGCAAACACAGACCCATATTCTAGAACGACCTACGCAGTGAAGCTCGTCTACACAGTGTGGAGAGCAGAGGACAAGGGTTCTACAAGAGACTTCAGGTTCAACAGACACCCCAGTAACAGCCTCTCCTTACAACAATCTGGCCCTCCCTGGTCCCCAGCACTTAGTCACCTGCAACGACACATAGTATCCCAAGGATTAATTAAGCAGTGAACGTTTTGATAGGTAGAGCAGGACCACGGACCTCGGTTGCCATGGTTCTCACCTCATAGTCTCACATGGTGCAAAATGCAACCTCCCACACTCAAGAGGTCACCCCTCCCCCCTAGCTGGCACGTCAAACGCTGAAATGGCGCGTTCTTTGGGTCGACCGTTTCCAAGGCCGTATCCCTGCTCTTGCTGCAGTTCTGAGGCTGCTGAAAGCAGGCCTCCGCCGTCAGCTGGTGCGGCCGTGCTGAAACAGCACACTCCGCTTTTCCCCTTCCGTGCAGTTTCATAATGATCAAACCACTGTGAATGAAAACAACCGCCGTCTCATTCCCAGGGAGAAACACGCTACTTCAAAGAACCCAGCTACACATACCACATTTTCACACTGCCTCTGCAATGCTGAACAAACACCAAAGGGCAAGGAGCTCATTTGTCTCCCAGTTTGTGTCAATTTGAAGAGAAAAATGCTGTACAGGAAAAGCAGTACCCAAACATTTGCAACTTCGGGAAAGAAACAGGCGAGGGAGCAGAAATGATACGTCCCCAGTTCCACCGTGCTACAAACACGTTGTGCGCTGAGATAGGGATTATCAACACGGCCACAGCTGTGGGATCGCACCCTGTGAGGTCACAGGAGGTGCGTCATGTGATTAACATGGCGTTTGTTCTGATTGGATGCGGCAGTAAAACCTCACTGCGTGTAAGCATGGAACACAGTGAAAGGAACTATGGGTCAGGGAGCTGTTGCCCCTGTAGCACGTGGGCCTGACCTCCATAACCACAGATGAATTATTCAGCCACGCTTATCTCGGCCCTATTTATAACTCTCACTTCGTAAACACTTTATGAGGATTTTTTTAGGCCTCTTCCGGGGTAAGTCTCTACTTCCCAAATGTCTTCAAGAGCCGGATCAGTAAATCATACAACCTAAGAAATACATTATATATTAAAACTATTATATATTAAAACTGAAATTTATGCATATACAGTACATTGTAGTTATGAAAATGACAATGTAAGAATCATGCAATATGCTAAGAAAAATCATTTTGACTTCACTAGCACCATGTATGTCCAACACTCAATCAAGTACAACAACATGTCATAAGTCAATAAAAAGTTTTTTGAATGCAGTGAATCTTGATGATTACCAAAGCACCTAGCACATGCAGTATTTTCAGTTGCACTGTTTAGCTAAGCACCTGGATGAGAAAACCACTGCTCCAAAACAGATGTGCAAGCAAGGAGACGCATCTGCTTCTAAGCAAGATGGGGACAGTGCAGACAGCCAGAATTCTGCAGACAGTCACACACAGTCTGGCAATGACTGCTCCCACTTGTGACTAGAAATAAAAGCATTCCTGCTCTGGATAACTCTGCTCCAGAACAGATCACAATGAGAAATCCACACTGCATTGTGTTGCTTTGAGTGGGGCTTCAAAGGCTTCCCACTTTGTGCCACTTCAGCTGATCAAGCCCTCTTCACCAATAAAATCTCCTTCCTTCCTAGTTACAGTAAGCAGGTGTCATGTCTCATGTGACTTGAACATTTACTGTTTGTCTCTAAGGTACTCAAGCTGTAGTGGTCAGAACAGTGGAGACATTGGCAATCCTCCCATCACAGACTGAAGACCCACCTCCTCATGGCTGCACCTACCTACCCAAGCATGGTCTTTCGTTCCCCTTATATGTAATTATATATGTGGAAGTGTATGTCAGTGTTGTGCGTAATCATATATGTTCATATATATATGTCATATATAGCTATGTTCATATAGGTTTACTTCAGGGTATGTGTTAGCATTGTGGGCATACAGTCCTGCTGGAGTGTAATTTGCCTTGCACTTGCATGTAGATCTACACACACACTTATGAACACAGCACTTTGTTTGGCACTGACACTTGTTCACATGTGGTTAGTGGTGTCCTGTTTGTATAAATCTCACATTTTCAATCCTTAATGCAATTCAGACAATCTGGTCTCTCCCCCTATCAGGCTCCCCGGTTTCACACGGAAAGATCTGATGAAGAACAACCCATCAGATCAATACTTGGAAAAAAAGCACTGAGGGTTTCAGAGAAGCAAGGCCCTGTGAACGGAGAAAAGCAGAAGAGATCAAAAATGCCGCTCGGAAAGTACACTGCTGCACCGCAACATGACAAAAAGGGACTTTTGATGGAGCAGCAGGACGACACAGAACTCATTGTACTCAATGCTCTGTCTTTGAATAAAAGAGGAAGGAGCAAGTGTGAATTCTGGCTGATCCTGGAATCTGCTCTTCTGCTAGCATGATTGCGATGTCATGGTGCTGAATGCTTGCAGACCTCGAGCACAGCTTCTAGTGTCTGAAAAGGCCCTCCAAGAACGGCAAGCAATAAGGCCTGACGGAAAGGATTTCTGGTCGTTAAGGACAGGAAAGTGCGAGCACAAGCACCTGTTGTATCTGTACACTGAAAAGGAATTCACTGATGATATTAACACTGCTGTTTCATAGGGTGTTATGTGATGTTTTGTCAGTTTCCATCTGTGGAAAGTGCAGACTTACAAAGACAACTACTGGCAAAGACTCAATGCATTAAATCCTAGAAAAGCACTGAGGATAGTCTCTAAAGTGTTTCAAAATAGCCACTGCTTCACCAACCTGCCAGATGATCTTAGACATATTGTTGACATGCCAAGGACACAACAAAAACCAAGACAGAGTCCCACAGTGTTGTATGTAACACACTGGCTTTGGCCCCAGTCAAATGACAGATTAACTGCTGACAACATGCCTCAGGTGTGCCTTCAGCAGACAAAGCATGGCCCAGTCGTTTGACAGAGGGGCAGATGGGAGGTGAAGTCCAGATCTACAGTACAAGTCTACAGTAGCTTAGAACTCACAGCACAGCCTCCACCTGCGGACTTCCTCTCCCATCAGCACTGCGGTGAAATCCGCCCTGACAGCCTGCCCGCTGAACTCATCCCAGAAGGAAATCAGGTCTCAGACACGCAGAGAGGGGTTTTTGTTTGGCTTGGGGTTTTTGTTTGTGTTTTTTTTTTAAATCTGTCTTTGACCATTCGTGCTGTTTTTGTTTTTTTTCAGCCTCTCAGTCACAGTCCCTCTCAGTCATAGTTCCTCTCAGTCACAGCCAGTGGTATGCAGACACCCGCACACAGCCCCCCGGGGAAAGATTACATCACCCTTTTTGGCATACAGGGGAGGTGGGGGTGCTTGTACCCACTCTCCCTCACAATGGCTGTCCCACACGCAAAGCTGACAGCGACTCAATCCCCGGCAGTGAGCTCCCTGAGGGGAGCAAGGGTATTGGGGGGGTGCTGTGTGCGGAGAAGGAGAGCAATAGCAAACGGATGAATTACCCTAAATTCTCATGTAATTTCTGGAATGCCTACAGGAGCAGAAGCCGATGTTTATTTTGTCCATTATTGTTTCTGTGATTCCTCAGAGAGAATAAATCCCCCTCCCAAAGGCCCTGTCAGTCCAAATGGGACATCAGAGCAACATTCCTCCCACATACTGACACAGCTTCAGTATAAAACCCCCATAACCACATCCACTAAATTCAGCCCTGATGAAAAAAATACCATTTCTGCTTACGTACTGTAGGATTTGGCCAGTTCACTAAAGGGCCCAGCTGTAAATTGGTCTGGTTTACTTTTTTTTTTTTTGAAAAGAGAATACTTTGCTGAATTGAGGGAAATGAACACAATGAAACGGCAAAGGTTCTCTGAATACTTTCAATGGTCAGGCTGTGCCATGCTGTTAATGTCATTTCTGTTCCCGATCACGTTGCTGTTTCTGTCCAAACAATTTTCCCACAGCATACAGAAAAAATGCCATTGTGTTTCGTCACAGATACCTCCTCTGTTGATGTGTACTGTACAATGTCATGTTAATAATGGACTATATTTACATAATGACAGAAGCAAGAGATTTTATATTGGATAGACACTGAAGCCCGACAGTTTCTCTTTATTTGGCGTAATTACCAAAATATCGGATTACATTAACATTGTGTAACGTATGTGTCTATTGACTTGCAACCGTATAGGCCTACTGCTGGTGGACGTAAATGAATTGTTTTGAGGGGTTGAGGGGGAATATTTTTATTTAATGCCATAGGATTCCTGAACACAGGGAATTTTTTATATCACAGACACTCTGTTCCTTCAGCATGCACATGGACGGCTTCGTTTAATTTGTGTTGTCAGCACAAAGTATTTACTAAATAACAGCAACATTCTACAATATAGGTGCACGTGCTCCAGATTATGCAGCCTGTTATTACCGTTATGCAACGAAAAGATAAAATACATACTGTCACACAATGCTGCTTCGCGGTGATGTCATGGTAAAGCGTTTGCCCTTATCTAGAGCCCGCTCGAACATCCCCAGCACAGTTAGCGCAAAATAAACGCTCAGTAATTTAAAGACGCCACTGCGATGCCACTTTCCCGCACAACAATTACACAGTTGTAGGCTGTGACAAAATGGAACTGGTAGCCAACGACACCGATAACGACAAATAAAGCGGATTATCGCAGTCTCTCCGGGGCGCGTATTGAAATAATGACAGACTACACACAGTACACCAAAGGGGTTTACTGGCAGCATAACCTGAATAGCCTGACATAAATAGCGAAACCAACAACGCTAGACAGCAGAGGAAGTTGGAATCTACCCGTGTAGCTCACATATATACAGAATAGGCACATCCAAAATCCAGCGACCAGTCATTATCCTTCCTTTTCAGTTTTAAAGCGCAGCGATCATTCATTCGGAATTGATAGGCTAAAAAACGGAGGAAAACAAAGAGGAAAACTCGTGTGATGGGGCCTATAGCTAACATAGCACCTTTTAAAACAGATTATAGCAACATAATTAGGACAACGAGACGAGGAAAACACAGTAAATGCACTTACCCAAAATATTATATTGAAACCAAATATAAAATATTTGATGCAGCAACTGACTTCATGAGCCTTGTAATGTTTTCCTGACATGCTCGTTTTTCATGAACATACGTTTCCCTCCGATACAAAACGCAGCTATTGAGTCATATAAAATAAGTAAGGCAGGTTCAGAGATCCGACGGTTCCTCGACTGGACGGCGGTCCAGCGACGTGTTAAAATCGCTCCGACTGTACTACTCGCGTCTGAATAAAAGAAACATCATTCTCGATGCGGGCACGGTCTCAGAAGTGCTGCCGTCCGAGGAGCTACGAAAAGACAGCTTCTCTGAAAGAGGAGCGCCCTGGTGCTTTACTGTGTGCTGCGGTTTAGAATAACGGAGCCTAATCCCAGAGATGTCACAGATGAGTCCGGTTCATGTGTCCCCCTGACATGGCTGTTCAGTGACAGACTCGGACGGCCACCAATGGGATCTGTGACGGCAGCGTTCTGGGATGGACTTCCCCCACGATTATTATTTAGCGTTTCGATTGAATTGGCTTGGAGGCGGTAAAGAGCCAATGCTTATCGCATCTTTCCGATCACTGTCTAGTATTTCGTGCGCAAATTAAGGTCGGCTTGACCACTATTGGGAGTTCATTGTAAACAATTAGCGCGCACGTCAAATCAGTCGTTGCATCTAGCAAAATGTGATGTATTAATAGTGAATAAACTGCGAGTTTGTGGCACATGTATAAATTTATAGTATGAGTTGCTTTATAATGTAAATATAAAAGAGCAGTAGACCTACGTTGACTGTATTGCAGTGTTCAATTCGGTCCTGATACGTTATATGTTTATAAAACGAGTTATTATTCAGTACATTCTTTGTGTGCACAGTGTACCGTTACAAAAGAATATTGCGTCGAAATGTACACCCCTCTTAAATCTCTAAAGTGCGAGCTGTATGCTGGGAAATGTAAAATGGAAATATGCAAAAGCTCAATAAGAATCACAATGAGCACCCTCATTATTAGAGGACATAAACAAGTACATTTTCACATATTATCGCTTAATAGAGATGGGTGCCTACTGAAAAAGTGTTGCGCTCCAGGGCAGAGCAGCAACACCCGACCCAGAAGCTGAACCTGCAGTCTCTAGGTAACATGTTATTTTAGGGGAGAGGGGGAAAATTTTGCGGTGGATTAAAGGTAGGAATCCTCTTCTTCAAACAAGATTTCAAAATGGATACCAACTGAGCAAAAACTGACATGGGACAAAGTCCATTCTGACCCGTGACCTCACATTAATTATTTACGGCCAATAAATGACAGAAAGATGGAAAAAGTGCTCCAGGTTTACAGCTCTACCTGGTTATGAAACCTTTAAATTACATCTAGGAAGGAGAGGGAAAGCAGGGTACTGATGGCCGGTAGAGGGCAGCAGAGTCTGGTAAAGATATCAATGTATAGGCAGACATCAGGAGACAATCATTGCCTAGTCAAAAAAAATCCCATGAAATAGACCACGTTTTTTTAGTTTATCTGCTTATGCATATCTGCGGCACATAGGCCGAGTATTAGCTACATGCCTAGATCCTCCGTTGCAGCGTGTTGGGGCTGGGGTTTTATCCGTGATGTCATCAAATCTCTTGTCTGATTGAATAAGCATCAATGCTTACGGCTGATGGCTCCATCCGTAAGAATTTAAGTAGCCCATAAGGCATACCATTTCTAAACACATGATATTATAGACAACGCACACGAGACAATTAGAGATGACAGAAACTTAGAGATGACAGCAATCCACAAATCCTAACCAATCCTCTCTATAGTCACCAAATCAATATCTTAAGTCGGACAAAAAATCTCTACATTTTATTGTGTTACTATAGCAAAGGCAACCCAGTTGGTTATTAGTGGGTGATTTTTCTCTCCACTGCACAGAACAGTGGAACTCAGAATTTTCCCTCAGAACACTCATATGATATCTACATTTATTACTTCTTTACAAGAGTATAAATAGAGACTAATAAATTAATGTATTGCATGAACATACAGTTAAGTGCCTGTATATAGCTTGGCCACTGTCCACTGCATGATCAGCAGTGATAATGGTTACATTTATATTTACATTTATTCATTTGGCAGACGCTTTTATCCAAAGCAACTTACAAGTGAGGTACAACACAACACAAGCAAAAAACCATACAGAGTTAAGAGGCTAGATGCAATTTACAGGCCCAAATCCCAGGTAGGGCACTGATATTGTTCCCTTCAATTAGATACATATCCCAAATTACTTGAGAAAGTATCCAGCTGAATAAAATGTATAATATACAGTATGTAAGTTGCCGTGGAAAAGAGTGTTGGCAGAGAAAATAAATAACATACTGTAATGTTATGAGAAGCTTGTGGAAACATGACTAGAATAACATGTGGGCTTACAAGGAGATGTGAGGGGCACACTGTGGAGAAAACTTCATGCAGTATGGTTGCAGTGCATTGTGGGATCACTGTCTCTGCCCCCTCTGTTCTCCCTGCAGTCCAAACAGAGAGGGCAGGAGCTGCCCTACGTGTGAACTGCAGTGCTTTGATGTGGCAGGATTAGTGCTAATCAGCGTGACAGTGTGGCACACTGACACACACACACACACACACACACACACACACACACACAATGAGCGTCTGCGTTTCACGTTAGCTCTGGGAGCATTAGATCACCCTATCCATAGACCTCCCACCCTTCATTCGAAGAGGAGACACCCAGCTTTCCTGTTAAACTGCCTACTAAACATAACCACAGAAACTCTGTGAATGCAGCATCTATCACCACGTGATTCACCACAGTGATTATCATGTTTATCCTAACTTATCATTATGAGGCCTAGCTCTCAGTACAAATAACATTGATTACAGTCACAAAACAAAATGTTAAAATCACTAAATGTTTCACTACTGTTTCAATAATAACACATTTCTCTTTCATACAAGTTAATATCCATGTTAAATGCAAGCCAAAGCAGTGTAGCAGCCAAAGGTGAAATAGTTTAAGTACAAGAGTTATAAATACAGGGGAGAAGGCTGCATCATGTGAGGGCATGTATAAAATGATGTTAGACCAGATAAATTCTGGAGGACCGATAGAAACTTGTTTTCATTTAACTGTGTCGTTTTATTTAGTCTTCAGCCACAGTGCTGGTGCTGTTTGATCTTTGACTTCACACAGTGAATGAGGCTGTTGTGTATTCAGGCTGACAGAACTCTGATTCCCTCCTCTTGAAGAACTAGCTCACATCCAGCCGGTAATTCAAGACTAATGGAATCCCGTCGATCTGCTAGCTTGTCAGGTCAAATTAGCCTTTTTAGCATCTTTCAGGACCTTTCCAGCATCTTACATCTACCTGCACAGTCATGCCTGGTCCAGCCACCCAGTCTGCATGAGAGCAATAAAAGGAGCACTCAGAAAGAGGACTGATTTTTAAAATGAGCTTACGGTTGCTTCCTTTCATTTCTGAATGGCAGCCAAAGACAGAAATAATTATCACTAATTTGTTCTTCAATCACTAGTGCTATTCTGTTCACATTATTTAGCAATAGAGTTCTGTTTTGTGCTCTGCGGCCATTCTATTCTGCTTCCCAGCATTGCAATCCCCCCACAACAATATACACATCATTGGTACCCCATGTGACGCTGACGTCTCCAAATGGCTCAGGGATGCCAGACCATTTCTCAGGATTCCACATTTAGAATCTGGTCAGGAGAGTCCTCATACCCTCCTGACGTCTTCCATTTTCTCCCAACTACCCATGCACATTGAACAGACAGGTCCCCACCAGAGTCCTGTCAGGATGTGAGCTGGACCTTAAACCCAATGGCTGTAGCAGTGTGGTTAGTTCCAGCAGAACTGTGTGTCCAGAGTGGCTGCGTTCACACACCGCCCCTCCGGAGCGCTCCAGGGCTCAGTGCAGCCTGTGGCTCAGTTTGCTCTGTGCCCCTCTGTGGATCATGCCTTCTGGCAAAGTGAGCACAGAGGAGCACTCTGGAGCTGGAAGCACAGGAA
Source organism: Megalops atlanticus (assembly GCA_019176425.1). Classification (NCBI taxonomy): domain Eukaryota; kingdom Metazoa; phylum Chordata; class Actinopteri; order Elopiformes; family Megalopidae; genus Megalops; species Megalops atlanticus. Next base: position 19,129,737 of record CM032894.1, read on the forward strand.
GTACATCCCTTCGAGTTCGCCGCGGGACCATCTACTGTTACGGCGGTAACAACAACAGGGAACAGGAAGTAAACAACAAGGACTGTGTGCGCATTTGTTTTGCAGGGTTCTGCGCTGCTGTATTCAGTCATAAAAGGAGCTGATGACCACACTCAGAGGGGGATGAAATGCTAGCCAGTGGAAGTGTCACCAGGCCTTAACATTAGGCTTTTAGGTTAAACACGGAGCATTTTTGTCATTGCTGTGGTGCAAAATGAGAAAAAAGAATCAGTTAAGCGACACCAGGGACACAAAATGAATCATTTTGAATTGATTTGGAGGCTAAAACACACATTTAGTCTAACAGAACAAGATGGTGAATATGAAAAAAAATACAATTTATCTGCAACATCCTTGTGTCACATAGTTTATCAATTTCAGGGAATTCAAAATCAAAGACTGGTGCCTAGTCGTTTACAAAAGAAACTAATCAAAGGGATTAAAAATGTCTAATTGAGGTTAAATGTGTATTGGCTCAGAATAAGTATGCTTGAATACACACACATGGGGTGTCGTCAGGTATGATGTATTACTAATTAGACTAAATCTCCTTGGTCTAATTCATTTTTAAGAAAACTGTCACCCTAATTGCATATTGCTCCATCTAAATGAAGTCACCATATCTGCTTAATCAAAGACTGTAAGATACAGGAGTTTACAACCACGGATCATAATAGGTTTAATTAAAATTGAATGTTTATTGGGACTGAATAATTATTTCGGATGTCTAAATGATCTTCCCATGCATGCCACTCATATTGAAGATAAATCAAAAAATGTAGCTGCAAAATTTTATTTCATATATAGATATATCACACTGTGTATGTATTGTTTGATCACTATCAAAATTGTTTGAAAAAGTACTTTCAGAATCAGAAGAGCGTGAATTTTTATTCATAGATACTACATTTTGTTCACTGATACTGCTATTTCAATTTCATTATAGTTGTTTTAAATATTGAGGGTAAAGGTGTCACAACGTCTTCGCCTGTAGTCAAGTAAATACAAGATAAATTACTCTTATCCCAGCAGAGGGTTTAATAGATGTGTAACACTATGTTAATTGCACCAATACACATAAACAGACACCACAATAAACATTGTCTTAACCCCAATAAAGAAATTTACATCAAAGGCAGGCTTTTGGAGAAGGACTATTGATGTGACAAAGGGGCTGAGTTAAGCACGTGCTTTATCATAATTAAAATCTCTAAAGCGTTTGGTAGGGGGAGACTCCCCACAGTCACCGGTCGAGATAAAGATGCTCCGCTGCCCCGAAAAAAAGACAGTGTCTTTCAGTGAGTTACGGTTGGAGCATCTATAGCGTTATCTTGCTCTTACTCAGAAAAGCGCACCAACAATGTTTCTATTACCTGTAACTTTACTTTTGGTGAGCGCCATACCGAGAGAAATTCACGGATGGAGCCTTCGAAGCCGATATCTCGGAAGCAAACTGGGGGAGCTGCAAAGGAAAGCCGGGTCTTACGCAGTGTCGGCTAGGGATCTGCAAACCGGCGGCAGCGCTGAGCATCTGAGGAAAGCTATGGAAGAGCTTGTCAACCACACTCGGCCTGCTGACGGCAGAACTGTCCGCAGCGGTAGACCCGCCTCGGCGAGAAAGTTTAGCGCTGCGATTCACCCAGCTGATGATCATGCCCTCGGCGGACTGAGACCGACGCCTCTCGCCGATGCCGGTCCCACCTACAGCCCTCCGCTGAAAAATGCCAAGAAGTTCTGGAATCACTTCATGTTCAGGAGAAGATCCGACTTCCAGTCCATCATACCCATCAGAAACAACGAAGTGCACCAGGAAAAGTGCCGCGCGCTTCCCTTTTTACAGGTAAGAACAAATCATCAATCTGAGTTTTATGCAGCAGTATAAAATAAATTTTCTACTTAATTTACATCAGGCCTACATCATTGACATTTAGCTCTTATCCAGAGCGATTTACATCAAACACAGGTTTTTACAATGTTATCCATATACACAGCTGGATATTTACTGAGTCAATTATGTGCCCCCGTGGGGAATCGAACCGGCGACCTTTTGGTTACGAGTCCTGCTCCTTATTTTAATGAAAGGCTGTAATAATTTACTCAAACCAAAGCTTACTCATTTAATTCCAATATATTTAAAGTCATGTTAAATTACGCCTATTAAGTATTCGCCAACGCCGTCTCTCATTTTAGAGCGTGGCTCACGAAGGCTGCGAGACGGTCGTGCTGAAGAACCACCTGTGCTTCGGGAGGTGCAGCTCCGTGCACGTACCCAGCGGCGAGGACGGCCGCTACACGTTCTGCTCCTACTGCACGCCCGTCAAGTTCACACGCAAGACCGTCCAGCTGAAATGCGCCGGCGACACGCAGGTCACCAAAGTCGTGACGATGGTGGAGGACTGCCAGTGCGAGGTGCAGCGGGGAAGGCACTCGCACCATCACAACGGACCCGTGCTGATCGACCCCAGCCTGTTCGGCAACCAGGCTTAAAGGGAAACCGTGCGTCATGCATCCCCAACGGACACAGAAGAGAGATAGTTCCTAACGTCGTGTAAAAAATTACGTCGCCGTTTACTATCACTGTTGCCTCAGATTCTGTACTGGGGCAAGAGTGATTTTGTTTGCCAAAATGGCCTGAAATGACAATGCCAAAAACTGCACAAAACTGATCTTTCAGCCACTCAAGCCTACAAATGTGTACTTTTTAATCTCAATCACTGTAAAGTTAGATTTAGTAATAAAATGTTTGCTAAATTAAATGTGATTCACTTTTTTCTTTGTAGTTGACTGAAGTACAACACCAGTCAAAAGTTTGCTTATTATTACCATTTTTACCAACTGAGCTGGAGATAGTGGGGCCCCAAATAGTTTTGACACACCAGTATTAACATCACTCATTCAGCATCCAGGCTTCAGCATCTTCAGTGTCTGTATGTTTGTGGACAGTAATGTGCATGTTTGTTTTACTGCCTCACAATTCACTGTGATTATTAAGCCTCCATAAATAATGCATAGTGCAGGGGGGTGCATCTAATACCAGACTCATTTTGATTCTATATAAATGTGTTGATTTAATATACAGCTATAGCATAAGTGTCCATTTGTAGAAGCATGATTTTCATATCATCCCCCAAAAGCTGTATGTTAGCATTTGATCAAGAAATGAAAGACTGGTTTCACAGACAGGGATTAATCTTAGACCTAGACTACGAACTTCCTCTCCTTGAAAATCTCCATTAATAGAAATGTCTTAGTCTGCAACTAGGCTTAATCCTTGTCTGTGAAACCGGCCCCAAAAGTCTTAAAGGCTCACCTGAGTTAACCTGCTCACATTCCCTTTTGGCACATTCACACAGACAAAATGTTTGGCCTGTGTTATCAGTAATGGGCTTGTTCCCCATTACTGATAACACAGCTTGACAGAGTTCATTGCACCAATCCTGGATTGGCCACTGGTTTCATTTGGGACAAACACCTCATTTCGGTTTTACTACTATGAGGAGATGGTGTAAAAAGCCAAACAAATGGGAATGCTCCACATGACTCCGCTGGGAGGGAGACACCCCACGTGAGCACACACAAAACAGATGGTGAGGGCAGCTTTGATCCCCAGAGGAGTGACAAATTCCAACAGGACAGATGACCCGGCCACACCTGACTACACTACTTACCTGATCTAAAACTGCAGTGTACTCCTGCAATGTCTTCTACAGCTGTACCTGGCCAAGTGGAAAGACCTATTGCAATTAAACCATAGAGACAACAACAGAAATAAGGCAAATGACAAAAAAAATTAATGAGAAATGTGGTTTAGTCACATTACATTTCAAGCATTTTCCCTTCGAAAGGAGACTGAGGCTAGACCATATACTGTTACATCATATCATGTTTTCTTAGCAGACATGCTTATCCAGAGTGACTTGCATAGCAGAAATTTTTTTAAATTGAGCTAAAGACTTTGAGCTAAAAGAAATTTGTTTCTTAGACAAATATAAATTGTGAAGTTGATACCTATGTATGAATTTCTTTACAAAAAATACTCTTGGCTACTTTGAAGAATCTAAAATATAGTTTTGATTTAACATTTTTTACTTCATACTGTTTACTTCATACTTCATATACTTTTCACAGTTTTGATGCCTTTGCTATTGTTCTAAAATGTGGAAAATTGTAAAAATAAAGAAAAACCCTTCTATGACTAGGTGTTGACTGGTACTGTATGTGTTTATAATTAACTGCAAAATATTTTATTGACATTTCTTCTATTATTTTTAGATGGCCCACACTAATTTAAGATTATAAACACTGCAGATTTAATCTGTTCCATAACAGACTTGTTACAACAAACATTGCGCTGTTTTAGAGATTAGAACAAGCATCTTCACACAGCTATCAGTGAATTGATGTTTATGTCAAAACACTGAAGAAGATGTGGCAGTCATATGTTTGTGTGCTTGTTGATAACGTGACATACAATAGAGAAGCTCTACCTAGAGGAACACCTGTGCACATTCATTGACAAGGCTGACAGTCTTCAATTAGTTTTACAAATAATATACAGTAAGATCAAAAAGAGAGTAACTGGATTATTTGACTGGGAAGCTAACATAATGTAAAATGTCTAAATCATGTAAGCCCAATATCAGCATCAATCAAAAAAGTGAATTACCTTCAAGCATGATTTTTTTAAAGTCACAGTTTAACAATACATCACACATACTTTGAGTGCAAGGCATCCATCTGGTGGTAAAATTAAGAACTGCTATGAACTGTATAGCAAATGATCATTACTGTAGTCACCAGCTCAGTGGTAAACACCCAAGATTCCGATTGTTACCTGGCCAGACTGGTTGTGGGAGCACATGACCTTCCAGTAATAAGTGACTATGGCACTGCCAGGTAAGAAAAATGTCTAACCAAGTTTCCCCAATAACTCAGCCTGTATGGTCTTCTTCAGGAATTCAATCCTGTTCCCACTGGAGGTAATTGAATATCTACATTTAGGTAAATAATTATGGATGTTAACAAATGTCGAGTTCTGCCCATCTCCAGTAAAACACTAGGACCGTGGAATCCCTTCACCTCGATCTAATCCAAAACCAAAAGATTGTGATGAATGCAAACAATGTAAAAACAGGATCTGTAACACGCACCTGTTACTTTCACTTTCATGTTTGTACCGATGAAATTGTTTCACAGTAATTTCCATATAAATTCATCCCTGAGCTGAAATAGTTTCACAATGGTTTCCAAAAAATTCAATATTGTGCATGAAACAAACAGATACCCCCTCACTCTGCGTTTGCAATGTGAATTTATGCCTTCTGAGCAGGGTGCGAAATACAGGGGGTCTTGTAAATTTAATCATATTTACAATCTGCATACAGTTCTGTGTCCATCTCCATACCGACTACTCTTGTTTGAATTACTCATGAACTCGTCATTGAATAGATATGGAACACATATCACAAGAAAGAGCGGAACCAGAGCTTAAGATAGAAATTTTTTCAATCTCTAGCCTATGTTTGCTGTGACTGAATTGTGATAGACCTGCTGTGCATAAGGTGAAAAGTTGTACAGCGGCACACAAGTGTGCGTGTGTCGGGTTTGAGTGTGTGCTGTGTGGATTCTGTTGCAGGGCATAGTTGTTGTGGTTGTGGGAGTGGCCTTATTGTTAACGATGTAAGCCTTGGTGATGTGTGTGCAAAGCGTATATAGCCTAGTTGATTGCCTCGGCTTCCATCCATGAAATCTTGTATATTGCGAATTGAGTCTGTGCAATACTTCAGCATAACACTGGAGCCCTAGGTAGGGGAATACCTGCCAACACCCCCGTTTTTCTTTGCTTTCGCCCATATTTCAAGGCCATCTCCCACCGCCCTCCCGTTTTGTTGTTTCTCCCAGGAAACTCCCATAATTTCCATGGCAAACTTTATTATGAATAATCGTCATACACGGATCCATAAGTTTTGTATGTTTGTCTGACGTTACCCAAGTCACCAGATCGTCTATGAAATACAAACTACACACACAATCCACATACTACAAACAATTATTTATTTACTTATTTACTATCCAGCCCCCCCGGCCAAAAAATCTCCCGTATTTTGAAACCTTAATGTTGGCAGGTATGGGTAGGGGGAACCCCCCGATTGCCACCGGGTATTTCGCACAATGCTTCTGAGAAAACGCTTTTGTGGCTGAACCAGTTCAGTTCAAGTTCACTTCAGTTCAGTTCAAGTTTGCAGACTGAACATTATGAGGGCCCAGCTTTTAAAGCAGGCCTGCTCAAATAATAGCAGTGGGACTGAGGCCGTATTCATTTCCATCAATGCCAGACACACATTTCCCACTCATATGAGCGGCCTCATTACTGGGTATGTAAATCAGACAGAAACCAGAGGGAGGTTACAGTGAGAAACTATTCCTCCTCAAGTACGAACAATGTGTAACTTTCTCTGACAAGGAGGTGCCCTTTATTTGACGCCTTATATGGTTAGCATGTGAAAAAAAGAAACAACGGAAGTATTCTTTGGTACTGTTGTTTTTAGTACCGTTTCATAAAAAAGCAACTCAGAAAAGAGACATTTTGACTGGCTCTTTTGATATATACAGCAACTTGACACATAGTCACACCCAAGCACTTTATCAGTGTCATGGTACAGTCTGCAAACTGGTCAGGGACTTTGCCTTCCCAGAGATTTAAATTCTTCTACGTGTCGTCCTATCTCTGTGGAAAACCTTATCTGTATGAGATGGCCTGGTTGGTCACATGTACAAAGGGCAAGCAAAACACTTGCAAAAATGATTGCCAATTACATTTTTTCATATCAAAATGAAGCCAATTTACTAAATGATTTGGGCTACATTACCTCACACAAACTGAGCAATCTTTATTTCAAAGGAGATTTAGTCAACTGTGTTATAAATTGTATAATTACACAATTACAGATAGATATATAATAACCTATTGTTAATTGAGAATTATTTTGACATGGTATGAAATCAGTTCCTAAAACACTTACATTTACAGTATGCAACACAATTCATTAATTGCACAGGTTTTATTGTTTCTTCATTGTTAATAATGTGACTATAGATCACCAAGTGAACACTGAGTGAAACTAGGAAGCTCAAATTCATTATTCATGCTCAAATTCACGGGACAGCCAACCCCGTGATACCGAACACAAATACAAATGCATGAAATGGCGAAATACTCCTGGGAATTCTCTTTTTAATTAAATCTGAATGACGACCACCTCTTATAAGGCCGATCACCTCGATCATATTGGTCAGCTATACATTACTGGTGTTTCCGTAAGATCACACAACGAAAGTAAAATTAAAAAAAAAAAAAAAAACAAGTTTATTTCTGTTCCACAGCGTTGAACACTGGAGTTTACAGTCAGTTGACGTAACATTCCCGTTTCGAGAGCTCCTCCCATAAGGCACGTACACCCAGTCTGTGACGTGCGGAAAACGTTCCCGAAACGCGAAGAAAAGTCAATGCCGTATTTGGATTGGTGGGTTGGTTCGCGCCCCGCCCACCTGGGGGATTGACGCATGAGAAGATAAAAGCAAGACGTGCGTAGTCAGGTCGCCATTTTAAACTTGAACAATACAACAGAAACAATGAACTAGTATCGGTTGCTGTTACTCGACGATCATGTATTTTGGGGATCTAAACACACAGAGGTCGCAGAAAATGGATTATTCGTTCATTTCGGAAAACACACCGATTTGTCTTCTGAAAACGTTGACGATTGTTGCTGAGAAGCAGGTGCATTTGAATCGAAGAGCGCCTAATCTTCGCTGGAGTGATTTCCAGGCTACTGGCTGAGACTTTGAAATGCGGTAAGACGGGCTGTTTGTACTTTTTCTTTGCGCCCCTATAGTGTAAACACTTGGTTAGAGATAAATTGTTTTCAAAGAACCCAGCTGGTTATCCTTATTAATGATCTAAATGGCTAGGTTATTGTAACGTGAGCGATATTGGAAAGAAACTGGGGAATTTCCCCACCATCTTGTAACGTCAGTGATATCGTTATTCTCGTTGGCTTGGTAACGTTAAACATAAACTAAATTTCCTCAACTTGCACAACTGCTTTGTTACACAATTTCCTTATTCTCCGTCATTTAACTGGTTGAACCTCAACGTAAAATAAGAAAGCGCACTATGTGTATTTTCTGTAGGCAAATAACGCTTACAAATGTTTGCCATCTTACCGACCGCCCTCTTTGTCATTTTCTCACGTAGCTGTCTCGGTAGCGATCTCAGTATCTCAACAAGTAAAGAGCATGGCAGTTATGTTGGAGGTGTGTTTAGCTACAGTGGCGTATTGTGGGATGTCCGTTTTAAATTGGATTCAGGAAGTTTACCAGCTTTATCATTTGAATGATGATTTTATTTTTTTTTTTTTTTATTTTTAAATGGTTTTATCTGCAAGTTTTGGTTAAAAATATGGATTCAGGCAGTTCACCAATTTTCTGATTATAATGTGTTTTTTCCTCATCAGAATGAATGTGGCAAACATGGCCCCTTCCACATCTCACAGTCCCTTCCCGTGCCCCCTGTCCTACGGACTGCCGAGTGTTATCCTTTCCGAAAGTTTGGTGCCTTGTCCTTCACACCAAATGACACTGGGTCTTCTTCCCAACAAAATGTCAGAAGCGGAGACGAGACGAACGGAAGGACTGCCTGTGTTCCGGATTCTTTGCAAGGCCCTGCGGTACCTGCGGGCAACGCTTTTCAAGATCCTGGACCGCTGTGGGGCTGTCATGGAGGCCCTCCAGTTTGCCGTGTCCCCCTCCCTAGCCCTGGATGTCCTGGCGGAGATGGGCCTGGGAGAGGAGTCTATGTGGGAGTCCGCGGAGGAGAAGAGGGGGCCCACAGGCCAGGGGTGGATGTGGGCCCCGGAGGTGAAAACGCTGGACGAGGAGGACTTTTGGGCCCCGGATGTAAAGACTCTGGAGGAGGAAGAGCTGTTGGCTCCAGATGCGGATGTGTTGGAAGAGGAGGAGCTTTCGGTCAAAGGGGAGCACGAGTGCCTGGAAGACGAGGGCGAGCTCGACCTCGCGGAATGGCTGGAGTGGGATTCCGGCTCGGAGCTTTCCGAGGACGAGGGCGACGACCCGCACAGTGACTGCGACAGCCCCTCGGACGCCGTCCCTGATCTCCCCCTCGCGCTTTTTGGCAAGAGCCCCGTTTCCCGCCCCACGCTCCCCAGTCACAGTCTGACATCTGAGGGGGAGCAGGAGGACGACAGCGAATCGGACTGGTCTGAGGAGGAGGAGGAGGATGACGAAGGCTGGGACGAGGTCTCTGACGCGAACTCCGAGCTCTGGGAATCCTTCCTCCGTAGCGACGACCCGTACAACCCCTTTGGGTTCTCCTTTCCCACTGGAAAGAAGGAAAAGTCCCCTGAGATCACAGAGAGCTGCACAGCAAGACCTTTGCACATCACTGATGGGGGGAGGGCAGCAGAGAGCAAGACAGAGGAGGAGGAGGAGAGGAGCTGCCCTCCACAGGCTGAGAAGAAAGGAAACAAAAAGGTAGAGGGAGGGGCTATTCAACACTTAATTAATGGTGTCACCTTGTTTGTCCCCTTTACTCCTCATTTGCATCATCCAGACACCTCAGCTCTTGCAATAGTGCTGCAATAACCGTCTCTTGGTGATGCGTGTGACTCCAGCGACTGATTGTGTTGAGGGACACAGTTGCTGGGATGAGTCAGTGGGTGTGCTGTAACTCCGAGAAATATGTTGCCTTTTATCAGCCCATATGGCCACAGTAGAGATGAGCCTCTGCTGCAAGGCTGATGTAAGAAGGAAGCCGCCGGTCGATACCCAGAGCCAAGAGATCCATATGCTATTTCTCCGGGGTTTAACTGAGATTATATCACCGCTGCCTAAACCTCCCCAGCCTAGTGCAGTTCCGTGGAGTTTTATCCCCCGAAGCACTGACGAGATCAGTCTAGTAGATTTTATTTGATTTGTAGATGTTGACTATTTTTTCTGAAAGACGGCCAAGTCAATTAACTTGATTGAGTCAGTTTCGTCAGTGAGTCCACAAATTGTAACCAAATTGGTATCCACCCTGTAGTCCCAGTTCCTGTCATGGTGACTCTGCTTGTGAAATGTTTGCTATGTGACCAGGGGTGTGTAAGAGAAGGGTGGTTTTTCACATAAGATCTTGAGATCGGATGTCCTTCACATCCTATTGCATCCCTCAGCAAACACGGAAGCCACATGTCAGATCTTTCACATAACTGACACTGCAGCCCTGCTAAACTTGTGTGAAAACCTTAATATTAAGTCCGTTTGGTGACAGACGTTAAGGTCTTGAATCACTAATGGTTTCGTCTTTCCTGTTCGTGTACCAGGTGAGGTTCAGTGACGTTGTGCAGGTGCGCCCCCTGGTGGCGTGGGCGTTTGCCAGCCGGGCCGCGCGGGACGGGTCCTGCTGGCAGGAGATGGCCAGAGACCGGGACCGCTTCAGGAGGAGGGTCCAGGCGGCCAGCGACATCATCACCCCCTGTCTGCTGCCACAGCACAGAGCCAGAGTGCGGGAGAAGCTCCAGCCGCTGTAAACGCTTTAGTCTAGCTCTGCTGAGCACATAGCCATGCTACAGCTTACATGAATACACTGGACAAAGCATCTGATAAGCTTTTGTGGTTTCCTGTTTTTGTGGAAGGTGTATAAAATTTTGATCTTATTTTTTTTCCTATGTTAACTGTTTTCAGTGTGAACTGGGTTTCACACTTTTGTAGCGCTTATTTAATGTATCTTCTGTTAATGACACTTGTGTGTGTGAAATAAAGTATTTGTCTTGTCTCAAATGTGTATTTTTTTCTGTTAATGATTCGGTGTCAGATCAACACCAGGTGTATTCCTACAGTTAAAGTGTTCCCTGGATGACCAGGAGGGGGTGTCATGGTCAGGCCAAGTCATGACCAAGCCCTGTGCCCAGTGCTCCTCAGTTTTGTATGTGTGTTATACATACACATGCTCAGTATAGCAATTTCTTACATATAAGCACAGGGAAAGAAGGAGAATCAAGGAAATGGGTCCATCATAACAATAAGGCATCACTCTGCATAATGCATTTGAGTTTTTTTCCCCAAATAAATTGATGTGCATGAAATACTTGCACACCATGCGTATTTCCTGTTAACACTGAGTCCCCAGCCAAGCAGTGAGCTGAGAAGGCACACATTTTTAGTTCTCTGTGCCCCATTTGACTTGGAACAGATTTGCATCGAGCGTGCGTAATGCCATCTCACATATGTTCCCAGCTTCTCTGTTACACTGGGAACTGGCAGTACCTGCACGTGCTAATACCTTCCACCTCTAATGCAGTAAGATTCTCTAGATAAAGAAGGGGGAGGAGGGCAGTGGCGTCGCAATGAAGAGCCAAACATCATATAAATGATTTATGCAGACAGCTTTGGTGGTAATCACTCAAATACATTTAAAAACACAAGGTCTGGATGGGTCTAGTAAAATGTGCTGAGAAAGCATTTTGCCAGATAAGCGCTAAGAGGCCGGTGGCCAGATGCAGTGGAGGTTTTGCTTCCCCTAAGGGGCCCCCCTAGTTTGGAGAGGGGGAACACGGGCGTTTGCTCTGGCCTCCCAGCACAGCACTCACTGGGGGGGTGGGTTGCTCATCCCAGGGTTCTGGAATGATGGATGTCTTGGGGCGAAAATCCCTCCCCACAATTACTGCTCCACTCACACAAATCGCACAAATCCTTTCATAACAGACAGCTCCTGGAATCATGCCAAATGCCTCTGGGGGCCCACAGGACAGAGTGCTTCCTGTTTGACGCTTTGCGCTGGTCACCACAGCGAGGGGCCCCCAGGCTGCCGTGGCAACGGTCGGCCTATAGCACGAGAAGGAAGGACACGACAGCAGACATCCCTGTACAGAGCTGAGCATCTATCCAGTGTGTTTATGCTGAAACAAAGATAAAAATTCATCCTATTCAGTCAATTCTAAAAAGTTAACGGATGAAATTGTACAAGTGGTGATTCGTGTTTGCCTAAAGTCAGTGTGTTGGGCATGCATGTTTTTCTTTTATTATATAAATTAGAGAAATAATAATCTTTTTTCCCCTCTCTGAAGAAAAAAAAAATCCAACATCTTAATGACTTCATATATAATGTGTATATACATGTACAGGAAAAACCAGAGGATTGGCAAAAGTCAAGACAACGTCAAGACATTCTTGAGTGTAATCGTTACATTACATTACATGCATTTATCAGACGCTCTTATCCAGAGCGCAATCTCGTGCAAAAGTCAGTCACACCTAAAGAGAAACATTTATCACACAGTTATGACTCCCCACAAATCCCCCATGCCAGCCATAAATACCACCACTCCTGCTTAAAAAAGATTGTTAAACCTTGTAATCATTTATTTCATAAAATAAAATGTAAAAATACAGGTAATATGAAATGTTTTGTTCTTCTATTACAAACATGTCTACAAAAATTGTTTAAAATTATGAAAATAAATATTTCTTTGTGCAATCTGCTGGTGTGTCTTGATCACACGCTGAGAGAGAGAAAGAGAGAAATGGAGGGAGGGATTGTGGCGAGGGTTAAAAAGAGGAGGAGTTTGAAAAGATAGAGAGAGGGAGAGGGAGACGAAGCAGAGCTGTAGGGATTAGGAGGGAGGGGAATAGGGAGAAAAAGAGAGAGAGGAGCACACACGTGAGGCTCTTTAAGGGAACTGTGCTCAGATCAGAGCAAGGAGATCAGAACGGGATTATCATCTGTCCTGCTCCCGTTCCCACTCCCGTCCCTGGAGGGAAGTCTCTGAGAGCATCTCCTCGCCCTCACGGTTTTTGCCACAAACCCAGCCCGACGAATCCTCTGAGGTTTCCTACTATACCGCGTGACGTTAGCGGTCTTTCCACAGGGAGGGCTTTGGCCCGAGCCCTCCTTGGCCTGTCTTCACTTTTCATTTTTGAGTAAATATTTACATATTTGTTTATGACTGCCAGCACAGTTGCGGCAGCTGGGATGGGCCGACAGTAATCACTCAAGCCACTGCAAGTTCCATTTTAAGATACTGAAGCACTGTAACCAGCAACGTGTAAATGCAAGCCAGGGTTTCTTCCAAGGGATTCATTTTATATATACATGGCAGGCAACTGTAACCAAACAAAATGTGTTGTTCAGACTGGTGGCTTTTCTTGAAAACATGCACCAATGTGATTTCTTTTGCATATGTGTGAACTAGCAACCCTCATTAAATTCATAATATTGTCATGCTGTGAGGACCACCGTATACCAGGAAGGCCAGCAGACCCTTAATTTTGAGCAAAGCTGTCACACACGGTGTTGTGCGCTGTATTAATGTTTCATCTCAGAAACTCTGTTCCGCATTCCTCACATCTAAAACTGTTAAAGTTAGTATCTTTGGTAACGGTTCTGGTTTTTTTTTTCCCCAGACTTGCATGGAAAATGTTAACATCACAGCATTAGAAACACTGGATGAAAAAGAGGAAGGTTCTTGCTTTCGGGAACAAATATCTCCCTGGTAACGGGCGCCTCCACGTACAGCAACCCTGAACACGTCATCAAACATAATTAAGCCAATCACATGATTTAAATCTAGAATTAAAAAGTTTAAAAAATATAAATTTTCTACACATTTCCCTATATATTAACATAATTTAACTAACAACACAGCTCAAAAGAGAACAATGATGTAATGTTATAAATGAATGTGTGAGCTCTACAAAGGATGCATGCAGAAGCTCTACTGATATATTTTCATGACATTCATTAGAGTCACTCAAACTCTCAAAATCTGACCTCTATTACTGCTCAAATCATTCGCTTATGAATTAACAAGTGGCAAAAACACCAGTCCGTGGCAGTCAAATGCATGAGACCAGTACATGTCATTGGATAGGGGTTATTGCCATTCTACAGGCGCTTATCTTCTGATGTTAGGAACACACAGAACATCAGAAGCCAAACCATGAGTCTCAGGAGCGGAGGCCTCTGGTTCTGGAACCTTGGTAACGACCATTTGCGCGTGGAAACACCCATCAGTGTGACGGGAAGGACACAGGCAGGTGTTTCCACACTGAAATCGCGATCCCTGGTGCTGGCGAGCTAAGGATGTGGCGGAGATGGATGAGTTGATGTTTCTTGGTGTCTTGCTGATGAACTTGGCCTCTGGACTCCAGGGGACACAGAAGGACAGAGCACGGTCTATGGGATGGCACTGATAAAACTGATGCACACAAAAGTTTTGCCACATTCAAAGAATGCACAGGAAAATAATAAAAGGAAAGGAAAATGATAAAAGGAAAATATTGCTGTCCCTGTAAGGCTGGTGTGTTAAACTCTCAGCCTGGAGGGCCAGTCCATTATGCTGGTGTTTCTGTTGCTCCTGATCAGTTTGTCAAATTAGTGATACATAATTACTATAAATAGTGATGAATAACTACTACAGTAGTGCACCATGATTACCATGATGCACACCAGCTCTCCAGTCAGACAGTCCTGTGCTAGTTAGAGTCTCAAATCAGTCACCAGACCAAAAAAAACCCTCATGTGCTCTCTCTGTTCCAATAAGGCTTTCCATCCAGTTCTAGAACGGTTTGAATCCTGGGTTCCTAAGCAGGGTATTTTCAGGTAGGGCACACTCTGTGGCGTAAGGACCATCAGTGATTGCAGGAAAAGAAAGTCAGTAACGCACGTCTCAGCTCCGAACCAGTCAGTTCGATCCGGAGATCAAACACTTAAAACAGCTTTAAACGTCTCTGAGGAGCTTATATAGAAATTGCACTGTCTCCGATGGGGGGAACACGGGTGTGTGAAAACAGAGGCTCTTCATGGTGTGTGTCGGGGGGGGGAGTTTGGTGGTCCTGGCGGGGTCTGCAGGGCTATGTCACCTTGACGGAGGACTTCTTGTGGGCGCAGAGCAGGGTGACGTAGGGCACCCCGATGAAGGCCCACTTCTCGCTGGGCCAGAACATGATGACGGGGCCCTGCTCCGGGGCCTCGGTGGCGGCATCGAAGTAGGCGAAGCACACGCAGCCCAAGTAGGAGGCCAGGCAGATGAGGATGTGCCTGTGGGGAGGAGGAGGGGGTTAGCAGTGTTTAGTCAGTGTTTAGTCAGTGTTTAGTCAATGTTTAGTCAATGTTTAGTCAATGTTTAGCAGTGTTTAGCAGTGTTTAGCAGTGTTTAGTCCGTGTTTAGCAGTGTTTAGCATTGTTTAGCAGTGTTTAGTCAATGTTTAGCAGTGTTTAGCAGTGTTTAGTCAGTGTTTAGCAGCGTTTAGCATTGTTAAGCAGTGTTTAGCAGTGTTTAGTCAGTGTTTAGTCAGTGTTTAGTCAGTGTTTAGCAGTGTTTAGTCCGTGTTTAGCAGTGTTTAGTCAATGTTTAGCAGTGTTTAGCAGTGTTTAGTCAGTGTTTATTCAGTGTTTAGCATTGTTTAGCAGTGTTTAGTCAGTGTTTAGCAGTGTTTAATCAATGTTTAGCAGTATTTAGCAGTGTTTAGTCAGTGTTTAGCAGTGTTTAGCATTGTTTAGCAGTGTTTAGTCAGTGTTTAGCTATGTGAAAGTGACACCACCAGGCAGGCCGGGGCCCACTCACCATGCGCAGTGCAGGTAGGGGAAGTTGACGTAGGACCACATCTCGCAGAAGATCCGGTCGCTGATCCAGCACAGCAGAGCCAGCGTCCACCACACCCCCGAGATCAGGCCCAGCTTAAACACGCGCGGGTTCTCACACCTGCAGGGACACACACACACACACACACACACACACACACACACGCACACATACACGCACAGACATGCACACCCACACCCATACACATACACACACATTGTCAATACAGGCGCTCGCTCTAGCCACAAGTGTCCACTGATATGTAAATGTATATTTCCACATGCAAAAACACTGCGTCAATGCAAACATGCTGCCAAACACATTGCCTAAAAGCACAGGTGCACTCTTATCACTCAGACACTGGGGACAATGTGAACCCTTCCCCGGGCAGACATGAGCCCCACTAAGGGACAGTAACCATTCCACACTTAGGAGACAAGTGCAGTCTTGTTACACTATCACGTTATGACAGACGACACAAAAATGTTTCTGAGATAAAAATCACGTCTTCTTAAATTCTTACAGAGGTCAAATCCACATGCATCTGCGTGAGGCGACAGTGTAGCGTAGTGGTAAGGAGAAAGACTTGTAAACGAAAGGTTGCCAGTTCGCTTCCCTGCTGGGGCACTGCTGTTGTACCCTTAGGCAAGGTACTTAACCCAGAATCGCCTCAGTAAATATCCATGTGTATAAATGGGAAAAATGTAAAAAATTGTATCCTATGTAATCCAGTCTGGATAAGAGTGTCTGCTAAATACCAATAATGTAATGTAAGGTATCCATGTATATCTGCTGTTGCTCATAGAACATAGGTTTGAATCACGGATGAGGCATGGCTATTGTACTGTGTTGTACTTTGGATGAACAACTTGAGCACATATACACTAGTGTATATGTAGTATATATGTAGCTTTCCTCGGACGCAGGGGTCAACAGGCAGACATTTTGCATCTGTATCAAAGGGGGCGGGGGGGTGAAGGCCCTGGCTGAGCGGGACGTTCCCCTTCCGCGAAATCTTGCGTAACTCTTTAAGCTCACCCCTGGCATCTGCCATCCTGCTTCCCTGCCTTAATCATAAACACAGACGGAGGTGTAGCCGTTGACCCCACTCAACGGCAGCAAATATGTTTACAATCGACTGGGGTCCAGGGGGCAGTCTTTGGTTACACGGGGCAATGCTAGCAATATTATTGTAAAGATGGAGTACATCCTCCCTGCTGGGAGCTGATTTAGACCAAAGAGCAAACACTAAAGGGGGGAATGACCTGTGAAGCTACCACCGCCTGTGTGATTTGGCAGGGAAAGAGCCAAATTGTTCCAAATCCCTGTTGTTCTGCTCCCCTGTTAGGTAATCGGGCACATTTGGTCCCTGCCACGGGAGTGATTCATGTTTATGGCTATCCAACTCACGGCTCAACTTTATGCCCCTACTGAGCAATAATCTATTAGTCTACCCTCCCTGGTGCTCATATTTTCAGAAAGCCTTGATGAGAAGTGGAATTGGCAGCTTGGTTTCAGAAAGAGCATGATACTGCCAGCGCGCAAAGAAACGTTGTTTGTTCTGTAATGTTATGTGATACAGAACAAACAACGAATGAGGCAACAAATGGGGCAGGTAGAAGTCTGTTGTTTTTCTGCTAATCTTGATTAAGTTGATGTTGCGCAATCACAATATTCTAGTGGTTAGTCACCAGCGAATGTACCCAAACGGATAGTATGAATCACCAGTCCAGATGATTATGATTTTGTGTGTGTGTGTATGTGTGTGTGTGTGTGTGTGTGTGTGTGTGTGTGTGTGTGTGTGTGTGTATGTGTGTGTGTGTGTGTGTTTGTGTGTGCCTGTGGATGTGAACATCTGAGCATTACAGAATCTGCATTTTGGAACTGATGCCTGACACATGGCCCTGGATGTGTGAAGTTTCCCACCCTGCTCTGCAGCAGTTTAGTGTCTGGCCTAGAGTGCATCTCTCCCAAGCCCTGTGTGTTGGGTGCAGTGATGCGGGGCTCCCTCTCACACTCTCTTCACTAGGGCCTGGTTCTGGGTGCAGGCCTGACACAAAGGCAGCTCCCTATGTGCCCAGAGTACTAACACACTCGATGGCCACGGCTCCATTCAGCTGCTCTCCTGCCTGCCTGGGGGTTGGGGGGGGGAGAGAGCGACGTCTTTCACCACCCTGCCAGGCTGCTGGGACACCCACAACCCAACCAGTGCGGCCAGCAGGGCACCAAGTGGGTCTGTGAAACCAGACGTCAGCTTGCATCATGGTGACTACAGATCTAAAACCAGGGGGTTGCTGGTTTGATTCTCATGTGGTGGCACATGCCATTGTGCCCTTGACTTAGAACACTGAACCTGAACTGCTTAAATAAATACTGTGGCTATATATAAAAAGCAGTCTGGGCACAAGATCCGGGATAAGGGCTCCTGCCAGCAACAGGCTGGAGGAGTTCCTCCTGAGCATGTGCTCAACTCACATGCCATCTACACCCTGAGACCAAACCAGAACCCCCACAAGCTTAAAGGTGAGGACACAACACCGCTGTCCTTTTCCAAGAACGCTCTTCACTGTCAAGTTCAACCAGCAATAGCGCCTTAACGTCCATTTCTACTACATGACAGAAATCAATAGTCTTCGGTGCGCTACATCCCACATGTAGCATGAGAAAATGAATGTGAATCATATCTTCCTTAGCTCTAAATGTATTGTCATTATATGTTTAAGGGCATTCAGAAAATCTGAATGAACATAACAGGCAGGCATACTGTGAATCCACAGCTTCTGGGATGTGAATCTGTGTCTGTATTAAAACAGACAGGAAGCACACAGGGTCAGACATGGGGATCTCAAGGGACTGAGGGCAGCGCAAAAGAAGGACATACAGATGTGTAATACACACACACACACACACACACTAACATACACATATAACACACACAGGCTAGGAACGGGAGTATAAGGCTTCACAAACCCAAGAATGGGTGGACCTATCACACAGTATCAATGACTCGCTGATTTGTCACCGGTATAGAAGACCTTGTGACCGTGTTTCAACACGGCCTCATCAGTAACTGTGACTGCAGATTTCTTGGTGACTGGTCATGTCATAAAACGCCTCGAGCTACAAACATCGATCAGAGGTACACTGTGGATACCTTTTTGACTGTGATATGATCACAGCACTGCATCCCCTAAGTGTCACTCACTCACTGACACCCTGACTGACTCATTAACTAACGGACTGTGGGTTGCCACGGCAGCACCATTCCACCACTAGAGCCGGTCACAGCCGTTGAACAGCACCTGTTCAGTTCTTTTGCCCCAGTCCCAACGCAGGTGTTTTTGAACAAGCCAGAAACACACACATAGGTGCGTGTGCCTATGCCCCATGGCCTGCTGGTCCACCTCTGCCCCATGGCGTAGTCGTAGCCAAAATAGGCCAAGCCATGCATCACCGCACACAAAAACAGGAAGCTGAGGCAACACAGAGGCATGAGAAACACGCCTGCAAAACAAAACAGGGGGGAAGTGGTTCCTGAGGCCAACGAGACACGTGGAGACGGGGCAAAATTGGGCTGGGGCAGAGGCCAGTCTCTCCCTCAGCATCTGCACTGCGGCTCCATGGCTCTGACCTTCAGCGCTGGCTTTTAAGTGTGGGCAATCCATCGTGAAGACAAACATTCACTTTTGGAGAGATGTACAAACGGCCTCATGAGGATGAGAAGAGAGAGGGACAGGGAGGGAGAGAGACAGAGAAAGAGAGTGAGAGAAGAGGAGAGAGAGGGACAGGGATAGAGAGAGAAGGAGACAGGGCGAGAGTGAGGGGGAGAGTGGGACAGGCCAGGGTTTCCGTTATCCGGTAATTACCGGTTTTTGCCTGGTAAAATTTATAAAAAGACCGATAAATTAAAAACTTGCTGGTCAACATGTCCGGTAATAATGCTCATACAAAACGTAGCTATAACGAAGGCTATCCCTAAACAAAACATTTGTGTTTTGACAGCGAAAGCTGCAAAGTCGTCTGGAGGAGGAGAGAGTGATGCGGCTTATGCGCATTGCAAGCTGCAAAGACACATTGGACATGTTTGATTTCAAGTTGGCAGCAGAGGACTTTGCCGCAATGAAAAAAGGAGAAAATACCTGGCACCCTCTAGGCTACATTTGATGCTATGTAGGCCTAGCCTTTTTTTAAACAGGCTACAGATGTTACAGGTTACAGATGTTTCGTAATAGCCTACATTTTAGCGCTTAATGTTGAGGTTTTGCTCAATCGTTACTGTTCGTTTTGCTTAATCGTTACTGTTCATTAAATAGTCAAACTGATTTGAGGTCATTGTCATTCTTTCGTCAACCTAGGTGTACATTACATTTGCGTTTGTAACACAGACTGTTACTGAAACGTAACCGGTAAGTTTCAAATTTGTCCGGTAAAATAAATTCTTTCCGGACACCGGACCGGCAAGAAAAAATCCTGGCGGAAACCCTGGGAAAGGCATAGAGAGAAAGGCAGACAGGGGGAGACAGAGGGGGAGAGAGGTTCAGGCATAGAGAGAGAGAGGCAGACAGGGTGAGAGAGGGGGGAGAGAGGTTCAGGCATAGAGAGAGAGGCAGACAGGGTGAGAGAGAGGGGGAGAGAGGGACAGGCAGAGAGAGCCAGAGAGGGAGACGCTGCCATCAAATGAAAGATTCAGCTGCCCCACCACCGACACTGACATGGATAAACACAGACAGTTAACCTGCTATTCTTAGCTCTCCGCCCTCCTCCCTGCTCCGCTCTGATAGGCTGGCTTGTGTCCTTAATCCCGCATGTGGCGCTCGGAGGCTGGGGGTCAGCACCTGGGGGCTGGACTCTCTCCCGCACCCCTCTGAATCCAGACCCATTTGGGGAGGGGAAGGGGGGCGTACCAGGCCCCCGCCAGCTCAACAAAAATACCTCTACAAACCACAGTGGTGATGAGCTCTGACAAGCCATGTCTGCATGAATACTAATCTAAGAGGATGGTGAAATTGTCGCATCTGCTGTTGGAAACAAGGCGAAGACACAGGACAGAACTTTGATATAGATGGTGTGTAATGTAAAGAATGTAATGGATGGTGGTGAGCTCATCTCCTCAAGATAATTCAAAGAGTCTAGGTGTTAATGCAGGACAGATTATGGGACTGTACAAGGAGACTGACTGGAACCTGGAAAGACTCACATTCACACACTCACACACACACACACACACACACACACACACACACAGAACAGCGTGTTCATCACAATGCCCCATACACTTCACTGGGGGTGCCGTGGGGACTCGACTTCAGTTACCCGAATGCTGAGTAAATGACTGTCTACAACTGCACACCCACTGGCAGAAACAGCAACCGGAGACCGACCAGCTGTTACAGACGCCGTGGGGGAAAAAAAAGAAGGCCAGTAGTCCTGTTTTACTGCGGCAGGCAGTGTGACTCCCAGACAATGGTAATGGGACAGCCAGATCAGTGGGTTTCTTCATGCTCCGTGAACACGCAAACCAGCCAGCGTGTGCAGAGAACGATCCCTCCTGAAGCGGCCTGATGGAGAGGAGGAACGCCTAACTCCCAAGGACGAGCAGAGAGGGAAACCCCCAGAGGGAAACGACCGCAAGGACAGCAATGCAAAACAAAAGTTCAGCGCCGTTTCAAGCTCATGCCTTTCACTCACAGGAAGAGTAAACAACCTTCAAATGCCTCCCCATGGAGGACCAAAAGCTCTGAGCCCAAGGAAATATTGAGCTGTACTATTTTCATCATTCACCTCTAGGTCACATGCGAAGAGAGACAGGGACCACCCTTTACCCTGGATCCTTCACAGGGTGGTATACTATATTGTTATTTTATACCATCGCATATTATTTTAAGACTGTCCTATCCTCACTCCCTTTGGTTATTTGTCAGGTCGTCACTGTACATAAAAACCTGTTCTCAGTCAGCCCGCCTGGTTAAATAAAGGTTGAAAGCAGTGCGGAAACTGTGGTGGAGGCGACCGTGGAGACAGAGAGGTGACGGCAGGATTATGAGGCCGGCCGCCGAGTGGTTAAAAGGTGCACACTTCCCTCCCTGTCACAGCTGCAGGATATCGTGGCAACAAACAAACACGTACATCAGCGGCTGGCACTGCCCGCCGTCTCACGTCTCAGATCTGCCCGGCAGCTGAAACAATGGCTGACAAAATGAATCAACGGCCAGCACTTCGAGGAGCGAGCGGGCCGCGCGGAGAGGAAAAAACACGCCGCCCCTCGCTAAGTACGACGGAGGGGGATGAAGGGGGGAGCTTCCCTCCGCGAACCCCGCAGAAGCTCAACAATGCGTTCCTACGCGGCTCAGAATAACCCCGGCCTAAACCGCCCCGTCTCACGTTTCGGCTCCCACACAAGGCGGAAATACCAGGCAGCCCTTTTTTCTGCGCTGTAACACGCGGCCACACAAACATACCGCCGGCACAACGTGCCCTGAGATACTGACCTGCGATGACCTGTGACCCACAACGCAGGACATATCTGCCTTGTAGACGTGTTCGCTCATAAAAATGTCACGCGTTGCCATTGGAAATCAGCAGTGAAAAGCTGCCTGATAATCATCATCAGGGTGGTTGGTAGGTGGGTGCTGAATAGGCGGACCTGTTCTGGGCCACACAAAATGTCTCCAATATTTTCACGAGCAATGTTGCATCCAACAACACACACTCAATACTCTCCAAGTCATGTGGTAAAGGAGGGGTTTCAAAGAGGAAAAATCTTTCTTTTACTCCACTATTTTTTTTTCACTCTGTTGTCAGGGGGTGACATTCCCCTTCTCTCAGTACATGAGCGGTGCATTGTTATAACTGCCTGCAACAAACAGCGCTTTTCTCTCTTCTTCCTGAGTCTGAAAGCGTGTACAGGTGGCCGTCCATAACCACTAAAGCCATTCACTCTGACAGAAAGGTTGACTTCAATTACTAAAACACACAAAGAGCCTTTAAATATGGATTAAGTCCAGCTACGCACCTACTACATATTACACGTGCGGTAAAGACACCTTGTTAAAGGATCCTCTTTCTAACCACAGTGAAATGGAGAGGGACTGTGGTGGAGCTCAGCGAGTGTGATGCGTGTGGTGGAGGGAGACGGCGGCGGAGCCCTACGCCCGAGGACCTGGCGTGGGGTGGGAATGATTTATTCAGCAGGACCGAGGCTGCATGCCTCGGTAATTAAGATGGGGGGGGGGTCGTTTCTTGCACGCAGGCGTCTCCCCCTGGCTGCCTCCGCCTCATTAGAGGCAGCTGGCAGGGCTGGCAGGGCCCCGCAGTGCTCTCTCCCCCCCTCGCCACTAACCCCCCCCCGGGTCAGAGCATCGTCTCGCACGGGCTCTCACAGTGCATGCTGGGAACTTGGCTCCCGCTCCGGGCTGGAAGTGGAGGGAGGTGTGTGTGAAGGAGAGTGAGAGTGGGAATGAAGGAAACAAACACCCCACCTTTCTAATAAGGGAAACACTTTCCCCCCTACACCTCCCAACACTTCTGTGTTCAATCTGCTGTTCAGTAGTCAGAGTAAACTTTTAACTTATAAAGGCTACAGCTGAAGTTGTGGCCTTCATAATGGATATGGAATCTTCATGAAGGAAAGAAAAAAAACCATCAAATTGTTCTATATTGTGTTCCATTTAACAATTTCATTTAGCAATGAGAATGATGTCTGTGAAAATCTTTCAGACACTTGCATTCCATTGTGTTTTGTAATGCACACCCATTCTCAATAAAAAAATAATGACAAACTTAAATTTTGTGCAAGACTTTTAGTGAGCCCACAGGTGAGGGGTTGTTCTCAAGTATCAATGTATCGTGGTAGTTTGGTAGGGGCTCTGGGGACCTCTGGAGATCAGGGATGGGGATATCCCAGCATACCGCAGGGCTCTCACCTCTTGAGCTCGGTTATGAGCAGGGCAGTGCAGGGGATGCCCAGGGTCATCAGGGAGATGGAGTTGATGGCGGGTTTCACGAAGGCCAGGCCGGTAGTGATCCCAGAGAGGATGGCGATGACCACTTTGAACCTTGACCTGGGGGATCAGGAAACACGAACGTCAGCTGCAAACGTTGTCTTGCTGAATGAGGGGTGGGGCGCTAACGGCTCCCGATAACGAGGAGTGCAGGCCCCTATGTGGGAGTGCCGGGACAGATCTCCATGTATGACGGCAGAGAGGAGCTTCATGTTGTCTGTGAGCTTAAGATTAGCCTTGCAAGTGTCTTAACATAATAGGAACAGGCGTGTTATGTGCGCAACCCTGTGTGAATGGGAGGAGCACATGCCCTGGAATGTTTAAGGCCACGTTTGCTTTTCTGATAGCCATCAATTTCATTTGGCTCTGGTCCACTTCTGAGTATAAAAATAATGTCACACTTCTTCAAGGAATGACCCTCCCAGCTTTCAGCAACCGGACCCAGAATTCTCGGCAAATCCTGGAATGTTGCAAAACAACAGGAATGGCAGGAAAAAACAACAAACCGCCACAGCTTGCTGTCAGTGGCATGAGCTTAAGAACACCAAGTGACAAAGAGCAGGGCACTGACAGCCAGCAGTTAGAGGACAGAGAAAATGACTCCATAACAATAGAATGTGTGAGGGCGGAAAAGCATGTGACGCAGCCAACACTGCTTGTCAGCAATAGCTCAGAGAGGGCTATTATTGGTCAAACAGCTGTCTCTGAGGTCACATGACTGACACCTCACCAAACATTGAACTATATCCCAGACGCCTGGGTGTTATAGTGGCGGATGACGTATCCTCACGTGCAAAACAGAGAGAGGAAGGAAGGCTTATTCCTTTCACAGGGGGGACAATATGACTACTGCCACCAATACACAGCAATGTCACACAGAAAAGGAAAAAAAGAAGGGAAACGGAGGTAATACTGAGAGGAAAGAGGACTCTCTGCTGGCACCAGTATCCTGTTCCAGCTGGCATGTGAAAGAACTATGGTGCCCTGGAGGTTGGGGTGAGACTGACAGTTAGCGCTGGTTCTATTTTTGAATCCAATTAACTCGGACCAATAGACCATGGAGAAAAAGGCGAGGGACACTTCACACCTCCCTGCACTCTCTCATTAGAGAACACAATAGTGCAAGTGGCCAGATCTGATAGGGAGAATGACCTGAGAATGTCTCTATGGACCCTCTAGCTGTCGGAGTCAGGACTGAACTGCACCGATTTTGACTCCATGTCAAAATCAAAATGTCAAAAATGTTCTAGTAACACTTCATTTAACAGCACACATTTCCACTCAACAGGTACCGCTCAAGTTAATGGAAAATAAACTATTTCTATTCTGATACATGTTTTTGATATAGTCCAGTTTTTACCTAGACTTTTCAATACGTTAATTGCAATAGTGCAATACATTACAAACTCCTCTGAATGAATCACCTCCTGCTTACAATGATAATACTGCACTCTGAAGAAACTGCCAATATTACCTTAACCCCTAACCCCTGAATTCTGATAACCCCCTGAATTCTGGTACACACCAGGTGGTGTGAACCCTAAGTTTCAGATCATTGCATCGTTGTGTGTTAGAGTTTTCAGGAGAGGGCCTCACCTGTCCCTGCGGAAGATTTTGGGCAGGTACCTCTTGGGGAACCACATGCCGATGGCGCACATGAGCACCCAGAGGATAGCCAGTTCGTCCAGCATCTGGCCCAGGAAGCTGAGGGTGGCGTGGAAGTATGTGGAGCCAATTCCTGCGCAGGAGAGAAACCCAACATGACTGCACGGGACGAGAGAATTCAGCACAAACACCACACTATCACAGGTCAAAAACTGACCTATTCTACATAAAAACCTGCCTTTAGAAGGCCAAAAACTGACCTATTCTACATAACAAACCTCCCTATAGAAGGCCAAAAACTGACCTATCCCATACAAAAACTGACCTATTCTACTTAAAACACCTCACAATTGCTGGTCAAAATCTGACCTATTCGATATACAATACCTCACTATGGCAGGTCAAAAACTGACCTATTCCACACAAACACCTTGCTATTGCAGGTCAAAAACAGATCTATTCTATATAAAAAACCTCACTACATAAGGCCAAAAAGTGACCTATTCAACATTGGAATAGGGCTGGACATTTTGCCAGAGCAATTCAAGTGAATTATCTTTCTCAAGGATACCATATCGGTGTCACATGTAAGATTTGAACCTGCCACCTTCTGGAGTTCCTCACCTATCTCTCCACGTCACTGCTCATATCTGATTAATACTGAGGATATGGCCAAACAAATGCACCCAGTTTATAAGTATTTGACATGTCCTTTTTCAGACAGAAAGCTCAGGTAATGGTCGAAGGGCAGGATGGTTTGAGACTTACAGAGCAGACAAGCTTATCAATTCAAGACAATTTCAATTCAAAGAACTACAAAAAATAACCACCAATTAATAACTGAAAATCATCAAGTAAAATGGAAAGTTTTTCATGATTAGAACATTTTTAAAGCATAATGGTCTTTGTTCTTGTAAAATATCTCAGTATTGTTTCATATTATGAACAGCTTGTAGCTGAATGTGGTTGAACAGACAAGGGTTGATGGAGCTAAATTTAAACCCTCGCCGTCCCCTTCCAGCTGGCTACCCGGCCAAATCTACTCAGACCCTGGAGGAATTTAAACTGCCTTTAGGGCTTCCTGGTGCAGACCAACAGCCCTAAACAAGCACCCCAATCAGTGCTAAAACTGTACCAAGCACACAGTTCCCCCCATGGGGCCAACTAAAGCCTTAACACTACCCCGAGCCAAACTTGGCACAACGGCTTCTGTGGTGAAAAACCACAGCCCCGGTGCAACTCTGAGCCAAACTTGGCAGAACTCCAGAGCAAACTACGGCAACAACTCCATTCTGACACAAACTCGGCACAACTTCTCCCCAGTTTAGCAATCAACAACTCTGGTGCGACTGCGTGCCAAACTTGGTTTAGCTCCAGATGTGGAGCAAAGAGCATCCCCAACACCATTCTGAGTCAACCTCGGCACAACTTCTCCCCCGCAGAGCAATGCAGTCCAGGCGCTACTCTGAGCCAGAGCTATGGGGCGCAAGCCTGTGATGTCACTCTCTGCTGTTATACGAGCGCTTGCCTGCAACCCCTGGCCCCTCGTTATCAGGCCCGCCCACACCCTGCCTCCTGTTTTATCAGTGTCTGTCCGGAGGCGCCTCTGGGGCCCAGCATCCTTAAAAGGAACTCGCCATCAATCATGAGAGGTCCTGAGCAGCCAACATGGCCAGGCTCCTCACCCTGGCACCCTGTGTGGCAGCTGGGGGGGGGCATCACAGGCGCTAGGCCTCTCTGGGTGTTTGCAGCGAAGCGTTCCAGAGTTCTGCAAGCCAGGGGGTGCAGAGCGGGGAAGGGGGGAGAACTCACACCCACTCTGGGGCTTTATCACTCTCACTCTCCGAGGCCTTCACCTTTGGCTTAATAAATCCCTTGATTTTCCTGATACTGCTCATCTAAATCGGATGACAGAAATGCTGGATATGTAATCTCTGAGATATGGATGAGGGGAGTGACGGGGAGGGGGAGGATTGAAACCTGTTTGTTCTGGTTCGGGGAGGGAGCCGACTGGCGCTCAACCAGTTTGGTGACCGATGCTGACCGCAAAACATGACACCCAAGACAGTGTTTATGCAGTAAACACTGCACATGACTCGATCAGCAATGAGTGCTTTCCCCTTTCAACTTCCTTTTGTTATAAATGGCTGAGCCCCTGGCACAAAGATGTTTTTAAAACAGTGGCATGTGCTGCTATAAGCATTATGAAGTGGGGAGAAAGGACAATCAACATCAGGAAAAAAAATCAACATTTCGATTATGGTACTTTCTGTTCCCCGATGACTAATCCGGCATCAGCCCAACCAGCCCTGATTATGACCACAACCATTATGTGGAGAAATGTGTTAACTGACCCAGGACCAGTGCCAAGGGGGCAGAGTCTACTTGCACATCTGACTAAGTGAACACTCACTGCCTACTAATGAACTGCAGGGTCACCCTGCCTAACAAGCATCATTGGATTATGCAAATGTAAGTTATTTAAGCATTATTTACTCATTACAACAACAAAGCAGCACTGAGAACAGGACAAAAAGGTCAGAGTGTGTTGTCGGGTAACCTGCATGCAAGTGGAGGTCATAATACTATAAACACAACCTCTCAGCAAACAGAGGCACCGCAAAGCCCTGGATTACAGTAAAACCTAAACACAAAACATAGAGTGCTGACCAAAATAAGGGCTGCTCTTTTTGTTGTTTTTGTTGTTACTTGTCCAGATTCCTAAGGGCTACTTTCCCAGAGATCGTTGCAAAGGTAACCTTGCTTACCAGGCGGTCTGGCCAGCTCTGACAGCCTACAGCCATGTTGTGGCTCCTGAGAGAGACAACGTTGCACATCTCAATGTGAGATTCTTGTGAAAATAATGGGCAGATTATTTGATCAGACATGGCTGAGCAGCATAATCCTCTCTATCCAGACCGGATTCTGTATCAGATATCCTCCATGAGCAGAAATAAACCAGGGAAAAGCTTGGAGGCCTTTCAGCGGAGACTGAGGCCATAGCATTGCTTGGCTCAGCCATAGGGACAATTACCCTCCCTATGTACGAATCAAGAACAACCATGGGTGCTGCAGAAACACAGAGCCTCTCTCTTTTTCATGGAATCACATTTGGCAAAATGTCTGCTATATAAAAGTTACAGGGGGTGCCAGCATATGACATTACACCTTGCCTTTGAGAAGTGAATACACTTCTTGCATTACAAAGCCTTGCCTTTGAGAAGTGAATACACATTACAAACATACATAAAAAAGAGTATGTGTCACTTCTAAAAGGGTAAAGGCGTAGCTCACCTGGAGCCACATTGGAACAGACTATATTAGTGAGTCCACTTACCGACAACAACCAGAAGAGTCCATATTAGATATATTCCACTGTTGAAATGTGTGGCGTACTGACGAAACAAGCACATTAAAATAGGTGGCAAAATAAAAAACAACACGTTGCTGATCTGCAATAAAAAAATGGGGAAATAATAGATAGCATGAAAAAAGCTTGAAAGAAACAGGCAAGCAAATCAACTTTGCAAACATATGTGAGCAAAAAGCTATTTCAGGCAAGAAAGTCTATTCAGTCTGTCATTATCATAGCAATAATAACACGACGTGTTCAGCCTGACCTTTAAACTACTGGTTTATATGGTGGCATGACTGCATTGACAAGGCTGTACACCGTCATTTTTAAATGACCTCTAGCCTGAAAAACTATGTGCAAATAGCCACACAGCTAAACAAAGAAAACCAGTGCATGACTTCCAGGGGCACTTTTGGATCAATATAAGTTAGCAGAGTCAACACAGTTCCGTTATTTACAGTTCGAGTTGTGTGCCCTTTAAATGATAAACTTGCAGACAACACGACGTGCAATCTACATGTATCGTAGATATCTTGTTATGTATTGCCTTAGTAAACTCTGGGTCTCATTTAACAGTCTCTGAAAATTTAGACAAGTTCTGACAGCAGAAACACCGGAGCTGACAGCACAACGCACGCTGTCGTTAAATTAACTTAGATAACAGTTTCGCACATTTAGCTAAGAGACACAACAAGCATACTATGGCTAGCGTACATAACTTTACAACAGAGCATGCAAATGTAAATTAAATATGTAGCTGCATTAAAAGATAGCAAACTAAGCGATGAACTTGGAGAGCAACGCAACCGGACAGCTACTATGCTGGCAATATAGCTAGCGGGCTAGCTCGCTACATTTAAAGGCGCACTGCATACAGACCGTGTTGTAGAACTCCGCTATTCCGGGGTAAATGAGGTAATTGCCCTCGCACCAGTCTACTTCGGAGCTACCAGCCTGTAGCTGGTCCCAGAACATAAGGTTGCTCATCTCTGTCCTTTTTGCACTGGTAACCGGACTTCACCGCAGGATGGCTAGCTAGCAAGGGAGCTGCTAGCTAGCTGTCGTGTCAAGAGTGTTAACCCGAGCGGACGTCAACTGTGTTATAACGCAGATAGCAGCCAACAGTCCAGGCTGCAAAAAATTACTCTCTGTTATTACTGCACCATCGTCCCAGATTAAATGGGGTTCAAATCGCACTCATAGAATCGCCTAATAGATCGCGATGTCATCCAGCAGCAGAATGATTTGTTTCTCATATTTAGGCTTGCTGCCTGTAGCGGACCGGGAGCTCTTCTACCGCTGATCTCCTGGATCACGGCGTCTACAGCAACAACAAATGGGCTGGCTAGCAACATGTGATCAACGCATGCGTGAAGTTGCCTTAACTTTGCAGGTAAATATGAAGAAACGGATGCGCGTGATAACTCATGGTTATTCAAACGAGGGGTTCAGTCCTTCATTGATACATTGACAGCTACATTACATAATTGTCATTTAGTACACGCCCTTATCCAGAGCGATTTTCACAGGTTACAATTTTGTCAATTTATACAGCTGGATTATCACTGAAGCAATTGTGGGTTAAGCACGTTGCCCAAGGGTACAATGGCAGTGTCCACTATGCTGCTGCCCCCCAAAATAAATGTGATTTAACACTACCCATGCTAGATTACATTATTTTCATTTAGCAGGCGCTCTTATCCAGAGTAATTTACATAGGATGCAATTTATTCAGTTTATATAGCTGGATATTTACTGAGGTAATTCAAGGTGAAGTACCTTGCCCAAGGGTTCAACAGCAGTGCCCCAGGGGAATCGATCCGACAACCTTTCGGTTATAAGTACTGCTCCTTACCACAACGCCACACCGCGGCCACATTGGCCATTATCTGATGCCATGACTTAATGGCATCGTTCTTTGCTAGCCAGTGTCAGATTCGAACACAGCGCTTGCTGGAACGAACTGACTTGACACTGTTAATTTGTTATTCCTTTCGAGACCAAAAGGTCGCAGGTTCTCTCTGAAACATCCTGTAACGAGCTAGGATGTGTCATTTCTGACGGGAACTGATTAGTGCTTATGGCAGTTAAGATAATGTGAGCTACAATAACACTTTAGTCACACATCTCGAGATCTGGGTGAAAATATCCTGTGACGCCACCTACTCTGCGCCTGCTGTATCTAGCAATTTCCTCAGACGTTGGTATCTCAGACAATGTTTTTGTTTGTTGCTGATTGGCTGTAAGCGTGTAACGATGTTACACCCCTTCAATTCTGGCACGCGTTTTGCTATAAAATGATTCGACTTTTTTGCTTATTTTAGACTAATCAGATTGTGTAGCATTTTTATTTAAAGAAACTACTTTACATCATTACTTATATTAAAGACGTTGAAATATTTATATTATCTTTCTGTGTACTTCCATTGTGTATCATTCAGGTACACATAACGTTTAGTTCGGACTGCAGCGCATTAAAGGCCTAGATTTAAAGTAACATTTTTCTAATGTTCAGTGTAATCTATAGGGAATTAACATATGGCCTTACATTTGAATTTAAAATTCGTTTGGGATGTTCGAGTGCACCATTGGGTTATTGTTCTTATCCGGCCAAAACTTAAAATTCAACATGACGTGATATGAAGCTATGCAGTTATCTTCTTCAAATTCCATAAATGAAGATAAGCAAGATCCGTGCTAGACCTCAACAATTTCTGAGCCACAGCAGCGCCCGCGGGCAGTAATTGCACGTCTTTATATAAAAGCCAAAAGGATCAGTAGAAGATATGGCGAGGTAGAAAAGCAATCACGAATACTAAATGTCTTAAAGCTAGCAATGTGTCTTAAAGCTAGCAATAAGGAAGGGCTACTAACCGTGGTGTATGTCACTTCCTTGTACTTAATAATGTAAACAATATGCTCCTGGTATTTTGGACACAATGAAAATTCCGAGAGATATTTTGGAGGAAATCGCGCAGGGTGTGCACCTTACATTTTGTAATCAAGATGTGTCACAGCGTTCCTTGGGTTACTTAATATCAAAAATATTTGTCCCTTGAAAGGTTTACTCAGTCAGAACGACGTCTGAATAATAACCTGCACCAAAACCAACTCCACGGCATTAACACACAATACCTGTAAAATGTAAACCCAAATACAGTGTAAATATTCAAATATTGGGATTTAAACATAAATTATGATTTCGGGGGGGCCAGATGTGAGTAACCGCATGTTAGGACAATCGCCCTAATAAGACATAATCACTAGGTAACAGCCTTCACCTACGGCATCATAATGATAACTGTAATTCAATGATGACAAAGATGAAAAGACATGTAATTGTTTCAGTGATTACCTGTGTCATATATGTGCATTTATACCAGTATCAAATTACAAAATTGAAACAGAAATAAGGCGTAACACACAACCAAAAATGCCATCCAGTCACGAGCGCTGCAAAGTAAAAACACAGAACATGGAAAGTGCAAACTGCATACCGTCACCTGTGTATATATTTTCTACAAAACACACAAAGAAAGGCAGCAACGTGAAATTACATTTTCTCGACAAATGATGCATCAACAATATGCGAGCGTCCGCGTTTTGAGAGCCTTTAGGAAACTAGAACCTCATAGAAAAACTCTCGGAAATATCGCGATAACATAACGCGCCTATGTGAGACCTCGAGGCGGATATCCGTTCTCTTTCCAGTGGCGGAGCTGAGCCGCGTCAGTCCCGCAAAATGAAGGTGAGGCGGAATAAAATGTCCAGTAAGACTCTATAGCTACGCTTTTACCCCTGCATGTTCACGTAACATCACACAATACAACATGAATATCACAGAACATGTATTTGTTTGCTGTCTGGGCGTTTCAAACTCAAGGATGGATGATGATTTTGCTGTGCACTGCTACTGAGTGAATACAGTGACAAATATGGCTGCCTCCAGCGAAAGAAATGTGTGGCTATATTTCGATACCTAAGCGATACATGTCAAAGAATGCGCTTGTTCTCTTATTCGTGACACAAATTAAATACGCTTAGCGACCCTACGTAGCCAAACATCCAACACAATTAGCAAGTTTGCTATCTTGTAGCTAGCTAGCAAGGCCTCATGCCACGGTACTTTACCCCACTAGTGACTTCTAGAATTGCTCAGAATATTTGGCAAGCAAAGACCATAGCTGCAGTAGCCTCTTTTCGATCTAGGTTTGTGATTTTGGCTTGGATGTTTGGGATCGTGAAATGATTCGGTTGTGTTTTTGAACGGATAGATTGCTAGCTTCTTGATGCTGTTTTAGCTTATTCGGTAACCAGTATTTCCCGGTGTTATCTGACTAGTGTGGTTTGCAAAACCAACTGCTTTGATAGCTTTCTAGAGTTTATTTAACAATTACAATGGGGTTTATGTGTTCCCATTGTTCAGATAGCGCGTTGAACTGGGCATTTAGCTGGTGAGATCACACGTTTGGGTCACTGATTTGACGTTTACAGAAGTTCACCTACTGTACTGAAATTTGCTGTGACGTTACCCTCACTGACTGTTGCCCGTCTTTTCCAGCTGAACATCTCTTTCCCGGCCACTGGCTGCCAGAAGCTTATCGAGGTCGACGATGAGCGCAAGCTCCGGACCTTCTACGAGAAGCGCATGGCCACGGAGGTGGCCGCCGACCCTCTGGGCGAGGAGTGGAAGGTAAGCGTTACTGCGCGACTCCTTACACTGAGAGGAACTTGTTATAACAGCTTCAGGCTCTCATGTGAGTGGAGGTGATGTGGGAGCTTGAAGTGAAGTCATTTTGCTGCTTCAGATTAGGTTTACACACAGACAGCAATGGGCTGAGGGAGATAAGGAGTTAGTAGCTGATGAATATGACCAAAACAAAAACCTGCTTCTGGTGCTGTTACAGTCTGGAACATGAAACATAAAGCAAAGCACTGGTTAGAATGCTCTGGCCCCAGGTGTTCCTTTGCCTCTGTACACACCAACATGCTGATGGTTTTGGACATGATAGACAAATGTTCCAGGGTTTTTTGTGTCAGAACGTTAGACTACATTTTTTGGGAATTAATTGGTGGTATTAGTAGGAAAAGAGAACTTTGGGGGTTAATATTACACATAACCTTTTAAGTCTGTAAGATGCCCTATGGAGAGATGTCCTGAGGCGGCTGTGTCTGACGGGCTGTTTGGCCGTCCGCAGGGTTACGTGGTGCGCATCAGCGGAGGCAACGACAAGCAGGGCTTCCCCATGAAGCAGGGCGTTCTGACCCACGGCCGCGTCCGCCTGCTGCTCAGCAAGGGCCACTCCTGCTACCGCCCCCGCCGGACCGGCGAGCGCAAGCGCAAGTCCGTCCGCGGCTGCATTGTCGACGCCAACCTCAGCGTGCTCAACTTGGTCATCATCAAGAAAGGTGAGCCTCTCTGGCTGAGTCAGCTTTGCCCGCTGCTCGTTCAATTGGAAGTGGAAATGCACCCATCTTTATACAGGGAGTCTCTTTGAGTTGCTAGTAAAGCTTTGCCATAGGGATCTAAAGTAGAAATTCGTGATACCCTCAGTGCTGTAGAAGACTGTGACAGTATGCAGAGCCATTCATGAACATCCATAAGTAATGCAGTGATTCAAATGCAGTTAAAATACCTGACTCTGTCATGCTTTGGATGCTCAATAACCTTTAGCTGCTGTAGTTAATGGCTGTGAATGATTGGGAATGACTGCTGTGAATTACCCTTATAAGTGTTAAAGAATGAATTCATGGGGACGTGTAGGCTTAAGTTGGTTTTAAATGTGGTTAAATCGTGTGTGCACTATTGAAGAACCCATAAAGTAGTGTGTTGTGGCTTTGCAAAATTTCCCATTGGAGGATTCTCTGGCATCAGGGCCACATGATTTATTTGGATACCTATACTTCTCCATGTCTTACCAAGATGGCAAATGACAGCGCATTTATCCTGCTGGAGAAGTCTCTAGTCCTGCACACCAGTAGACCCTTTCTGGCTGGCCAGTAGCTTCAAAGGGGGGACAGTGTCGTGCTACAGAAACCGTGGAGCTGCTTACCAGATGCGACCTGACCTTCACTATGGCTGGTTGAACTGCTTTGCTCTCCCAGTACTCTCCATTAAGGAAGATTTTTATGAAGAAGAGGAAGAGCGCAATGCTGTAAATGACATTGGCTTGAGAAGATTTATGGCTTAGAGCTTTTTGGGAACAACTGAGATCAGCCCCAGAAAGTCAAATCCCAAACCCAGTCACTGCAGTAACAACAGTATACCACAAGAGGGAATATGCTAGCATAATAGTCCCAGCCTTTCAGTTGTCTGTTTATAACAATCCGGGGGAGCTGTACCGAACGTGTGCTCGTTTCCCAGGTGAGAAGGACATCCCCGGGCTGACCGACAGCACCGTCCCTCGCCGCCTGGGTCCCAAGAGGGCAAGCAAGATCCGCAAGCTCTTCAACCTGTCCAAGGAGGACGACGTCAGGCAGTACGTTGTGAGGAGGCCCTTGACTAAAGAAGGTAAGAGACTTCCCCATGCAGGGTCCACACCGGGACCTGCTGTAGACAGACGCGCAGTTAAAAACGCATGGAGCATTTGCACACTTGGCCTGCTAAGGTGGCAATCGGACAGGGTCGTTCACGTGTCAGAATCCCTAATGCAAAAGTCTGTGTAGTCCTGCACACCAGTAGACCCTTTCTGGCTGGCCTGTAGCTTCAAAGGGGGGACAGTGTCGTGCTACAGAAACCGTGGAGCTGCTTACCAGATGCGACCTGACCTTCACTGTGGCTGGTTGAACTGCATTGCTCTCCCAGTCTTATCCTTCAGAACAAGATTTCCTTTTAAATGTACAAGATTGGTATCTTTGTAAATTTGATTCTTTACGTGGGCAAGTTCAAAACATTCCTGTTGAAATGCAGTTAGTCTTAATTAAAATCGTATTGGTTGTGCAGTAGCAAGAGAAGGGTATATTTGAGTAAATAGTGCTAAATAATCGCTAGTAGCTAGCTAGTCTGAATGCCCTTGCCATACATCAGCATGGTGCTATACACTGTGTACACTGGTATCGAATTTCATCTCTGTTATATACACATTACATGCCTCCGTTTTTGTCATGTATTCATCTTATATTTTTGTGAACTTTTGAGACAATGTACACTATTCATCGCTGCCTGTGGACGTTAGCTTAGCGAGACTTCATTCACAGAGCAAAAGCCCCGCCGTTGGGGTCTTGCCTAACCCCTGGACTCTGGGTCTGTCTAGCGCTGTCAGTTGAAACGTGCCCCTCTCTTCCTCAAGGCAAGAAGCCCAGGACCAAGGCCCCCAAGATCCAGCGGCTGGTGACGCCCCGCGTGCTGCAGCACAAGCGCAGACGCATCGCCCTGAAGAAGCAGCGCACCCAGAAGAACAAGGAGGAGGCGTCCGAGTACGCCAAGCTGCTGGCCAAGAGGATGAAGGTACGCGCCCACAGGGGGGGTCTGTCTGTGCCCCACACGGTCTGCCTGAGGATGGCGGGCTGTGGGGTGCATGGCAGACACCCTAAAACTGCACGGTTTCCATAGCATATGTTTTATGTTGTTCATCAATCCATGCTGGATATTAATGGAAGCAGTTTGTGTTAATTATAGTGGGGAAAGTCTAGTTCCATAACTACTACAATACTTGGCTAGCTGTTAGCAGCAGGGTGGTTTTCCCCCCAACTGGGTGATGGTCATAATGCACAGCCTATGGGATGATGCCATATTGATGGCGAATGGGATCTGGTTAGCACGTTTCCCAGAGGTCAACAATTACACCCTGAGCCTGAAGGTGTTTGTGACCTAAACCACCATACAGAATGTGGGTAATGCGAGCAGAGTATTTGCACTGTGTGCATTGAATGATGGAGATGAATGAAAAAAGCTCTGCCAGCCTTTTCCTCTTAACAAAAGGACTGCTGTATGTGGCCCTACATAGAGGCTGAAGCAGTCACTATGGACTTGTACACATTTTATAATACAAAGAAAATATCTTGATCTGAGACTATTTGAAAAGCTTAAGGCTACCAAAGGAAGGGCATAGAAGTAGGGCTACTCAGAAACAGGCCTTAAAAAGGACTAATAATAATGAGAGGCTGCTGATTGCACTCTGAGCTTGTAGGAAGAGCCAGATACACCCGATTTCATAGCCCCTAGTGTTCATTACACTATCATACTGCCAGTAGGCAACTAGTAGAATTATGAACACACCATGGAACAGGTTGTAGCCAGTTGGAACTTTAAGGGAAGGTGACCTGACATGACAAAGCTGAACGCTGAGGTCTGATTGGCTCGGCTTTGAACTGTGTGCGCTACTTTGCAGGAGGCCAAGGAGAAGCGCCAGGAACAGATCGCAAAGAGACGCCGCCTTTCATCACTGAGAGCCTCCACATCCAAGTCCGAGTCCAGCCAGAAGTAGAGTCCTCAACATGTAAAGAAACCCCATTAAAAACCCGGTTTTCTTCACATGACCACTGCTTGTGCTTTTTCAGCGTGTGGTGATTTTTGTGTGAATCTTGAACAATTGTGTATAACACTCACAAGGTGGCACTCTAGAACAGGTGTACAAATGTGGTTGAAGCCTCTTTCTGAGCACAAGAAGGTGGGAGGTGAAGGATGCAGTTTCTGTGAATTGGTACCCAGATCATGTTATGCTTTTGCTCCACTATCAACTTTTGTGGTGAATGCACTCAGCTTTATTCGAGAAAGTTTTACAGTACAGTGTAGGATTAGGTAATGCAGTATGCATAAAAGAGTAGTGGTTCAAGGATTTTCAGGCAACACTTGTGTTTTTTTTTCCTAGATGTTGAGACCAAATCCCTTTTAACAGCATTACTGTAAACTGAAATCTTGTGTTATAGCAGCAGGAGGTTCACAACATTTACATCAATGTTAAAGGATTTAAAGTTCAAGCAGGAGGTTGGTTCAGGATAGTTAGCTACAGAATTACACGTTTTTGTGTAATTTACGAGGAAGTACTGGTGTTCCTGTGTTTTTTGGTATCATGGATATATATGTCAAAATGAAATGACCCAAAGCAAAATTTTAAACCAGGACACATTTATTGCATCACAGTTGTGTTGACAAATCTTACACGTGATAGGACAGTAAAATGAGACGCAGACCATTACAACAGTGACCTGTTCCACTGGAGTCACTTAAGTGCATTGGCGAGAATTCATGGAAAGAGTCACACAAGCTGAAATCACTATGTTACAGGAGTCAAAGGAGAAAACCCTGCATGGGACACTTAAATGTACAAATGCAAAGGAGTGCAATTTATAAACTTCAAACAGAACACAGGTCATATCTGCTCTCACATCTTGATACGCAGCTACATTAAGAGATTTGGAGTGGATGCAGATTTCATTATCTACAGGATCCATTCATTACAAGCACTTAACTATGGTATATCCATTAAACAGTGAATACTCATTGTCAGGTCTTCCCTCCTTTTAGTTGGCATTATGTTCCCTGTTCATGTGTAAACTTCAGTTAGCGTTTTAAGCCCTTGTGTATTCTGCAACACCAATTTGGCTTCAGACCTTCGGACCATCTAAAAATGTATGAAGTGGAATCCTGGTTTGCAGCACATCTGTGCAGAAGTGTTTGGGTTAAGACAACTGGACATCATCAGTTCATGGTCATATACATTAAGACACTTATATGAAAAAAAAAAAAAAAAAAGGGAAAATAATTGTACCGTCAACGTTCACCCAGTCACTGACAGAGCCAGCATATCCAAGTACGCTGCACTGAGCCCTCGCATTCTGGACAGTTTAAAAGGTCTCAGAGGGAACCCTACATGTTCCCAATTTTTTTACATGGAAAAAATGCTCTTGAGAAATCCAGTCACCTTGACCAAGGGAGCACTAATTATTTGAAGTTACTGCATACATAAACAGACACCTGTAGCGAACTGCATGTAGTCCATTCTGAGATGAAAGCCACTATAATGTTTTTTAGAATGAGAAAATAACTGGAATTAGATGCAACAGGTAACTGTCACAACGGCATCTATTGAAGTGCCCCTTCAGAACTGTTTTTAGGTGCCGACTCTCCTTTCAGGCAGCTGAAGTTGCTTCGCTATTCCTCCCTCTCCAGCTAAGAAGACATATTGTCAATGGAACACACATACTGTGCCATGGAAGGAGAATCGGCACCATTACGGAGATTTGTAGTTTGGTCATCTTGTTTTTCCCTTCATGTTACGCCCACAGTGATAAGGCCACATCTGGGTCCCTCAATCCCTACTGCCCTGATCTCAGACCAGCTCTCAGCGACCGCCTACTTCACTTCACAACTCAACCTCACCTGCCAAGTGCTGACCAGAGATCAGTCCTGCGGATGGGTGTAGGTGGCGGCTTGGAATGTCCTTGCCCTTCGTTTCCCAAATTTTCCATGATGAATTGGCCAGCAAACACTCTGCAGCATAGGGTATACACAGTCTCCGGTGCTGTGCTTCCCTTCACTGCAGCACAGTGTACAACTCCACGAATACATGCTGCCACTTTCCAGGACAACGAAGCTCTGAACTGTTTCATAGATACATTCTTTAAACAGGTCCCAGCAGCCGTTTGCAATACAGCTGCGGGAGAGTGGAATGTTGGGATAGCGACTGTTACAGTCCACTCTCTAAACAACAGGCACCACAGTATACAAATACCCCCATCCCCACCAACCACACCCCCCCCCCCCAGGTCAAGTAATCATATCCCCACCCACCCTCCCCCAAGACTGCTGGTGTTTAAGACCCAAATCTGTCAAGACACTCAGTCAGAGACAAATAAAGCATGATCCTGCAAAGGCCACCCTGGTTCAGATTCTCTTTCAGAAGAATTATGTACAAAAAGAAAATCAAGTGCAAATATCTACACTGGATTAAAAAAAATCTCTCTTTAAATATATATTTAATACATATGGATACATTCTGAGATAAAAGACTTGTCATGAAAACGAGGCCTCGGGAGATGAGATGGACCTACAGGCTGTTAGAGATGCTGAATTCACAGGAGGCGCCATGCAAAGCAGAAGGAGGCAGCCATGGTCATTCACGCCCCATAAATCCAGCACCAGACACTGCATTCAGACATTTTCACCTTTTTGGGGTAACCCTTAACCTGACATCTACAATGACTAAGGAAGTCAGAAAGGTGGAACTCAACCATTTTAAGACTGCTTACAAGGAAAACAAAAAACAGCTCCCTGTGCTGCATAAAACAAAAAGAATTCTACACATCTTACGCCTAAAGACACAATGTTACCACTGGACAGACCAAGCTCTCTATGTTTTATACAAAAAAATGACATAATAATGAATTAAGGCAGGTATGAGAACAGCTTAGGCAAAAAAAGCTGTTGATGGGATGAGAGTGAGTATCATCTTTGGGTGATGTTCAAGGCGTAAAATTCACTGCATCAACAGACTTCTTCCCTCTGCCACAGCTCATAACCCTCCAGGAAGGTTCCCGAGTCCCCCCACATCTTGCGTGTGGGAGGCACTGAGATGGCGCTACACCTCCACTCCAGCAGGAGGCGCTGTCAGATGACAGGTGCGCCAAAGCACTTCAGGCACCACTGCACGCTGCTGCTCGGTGGCTGGTCTATTCGAGCCAGGACCTTCTGTTTGTCGGGGCTCAGCTCATCAATGGCCTGCTTATATTCACGGTCAAAGGCCTCTGCAAGGACACACAGGGGAGAGGTATGAGTTTACTAGTATCACGATATTGTATGTACAGATATGACATTAACATAAATATATGAATAATAGAAGAACAACGTATGGCTAAAGATACAAATTGACTGCATTATTCTTACACCACTGCACTGGGAAACTGAACGTTTACACACAACTGAAATTTCATGCATGTAAAAGGTGCCCTTCATATTTACATTACAGGCATTTAGCAGATGCTCTTATCCAGTGCAACTTGCATAGGTTACAATTTTACAGTTACACATTATCCATTTATACAGCTGGATATTTACTGAGGCAATTAAGTACAACTGGGTTAAGTACCTTGCCCAAGGGTACAACAGCAGTATCAAACAGGAATCGAACCAGCAACCTTTCAGTTACACGCCCTGCTCCTTAACCAGTACGCTACATTGCCACAGCTTACCAATATCAATGTTCTCTCGTCCCAGAGCCACCAGCGACAGGAAGAGGATCTCTCTGTAGATACTCCTGTTTGACACAAGGGGGCCATGTCAGACTCTTCTCTAGCCATCATGAGTTGTGATAAAGGATTTATGGACACTATAAGAGGGTGGAGCTACCATGTGCTGCCAATCACCGCCTCATGTGAGCCAATCAAAACATTCTGCTGTCTGTGCCAAAACGCTGTGATTGGTTACGACTGATCCTGTTACTGCTTTTCTAACCCGTTTCACCAAAGTGAAATAACAGACAAAGGAGAAAGCATCTGACAGAGTGAGGAGGGTGAGCTGTGAGCAGGCTGACCTTTGGCGTTTGGCGTTGGGGTTCTTCTTGACCTCCCGCAGGAGCAGTTCGATGGGGGCCTGCACGTCATTCTCTTGGATGCCTCTGACAATGCCATTGAGCAGGCTCCTGATCTCCTGGTAGTCGGTGGGAGCCAGGAGGCCTTTCTTCTGCACTGTAACACACACATCCACACACACACATAGTGAATAAACTGCAGGTAGAGAGCAGCAGTGGGGTGACTGGCTACAGTGAGTGAGAGCTCCTGTAGGGGGCAGCAGTGAACACTCACAGAAGGTCCTCCATTGCAGGTAAAGAGGCTCGCCAGGCTCCTGGTGCAGGTTGATGTTGTCCCACAGTAGCTGCACGTACACCTGCTTACTGTCCTGGGACAGGGAGGTCTGAGGGAGCTGCAGGGGGGGACAAGTGCAGAACCATCAGCACTCTGAGACAACTACCAGCAGGCACTCTCAGTCAGTTACCACAACCACACTTGACTAGACATGTATAAAGAAGAACTGACACATCCGTGACCTCAGACCAGTCTACACTTAACATTACATGTCCAGACACTACAAGGTCACATGTCAGAGTATTTACTCCAGGGCAGTGACAAATGAAGCTTTTCCAAATCTGCCATGCAGTGCACCTCCCCTGGCCACAGGGGGCGCTGGCGGGCACCGACCTGCACGCCGTTGTTGCAGTGCTCCGAGGTGAGGATGAGGCCCGGCAGGTTGCTGGGCAGGTCCAGCCGGCGGAAGTACCACACCAGGTTCCAGAAGATGATGGGGTGCTGGCTGAGGAACTTGTGGGTGTAGATGACCTGCTCGCCCTCGTTCTCCAGCAGGGACTCCAGCTCCTTCCGCAGCACCAACGGGCTGAGGTAGGGCACCGACACAGGCTTGGGGTTGGGCCGCTTCTGCCCCAGGGTATCCTGGGAAAACATGGCGGGAAGCTCTGTATACTGTACATCATATGCTCTCAAAATATCCACCACTCTAATATCCCGCCACATTCAAACATACGCTTATCAAAGGTCATGGCCAACTGCCTGAATGATAATAGTAAAAAAATATATAAACAATATTACATGAAGTTTTCATCTGATTAAGGCCTGATTACAACCTGTGATTACAAACTCCAGTGGTATGTAAACATTTGCATGTGCAAGGACAATATGATCTGCTGTGTCTCTCCAATGTGAAATGCTGTGTTACGGAGAGGTCCGGAGGGGCGGTGTCGCTCTCAGTGCTCACCGTCGCCTCCTGCAGGCTGTTGGGCAGGCTGGCGGTAGAGACCCCGTGGGACGGCCTCTGGGGGAGACCCAGGCTCTGCAGGGGCCCGCTCATGCTGTTGCTGCGGGTCAGGGAGGTGCCCCACTTCTCACCCGCCTGCAGGTCCAGGCCCGAGCTGAGGAGGGGGAAGAACAGGAAACCCCAAAAAGTAGTCACTACACTGAACAGCCAGACCAGATTACTCCACACAAGACACAAAGGGATGGTGTTATTCTCAACTCACTAAAACATTTCATTCACCTGATATAACCTGTCAACTGTAACTACACCAGACCAATAATCACTAACATCCTCCGATGATTTTTGACTGTGACTAAAATGTTCATTCACTCACTAACTGCCAAAGGAACACAAGGTTTGACAGTAATGACAGTTCTTATTTTCTACCACTAGAGGGCAAAAAGGAACAAAGAAGAAGCTTAGCTGTAGTCTCTGAACAGCGCCATTTCTGTCTCTATTGTGAGAGACAGAACTTTCAGAACTGAAAGCATTATTTGGTCCTAAATAAACTGTAGGGCCATCGTCTGTTGCAGGGCTGAGGACTGCACTGAGACAGCTGATACCCACCTCTTCTGGTCGTCCGTTTGGTTCCCGGAGGCCCCTGCCGGCCCCTGCTGTGGGGGTTCGTCGAAACTGATGAGGTCAGCGCCCCCGGCGAGGGCCTCGCTGCTCTTCTGCTC
Organism: Megalops atlanticus; assembly: GCA_019176425.1. Classification (NCBI taxonomy): domain Eukaryota; kingdom Metazoa; phylum Chordata; class Actinopteri; order Elopiformes; family Megalopidae; genus Megalops; species Megalops atlanticus. The sequence goes on from CM032894.1 coordinate 19,172,801, forward strand.
AGCTGTCGGCACATTGTTGCTGTGGATACTGTCACCTGACGTGCTGGGCTTCAGGAAGAGGCTGGGTGGGAGGATGACAAAATATCCTGTGTTTCAGCATTGAGCTATAAACAGCTGAGCAAGAGCAGCCATAAAGACCAGCCAGTCCATGGACAGAAAGGAGGGGAATGCGATCAACCTGCAGACAGAGGCTACTGGCCCTACTCCTGGAGGGAAGCAATCCAGCAGGTTTTCCTCTGTAAAGCACCAACATTCTCTGACCTAGTGAGGGACGCTAAATGGGTCCAGTCAAGTAACTAGACACTGTAGTTCAGTGTCTAGATTGTAAACCTGTAGACACTGCGGCTTTAGAGGACCAAGTTTAAGCAGACACACAGAAGCAGCGGCCCTTCGGACTGAATCAACCATCAAATCTGCAAATCTTCAAATCTGTGTTGATGGACACTACATCAGCTGAAGACCCTTCATGCTTATTGTGCTTTCGCAAGACAGTATGTGGCTGTGCCTAAAAACTGCCAAAACGATCAGCTCCAAGCTGTCGTTCCTGTTGGTCTATTTGTGTTCTAGCGGTGACGACATTCACCATCAATCAATCAAACGCGGCAATCTTCCTGTCACCTGTGCAGCCCTTCACATCGTTACAAAATCAGGGAGGAGAGTGAAAGGCAGCATGACCCTACACACAAATGACAGTTATAGTTGCAATTACATCATTTCATTCGTGCAACAGTAACAGCTGCACAGACCCCAACAAGCATAAATCAGCCTTTGATGACCAGGCTTAACGGGCCCTGCAGATACTCCAGGTCTCCATTAGGTAACTGTTCCCTACATAGGGAGGAGTACAGCTTTTCTAACGCTGAAATCACATTACATTATTGTCATTTAGCAGATGCTCTCATCCAGATTAATTTACATAAGTTATAATCCATTTATACAGCTGGATATCTACTGAGGCAATTGTGGGCAAGTACCTTGTCGACGGGTACAAGAGCAGCGCCCCAGCAACCTTTCGATTATGAACCCTGCTGCTTACAACTACACCACACTGACGCGTAGTGTGCGTAGACCTTATAAAATGCCGAGTCCCCAGGCGTCCCCGCCGTCGCACTTCCTTCCTCACACTCACCTGGAGGTGCCCCGCAGGTCGCGGAACTCCGCGTGCAGCAGCGGCAGGAAGGTGGCCCTGCAGAAGGGGCAGGTGGTGTTGAGGTTGGAGTCGTCGGCCGTCCAGCCGGCCATGACCTCCTCGTCGTAGACCAGCGCCTCACAGCCGCGGCACTGGGAGCAGCTGGACATGAGGACCTGCGGGGAGGGGGCGGCGGTCACTGAGTGGCACCTTCCGGAACCTTCCGGAGCTCGCAGTGAAAACAGACTGGCCGGAAGCGCTCCAAAATGAACGGTTTACGTGCTTTTTATTTCATTTTTCTCTAGCACTTACAAAAATTCTGGGGTTGCTTTATTAAAATTTTACAAAACAATCAATTTGGAGTATACCTCTCACTGGACTAATTCTAAGTTCCCACGGTTAGTTTGGCCAAAGCCTTGGTTGTATGTTAGAACGTGAGGGATGTTTGAGTATTCCAACAGAGGGCGCTGTTCTCACCTCCAGAGCGATATTCTGGTATATACTTGAGGAGCTGGCATGGTGTGAGGAGCCCTGCTCTGATCTCTCGGACTCGGGACCCCTCCCTGTCCTCCCAGAATGCATGGCTGCACAGAGACAGAGAAATGGAGGGTGACTGTGGGCACCACTGTGTGCATGTGTGCATGTCTGAGTGAATGACTGCGTGTGTACGGATAAACTGCGTGTGTGTGTGTGTGTGCAGGCATGCGCACATATATGTGTGAGTGTGTTTGCATGTACTTGTGTCTGTGTGTGACTGTGTGTGTGTGTGTGTGTGTGTGTGTGTGTGTGTGTGTGTGTGTGTGCTCTCACAGGTCGGGTGCTGCGCTCTCCCGGTGTCGCTGCTGTTGCTGCTGCTGCCCAGGCTGGTGTTGCTCCGCGTCAGGCCGTTGGAGGTCAGTCCCGGGATCACGCCCCTGAGGGTGGGGCTGTCCCTCCCGCTGCCCGCCAACAGCGTCTCCTCCAGTCCGGCCGGGAAGCTGCCCTCCCCGTGTGCGTGGTCCTCCTGAGACAGCCACACACCACCCGTCACACTGAGCCAATCACAGCTGCTATCTCACAGGAGTGCCGCCTCAGACCACTTAAAGCCCTCTAGTGGTGAAGCATTTCTACTACTTTTGTTGCTGTTACGCAACGTTTTTTTTTTTCTTGTCTTTGGTCTGGTTCTGTTTGTCATTGGTTATGGTTATGGTTATGATTTCTGTTAAATCCACTACCTTTAAATGATCTAATAAACACTGGTTTCGTTGCAACAACGCGCTGGGTTTTATTGTGTGGTTGGCCGTAACAGTTGCTGAAGGAAAGAAGGAAGGAGTGAGTGAGTGAGTGAGAGGGTGAGAAAGAGGGAGAGGAAGAGGGTGATAGGGAGAGATATCGAGATACCCCTTTTTTCCCCGCTGTAGAGCTAGAACCAGGCCATCACAAGCTGAAACTAAAACGAGCCAACCCAATACAGCAAAAATGCTTTTCTTATGCATTTCAATCAGAGCTGTAGCACAAGGTGTCACCCTGCAGTCCACCCCACATCTGCTCAGTTCAACACTGTGAGTTTGCGTATCATGTCTGTCTGCCTCAAACTGATTGCTAATGAGGCCTCTTATCTCTCCTCCTGTATTCACCTCCTCAGATTTTATCCCTGATGCAGGTGGGAACGTGCTGCTTGCTCACAGCTTGGGGCATCACCAGGAATGCAAGCTGACTGAGCCAAAACAGGTCAGCACAAAAGAGAGAATGGAGAACACCCGGACCCTGAACCAAGCCAGCCGGCCTGGTCCCAGCTCTGCAGCAGAAAAGGGGTATCAATGAGAAAGTAAAAGGAGGGATACAACTGTTCATAGCTGACAAAGCGTTTGTTGTGACGTATTGGAAATTGCATATGAATTAATGAGGATCACAGCAATGTAGGCACTTTCAAAAGGCCTCAGCAGCTGCAGGGAAAAGGGAAAAAAAGCTTTTTTTTGATGGACAGCTCATTTTGGTGCCCCCGCGCCCCCCACTAACCTCATCGTCCGAGTAGTTGTAGGCGGAGGCCACCGCGCCCCACACCTTGCTGGCCACGCTGGCGGCCTGCTTCATGCCGGACTTCAGCACGTCCATCTTGGGCCCGGAGAGCAGGTGGTCCATCTTGATGCTGGAGATGGAGCTGATGACGGAGCCCAGGGAGCCGTGGGGCGAGGAGCGCACCAGCGCCGTGAAGGAGGACGACCGCTGGTTGGGGGCCTGCCGCGGCTTTACCGCGAAGGTCTTGGAGCGGGACACGGCGGGGCTGCGTTTGGGGCTGCCGGCCTCGGAGCCGGGGGCTTTGACCGGGGCGGCGGGGAGGCTGGACCTCCTCTCCAGGGGCTTTCCGGAGCCGCCGTCCACGGCCGCCCCCGCTGCCGCCTCGCCCTTTGGCGCCCCCTGGTGGAACTCCATGCTGGAGGACTTGGCGCCCAGCGGGCTCTTGAGGTTCATGTAGAGCTCGATCTCGTCGGCCAGCTTGCGCGACACCACCGGCGGGACGGCGCGGGCGTCGTCGCTCTGCGCCGAGGCCGCGTCGGCCGTCTCCGTCACCAGCTGGGACAGGGGGTCGGCCCCCGCCTCCACGTCCTCCCTCTCCACCGCCCTGGCGTACGAGCTGTTCCTCTTCGAGGTGTCCCTCTGGCCTTCCCCCCTCCGGAGCACCACCCCCGAGTCCCCCTCCATCACCGGACCGTCGCCCTGCCGGGGGGCGGCCCCACCCGGCTCTGCCGGGGCTTCCAGGAACACGCTGTCCTCCTTCGCCAGCTCGTCCAGGGAGCTCCGTGGGCCCGCCTCAAACTCCAGGCCCTCGAATGTGGCGGTGGGGGGCGGGGTCTTACCCCCCGAGAGGGCGGCGGCCAGGATCTTGGCGTCGGCGCCCATGGTGATGGCCATCTGGTCCACGCTCATCTCTAGGCTGCTGTTCTTCAGCAGCATGCCGGCGCGGCTCTCCGTGCTGAAGCTGCAGCTGCGCACCGCTAACGGCCTCTGCCGCTGCTGCAGCTGCTGCTGCTGCTGGGACCCCGCCTCCCGGGCCCTGCCCACAGACAGAGACACGCCCTCCTCCGGCAGAGCCACCTCCTCACTCTGGCTGCGGGAGGTGAACAGCTTCCCTGTGGCGCCACCTGCAGGACCGAGCAGTGATGACACTCAGATATAGGCCTCAACAATCATAACAGAGCCTGAATGTCGTCAGGGTGCCAAGATCCAACCAAGAGCCAGAAACGTAAAGCTCTTAAACACAGCAATTCTGCCAGTAAAAGACACTTCTGCGCTGTCATGATCAGAGCTTTCAGGCTAATGTAGATGTAGCGGTTAGGCAGCGATGTAGCGACAGTTAAGGTGCCTCACCGCTTCCTCCTCGGCCCACACTGCTGTCCAGGCTCCCAGTGGACAGCCTGACGATGCTGGGCCCGGGGCTGGAGGGCTCGGCCAGGACCACAGCACTGTCCACTGAGCCAGACACGTCCTCCCCTGAGGAGCAGGCCAAACCAGTCAGTCAGTCTTTCACATATACTATACATTTACACGCACACAGGCACTCACGCGCGCACACACGCACACAGAGGCAATCACCACACCCATGTGCATGTGTACTGTCCCTCACACACAAACACACGCACACACATACACACACACTAATCTCAGGTAAAACAAACAGACCTACCACGTTGCATTCCACATTCTCTTACTTGTTCTTCCCCACTTGTTCACACCCACTGGCCAACTTCCACCTCCACACTCAGTGCTGTACCTAACCACCATGAACCCCAGGGGCTCCAGGTACGCCTACAGAAAGCTCAGCACAGACCCCACCCCTTACCTCTCTGCGGGGTGCTGGGCTGGCCCCCTGGCTCGGCGTCGGGGAGCGGGGTGGCGGACTGAGGGCCCTCCGGCACGTCCTGGTGCAGCTCGTCCTTCGACCCGTAGCCCTGGTCCGACTGACCTCCTGCCACGACACAAGAGTCAGAGCTCAGCAACTTCAGCGGGGTGACCTAAGCTGCCAGCCATGTGCACAACCATCTCTGCTAGCGTACAGCCTTCTGCATGCAGCCTACACAAGTGTAGGGGACCCACATTTTAACCCACTTAACAACAGCATTAAACAAACAGGCACTACACATTCAATCAGACAGTGAACTTTCCATTTTAATTTCTCATTTAATATAGTGTTATCCTCACTATTATCAAAACAAATTCATTCTTTCCAAAAAGTGTAGTGTTATCACCACATATTACTTTTCACAGTAAGCGCAGTACATTATAGATCTGCAATTTGGTTTGGCCGCCCAATTTAAACCGTGGGTTCCGACCAAGACTTTGGAAAGCAATGATCAACGCAACACCAGCTCACTCTCTGTTCCCAGGCGCCGGACACACAAGGCAAGCACAGAGGAACAATGTATTTATCACGGTCTCCACGGCAATCACATGAGTACGCGTTCACTGCTAGGACTGGTGGCTGTACCAATGTTACAGGACTTTCTTCATCGTTAAGATGAAAGCTGTTTACACTCTCTCAATGTCACCTACAGACATTAGCTGATGCATTTTAAATGATCACCCGGGAAAAGCACACCGCAGATAATGGTAAACAAATTGAAGTACACAGAGAAAATATCTCATGCCGTCATTTACAGCTTAAATAACAATGGCCTTGCATCATAGGCAAGGGCAGAGCGGAAAATAAACAGCGGAACATCAGCAAAGGGATTGATTTACTTAAAAGGAAAATGTGTTATTTGAAAATCTGACCTTCACCAGAGTAAATGTAATTTGCAAAGCCTCATGGGATTGCTGAGCTGAGATAAGGAAGGTAAGGAGAATGCCGTAGTGTTGAGAGGCTGGAGTCTCTCCCTCACACACACACACACACACACACACACACACACACACACCTAAATACAGTTACCTCAGAGTGGCACACCACACCCCTTCCTTTCCCTAGCACCAATTCCCATAAAGCCTTGCTAAAGCCACTCATGAACAACTGAGACTCACAGTAGAGGGAGCAGCAGCAGACAGACACACAGAGTCCCAGCACAGAGAGTGTGGTGGCAGAGAGACGTGCTTCTTAACACAGGAAGCCCTTCACTTTCCACTCCCCAGGTCACCCACAAAAGCAAATACTTTTTTGCACTTGCACACACAACACGCATTCCCACATTTCAAGCCAGGGCCTGCTGGAAAGCAAAGATGCGAAACATGAAAGAGCAAATGCAAAGCTTGACAAGGACCATAAAGGAAAGGAAAGGAAAGGCTCTATTGTCATCTCTGTGATGTGAAATGTGGGACAAACAGAGACTGTTTATTCTGGCTGGGCCCAGCAGTTTGGAAATGAAACAGCCTCATTAATATTTCCCTCACTGTGGGAACACAATGCAGTGCACTTTGTATGATTTACTGAACATAACATTAGTCTAATTCTGCAATACAAACGGGGTTGGATTCTCTTTGAGTAGAGAAACAGATGTAGCGCAGCCGATAAGGCTTAGATAAACAATAAATGGTAAAACAGCCTTAAATAAGAGGAAGAGAAACAGCGAGAAGCACTTGCAGCTTTCAGTGAACTAAGGCCAGTACTGCATATAAATGTGACCTTTGACCTGTGACCTTCAGCAGCTGCAGGCAAGCTTCCCTAGCAGCACTGGTTAAAGGTCAAAGCAATCGGGCCAAGAGATAAGAGACAGAGTACAAAGATTAACACACAGCCGTCTGCCCCAGTCCTAATGTAGGGTCTTTTTTTTTTTTTTTTTTAACAGTCTCCCACATTCTTCACACTCACAGCTTTGCATATGAGAAGTTTAACGCTCTGTGGCGCCTTGTTTGAGGGGCGGTACCTGCATGGCGGTGGCCGCTGTGGCCGTCACCCACGACGAGGCTGCGGGCGAACAGCGTGTGCTCCTCGCCGCTGACGTCGTTGGAGCTGCCGCCGCTGCCGTGGCTGATGCGGTCGCCGTCGCTTCCCGCCGCTCCGCCCGTCACCCCCTCTGCGCGGCCCAGGCCCCAAAAAGGACATGGTCACTTCCTGTCCCTCCGCCGGTCACATGACACTCACTTCCTTTTGCTTTGTACTTTTACACGTGACGCAGTACCGCGAAAAAGAAAGCTGGCCCGGTTGGTCACATGACCACTCCAATGTAGTGGAATTTTTTGAAAGTAGATACTGAGAGGCTTCTGTACTTATGACTAATAATGTCTGTTTGTTTTTTCTTTATACGCCATTAAATTAAGCCCTTTGTTTAAAATTCCAAAATACATGACATAACGGGTTGGAATGACATTATCTTTGAAAATCAAAAACATTTGGACAATGAAAAATTACACGACAGACTGTCCATTAGAAAATTCAAACAGCAGATGGCGCCGTAAACCCATATTGGTGCAGCATTTACAAAAGGATTACAGCATCCTCAAGCCCCATTTAAACTTATTTTCACCAGACACTTCTAAGAGCTCTTCAGAGCAGCATTCCTGCTTTTACAAATCATCACACATCATTGTATCTTACATAAACCTACAAACAAGTGGCACAGTTTTCAGCGTTTTGATCAACACCTACAGTCACACTTAAGACTCAGTTTTTTTTAGTGAAGCCAGTGGTTTTGTTCGACTACATTGCTAGTTCATGTAGATTACAGTGTCCCCTGCTGAAGAAGTAATGTTTGGTTAGGTGCCAATGTGAATGACTCAGTCATCTGCTATCTGTTTAAACAATATGGGGGAAAAGAATGACATTAAAACCAGAAATAAGGGGAGCTGGAATATGATGGTGCAGTTTCCATGGTGTGCTGGAGTCTATTCTTAGAATATTTCTTTGCTTGAGCTTGCTGATGGTCACCTGGGAGAATCTATGCTAAAGCAGTTGTGGATTTGGACATTTTTCTGTAAATTGCTATTAGAGGATGTTGCCAGGTAACATACTAGGTACTACTCTAGCTAGTCCTGTCTTACAGAAAGTGAGCTCTCAGGCATTTTTAATCACCATAAATGACTGGACAGTTGATGGGCCTCTCTTAGTCATCATATTCTGCAGTACATTGGGCACAACAATTACTCTTCATCAAATATTCAGTATGAAGTAACAGGAGTTTAAAACAACAGTGCTTCTGGTATAAGTATCTGTCATAACTAGGCTGTCTTGCTTGCGAACGTGTCCCCTGAGCACGGCCGGTTGCTGTACCTGTGGTGATGAGGAGGGGTCCTTTAGTGGTAGCCGTCCTCTGCAGTGCCTGTTTGAACTGCGCCACACCACGGACCACGTTGCGCACTTTGGCCCACCTGACACGGCTGCTGCGGTTCTGCTTGGGCCACGGCCCCTCGAGGACGGCCTGGAAAGGCAGAGGACGAATGGGGGGTTTCATCACAAAATAGAGATACAGGCAGTAACAACATGCCACTGCATGTCTGTGTGAGGCTGTTCCACAGAGAGTAAAGGGTTCTCCAACGTCCTGGCTAAATTCCAAACCAGGCCTTTTCAATCTGGCTATCTAATAAGACCTAGGTTAACTTACTAAAATAATTCCTAATAAGGTCCAAACTGTAAAAGAGAACTGGTTTCTAACTGACCTCACCTGGTGAAATAAAGGTTAAATAAAATAAAAGGTACACTGTGAAAACTCCCACACTGTGGTGAAATAGCTCCACGGAAATCATTGGACACTTATAAACAAATTAAGAAGCATTAACCAACTGCCAGGAAATCAGGAAAATTATGGGATGTAGTCATACCGTGAGAAAGTGTGTGAGAAGTGTTTACACAAGCACTGCAACCACAAAGCAACCAGCAGGAGTTACTGTAACAGTCCCGTTACTCATGAGCCCTAAGCAAAAAAAAAAAAAAAAATCTGCCCCACCCAGCCACCCGCCGCAAGAGAAAAGACTTTCTTAAACAGGATTTAAAATTTATTTTAAATCATAGTCTTAAAAGGAGGTGAGATGAGACAAGTCGTCTGCTGTGTGGGCTAGGTAGACACTGACAGGAAGCGCTAAGGCATAGCAGTTCTTAAACTTTAATACAAGCAATTATTTGATACTTGACGCTTGATGTGGCCCACTGCACACATGACCAGCTCCATTACACTTACATGACTAACCTGTGCAGCCATGCACACTGGTCAAACTGGCAACGTGAGCAGCTCTCAGTACTTGGCCAGTACAGAACCGTGGAGAATTTCCGTGTGATGGTAATATATACGTGATAGCTGTACATCACCTTTTCTTGGTATCAGCTGAGGTTAGTGGTACACTACTTTGTTGTAGTATCACTTGGTGTTAGCAGTGCACTACTTTGTTGTAGTATCCATAGGTGTTTGTGCAAATGGGTTGTAGCATCGGTAGGTATTAGCAGTACACTAACTTGTTGGAGTATCAGTGGGCAGTACATTACCTTGTTGTAGTACCCGTAGGTGTTACCTTGTTGTAGTACCTGTAGGTGTTAGCGGTACGTTACCTTGTTGTAGTACCCGTAGGTGATGGCATTGGGCAGGACTCCAGCTTTCTTCACCTCCATCAGCACACGCACAGCCATGACAGGTAGGCCCCAGATGCCACACAGCTGCATCACCACACGGTAGCACACCTGCGCAAGGGGGGAGGAGGGGGGGTGCCGTTACAGCTCTGGGGTTAAGCCTGACTCCCCTGGACCACCCTATCACTGACACATTCATCTAACGTGTTCCCCTTCAATTCCCAACAGCATTTCCCCCAAGATTTTCACACAAATTGGAGACTTTTCAGAAATTATTACTCTTTTACTATAGCTAACAAGCAAATAATTGTAGTGAGCGTTAGAGAAAAGTGATTGGTCAAGCTCTTGCTCTTGCTCTGCTGTCTTTAATATTCAGAGAGGGGTGGCCAAACCTAAACGTGACCAACAGCAGTGACTACAGTACAGTAGTAGTTAGAGTGCTGGGAAATCCAGGGGGAACGGGGGTGTGAGAGTGTGAGTGTGTATGAGTGTGTCTGTATGTGTGTGTGTGTGTGTGTGTGTGGCGCTCCCTTGCCTCGTCCAGGACCTCCACCTCAGTGGTCCTCATCATCTGCAGGACTTCGAGGGCCTGCTGCAGGACGCGGGCCCTGGAGTGAGGGGTGGAGGCATTGCTGGGCAGGCAGATGAACCACAGGCTGTAGCAGTGGCTGTGCAGGCACTTGGCCCAGAGCGGGGGCTGCGAGTGGTAGCGCCGGGCCTTCTTGCAGGACAGCTTGATCTCCTGCGGACACAGGGGGGAAAAGCCGGCAATTCAGCAAAGCTCCTACTGTGCAAAGGCCACACTGTGTTGGATGACGACCTAAGCAGGCCGCCCACTTTTCGCCCTCTGCTGGTAGAGTGTTGTTACTGCAGGAGCCTTCTGGTCAGTTAGAGAGTGAGTGAGAGTGAGACAGCAGTTTTAGAGGCTGCTTCCACCAGTCACAGCCAGAAAAGGGTTACATCACCTCAGCAAAGAAGCCCTGCATAAAATCAACAAAGACCTACACTCTTATTATCATGATGCTGTCAAAGTACACCACTATAACTGCTTTGCTTTGGCAAGTAACACGGTCATCATGCTATCAAATTGTGCTGATGCACTGTTAGAATGTGTTGGCTTGTTGTCTGCATTAGACCCAGTCTCCAGGTACAACAGACAGATGAACAGACTCACCTGATTGGTCCTCTTGGCCAGGAGGGCGGGGCTACTGGACACACTGGCCCCTGCTGCCCTGATGCTCGGCATAGGCCGCATCTCCCAGGGGGAGTCAAACAGCTCCGGCCGCAGAGGAGGGAAGTTCTTATAGCTGGGAGGAGCACGAGAGAGGGAGACAAAGAGAAAGACACAGAGGGGAGAGACAGAAAAAAAGAGAGAGGGGGACAGAGAGAGAAAGAGAGAGGGGCAGGAGGAAGGAAGGAAGAAACAGAGAGAGACAGCAGGAGGGAGAGAGTGAGAAAAGTTGATAGAGAGAGCGGAACAAGAGACATCAAGACAGACACATTAGAATCAACGCAGATCCAACCTCAACCTCCGATCTGCTCCAAACCATTGCCACCAAAATACATTCCACCCCTGTCCCACTGTGCCTCTGTATTTGGAGAGCAGAATGTGGTCACTTTAACCATCGGCGTGGAACTGCACAAGCAGTGCCTCAATAAGCCACCGAGATACCGGCTTCAGCATCAACATATCGACTTTCTGTGAAGCCAGAAACGCAAGCTGATTCAAGTGCATACATGGTTCACAATCCACTTACAGGATCTTAGTTAAGTCATCAAATGCCATTTGATGTCGAGCCTTGTCCTACAGCCTATCAGACAACAGAAAGGGTGTGACTCATGGCCAATCAGAGCTTCTGGGCAAAATGAAAATTGTAGCTGAGGCACCTTCAGTTAACGTATGGGTTTAAATGGAGCTCCCTCCCAGCTACCCTCCATTCCAACCGACGTCTGCTACGCCACTTTGCCTCCTATGTCACCTCCACTCCATCTGTTACTCGCCAAGCGACATACAAATCAAGTATTTCCGACCAGGAACTACTTATTCCGCTGGCCCTTAACTTTGAATATCGGAGCAATAACAGCTGCTCCACCACAGGTTCAAGAGTTCAAGAGCATTAATTTTAGTTTTATTCCACCCCTGACATTCCCTCTGTACATTAATGAAAGGACACCTTGATCCGGCCTATTGCCTGCTCTGGTGCATCCTGTACTGAATCAGAATGATAATCAGTGCCAGACTGCGAGCACTGGCTCGTCGGGGGCCACTTGGCCGACGGGCGGAGGTTTTTAAAGAGCAGCGGACGGCTAACAGATGCCAGAGAAGACCTCAGTCAAGCACGCGCTCGCCTCTGTAATGAAGACAGCTGAGGATACAGGTCGATCTCAGTAGCTGTTACAAGACAGCCTCCAGTCAAAAAACAGCCCCTCCTTTTGACAAGCTAAAGGGAGCGGGGGCACATCTCGGCACAGGTCTAGCAGAACCCAGTGCCAGACCAAAGAGCCTAAAAGCGCGCTGTGAAGGAAATAGAAAGCCCTTATCGGCATCTGGCACAGGCACCCCTTTCTAAAGGTTGGCTGGACTGACAGATTGGCAGCAGAGCACGATACCAAGGGCTGTGTAAATCAATGGAGGGGTTTTTAATGAGGGACACCGGGAGGGAAAGAGGAGGGGGGTGTTCTGGACATCAAAGCCTGAGTGTGTGTGGCTGGAAATCGATTCATTTAATCATGAGCCAGAAGCCCTTATCCCGACTCATATAGATTATCTGAAACAATTGCGGAGCTGGTTATTTTAGTGAGGCATTTAGGGTTGACAGTCTCGCTCAAGGGTATGATGGGAGTGAACCTGTAACCTACTGGTTTGGCTCTTTTGGCATTTTGCCACATTGGCTCCATCAGTGTTTGCTTATCTCGTTTTTCAGCCTGGACCTGTCTGGCCCTGCCTGGGACTCAAAGCAGCAATCCTCTGAGTAAAAGCAGAGTTTGAGGACGGTAAGGGGAAGATCTGGGGGGGTCCTCAGCAGGAGGGGGGTAAGCACCTGTAGCGGGCAGGGGGTTCCGGGCCGTCGTCTGCTGGTGGCTCTGGGGGCATGACGAACACAGTGAGGTCACTCTTCTGGGACGCGTCCAACTCTATGAGCCTGGTGTCCTCTGCGGAGTCCCCTTCCACCTGCACACACACACGCACGGATGCATGGACACACACACAAACATGCCCGCACATGCACACATGCCCCATACAGGCACAGAAAAATACACACAAATGCACAGATTACATTTCAACTCACGATCTACAAACACGGATATCATATTTCCACTCCAATCAAACATTAGGAAACCTCCAACAATCATATCACAGTGCAGCTGTATGGTATATGAAGTACAACTGACTATAATGCAGGTAGGAGAAAGATTTTTCAACTCCTGCTTTGCATACAGACACACGGGTTTATAAAGAATCATTTTTGATGAGGGAAAACTACTCTACCTTTCCACCCTTGTCTGCTCCTTTATCTGAAGGGAAGAGCTAAAAGGAAACAAAACGGCAGATTGCATCAAATGAGACTCTGCAGCACTATCTCTAAAATAAGAACTGTGTCACAAAATCACTGCTATTGCACTGATTATCTTGATTATTTAAAGATCACTGATTATTATCTAAAACATAAAATATCAATGTAGATTTGAACAGAACAGAAAAACAAGTATTATTACAAACCTTTATTAAAAACAGCTAGTTTGCAAACAGCTGTGATTGCTGGTCAGGAGTGCACATCTTAGTCTCGACCACCGCAGGTGGTTTGGAAAGAAAAGGGGGGAGGGGGTCTCACCTTATCGATGCAATCGTCGAAGAAGGCCAGGCCCGTGTCCTTGTCACTGACGAAGCTGCACTCCTCGATGAAGCGGATGAAGATCTGGGTTTTGGTCAGCTGGGAGTAGAACTTCTGGTGGGCGCGGTCTCTGCTCTTGAGGAAACCTGAGAGAAACAGAGATAAGAGAGAGAAAGTAAGAGATATTTATAGAATAAAAAGACAGAGATAGGGAGAGAAAGGCAGATTTAGATAGAGAAAGACACAGATAAAGAGTGAGAGACAAGATAGAAAGTAAGACATACATCGTGAGAAAAAACAGATACAGAAAGACAGATTTATATAGAGAAGATAGAGACAGCAATAAGAGAAAGAAAGAGAAACGACAGAGACAAACAGACATAAGAGAGTGAAAGACAGATATATATATGTACATAGAGAAGGAAAGACAGAGATAGAGAGAGACAGAGACACAGTGAGCTGTACACAAGCTCTGCATGTCACTTGCACTGCCAGCCATTCCTGGGTTTGAGTTTGTAGTATTTACTGTCTATGTGTAATGATTGCTTTGTGATGACAACTCAACAAACAATTCAGATAACTGCACTGTCAACTCGTCATTCTGGTCACTGTTTCTCGGTGACGAAATCACCACAGTACCCTGCAGGTCGAACAGCGAGTCGGCGGCGGTGGCCTTCTCGGAGGGCGCCTGGGTGATGGGTTTGAGGTAGCCGCGGTAGCCCTTCAGGATGGAGGCCATGAAGCGCAGGAAGGCCTCCTGGATCTCCATCTCCAGGCCCGTCATCTTCTTCTGCCAGGTGAAGTCCGCCTCGATGGGGGTCATCTCCACCGCCTGCCCCTCTTGGGCCGTCCTGTGGACTGCGCACCCCCCAAAATAAACCGTCAATACACGGACACCCCCATGCACCCCACAACACGAACAGCACAACACAACCTAATTAATTAACTAATCTGTGATATGCCTATGAAGGAATTCCTAAAGCACTAAACCCAGATCAGTAACTATCCATTCAGTTAAATAACCCTCTGGACAAAGGGCTGGGCAAAGAAAGAAAGAGGCATGTCCTTAGTTTTTTCCACCTCTACATGCACCTGTATTTTGTTTTAAATAAAAGGAAATTCAGATACTGAATTGGATTAGACCTTGACTCAGAAAGGCCATCCTGTCACAGGTACGCTAGACCCAGAGGCTGAACCATGAATATATAATTTGTTACACAGTCAGCCAAACTGAAATAGAGTGACCCTTTCCTAACTGCATAGATATGTGGACCAGTGTTGTGCATGAACGCGTTAAAAGAGCGCATTCATTGAACATGCTCATTTTTTCGGTGAACGGTGAACTTGAACGTATCCGTTTGCAACTAAAGAACGTGAACTTGAGCTCGTTCAGGTTTGCGCGAGATTCGGAATCCTTGGGTGTGTTAAAGTTACTGCTTTATGAATAAACACGGACGACGTTATTCCATACTTCAGACGTTTTTATTAGCGCAACTCATCCATCAGATAGACTGACAGCTCGCAACCAACTGCCCATATCCCGCGTAACAATCACTGCGCATGTAGACGTACACATCAAATAGTCCCTGGAGCAGCTCTTTTAAAAAATGGAAGAAATTAACTGGGACTGTGAACTTGTTCAAATTCAAAATTGAGAACTGTGAACCTGAACTTGTTCAATTTCAAAAATGTGAACTATGAACGTGAACTTGTTCATTTTAATCTGTGTGAACTGAACTTTGAGCTAGCTCTTGTGAAGTGTGAACTTGCACAACACTGATGTGGACCATACTACACACGCGTCTGCTGCTGGCCAATGGCAGCCATCAGAGAGAAGGGTTAGCAGTGGGACTGTACCGGTGGCCAGCTGGTGATGCAGGCTGCTCAGGGAGTTCACCAGGCTCTTGCTGGGCTTCTTTGGAAAGTTCTTCCAGTTACAGTGTTTCTTGTCATCAGACCTGTATCACAAGGAGAACAAGCCGCCCCGCCTTTATGATCTGAGAGCCACAGAAAATCCTGGCGTTTGCTCATCTCTTTGACACACACATTGCAGCAATACCACAGGACTGTGAGGACGAGCAAGTATTACACACCAAATAACATTTAACATGTTCATAGAGGATGTACAATTTGTAGGCAGTTCCACAATGCTCCCAAACATGGTCTGAGATCTGTCTCAAGAGCAGGGGTGGGCCACATTCTTCCTCTGGGTTGATAAAAATTTTATGTGCTCGTAAAAGACAGAGTTTGTAAAGGCAGTTCGACAATCCTCCAGAGAGTGTGGCCTAAGGTCTGCCTCAAATGCAGGGCTGGACCGAGTTCTTCCCCTGGTTTCATTAGCGAAACCCTGAGTCAGGTCTGAGGTCATGTTCTGTTTTTGCTTTAGACCACTGCAGAGCCATTTTTACAAACTCAGGGTTTTTGAGTGCATTTCACTGCAATATTCACTCTTACACACTTTTTAATAATACTACTTACGTAACCTATGAGTGGCGGCTATGTAGCATAGTGGTAAGGAGAAGGGCTTGTAACCAAAAGGTTGCTGGTTCAATACCCTGCTGGGGCACTGTTGTTGTACCCTAAGGCAAGGTACTTAACACAGGATTGCCTCAGTAAGTATCCACTGTAACCTGTGTAAGTCACTCTGGGTAAGAGCGTCTGCTAAATGCCAATAATGTAATGCAATAAGTTCCGCTGTTTTTACTAAATAAGAGATTGTGCTTTTAACCATGACTGCAGGGGCGGGAAACACACGGTGACTCACAGGTAGATAGTGTTGGTGTCCAAATCCACGCAGACCACATCGGCGGGGGGGTCGTACAGGTCGAAGTATCGGGAGTCCACGCCCACGATGAAGGGGCAGGGGGCATTCAGGACGTCCGCCAGAGAGAGAGGGCACAGGGGGATGTAGGGACACTGCCACTGGAAGGGGAAGATCATCTGGAACAGAGAGACACAGCAACACCTCCACACCACCGCTGAGAAAAAAAAACAGCTTCCCAGATCCCAGAGCCCTGATCCCAGAACAGCCACGTCGACATCCCACACAGCCCTCTGTAACAGAGGGCCTCTTCGCACCAGTGAAGAGCTGAGATTACGTCAGGCTTCAGCTGTGTGATAAGCCACCCAGCATGCACTGTCTGTCAGTGTCTGAGCATCTGCCTCGTAGTGATGTAATCCATTCACATTTTATTTTATCTCATTCTAATCTCTTTTTTGCTGTTTAGTGTCAAAAATGTGGCAGCAGTGTGGCATAGTGGTAAGGAGCAGTTGTTATACTGTTGTGCAAGGTACTTAACCCATAACTGCCTCAGTACATATCCAGCTGTGTAAATGGATAAAACTGTAACCTGTATCGATGTCGCTCTGAATGAGAGTGTTCGGTAAAAATGACAATAACGTAATGTAAAATACGAGCCGTCGGGGATAACTTGAAGATGCAAAGTGTGAAGAGCCTGATTGTAATCAAAACTGTGAATGAGCTATCGAAACTGCAGACAGATCGGGAGGGGAGGGGGCCAGGCCACTCACCGCCACCACGGCCGCCACGCCCGTCAGCACGGCCGGCCGCAGCGAGTGCAGCAGGATCTTGCTCTCCAGCAGGACAAACAGCAGCAGCGTGGCGCAGTTCTCCGGGCCCAGGTTCGAGAGCAGGGTGGTGAAGTCCGCCCCGCTGGAGGGAGAGAAGAGAGGGAGGGGGTGTCACAGTGAGGAGGAGGGGGAAGGGGGAGTGCAGTAGGTGTGGCGGGACAACCTGAAGATTCCAAGCGCTGCACAGCTCAACCTGCTCCAGTACAGGGTAGCGGTTTGAACGCTTGACTATGGGCCACTAGATCAAGTGTGCTTCACCACACCTGACCTGGTGAAATCCACCTGCGGAGATTTGCTACGTGTTGTATTCCCACGAACATCTCAGTGACTATGTTATGGCCTGTGCCGACGTCTGGGCTTCACTGGGAGCTGAACGGATGATGCTGAGTGTGCTGATGACATCATTGAATCGTGTATGTGTGTGGAGGAGGAGACCGAGACCTATCAGCTTTTGTGCTTTTTGGCAAAACAGTTGTTTTTCTTCAAATTTATGGCACTGTCATCTTACGCAGCTATGTGCTTATGTCCGTTTGAAAGCAGCCAGTAGAAAAATGCATTGGGGGGTGGCTTCTTTGTCATAATCGATTTCACACATTCATGTTTTTTCCCCCGTTTGTTACCGCCGAGACCAAGCCTCCTCCTAAATCATCACGTTCCCTGACAGGATTAGGAGCTCGATCTGACAGGACCGTCCGCCAGTCTGACTGTCCGTCTGGTAAGTGGGCTGACAAACACATCCTCAACACGATACGCGTCACGAGCTCGAGGAGCACGGAAAATTTGGATTCTTGGTTCCCCGCTAAATTCCGCGCACCTTCCAAAGATGAAGGCCTTCGAATGGAAGGAATTTCCTCTGGAAACTTTCGCTCTAGCTCCGCCACGCAACCAACGGGGCCGTTTTCACCCCCATCCCCCCTCCCAGAGCAGGAGGCGCTCCGGAGCTCTCTGGGGAGGCTGCTGTGCGCATGGGGTCATCGTCAGGGGAGGAGAGGTGGTGGTCAGTGGACCTTTCTGCACAGGTCTATAAAGCTGTGGTAGTCTGCTTATGAAGCTCTGACAATAGTGGAACAATACGGGTGGGGGGCAGGAGTAGGGGCTGGGGTGGGTGAGCAAGGATCTTGTGGTGCTCAAGACTCTGCTGCTCCTCTCAGTCAAAGCCCGGCTGCACCAAGAACGATACCAATAACTATTAACCTGAATGACTGCCGTACAGAGTCCTTCGCTATTAGGTATACCAGAGGACCTTTGTTTGTTACTTTCCACCCACCTGCCAATCAATTAATTCCTTTTATCATCCCCATCTCTGTGGTAACCTGCACTGCATTTCTTTTGAAATGGCACTGACTGGGCATACACATTTCATTGCTGGAGTGCTGTATAAAGACTCTGCTCTGAAAGATTCCAGCAATAGCTGTCATTATCATTGGAGGTCATTTTAATGCTTCTGCTATATTCAGTCCTTTGCGGTTGTAGTGTTTCAGGCTCTATTCATTTGAACTAGATATACTTTTACCATTATTATATTAATCACTGTGGGGCTTTAAGCAGAGGGACCTTCAGCTCTGAATGTTGCAGGTGACACCATTAGCATGTGTACACCATTCACTTCTCAATCACAGAGAGCCGTCAATCCAGTCACAAGCAAGAACCATGCTAAACCAGGTACCCTTAGCTACCGTTACCATGGATCCAATCACATCTAACCGCTAGCCTAGGTATCATCACCAGTGGGACTCACGGTGCTCCAATTTAGTACAAAAAATGTTCTATAAAAGAAATGTTCACTGAAAGGTCACAATGACACTGAATCACACCCTGCAGATCTGGTCATGCCACACAGAGAGCTCTGCTGTCGGCCTGATGTGATCAGCTGTGGTCTGAGGATGTGATCGGACGATAACCAAAAAACCTGAATAAAACGTTAATGCAACATACCTTAGTGGTAAAGGCGTGCAGACCGGCTGGGAGAGGATCAAAGTGTCATGTGCAGAGAGCTGGAAAAGAGAACGAAGTCACAACGCCACTCAGACGCTCACTGCACTCATATAGATCATGTCTATAAATTAGCCTTGTGAGATGCAATCCCTTGGTGTGCTTGTTAAGGGCCAACAAAGCACCTGGGGTTGTAAAATTGCTAACCTTTTCCCAGGAAACATCCTTCCTACTTTCAAATTCCATTTGGACACATGTTTAACCATAAGTGTGAGGTAAACTTCTGGCCCCACACACCGTCCTGGCCTGAAACTTCGACAGCAGATCTTTCACAGTGCTGGAGTGGTGACAGATGTCTGCTTTGACTGAGCTGGTAGACTTTGATTTCGGCCACCACCTTTCACTGACACATTCCTGAGTTTATGAGGATACAACATCCTCTTTAAGTGATTTACATCATTAACTAAAAAAAACACTGACTACATCCTCAGATCTCAGGCCTCCATAACCCAATGTCAGGCTTCAACAGTCCAATCAATAGTATCCATCCAGCCATAACTAAAAACAAACTGTATGGCCTGTCTTGTCTTGGTTTTTATGGCTTTTGGCTATTCTGCCATTAACTGAGGACACATCATGTAGCCTCCTTTTATCTCGACTGTGTATACTCTAGTCCAGCTCTAGCACTCCAGCCCTGTTGCCAGGCAGCTATGAGTCACTGCTGTTTCCCGATGTTAAAAGTATTCTCATGAGGCTGATTGATTGATTTTTTTCCTTGTTTTTCCTGATCCTCCCTTTATCCTTGACTGATGATTGGCCGCTCTAGAGCTGTAGGATATCATGTGATAAACTGTGATGCCACAATAAGTCTGTGCATAATGTAAAACAGACAATCTGGCTCGAACAGGCTTTCTGCGAGCCACACTCCGGCACATGTGTGGCAAATTCCATCCGTTTAATGTTTCCATGTGTTAACGCCAGGCCTTACCCTAGCTGATTGCGTGCTTAACATGCACGCATACACAGGCACACGTGTACACACACACACACACACACACACACACACACACACACACACACACACACACACACACACACACACACACAGCGTCTCACCTGGACCAAGATCCTTGGCCTCTGTGGGGAAGGGAAGGACACGTTGTGCATGAAATGGGAGATGTGCCTGTTCAAAGGAAAAGAAATAAAAACCGCTTTCACAACAAGACCTTAACAGCATAAACGTTCCCCTCTTAACTACACCACGAGCCTTGCTCCTCACAGTGGAAGTCAGGGGCAGTGTGTGTTTGAAACATGGGGGCTGCGGGTTTAACTCCTTAGAGAGGCACTGCTATTGTACTCTTTAGTAAGGCGCTTATTCTGGATTCCCTCAGAAAATAGCCAGCTATACAAATGAACACCTTGCAAAAACATAACACAGGCAAGGATAAGGGTGATTGTGCAGCAGATGATGTCATAATGCAATCACATTCTGCAGGTGTTACTGCTCGAGACGGAGCGTGTCTTTTCTACGCTGGCAAAGCATCAAGGGAAATGTCTGGAAGCAGCGATGTAATCAACGTCTCTACAAGAGAGGAGTCCAAATTTAAATTAAAAAGCACAATCATAATAATGATTAATTAACCTCATATGCTGTTCCTATCAGCAACCAAAACAAAACAGTAACATCCAGTTTTCAACCAGGAAATGAGCCTGCGGTGTGATTTGGTTTTATAATAACCTACATACGGATAACTGTTTATTTGAATTAAAATCATGTATTGAGTTGGCAATATGGAAGAGTTGCAGTAACAAGACTTTTAATAAGAAGGTTGCAGATTCAAACATAAGGTTGCCAATAAGGGCATCCACAAAGCAAGTAGTAATAAAAATAGGAATAAAAATACACATAATGATGATATAAGAGTAAAAATGATTATTAAGAATCCAGAAGCCCAACATCTGACAGCAGGGCCTTGCTGCACACTTGTCCAAAAACGCACCCCGACCCAAAGAGACCCTATCCACAGATAACCTGAAAAACAGCTCAGAGCCCATCCCTGATCCTAATTCTAACCCCGACCCTAAATTCAGGTTTAGATCCTCTAACAAAACCCCCAACCCCCCGTGCCTCATGAGGGGAAGCTCACTTTTCGATGGGGAGGGGGTGCGGCCCGGAGACGGACAGCTTGTAGAGGAACATGAGGAACTTGCGGAAGGCCTCGAAGAAGGGCCAGCGCGACAGCAGGCAGATGCACTTGTTGGTGTTGACGGGCCGGTTGAGCACCAGCTTCTTCTCCACCGGCGTCAGCAGGCCCAGCTGCAGCTTCTGCTTCTCGCTCAGTGCCTCCAGCGGGTACGGCTCGTAGAACTGGATCGCCGCGCCGTACACCTGCACGGACGGGACAGACGGGACAGACAGGACAGGACAGGACGGACAGGGAAAGACACAGACAGAGAGACAGACAGACACAGGATGAAAGAGAGAGAAACATTAGAAGAAAGAGAGAGAGAAAGGGACAGAGTGGGGGAGAGAGAGAGAGAGGGAAAGAGACAGACAGACAGACAGACATACAAGTAGACAGGCAGGATGAAAGAGACAGAGTGAGAGAGGGGGAGAGAGAGAGAGAGGGAGAGAGACAGCCAAACAGATAGACAGAATGAGGCAGAGAGATGGAACATATGAAAACACACAGAGAGAGACAGACAGCAAGGCAGACAGACAGAGACATACCATCAGTCACACAGACAAAGGTTGACCAGGGCCTTCTTTGCTGTAATCTGATCCATGCCAGGACACATTTAAATAAGCTATTTCTGAGGAGATGCATTTACTCCTTTCATTTACTCACTGACACATACTTCCTAATAACAAACTGCTGTTGGATTACAGGGGGCACAATCCGTTTGAACAGCCTGCAATGCCTTCAGAAGTCATGACACACATTAATTCACTCCCAGCTGGAATCAAGCAGCATTAAACTGCTCTACATTATTCACTCAGACAGTACTGCTAACAGCCACGGCACTCAGATCGCCTCTGTCTAGGGCGTCCCGGGTGAGAGGCCTACCTTTTCCCCAGACGAGATGGTTAAGACAAAGGTGGAGAAGATAGGCAGGGGCTGCCGGGTGTTAGGAGCCCAGCACTCTATCCGGGCTCCCATGGGCAGGCAGAAGAGGGGCACAGATTCGGAGAGGGGGAACGCCTCATAGTCCTTCTCGGGGTACCTGAAGATGAGGCCTGGGAGAGAGGGTCAGAGGAGGGGGCGTCAGAAAGGCCGGTCTTTCACTGATCACGTGACACTGCATTTGGCTCCCGGAAGGGCCAGACCAGACCTGGATAATGGTCACCTGCATTCAAAGGAACTTTACCCTCATTTTTGATTGGTGGTTTTAACTAGGGCCGCCTGATGGGATTACGTGCATGGGAGGTATATGTGCTCTGTCTCTCCCAGGGGAAATACACAATCACACCAGATTATCAGCCTTAACTGGTAACATCTTGTTTTCAAGAAGGTCCCCATGAATGCAGCACAAAGAAAACTGAGCACAAACAAAAATTATTACACAACGCATAATACACGTATTTATTTCCAAGAACGATTATGAAGCAGAAAATTATAGATCTCTATAAAAGGAGAAACATCTCTCACTGAGTTTAAAGGATTTCACAAACCATTCAACCAGGCCCATGTGCCCTCTTTACGTTCCCTTGAAGCATACATGCCTCACATACTTCACAGCATTCCCAAAAATGTATGCGAATAGCCTCTGCTTCATACAACCAGACATATTTTTGAACATTAAAGAGCATTCAGGTAGCTCACTTTAAAGCAGATGTAGCCAGTGCTGTTGTGGCCTCTTCTACAGCGGTAACCACAGAAACTAAGCCTGCATGAGCACTCTTCTGAGCCCCGGATGAGCCAGGTGGGGCCCCTCTCTCTGACCCTGCCGCAGGGTGGCGGTTAGGCGGGCGGTGTGAGCGGGAGCCGGCCTGAGGAGGAAGTCCCACCTTTGCTGATTAACAAACAGCCCCCGCTCTGCAGGAAGCGAGCCGCGGAGAGATAACGAGCGGCTGACTGGCACTCGTTCAACCGTCAGAGCTGCAGCTAAGCCGCCGAGGCCACGTCCCCGCCCGGCAGCTAACCCTGGCGCGTTACCATGCAGCAGAAAAAAGGAAGAACCACCTGGCTCTAATGGCGGCGGGGGGTGGCGGCGAGGGGGGGACGGAATCCGCGCTAAGGCCGCGCTGAGGGGTGAGGGTAACGGCGTGGGCGGCCGGCAGCAGGCAGCACCAGCGCTACTGATGCTACCAGGGTGGAGTCCCATTCCCTCCAATCTGGGATGATCTCTGACCCAGCATGTAAAACTGCGGCAGGCAGATCGTTATCCCGGCTCAGAGTGACTCAGCGATGAGGTATGGCAGCGGCGTTGCATCGTGGGTAACACGCCGCCTTCAAACCCACGGACAGGCACTGCGTTTTCGCCCTTCAGAGAAGCACTTTGCTGAAGTTGTACTAGGGATGCGGGATTCAATTAATTTGACATCAGAATATTCATTAGCCCAGAAGATTGAATATTCTTCAAGCATATCAGACTTTTTTTCATAAGCACTGTATGAAACGGTTATTTCTGTGCAGTTAACAGCTTCCTGCATTGCACAGCCTTTCAGGAATATTAATATCATCAATGAATGCTCATGTCCGTAGGCTCTCCTTCATGCATGCAGAGGAAAAATGAAATGATCTGGCTTTTTTTTCCCCTTTTGATCTCAGAACTGATCCAAGTACTGGATGAGTGAGCTCATGGTCAGCTATTCAAACATAGTGGTGTTGGGTCCTATCCCTCAGTTGCATCTCATCTTTGATACAAATTATAATAAGGGAACTGATAAAATGTCCAACCCATAGCGCTAATTTAGTGGAATTACGAGGTTGTGCAGGTCAGAAGGCCCCTTCCTTTCACGACAGTAAAACGTGATCTGTACTTCTGTTTCTCCATTGCTTGACGTGCCTGCATTTCACAACTGTCCAGGAAAGCATTTCTCCTCGTTTTGTGCTGATCGAGGGAAAAGACAAAGTGTTTAGACACCAAATCATCTCCTTGAAAATGAAGGCTCAGTTCTGAGGTCTTCAGTGCAAGACTCTGGATGTGATGTGGTATTAGGGGTGGTAAAATAACTGATCTGGGATCCACTAACTTTGTCTAAATCTTGAGCTTTATGTATTAGTATTCATGCCAGACTTTCACAGCCTACAGTCTTAAAGTAGTGTTATGAAACTCTGGTAAGTTATAATGTACTGTGAAGGAAAGAGGATTGAAAAAGAATCCAGACCATAAAGAATTACCTCTGGAGTCAGGACTGTTTGTGGTGTGGCTAGTCTCCCTCTAATCTTTCCTGACATCTCGCATGGTGTCCAAGATGTTTACAAAGCACTGAAAATTTAACGAGCCGCATATCTCAAATGGAGGATGCCCCATGACAGTATGACTCAGGACAGTTTGGCAGAGTGAACAGAATTAAGCCGGTAATATGTTTTTTCCTGAGAAAACAGATGGAAAGTATGCCCTGTCAGTTCCCGAGGGGGACACTTCATATTACAGCGCAGAATGTGATCTTATAACAAGATCTTCACAAGTCATGGGAGAACGAGGGTTCGCAATCCCCAAAAAGGGTGGAGCTATCGCAGGTTCTCGGGGAATCGCTGATCTGACTGGATATTGTACTGCTCAGTGGTCTACCATACTCCACAGCATTCTCCTGTAACTATCATTGGTGTAGCAGAAGTAGGAATGTTGGCTGGTCTGGTGAACAGGACTCGCAACATGTCGCAATGAGACACAGTGGGGCACACGAAGTTCACCTGCTTTGAAAGCTATGGTGTTAGACGCAGAGACGGACTTCTTGTAGCACAGGAACACGCTGGAGCCCCACTAGAAAGAGGAAAAAAAAACACACCAGCATTATCACCTGGTGCACAGAAGGCAAGAGCCTAAATAAAAGTCATAAGCTATTGAGCCATTTGTGTTTATTGCGTTTATATCTGTGGAAATTCTTGTTCTTGTCTCTCAGTGTCAATGTGTTACGTCTAACTGGTGTATTGTTACCGTGGGCCTGAGAGAAACGCAATTTCAATCCTTTGTATGACCTGTGCACATTGGAGAATTGACAATAAAGTTGACTTTGACTTTTTGACTTTGATAAGCTATGCTTGTATGCACGTTTGAACCCCAGCTTTAAAACAGCCTTCAGCTAGGCCGAGACCATGAGACTGCAGGCATGTCTAAAGAGGCCTAGTTTGTTAAGGTTATCTCCAGGTCTAAAGAATCTCTGTTGGCTCGTGTGGGGGGCGGGGCTCCTAAGCCGATTCCTCACCATCCCGCAGTTGAGGTTCTTGTCCACCTTGCAGAAGGTGTGGGGCGGCGTCTCGCCCTTGCTGGTGACGATGACGCAGATGTCGGTGACGGCCAGCGAGTTCTGCGGCTGGACGGGCGGGGCGCGGCGGGTGGTGATGAAGATGCGCTGGGACGTGGCCGAGCTGTTGTTGACGTTGGCGCAGCGGCCGTAGGGCGTGGCCTGGATGACCTCGCAGCCCTGGATCAGGCGTTCCTTGCCCTCGTACAGGACCCTGACAGGGAAACACACACACACACGTTACCACAGTGTGTTAACCACTGTGCCATAATCACAGCACCAACACATAATCGTAGCAGTAATATGCAATCACAGGGCAATTATAGCAGCGATGTGTAATTTTGCTGTGGTACACAATGGTTCAGAGGTATAAACAACTTTCCTTTTCTGTATTAAAGGGCTGTGTTTTGTGGTAATGTGTATGTGTACACACTGTGTACCAGGTGTATGTTGTCGTAATGAGAGAGAAAAAGCAGCTTTAGGATACGGAAGCAAATTTCTGTGGTAGTAAAAATTACGAGTTCTCTTAACTCACTGTTATAGTGTACCAAGTGCCTGTAATTGTGCTGAGCTGAGAAGCCAGACGCAGCCAAAGTGAGGAATGGCAACTCCATCAAACACAAATTAATCTGGCAGGTCAGACGGAACATCCCCCCACTCTCAAACACTGTGCCTTGTTTGGGCTTGCCGTTCCAAAATACTGTGTTTGTCATTGCCCGTCCCTGATCCGTCTAACAAAGATAACAAAGATTTACTGTGAAGTCCTCCGCAGAGGAACGTACTTGGGTGTCCTTGCAGTGCTCAGCCTGTTCCGAGTTACTGCGCGCCTCGAAAATCGATAATGGCGATTTCGCGGTTGCCAAGCAAGGACCACTACAACAGTCTGGAGTTCGTTTATGAATATATGTTGCGCGCTGCAGTTGCCAGGTGCACACAATTTTCCACGATCACACATTCATCCATTTTCAAAAGATGCTCTAATGAAAGCACAATTTGTAATTCTGTTTCCTCCCGTTTTTTATCCATTTGTCAAACTAAGCACTTCCTGCTGACAGAGAGCGTTAGTATGAGAGTGTGTGTGCATCAGTCTGTGCGTAATTGCACATGCGTGCATGTGTGCACCTGTGTGTGTGTATGTATAGTACACATGTAGGCCATCTGGTGTGAAAGGAGGAGTCCTGTCAATATTCAGTAGTTTACAAAAAAATACAAGAGCTTAATGAGTTTCCAAGCAAGCGTCATTATTCTGTGAGAACTCTTCCCATGGGCAAACAGCACATTCTGGTGCAGTCAGGAGAAGCCCTTCTACCGTCCCAGTTTGTGTCTCTTGGTGGAAAACTGGATTTCTCAAGACAATGTTTCTGGGAAAGCTGAAGAGCAGGCTTCGCCACAGTCCAAACTGTAAAAACATTAACTACATACAAAGAATGATACTCTTTGTGCCTATAGGCATAGTGGTTTATGAAAAGGGTGACGCCTCAACATATGTTCATCATGAAAAACTCCCCAAGGAAAAAAGTGCATATGACACTGCAAACGATGCACCCTTGATGAGGTTGTTGTTCCTCTTTCTGGCGGTGTCCAGATGCGCATTATTCAGTGTCACAAGACTGCTGCCGTTCGGGACAATGCTGCAGTGTTTGGAGAGACGCGGCAGAACGCGCCAGACACAGCCGGTTTTGTCTGAGAAACTCCCTACACGTCTGCGCTACAGTGCTTTGTGCTTTGAAACCAGGTCCACAAATAAAATTTTAAGATCAAAAAAATTAGCTGTAGTAACAAGAACCTGGATGGGAATTCTTCCTGTTGTGAGCGTACTGTGTGAGGGCCGGTCTTGAGGTTGCTGTTGTCTCAAAGGCCCAACTCTTTCTGCTGTGCCACAGACTGAGACCGTGTGCTTCAGGGCCCTCCTAACACAGTGTATCTTTGGGGCAAAACCGACCCAGGATGGAGAGGGACACCCCCCACGGCTGTGGTCCCGTTCCGAGGTAAACAAAGCCTCACTCCTCCGTCCGTTCCTACAAGACTGCTTTCTACAGGGAAACTGAAGATAAGCGCTGCTAATCCCCATCACTAGAACTCTGTATCGGAACACCACTACATTACATTTCGTCATTTAGCAGACGCTCTCAGAGCGATTTCCAAATAAGTGCATCAGTGCTAAGAGTAGTTATCGAAAAGCATTACAAGCGGTCAGTAAGATACTAAGTTAAGTGCTAAGCTGGTGTAGTGTTTTTTTAATAGAAAATAGGGATAGACCATCCAAGGTTCTAAGCACGCTGTCAGTTACTCTGTGTAACAAGCCCAGACTTGTGTGGTGAGCATTTTGGTACAAAATGGTGACCACACATCTACCAGGTGGCTGGGGTGAGACCCATTAAAAGGTGCTTAGTGGAAATCAGTCATTCATGCATTCACTCAGACCTGGTTACGACAGACCACAGCCAGAAAGCACTGCGATATTGCAATATTACTGGAAAACGGTGACATAAAAACAGCAAAGTCATGAACATGCCGAACTCTTGAGGGAACGCTTGTCTAAAAATGAACTAACAATGTTAGTGGACAGGAACGCGGCTGCCACACCAAGGGGAGATTTCTTCTGTGTTTAAAAAAAGCTAAATTCCATTATAGTCAGCAGTGTTTTCTGCACCACTCCTACTGTTGTTATGCAGCTTCCTTGGCTTGACTTCCCTCCTATCACGCAGGGGTGGACATCCCCCGGCACTCAGGGACCAAACCAGGGACATGGCCCAGAAACAGCTTCCCTGATGCAATTCAGATACGGACCAACTAAAAACAACAGCTTCTGCAAACCCGACTGTTCCACAGTCTTTGTGGGGGAGCCATTCAAAGCAACACTCTGGAGGTGATGGAGGTGGTGGCTGACTCCCATCTCCCAGAAACCCTGGTTCACTGTCTAGCCACTGGCGGCTTTTAGGCTTTCTTTGTCACCCCTCCGGAGCCCAGTTCCTATTACCATTCTCTAGTCTCCGCTCTACATGCCGATCAGCGTGGGCACGGGCGGTTAGCGGGAAATGGGAAATGAATGCATCCACTGTGGTATCTAGTTTTTATTCCCCAGCAATGTTTACTCTCATTTGTAACCAAGTACAAATGAGCCTCACCACGTCTGTCTGTGAGCTGCCTTACAAGGAGGCCAAGACAAACAGGAACTCCCAGAAGCATTCAGAGGGTGAATCAGACAGCGCAAGATGATGCTGAAATCTGAGAGCAGGAAGAGCAATGATGAGGCCTCCTTGTGCTGGCACTTCAGGCCTTGATTGAATCTCTCCACAGCAGCACCTCAAGTGCTCCCTGATTGTCCAGTGAGCATTGCATTCTTTTCCATCAGAAAATGAGGCAGAACATGCACACACGCTAACAAATGGAGAAAGCATTTGTAACAAACACGCACAAACACGGCTGAACACCTAGACACTTGCATGCATACATGCACGCACACACACACACACACACACACACACACACACACACACAGCCGAACATAAAGACACACACATGCGCGCACACGCACACACACACACACACACACACACACACAGCTGAACATAAAGACACACACACACACACACACACACACAGCCGAACATACAGACACACACACACACACACACACATACAGCCGAACATAAAGACACACACACACACACACACAGCCCAACATAGACACACACACACACACACACACACACACAGCCGAACATAAAGACACACACATGCACGCACACACACACAGCTGAACATAAAGACACACATACACACACACACAGCCGAACATACAGACACACACACACACACATACAGCCGAACATAAAGACACACATACACACACACACAGCCGAACATACAGACACACACACACACACGCACACATACAGCCAAACATAAAGACACACATACACACACACACACAGCTGAACATACAGACACACACACACACACACACACATACAGCCGAACATAAAGACACACACATGCGCGCACACGTACACACACACACACACACACACACACACACAGCCGAACATAAAGACACACACATGCGCGCACACGCACACACACACACACACACACACACAGACACACACACACACACACACACACACACAAACAAAAAAAAACAAACAAACAACGCTGAGGAGCAGGCCAGTCCTGCCAACGCTGCCCTGGCGCAACTCCGGCCTTGTAAGGGCGTCTGCCAGATGAATAAACAAACATGCCGCGGCTGCATTAGCGGCCGGGGGTACGAGGCTGCAGACCTGCGGGGGCAGAGCGTGGAATCCTTCCAGGGTGACTGCGACAGGCGCGCCACCCAGGACGACGGAGGCCAAGCCATTAGAGTCCGGTGAATAACCCCACACGGACCGGCAGCCAGGCACCCATTCACCCTCCTGCTCTGGCATCCAGGGCTGGATGCACCAGGAGAATGGGAACAAAGAGCACATCTCACACAGGCCTGGCTAGGAAACGGGTCTTCGGTTTTTCACCGCGCGGGCGTCAGCAGGGCAATGAATAATGAATCGGCGCCCTCCTTTGTTCGTGTACCGTGGGCCGTGCCGTCGGAGGGTTATAGCCACGGCAAACCACTAATCAGCTAGGGAAGCAGAGGCCAGCGATGGGAAAGCGAGGCTTCACCAACCCTGCATTGGGTGGAGCTACTGCGTGCTGTCAATCACAGATTCCTGTGAACCAATCAAAAGCACCTTTCTCACCAAGGCAGCGCAGCGTGATTGGCTCAAAGCAGCGAGTCATCCATGACACATGGTAGCTCCACCCACACTGAGGTTCTTGCAGCCTCACCTCCCCATCACTGGCAGAGGCCTTGAGGAGGGTTCTGTTACACCACAGAAACAAACCTCCCAGTCTCCCTGATGCCCATAACCCTCCAGATCAAAGGAACTCAGCCCTCTCAAGTGAACAGATAAATTCAGCCTGATCCTCCCTAAGCTAGCTCCACTGAGCTTTGCACTGTCCACACACCTGTAAAGCTATCACCCGAGACTGTGAGTCATCAGAAATCATTAGGAAGGCCCAATTGCCATTACACTGAAGAGCTCTAGAGCGAACGGGTTGAGGAGTTCCAGTGCTGAAACGTTCAGCTCGACAATGGCAGGGACAGAACTTTAAAGAACTGTGCAAAGTCTCTGAGAGTCTGAAATGTTGTTACTATGGAGACCATTTCTCTGTCACCAGCACATTGCCTCTTAATGCTCAAGGAAATTCACTCACAATGAGCTCCAAGCAGCTGCTGACGCTCAGAGCATTACAGAGGCTGTTGAAGACGCTCCTTTCCAACCATTTTAAGATTGAGGCCCGAGGCCATCAAGTGCAAATGATCTTATTTGTGCTTCATTTAAGAGCGTGTTCCCGGGAAGACAAAAAAATTTCTTTTTCCAAGTAATAAAGCTGACCTGGGACAGAATGCCCTGCATGCAGAGTTTCCCCCTAATTTCCATCCCCCCCTCCCGTCACGCAAGGCATTTCAGCACTTTCCGCAACAGACCAAAAAAAGGAGGAAGATTTGGAAGCATGCTCTGTTTTGACACAACGATGCTAACTCAACTGAAACGACATTCGCTGCGGTGTTTTAAGGACAATTGATGTAAATTTCCTCGACCACTGTGAAAACCTCCAACTTCATTTCAAACAGGTCGTCACTAAACAACTGGGATTCTGATTACAGGAGATGATGTAATTGCTTGGCTGAGGAAACAATGGGCAGTTTTTTTCCACTTGCGTACAACGTTGACTCTGTATGGTTTTTCGCTTGTGTGTATTGTACCTCACTTGTAAGTCGCTTTGGGTAAAAGCGTCTGCCAAATGAATAAATGTAAACGTAACGTAATGTACCTACAAGCTCCTTGTCAACACCTCCAAGATGAACATTCATTAGGAATTAGGACCCACCCCTTCATAAAGTCTCTTTCCAGCAAGCCAAAATGTGATGTCATAATACACAGCTAGTTTTCACACCTTATACAGTGTGACAAAGATACAAAGAGCTATACAGCTCCTGTTGTTATCCTGTACTACAGTGCTGGAAAATACAACATCAAAGATCTGCTGTTTTTAGTCTGTTCAGACCTCCTTGAATCTTTAAATCACTCTGAGCCACCTCACTTTGGGAGACCACCATGGAGAGGTACCCCCTAAAGCACCGCCCACTCCGAGCCTCCCTACTCAGAAGCGGATCCGATCGTGAGGTTGAGAGGCAACAGCTGGCCCGGCATCGCAAGTAAGCTGCAGATAGGAGGCAGGGATGTGGGCCTAGCTTGAGGCCAGTGAGATATTCCAGGAAGGACTTCAAAATGGCCCATTACACCGCGGGCACGACCAAAGCAGCTGACACACACGCCACACAAACAAGCCAGGCCGCCCCCTTTGAAGGGACTCCTCCGCACATCCCCCACGCATGTCCCCGCACCCCTTCCTGTCCCTTCTGTGGCTCGGTGATTCATACATGCACGCGACGTGACTGTTAGCCTGCCAGAGTGGCATTGCTCAAGATGCTTTTAAATTTTTTTTTTCCTCCAAAACTAGGCTGCGACAGAACCTCCCGTTTGCTGGAAAATCTATCCGGACTTCGTGTGCTGTGTAAACTACCGCTCCTGCAGAGAAATAGTTGGCACATCACAAAGGCACGTGTCACCGTAATCATAATCACAGCAGAATTTACTGCTTGCTGGGTTTTTTTTTTCCCCTCTCAATGATTTAAGTGCAAAATTCAGTGATTAATGTGTTTTTTAAACATTCCATTTTTACTGTTTTGGAAAGCTTTTCCACATTTGGTTTCAGGTGGTGTTGTTCTTCCTTTGTTTGATTTAGACATTAAAAGGGGATTCAAGTAGATTTAGTGTGCATAAACAGATGACCCTGGTTTCTCAACATTTCATTGTTGTTCCCCCCCCAAACCACTTGTCACTCACCATATATTTCAATGATAAATCACCAGGAAACCTATTATTTTGTAACCTTCAAAGCAGTCATTTATGGCTTTTCTGCCATTTATAGTTTTTAAATAACTGATTTGATCAAAAATAGCACACTTACCTGCAGAAACATTAAGAGCAGCAGCCCATCAAAGTTGGTAGGATGGCCTTTCGAAAGGTGGGCCCAGCTGACTAAGCTACAGGGACGTGCTGTTGCCAACATTATCATTAGCCTAGGCTACCACTGTTCTAGTGACTGAGTTTTAGCAGACCTGCAGCCCACTCCCGAAAGGAGATATGGAAAACATTGAGACAAGTTCAAAACATGGGTGTAGATCCCATTCGACTGAGAGCTTCAAAGTCAAAAGTAAAGACTGCTGAACGTGTGTTTGCGCGCCTAGCCACTTGTTCCTAAAACATTGTTTAAAACGTTTTGTTTTAGCCAAGACAAGCATTGTACAAGCTGACAATGGAATGTAAACCTGCACCCTTTGTACCACAGCACCCTCCACATTTATTCACACCCCTGAGTAAGTAGGAACAAAGACGTTACATCTGAAGGAATGTGAACAGCATGACTTTGCCCTGTGCGACAAAATTAAGATTGCAGTATAACTTTTTTGAATATTAAGCAGAAAAAAATCACCTGACAGATATTACATCTGTTTTCTGTAATATCATGTTTACTTCTCTGTTTCACCACGGGTGTGAATAAATATGGGGGGCACTGTGGGTGTGGGTGTATGCTGCGGGCGGTCTCTCACCCGACGTCGCTGAGCGGGGGCTTCTCGTGGCCTCTCTTGTAGCAGAGGAAGAGCTCGGGGCTGGTGAGGCTGCCATGGTTGAGGTTGGCCGGCTGGCCGCTGTAGGTGGTCTCCAGGCAGGTGAAGCCCTCGGGCACCGTCTCGCCCGCCGACCGGTTGATGACCGCCAGGTCGGTGATGGGCGCCTTGGGCGCGCTGGACTTGGTCTCCGACAGGTCCTGCTCCAGGGGCGTGGACTCCTCCGTCAGCCCGGCCACCACGAAGTAGTCCGTCACCCGGTGGCCCTTGTCCTCCATCTCGGCTGGGTGGACCTGAGGAAGAGCGGCAGCCATCAGTATGATCACATCCCAGATCCACACAATGGAGACGGTGCTGCAGCGACCCCTGACCCGTGACCTTTAACACAGTGGCTGCGGTTTGAAGGCAATGTGTGTTTTACAGACTAAATACACCCAGAGGAAGTTCTTGGTTGAGAGGGACGTGCTGCAGACACACAGATCTGCTGGAACTGGCTGAGGCAACTCTGTCTATGGACGACACATCTCCAACTTGGAAAAAAATTTTATAGACGCGTTTTATGATGGCCAGGATCACACAGACAAGGTCACCTTTTTAGGACTCTTACTACCTCTGCCGTCTGCAGCGAGCACCTACTGGCTACTAAATCCAAGATTCAGTTAGGCATTTGTCCCCTCAGAATGAATCCAGGATGAGATAGCCCAAACCTGTTCCTCACAGAAACCTTTTCGCAAGAAGCACTTGAACTGATCCAGCATCAACAATTGGGTGATTTACCACATATTGTATAGCCTACATTGACATAAACTTTCTCTGGCTTTAATCTTCAAATACTTAACTGATCTATCTCAGATAATTTTAAATTTATTTCAATCAGCAATGAAATCCATATGTGGAATAATTCTAGATATGAAACTTTTTTCATGGATCAGTCCCGGATGCACTGCTTTAGATATGGATTGTAAAAAATGCAGGCCCAGAGCCATTAGTGAGCATAAACATGAGAGCCAGTGAAGCAAACAAAAAGCAAATGAACTCTGAACAGGTGTACCACTGCTAAATGACCCTTGTGCACTTCAATTTATCCCAAATGAGAAAAGTGGTGAACCAAACAAAAGCTCCCACAGAGCAGTCGGAGAGCTCCGCAAATGCCTCAGTCTCTAAGACCTTCCGGTGGAAGAGGTTTCCGGTCCGGTGGGAAGTGCCAGAGGCCAGAGGATCTTAGGAAGAGGACAGCAGGGGCGAAAGTCAGGCAGAGTGGGGGGTTATGAAACCAGAGAGTGAGGGAGCGCCGGCCTGTGATCGGCTTTTGATGGCGTGGTCTGGAGGAATGCACTCTTTGAATAATTCAGCACTCAAGCACTCTCAGGTTCCCAAGGCTGCGCATGACAATAATGGAACTCTGTGGGGTTTTTTTTTCCAACCAAGCAGGTACTGAACTTCACTCACTCAGGCTTTCAGGCGGGAACACTAATGTCGATGGACTACCTGTTGCTTGTTTCTTATTCAGGGTTTGCTCTCATGAATATTGATGAAAAAGAACAAAAACTGAAGTTTTCTTTCTTTCTTTTTTATTAATAAGCATTTGAGTACTGTCCCATTTTCAAATAGTCAAATAATGGACATCCAGTCTCATCAGTAGTGGCTTTGATATTTATTACTGTCAGGCCAAAGGCTTTGCCATTAAGGCCTGAATCAAAGATAATGAAGACAGTCATTCAGATACTGCAATTAGTTTAATAGCTGTTAATGAAGGACTCCTCTCTCCGTAGTTCTTGCAGACAACAGCAATGAGACCTTTTCTATTCCAGATGGCCTTTAATACAGACACTGATTTCTGATGGACACACAAATAAGCCAAAAGCAATTATCTTTCTCCATTCTGTCCTTTGCTGTGATGAGAACGTCAGCACCAAAAAATGCTAGGAGCTAATTATATTCAAACTAAGCTTAATTCCTTCTTCACATTTGAACTTCAAAATGGTTAGTCTTTAACCGGTAGCCATGCATGTTTCAAGTTGTGCTTCATCTGAGTTTGAGTTTTAAGTGGGATCACTTGCATAGTTGTGTCAGGAGCTGTGTATATCCACGCTAACACTGCTAATGTCGGTATGTAGACTATTTGCAACACACACACACACACACACACACACACACACACACACACACACACACACACACACACACACACACACGTGCGTGCACACACGCGCACATGTACACGCACACACAGAAACAAGCTCACAAATGCGCACCCACACAGACACACACAGATGCACACACAGGTAAACTAATTGGAAAAACACCTTTGTTGCTGGCGCTGTCACCGTTTCCCATCCTGTGTTGACAGTGAGCTATTTTATGAGTATCGGGAGCAACAGTTATATGAGGAACACAGAGCGAGTCTGTGAACTTCCTAACACAGTAAGAGAGACAACAATCATAAGCCACACACAACACGAAACCGAGAATTACCAATCCACTACCAGACACTGTAAGCCGACACGCCTCTATGTGGAACCAAATCTGAGATGTGTGTTTATTCCGTCTTTAAACAGAATCAGGCATGGAAAATGGTGTAAGATACTGGATCAATATCAAACGGATGCTGGATCAATCAGCTAAAGGCAGCTAACCAAACACTGCTCTGTGCAGGCCACAAGCCAAGGCTGAACGTTTCCTGAGGCGGAACTTTCCGGGTGTTGCAGAGGGAGCGTGTCTGAACCAGACAAGCACAAAGCAGCTGCTTCTCACTGGGGCTAACACAGGAGAGGTAGAGGTGAAGAGCACCATGTTTCCCATGAGTGATGGCTGTGGAATTGCTTGTTGTGTTGTCTCACGCACCCCCACACACACACACACACACACACACACACACACACACACACACACATACACATACACATACATACAGAGAGATGAGAGAGAGAGAGAGACACACACACACTCACAGAGCACTCCAACCCACCCAGAGAGAGGTTTA
Source organism: Megalops atlanticus (assembly GCA_019176425.1). NCBI lineage: Eukaryota > Metazoa > Chordata > Actinopteri > Elopiformes > Megalopidae > Megalops > Megalops atlanticus. The sequence goes on from CM032894.1 coordinate 19,208,883, forward strand.
TTTGAGGCAGTGCGAAGCGCCCGGTGCTCTCTCTCATTCACCACACTGAAAGCCTTCATTCAGAGGAGAGCAGGTGCGGGACCCTGCGACCGCGCCAAACCTGCGGCGCCCGCCGCAGCCCGCCTCACCGCAGCCCGCGAGGACCCGGTCGCCAGGGAAACCTCCCACAGTTCCAGAGAATTCCGACAGTCTCTCTGCGCTCGCGAGTCAAAAGCACCGACAACCCCCGCCTCCATCGACCCGAACGCGAACGCTGAGGACTGGGGTCTTGAGTTGGCTCTGTGGAACAGATGTAACCGCTTAGTTTGAGGTTTACTTGATTTACACCATGGTCAACCCCTTTTCCCCTCACCTGATGGCAGAACAATACGGCCTACCTGAGGGGAGTGATATTTTATTAGTGTATTTGTGTGTCTGTCTGTGTGTGTCGCTCAATGCCCACACAGCACCTTCACTGAGGAGGCAGGGAACGTCAAGAGGCCAAACCCAAATTCCTCCTCCAATCCGAGTGCTTTCGCTCTTCACAAAACTGAAAATTTCAGTAGGGTTATGCATCAGTCCCCGGCTGCTGCAAGCCCTTATTTCGTCTAGCAGCAGAGGGAAAAAAGCCACACCCCACACAGGGCAGATTTATTTCCATATAAAAGCTTCAGCGGTTGGTATCACGAGGCTCGGTTATTTCGGCAGGGCCAAAGTAAACACACATGCGGGGGCTTCCGCGGAGCAGAGTGCAGACGGATATCCTCCAGCGTGTCTGAGAAGGCTTAACCGCGCTCCGGGGGGGCGTCTCAGCGTCTGCGCATTCCTGCGCATCTTAATGCAGTGCCGCAGTGCAGCAAGCCCTCTCTCTCCTTCAGCTGGACCCCTTTGTGCTTGAGGGGAAAAAGGGGAGGGGTGCATGAGCGCGGGAGGGGACTGTCTTCGGCGAGAAGGGGCGCCCTGATGATGATGATGATGATGATGATGGCAGATTCTGTTTTCCTCTGAGGCTCCTGGTTATAGTGAGGGAGCTGGAGGGCCGTGGGGCTCTCCGTGACACGGGGCCCACCCCGGAGGAGCGGAGGCAGGGCAGACGCCGCTGTCCTCGCGTTCCCAGAATCCTCCTGCCCACGCAGTGACTCACCGCCCGAGCGGCACCTCAAAGGAGAGACCCCCTCCGCAGGCAGGCAGGCAGGCAGGCAGGCGGGCGCTCGCTCGCTCACTCACGTCTCCCCTGAGAAACTGTCCACTGAATGGGGATATCAGATTCCAGAGGGGCCTCTGTTGAATTGCACAGGGGTAACGATCACAGCTTTTTGGCTACATAATGCAAGTACAACTGTCATGCCAATGGAAAAGTTAAGAGTTCAGACAGTATGCGAACAACCCTTTGTGTTCACACAGCATAAAAAAACAATGTCGATTTTGGGTTCAAAGCGCACCAAAGCGGACTACTCTCCTCCTTTCCATATTAAAAACAATAAAAAAGTTTATTTCACTTTTAGAACATCATCACCATACTGCAATCTTGCTCAGGGTGCCTCATAGCTTCCAGGTGAATCAGTCGTTTCCAGGCTTCTGCCTTGAAACCTCTGCCTCGCGAAGGTCTGACAGCTAGTCACGCCGGTCATCTCCAGCCGCGGTAAAATTAGAGTCGCCCCCCCAAGCCTCTGCGGCTTCCGCCTCCACCACGCATCAGTGTTTTTTCCGGTATCCATGGCTACGTCTTGAGGGTCAGATGAGTGGGACGTCATGTGCTAGCCTGGCCTAGCTTTCCTTCACGACAAAAACCACAGAAATTAAATATGTCTCCAAACAGCAACGTTTAAAAACCGTTCTCCCCTCAAATGTACGTCACGGTTTTTATTTTGTCGGGATGAAAAAAAAAAACAACAAAAAAAACACATAGGCCTTGCTCTCAAACAGCCTCTGGTTTTCGTGTAGGCAAATTCCGAATCCTCAGACAGCCCGGCCGAAACCCCAATGACTTATTAGCTTTTAAAAATAAACGTGGCATCCGCCGGCACCCGTATTTCAAAGCCTCTCGCTACTGCACACAAACGAAACTTTAATCTTCTCTTGCTGCCTTCCCTATGCCTCTAAAGAGGAGCCCCTTTCAGGTTGGGCCTTGGAGTTTTCCCCCTGCACACAGGGCCTTATTAAACCTGTTTCAAACTTCCTCAGCTTTACTTCACAATTTCAGATCTTTATCTGTCTTTTATTGTTATTACTATTTTAGATTTATTTTCTGCAGAGTTAAAATGAACCTGGGTGCACTTGCAGCAAACTGCATTGATTTTTGAAAAATTTGGACTGTGTTTTCCAGGCATGTGAGTTAAACCCAAACCCAACAGAAACGTCCTGAGTTGCAGTTTGTGTTGTCAGGGGTTAGCTGCTGTTTGAATCACAGTATTTTATATTAAATCTGATCTAGACTGCGTATCTTCCTTTACCCTGCAATATTCACCCCAACTCTGGGATCGGTGACTAACCGTGCTAGCTCGGTTTGTCATCGCGTCTCCTACGCCAGCCCAGGAGGCCCTGAAGCAGGGTGCCCTTCACTTCCTGGTGACAATGGCAGCCATTTCACACCGTGCAAGCCATGTGGCGTAACACAAGAGAGCTGGTGCCTCAGGGCCACATCGCTCTGCCAACCCTACCTTACAGGCGCCTGATTGGTCAGTAGGAGACACTGATACGGCAGTGCCCCAAAACACCCTCATTTTCCCTCTGCTGTGGTCCTCTAATGACATTGCAAAGACTGGAGCGATCGTTCAGCATGGGTTTGGTATGCTTTGAGCGAGATGGCCTTTTACATAGCATACTCTGCAGGACAGAGCAGGACAGCACACATACTGGCTCAAGGCTGCAACAGCGGTGCCTCACCGCGGATTGAAACTGGCAACCATCTACTGACAACTTGCTTCACCGCTATCCCACACTGCCACCCGCAACCGCACAAAAAGCCTGGGGTGGTGTTCTCTGTTCAGGCCTGACAGAGCCTCCCACCCGGCTCATCTTATCCTTTCTCCTGAACCGCCTCCACCTTGCGATAACACCCCATCCCCCCAGCCCCCCACGCACCTCACCCCTTAAACCCAAAACCTTAACTCATCTGTTTGGATCAGAAGGGCTTTCCCACATGTATCTTTGAGACGCAGCACCGCAGATCTTATCGGAGTGATGAATCACGGCACGTCACGGGGCCGATGGGTGTCTCGGCTTGCGTCCCTCAAGAAAGGAAACAGAGTGTGACGGAGTTCTGGGTCACTCTGACAAACTGGAGGGGAGGATAACGGACCTGGTGCCTGTGCAGACGGTCAATATTTGACAAGGGACTACGTCGCAGTCAGCAGAACATATAGAAGTGTATGATTCAGAGGTCAGTTTTGTGTTAACCAAAGGGAAGCAGTAAGTGAGGGGCAGGCAACTCTGAAAAAGCAGGCATTCGAGGGCAGCTGTGCAGTTATTCACTGGTGACATCTTACACAAACAAAACTATATTTTTAAAAATAAAGTAAGCTGCAAGCAGTAGCACACGGTATTGTGCAGGGAGGAGTACAATGAAAAAAGGCAAACTAATCAAGAATTTATAGACAGGTAATAGACAGATTGTAGATCAGAAATATAAAACGTTTGGGTAGCGTTTGGGAAGGAGCACCTTGCCATCACCCGCAGGCTGTGCCCTCAGGGCAGACTGACTGTTCGTCTCCATTGAGATATAAGCCAAAGCCGGTCAGAGGACTAACACAGAGACCTGCTTCCTGTCTGCGTGGGTGAGGAATCCTTTGCTTCTGTTAGGCAGTTAAGCCTTACGCCCAGGTGAGTCGTTGCTTCGGTTTATTTGGTTTACCTTATCATGAGCAGTCCACACAAAGAGTGAGTCAGAGTCCCAAGGAAGACTAAGAGTCACTGGGCCTTACTGATAAAAAAGCTTCCCCTCTTTAATAAAAAAAACAGTCAAGTCAATATAAAAAAAGATTTAATCCACACAAACCAACACAGGAAATTGGTAACACTTAAGTTTTTTTATCGTAGGCGATTAAAAGGTTATTTTTCCTGACAGCGAGAAGCCTGGAAGCCACGCTCAAAAATGGCCGAAAACATTACCACACAAGCAGACATTCTACATGACGTCTTGTTGCTATGAGAGGGGAAAAAAAGGCTGCTCGCGATGCAGCTGCTATCATATAGCTTATGCTTCTTACATGGACATGAAAGCATCTGTCGCCTTAGCGCTGAAATGCAACCAATCACTGACACGCACGCCACAGGTGTGAAATCCTCTCCCATCATGCAGTGGGAGAAAATGAAAGTAACGACACTGCGGCTGACCTCTCACAAATAAGGATGACAGAGAGCTTTCCTTTTATAATGAGGCCCACTTTCCGACGAGCTCGCCTCTCCACGCCCCGCGGGTTCATTACAGCGGACAGGCTTCGACGTGGCCCCGCTCGAAGAAAAAAAAAAAGAGCTGGGTGTTGTGTCGTCGCCTTGGAAACCGCGGCCGAATTTGACCGCGCAGGATTTTCGGGCGAGATGTCCTGCACGCTCCATCAGTCCCGGTTAGCTGATTAGGAGAGTGCTGTTATGTGGTAACCATGAGAGAAGAGCCAGCAGCAGGTACGGGAGCTGTGATATACAGCGCTGTATTCAGACATGGCAGACGAGAAGGGGCCCCGACAAGGAAGCGACCGAATGAAAATGAATGTAAACCAGCACTGCTAGTCAACCCTGTTAAGGGCCTCACTAATTACTGTGTTACTGTCTCGCTGGTGGCTAGTCTCTGAGAGGAGGGTAACTGTTCACATGCTACTCGTAGATAAATCACGCCGTCGTGAGGGGCTGCGGGGGGTGAAAGGGGGGTTTTGTGGACTCCTACGTCTCCCAAACCGGAGTTTAATTTATGACAGTTGAGGATGCCATGTTGCGTTTCCACGGAGGTCTGCTAAAGCGAACAGCAGCTGCGGCGCGCAAAACGACGCTGGCTATAACAGGAGAAGACGATTTTTCAATACATGTGGAAAAAATCGCTTGTTAGTGTAGACCGAGGAAGGGAGGCAAGGACAAAGCAGACAGTATCTCCATTTCCGGTGACCTGCGTCAGTTGGAGGTCAGCTGTAGCCGAGACGAGCCGCAAAGCCTTTCAGCAGACCAGCCTTACCCTGGCTGAGTCCTGAGGAAGTTGTTTCCACAGCGAGCTGACCGAGGTTTACAGTACGTTAGCCAAACCCCACGTATGACAGCAGGTCAGCCGGGAGCCCTGCCGAACAAAGCTGAGCATGCAAGCTTAAAAGAAAAGCCAGAAAGTCGTACTCCAAGCAAGGCAGAACGGTTCTGTTCAGTGTACACCCTAGAAAATAAACACAGGCCTCCAGAGATGGATTATAGATCCACATACAATCAGCATAATTAGCCTTTGTGTTGCTGTCTTTTGTTGTTTCTATACAAAACAGAGGATAAAGGAACGATATTAAATGCTGGGAACATGCAAATTTAGTCAATGCTCTTGCTCATTTTTGTGCAAACAAATGCTAAACAGTTTGTTACACACAGTACCACAAATGTTCAACTCCTGGGTTGTTCTGAGCCGTAGATGAGGTACTATTGGCAACAGCAAACGGTTCACGTTATAACGGAGCGCGGTCGGCCGAGGCGGGTCAGCGGCAACCAGGCAACGGATGAAAGAAAGACGGCATAAATACAGGGTGCAGAATGAGAGGCAGACGGAGTCACAGCTGAGCCCGAATAACAAATCAGAGCAGATCTTGACAAATGGGAACGGTCAGCGGGTCCTCCGGGCACGACGGACCCCGCGCTTCCTGCCTGATTACAGCGCCGGCACCGCAATCGAAAGCGAAGCCCTCGTGCCATCGCCGGCGCAGGTAAATATCACTGCTGCCATGACGACCAGGCCCTGAACTACCTCCCGCAGCCACCAGCATTCCGTCTTCTCTGAGCGTTCGGTGCGGGCTGCAGTATAATCCGCTGGTAGCCCACTCTGCAAGGCTCCAAGCTGAGCATTTATTCTTGTGTAAACTTGACTGTCCGCTTTTAAAGAGCAACATGCAGAGTCTGCGGTTACTGTTTGTGGGCTAAAGTAAATGGGAAAGACATAGTGCAGTTGATAAAGGAAGCATGTATCCATCCAAAAGCATTTGTTCCTCAATGATAAGAGGGGGATTTAGAGGCACATGGGGTAGTTTTGTAAGAATATGAAACCAAAGGTGTAGGTGAACACCATATACACCACTACATTGGTGAGCGGTATGTTCAACTGAATGCTTTCTCCTGGAATAACCTTCAATGACATTTTTACTAGGAAGTCTTGTCATGAAAGCTTCTGGAGAGAAGTACAAATAAAAGTTCTGGTCATTCAAGGGTTTAAACTGAGCGACTGTCATCGATCAACATCGACACGTGATAGTTAAGAGACGCTTTTGTGCCACCAGCTTTGTTTTCTGCACATCTTGCATCAGCTGTCGTGGCACGTCACTGGGTGTGACTGAACACTGCGTAGTAACGCGAGACAGAGCGCGCCCCTGAGCAGCACGGCGCAGGCCTGGGGCGTCACCGCGCCGTGCCTCCTGAGGCAGAACAGGAACCTGTTACAGAGAGCTGCTCCACCAGAGTGGGTAACAACCCCAACCCCGCCCGCCGCTCCCGTTCACACGCTCCGGATTGGCTCTCGCACGTGTCGCACGCCCACAGCGGCGCTTGACCTTTCCCAGCGCACGCCTGCAGTCTCAGGAGTTCCCTTTTCTGAAGTGGAGCGCTGCAGACTGTCCCCGCGTTGAGCTTTCGCAAGAGCTGTCTGAGCCCAGGCCAGCTTAAACGGCAGGGAGGCAGACCCAGGAAGCTGACTGGGACCAGTTTCAGTGTCACATAAATGAAACTGAGAGCCAGTCACATAAGTGCCACATGCTACTATGGCAAAGGTTACTGAGTCTCAGTTTGCCTTTTAGTTACCCTCTGTTCTATTCACGTAACCAAAGAGGAAGTAATGGGAATGAGAGTATCTGAGTTTGGATCTGAGGCACAGGGCAGACTTGTAATGGAGGACCTTATTTTGTATTATTACTTCTCAAAATTATTACTTATTTATTAAATGTCTTATACATTTTGAGCTTTGGGGCGGCAGTGTAGCTTCTAACTCCTACTGGTAAGTAGCAGGGCTCATAACCGAAAGGTTGCTGGTTTGATTCCCTGCTGAGGCACTGCTGCTGTACCCTTGGGCAAGGTATCGAACCCAGAACTGCCTCAGTAAATATCCAGCTGTATAAATGGATAACATGAAAGAACTGCAACTTATGCAAGTCACTCTGGATAAGAGCATCTGCTAAAAATGATGTCAAATGCCAAAAAATGGATACGTTTAAATGAACCCAGCAAGACGAGTGATCCAAGGTGTTCTGAGTGGCTCTAGCAGAAAAAAAAGGCAAAACCCATCTGTGTTAAAGACCTTGCAAACATGCCAATGCAAGCCGACCATTCACGAACCCTCATGACAGAAGTTCCTGATCTAGGAGCATATTCCCCAACCACAATTCAGACCTTAACGATTGTAAGTTAAACAGCAGACCTGATCAGCACTTATAGTAGTTTCTGCCTAGAGCTTCCAGTGCAATCCCCAAGTACAGAGCACGGGCTGGGCTGAAGCATCTCCAAGCCCTATTCCCCTTGGAGGCGCGGCCAGCCCTCACCTAAGCGACAAAGGTCCAACCACCCCAAAGCATGCTGGTCCTTAAAGCATTCGCTCCATGTCTGCCTGCCGCTCTCCTCAGTAACCGCTTTGGTTTGTTTCTGGAATATTCTGGTCGGTTCAGGTTGGGAATCAGGTGATTAAGATCACAGTGTGACCTCAACTGTCTGTTAATCCAATTCTGACGAGAGAAAAAAAACTGGACATTTTTGACTCTTATTTGGTTGTAAGAAGGCACAAACACCTGCCATCTGCAAAGGTTTGGCCCTGCAAAAGCTGCAGCACAGTTCTCGTTCTTTAACCCTGAAAAAGCTTGAAATTCACACATACGTATCTGGAGGCAGTACATACCGCCTAAAAATAATTACCAAATACATAATGGTCTCCTGGTTGTAGACCATTTTGCCCAGTTAAACTGGTCTTCTTTTGAATGTAAATGATTTTCAGCAGAACTTGTGACTGAAAGCAGGTCTTGTGACCGAAACAGCAACGCAAATTAGTCCCGACCTTGAAAACACATGCTCAGAAATGAATGCATTGAAAAAAAGTTTAAAAAAAAAAAAAAAAAAAAAACATTTAAATCGGACAAAAGAGAGAACACCCAAACCAATCACCATTAACAGAAATTCATCTATTGTGGAAGGGAAAAAAGTAAGAAAGGAAAAAAAAAAAATCTCTCAGCTCTGAAGCTCCACCTCTAGAACACCCATCATCATAAACGGCCTGGAGGAGAGGTCAGAGGTCATCGGTGACGAATTTTGCTTTTCACAATACCCTGCTGATTTGCTCATTAGCCTCCCCGCTGCTAATGATCTCATCCCAGCCGCACACAAAAGGGAACTAAACCCTGGGGCCCAGGGGGAGGCGGGGGCCCGTGCCTATTCAACGCTCCCCCCGTCTCAATTATTCCAGCGCGCCCCTGCCAGCCGGGTCACCCTGAGGTGCAGGCTGGGGAGGATGGAGGTGATGTCATACCAGGGCAGTACCACTCACGTCTTCATGCGGGGGGAGGGGGCCGCACACTGACGCAGGGGAAGAAGGGGGGTTGGTGTGTGAGGCTAAGGAGAGGGGACGTGGGGACCGAAGCCCACAGAGGCTGCGTATTCATGACCTCCCAGCAGGCCTCACTGCAGCTGAGCTTGGGAAAGGTGACCAACAGTGGCCACTGTGTCCCTCGACTCATACAGGCTTATGGCACTTTGTCCCAGTGACACCTGAACCCGACTACCCTGGTGGCCCTTTCCAGATTAAAACCTGCCTTTTCGCAGGGTAAAGAAAAAGCTGAAATCCCCCCTTTTATTGGTGTTGTCTAGAGCAACATGCCTACTGACTGGGTTGCCTTCAAAATTCAAGACCTCATTACAGTTTGCTGTTAAATGCTTCATTGAACCAACTTGTTCGGATGAAGGTTCAGTAAGACCCTTGATTTCATCTAAAAGCCAATTAACATCAAGCCGATGACTCCAGACTACTGGAATCCCCATACTCTGCCAGATCGTCAGGACATGGCCTTTTTAGCATCTTTGAGGACAGACATATTACATGCACCTGCATAGTCCTGACTGGTCCACTGAGTCTGCATGAGGAGGACAAAACAAGCACTCAGGAAGAGGACTGATCTTTAAAATGAGTTTATGGTTGCTACCTTTCATTTCTGAATAGCAGATAAAAAAATGCACATGAATTCCTTCTTGAATCACAATTCCGTTCAAATGAACTTTTCAGCCATGCTTGGTTTCGAACACTGATTTCAGTGATCAGGTCAGCCAGCTTCTCTTTCTTTAATCATCTATCCTATCAACTGCCTGTCTTTTTTACCATCTCTCTCACCTGTCTGTCAAAGCAGAAGCAGACTAAGTGACACTAAGTGAAAACCTCAGTGCAGTGCTGCTGTCCTGCTGCTGCTCTGCTGTCCTTCTCAATATCAACACTCCCCACTCACAGAACAACCTTACTGGTGCGCCACATCACCCTTGCACCTGAATTGCTCAGGGAGGTCTGACAAATCTTCCGTATTCCACATGTGGAACAAGGTAAAGACAGGTGACATAATGTCCCGATATCTCCCATTCACTCCCCAACTACCCACGCACACTGGCGAGACGGGTCTCAGAGATTCTTGTCGGGAGTCAGAGGCTTAAAGCAAGCTGGCCTTAACAACATGCCTACCGGAACACCTCAGAAAGATTCCTGATAGGGTAAACGGACAAGCACCAAAACACTGAACCTATGAGAATTATACAAAGACCAAAGGCAGAGGTATTTTCACACTTGACAGACAGTTGACATACAACAAAACATTACTTTATATTCCTGATGAGCAGACGTCCTTACACAGGGTGAATTACATAGTTTGCATTTCACCATCTACTTATACACCTGTACGTTTCCCTGAAGCCATTCTGGCCAAGTACCTGGAGCTCACGGGAAATAACAGTGCTGGTTCTCAAACCACTGCCTTACGTTTCCGCTCACAAAGGTCTTCATTTTAATGAATGATTTTGTGGGAAAGAATGAAAAGGAAAAAAAAAACAGCTCTGAGTTTGCATGAATTCCACCATCCTGAAAAATACCTGCCTTTGGCTGTTGCGTTCTTTGGAAATTTCACAGCAGACTCATTTGCAAAGAGCATGAGTCAGTCTGATGACACTCAAGACATCAGCTTTGCAAAGCGGGCTATTGTTCCAGGCTGAGAGACAGGCTGGATGGGGAGCAGCACGGCACTAATTAAGAGAAAGAGAGAGGGAGAGAGAGAGAGAGAGAGCAAGAGACAGAGAGAGAGGGAGAGAGAGAGAGAGAGCAAGAGACAGAGAGAGAGGGAGAGAGAGAGAGAGCAAGAGACAGAGAGAGAGAGAGAGAGAGAGAGAGAGACAGACAGAGGGAGTAAGAAAGAAAGAGAGAGAGAGTGAGTGAGAGACAGACAGAGGGAGCAAGAGAGAGAGCAAGTGACAGCGAGTGAGAGACAGAGGGACTGTACATTTATTTTTATCCATTATTTTTCCTGTTTATGTTTGTTTAGGACATTAACTATGGTTTTGTATAATTTTGTCATATTTATATGAATATTGCTTCGGCAATACTATTTCTCTGTGTGGTCATGCCAACAAAGCTTGTTTGGATTTGAATTTGAATTTTGAGAGAAACAGACGTGTTCTGAGACTCCAAATCATCCGTCCTCCACGTGCTTTTTGGAAGACGCCATAACGTTCTTCTCCAGTCCGCACAATCCGTCTTCGCATGAGGTTCACAATTACCTGCCCCGCACTTCAGATGTGGCGATGGCAGCGAAGTCCCCCACCCTCTGCACCCCATGCTGCGGTGCTGTGCAGAGGGCTCAAGCCCAGGGCCTGCAGCTCGAACAGGACACATGGAGCAGGACGCATGAGCCACATCTGGGGCACGAGCACTGGGCACGGCTTTTACTCAAGTCCCAAATGCACAACTAAACTGGGATGCACGCTCTGCATGAAAACCATCACCTAAGATCTCTACAATCCTATTCTCTTCTCACAGTGCGCAGCAGGAGCAGGCAGTGAGAATGCTGCTGCAGTTTTTTTTTTTTTTTTTTTTGTTTCCTGGAAAGCACATTGACCCCGGGTCTCTCACACACAAAGCCCGGCATCGCAGTTCCATATCTGGCACCTCAGGGGACCACAGTGTCACCATTAGCACTTTGTGTGCCGGGCATCTGGTGTTGACAAAACACACCTGAACACACAGCGATCTCCGCGGGCCGGGGTCGAAAAAGCCGAACCTAATCTGCCATTAGCAGGAGCCGCCGAACAACAGCGTGCCACCCCCGGCTGACCCCGTTCACCCCGAAAAAAGCGAGAGATGAAACGCTAAAGTGCGTTAGCGCCGGGGCTAAAGCGCTGTGTCACGTCCCCGAGGGCCACGGCGGGGTGCTCCTTAATGGGAACAGCCTCTGTTCCACTCAGCTCATTTCCAGGAAAAAGAGCATTGCTGCTTTCAGGTTGTGTTACACAAGAACGCTTCCCCCTTTCGCAGGATCACGGTGACCGGCACAAAGAGCTTCCGCCGCAACCAACACGCCCATCAGCGCAGTTTACAGGGGACACAGGCCTTTGGAAAGAATGTGTCACGGTGTCCTTTTGTACTCAATAGAACCAGATAGAGGGGAAAAAAGCTACTGAAACTGCTCAAGTTGAAGTGAATAGAGTTGGTCATGTTACAATGGTAATAAAAATAAACTTGACAATAGCTATGAGTGCGATAACTTTCAGGTAACTCATTATACAGCATTTCAACAATAAAATACCGAATAAGTGTTGTTGATTGATGCAGGATGGACACAGTGCTCTTGAAAGGAGTCGAATGGAAGGTGAATTGTAGAAAAAAATGTTCTCTGGTGTGCCCGCCAGCACATTTTGTTTTATGGCTGTGATATTCCGCTGCTAACTCAAAATCCACCTGCTGAGGCTACATCTTGGCTCTCTGGACCCGGATGTACCTTATGCTTAGACCCCTGACAGCTAGACCCGTTAACTAGATATTCAGTCTACTTCCCTGTCTGGTCCCTGACTAACTGCTTTGCTAACCGCTAACTGCTTTGCTATTGCTAAATTTACCCACAATACCACTGAATCAAACCACTCAGGCCTCTCTAACACAAGTAGGTCATATCTCCTTCATACATTGGTGTCCTCATTTAACCGTGTGCAAAAGCGAAAGTGAAAACAAAATAGAGGACGCCCGCTTTAATTCAAATTCCGATTTTTAAGAGAGACAATGAAAGCAACCGACAAACCAGGCAAGCAAGTAGCGTGGTGCTGGAGAAAAGCATGGTCAATTTTCAGTTTTAAAAAAAAATCAAACCGGTACTGCCAAAGGACAAAAACCTTGAATATGGCATATGGGAATTTCCATGTAAAAGTACCCATGAGGACAAAAAAGTGGAGTTCAGAGGAGCATGTAATTATGTAATAATAATGCATACATATCCTCCAGTATTTATATCTGTCCCACAATGCATCAGTTTCATTGAATCCATTTTAAACTGCAGCTTTAAAGACACTCTTTAGTGGTCTGTACCTGCAACTTTAATGATTTGCACCTCCACAGTTGCTCTTAATTTGTTTTGTTTTTTTGAGAGGGGCAACCTGATTGCACAGGTAGGAGGCTTTTACAGTTGTGCAGATGCAGACTATATAAACTGTAAAGTATTATGCTGCCTACATGTTCCATTTTTGCCCATTTGCAAGAAATGAAGAATTGCTACAGTGATAATGATTTGATGCCCAATGCATGGAAGCTGATGATTGGCAGTGAATGAATATATTACAGAAGCCCTAATTCTTCCATTCTCAGTTCTTCCTGGAGCTTCACAGATGTGACACCTTGCCGCCTCTTGTCTCCACGTATCAGAACCAAGGCACCGTTCATTCCTATGTGGGCTTCCGACGCCTCGTAGACCCCTGCCATTCAGCAGCCTTCTTGGGAACGGCACTCTCTTCCACCCGGCGGTGACGGATAAACGGCATGCAGATCACTCGTAGGCCGAGACACGCGGGCAGCTCCTGTCAGCAAGTCCAGGACAGTTCATTCACAGCTGCACAATCGCCTGCGTTAACCCCTGGCTGCTCCAATCTGTTAGTTCAGCCTACAGTGGAATGTTTGCTCAGCTCCAGCTGATGTTAGAGTATGTTTTTGGAGGAAAGTTTGGGATCGAGAGACGGTTCCTGAGCGATGCAGAAGCGGTCAGGGGAGTGCCTGATGTCGCTGCCATCAGGGCTCACAGCAACGCCGTAAAATGACGCCCGCCATTCAGTTTGTTCATTCCGAACGCTTGTACTTGGAATTCTGCCCACGTCCAGAGGCGTGTGGGCAGTAAAAAGCCAACACAACAGAACAATCTTGTTTCCTGTTCTGCACAAATGGTCAATAGCCCACGCACGGCATTCTGTGTGAGTCTGGTTGAAATAACTGGAAACCGAGACCGATATCACCATTATAAAACCGCTCATTCGTTTGTTTCTTGGGCACACGTCCTTATCCAGAACGACTTAGAGTATTAGTAAATGCAATGTGGAATAGAAATTGCCAGTGAGTAACTGCAGTTCAGCCAGTGGCGTACTTCCCCTCAACTGAGAATCCATGAGCTAAAGATACCCAGATCGCTAACAGTCTACACGTTCTGGAAGGAATCATTCTCAATAAAAACTTGATGACAGAGAGGAAACTTCTTAATTCGTTCCTGCCACATTGAAACCCAGTCAGAACAGTGGTCCGTGGCTCTCTGCAGGGAACGTCACCCAACTGCATACCGTCTCAACCAGCATGTCAAGAAGATTCACTGGTTGGTTATATAATTTTCCATACATTATATTTAACAGTAAAACCTTCGCAAATGCTGGCTGCCTGAAAGCAGAGCTCGAATATGCAGCGCACGTCCATCCGGTCCGTGAGACAGAGGGTGGGCCTGCTCTCTGCAGAGCGTGCTGTTGAGCGGGTGAGGAGAAACACGCTCGCTCTGCTTGATGTTCAGAGGTGCTTTCCACAAGCCAAAAACCAAGGAGGAAGGGGGGAGGAGGGGGTACAGGAAGCCATCTGATTCAGACGCTGGTCCGAGCAGTCGGCCCAGCGGGGGCAACGCCAGGACGGGTTTGGCCCAAGCAGACTGTAGAGTCACAAGACTCCTCACTTCCCTTACCCCAACCCCCACCACACAACCTCTGGGTCAGACGTAAACCCACAGCTCATGACACATTCACTGAAACTGCTCCCCGCTGCTGTCAAACCCCCACCCTCCCCCACCCTCTGAAACTTTGATCCTCCACAGGGCGTGTGCATCTGCACTAGCTAATGCAGCTGGGCACATTTTCTACTTCCTCCCAGCTGACTGTAAGAGCATTCTGACACAGTGAAAAGGGTATCAGTGAAGAGAAAGTTCCAGGGCTTTCTCCATTACTCCAAGAGCAATCAAGCACATGGGCCCACTGGCGCTGATCTCTTACATCACTCGCCTCCTTACTGCCACTGTCACAGCGGCATCTAGCCTTTCCTAAATAACTGCTTACAGATAGGATCTTGAATAAATAAATAAATAAATGCAAGCAAAGTTGTGCATTAATAAAACTGGAAGCCTTGCAGCTTTATTGCGGCTGGAATTACTCAGCCGGTGTGTGGAATGCGGCTGTTAGCATGAAAACATTAATGGATACGGATCAACCCCAGAGGGCGAATGAAATCCAGTGTCCACAGGTGTTTGAGTGTGCGCCAGTTTTTCTTATTCATGTTTTCTCCACAAACAATGTAACGAGAGCACATTACGCACTCACAGACACTGACACTGCGGTCTGAGCAGCAGAGGCACCTTAGCTATAGCTTCATTCCCCATACAAGCCTTTGTAGCAGGAGGCACAGGTTTTCCTACCTGCTGTATGAAACAGTCCTGCCTCTCTCCCACCAACACGGCTGTTACTTCTTCTTCCCACAATGCCCCACGTGCTCCTCGGTCAGCGGTTACACTACCTGAGCGATTCAGGGTCAGATAATACCTGCGCCTCTGCACTTCCTTATTCCCCTGTCACATGACTCTAACCTGGCTGCCAACTATTGGCTGAGGAGCCACTTGAGAGCAGTGTATGCACACTCCCAACTGGATAAGGTCATAAACTGGCCTAGTTTTTTCGAGACGCACCGGAGGGAGCAGACTCCGCTCCCGTGGCGCACAGGAGAAATCGTCAGGGACGCACGTGTGTTATTTATCTGTCAACAAGTCGAGGTTTAAGCCCTCGCGGGGAGCTGGCTCAGGTTTCACTCTCTGGAGGGCGAGCGGCTCTTCCTGGAAATATAAGCACTCCTGACCGTCCAAGCCGCCAATTAAAGTTTAACAGCCGGGTTGTGAAAAGGTAACCCGGCCCAGAGGCTTGCACCGGTCCCACCGGTCCCACGTCGCAACCCGCGGACAGCGCAGAAGTCATTTAGCAAGCGGACAGAGAAGGGACTGAGACACTCCACCATTCAGGGCTGCGGAGCCTTATTAGCCGAGGTCATTTACAGCTGCTGCCATGCACTTTGCACCTAATGCACTACATTACATTACTGTCTTTTAGCAGATGCTCTTATCCAGAGTGACCTGAGATTTGCTCCATTTGCAGCTGGATATTTACTGATGCAGTTGTGGGTTAAGCCCAGGAGTACAACAACAGCGCCCCAGCAGGGAATCAGGCCCTGCTCCTTACCGCTACGCCACACTGCTGCATCCTGCTTTGTCTGCTGCGTTTGTATGGGCTCGTCAACCTCAAATGACCTCACCAAACCAGCCCCTTCTTTGGAGTGCCATGCAGGGAGGGGGGGTCTCTGTGGATCAGGATGGAGCTCCGCTGTCACTCTGAACGTTACCACACTCACCGCAGCCAGTGGGACTGGAAACACCGGCAGCACCCCGTCAGCCAGCTCCTGCACACATACGCAGCGCCTATCAGTCTGTACACGTACAGGGAAAGGACAGCCTTTATAGTGTCTGCACACTGCAGGAGAAGCTAGGATTCAAAAGCCTGTGTGTGTGTGTGTGCGTGCGTGTCTGTGTGTGTGTGCGTGCGTGAGTGTGTGTCTGTGCGTGTGTGTCTGTGCGTGTGTCTGTGTGTGCGTGTCTGTGTGTGCGTGTTAGGGGAGGGCTGCAGTCCTGTGTTACACGGATGAACCTGCCTGTGGTGGTGGTACTCTCACACAGCTCCCAAAACAAAATTCACTAATAACAATTTTTATATGAAACTCATGTTTGCTGCATAGTATCTGCATCAGACGTAGTAGCTCTAGTGACATAAGAGGTGGACCTGGAGGTTAGTCTCATCACATGGCTCAACAGACGGTCTCAACATGGCAGGCAATTGTGCAGAGTAATATAGCGTAGAGACGTGGCCTGGTGTGGAGTACAGCACTGACTACAATGGACTATTTTTTGCTTTTTTGCTTTGGTGTGAGTTACCCCTTGATCTTGTGATCACTGTGTCAAGTGTGATACAGTGCATTGTGGGTATGGAATTCCCCTGTGGCCGCACTTCCTCTATTCCTCTCTTCATGAATGCTCACTCCATTTTTCTGCTGTTTTTCTCCCCGATTTGACAGCCACACACACACACACACACACACACACACACAAAAAGCTCCTTCGAGCAAAGGCTGGGGTCCACAGGCCATCCCAGTCCAGACAGTTCATAAAAACCGGTCAGTCCATAGAGAGGACGTAAGAGGAAAACTGACTATAGCAAAGCTGAATCCATGCATACGCCATGCTTAGCGCCCAAAGCCCAGCAACGAGGGGGACTGCCACAGTACCGCGCCACCCTAAACGGTTTTTTTTTCCAGATTTATCGCTAATTTGTGAAAAGGAAGCACGGCGTAGCAGCTTTCCTACAATCCCTTCTTCAAAACACCTACCTGCAACGTGCAATTAAGCATAATCACCGTGTTTATAGAATGAGGATATCCCAGAGAGACCATGGGAAAGCACCTAGCGCGTTACGGGTCCGCTGAGGTCATGTTTACGACTTTATTCTGTGGTTAAAGTTGGGATGGGGACTGGGGATTGGGGTGTCACAGAAATGCCTCCTGAAAGGAGATTTTGTTTAATCAAACCTGTACACAATTGTACACACAGAGAGGTGGTGAGGATAAAAACCCGGAAAGCTCTGTACAACGTGAACGGATTCACTGCGTCGTTTTACTCTAGTTTTGATACATCCATCCGCAGCTTGGTTCTAACGAGTTACATACACATTTTCTACAATTGAGTAAAGTCAGGCTAATGGCATCTAAAACTATAAAATGACTCTGATGTAAGTGTACAGCAAATAGCCACAAGATGTCTACACTGCAGTCGGTAAAACGTTGCAGTCAAATTAGTTTCAACGTGCCTGAAGCATACACACTGGGCAAGGTTTCTTTTGCTTGAAGTGCATGCAAATGTGACATAAAAATCCACTTTATTCCACCTCAGTGAAATTATGCATACAAGAGAACTGCTGCGACCCGCGTGACATGGGTTAAACAGCAGTAATGTTATACTCATGCCTCAATATTTAACCAACCTTAACAACCTAAAGTACCGGCGTGCTGACACACCCTAAACACCTGCACTGTTAAAACACGATAGCACGGAACGACCTGTCCCACTTCGCAATAAGGGCCTACGCGATGTGCCAACTAAACTGCACGATTAGCTACGTTCATCTTTCACCAATCTGTTACGATCTCCAGTGCACACTCTTTAAAATACTTCTGTAAAGAACAGAAACCCATTAAGTTCTGAGACCAACTGTATGTCATGCGAACATCCGATCTACTTCTGTGTCAACTTGTACAGCGCTGCAACACAATGCACACATGAGCGTTTGCATCACAACTTAGCTTCTGGCAGTAGTAGCCTACTGTAACACCGATTCAGAATGTAAAGTTTCGAGCCGAGTGCTTACGATTCCCTCATCTCCCCCGCCGTCAATAAATACGCCAACCTGTTAGTGTTTATCGCCGAAACCAAATTAAACTGCAACGGAGAAATAACGCGGAACACTTACCAGCTGTTTCACACCACTAGAGGAAAGAATGTTGACATGAAGGCAACTTGCTGCTTTCACCTGCGTGAGATATTCCGCCCGTGTCGTAGATTTAAAAAGAGCCTTCGCTGGCGATACGAAGCGTGGCTGCGCACTTCGGAAAACACCGAAAACTTTGCTCCCGACTTATCTGCAATTCTCGGATCTGGAGATGTATTTGCGAGCCGTCGCCATGTTTGTGTTTTGTTACTTTAGGGAGCTCTTGAGCTTTTCTGAGTCCGCTGCTAGAGGCGGAATTGGAACCGCCCCGAAGAGCAGTGACTGGCATGAAAGGGGGTAGCAGGGAGAAGCACGCTTTCCGGCCGTTTCATCACGTTTTGGTGAGGGTACTGTGTTCCTGTTGCAACAGGTGAGAGAGTGTTTGATCAATACAGGGCAATCCGTTGCGAAGTGTGCAACAAAAGCACTTTTTCGGAATAGCGCGAGTGGCCCTAACTTCACGCACATGAACCGCTCCCGCTCTGACGTACTTCGCAAGAACAGGAACGTTCAGATCATACGGAATCTAAAACATTTCCACTGAGGACCAGTATGACCATTAATGAAATCCAGCCATAGCAGGGGAGTTCAGCGGTACAGTTTACATACACGAACAGATAACTAGTAACTACATCAAGATGGTGCTGAAAAAATATTTGCAGTAGCCTACCTGTTGCTACTGTAGCGCGCCCAAAAAAACAAGTTGACATAGTATGTTGCGTAGCCTGCACTATCGAAAGAACCGTTTATGTAAGGATATTTGCGCAACTCATGCGATGTACGGTATGGTGTACCGGTTTGTACTGTACTTCCAAATACTACTCCTTTCTCACCCCACCATTCACTGACACTGTATGTTGTAGCAGATACAAGCTTATCTTTACGAGCCTGTCTCGCAGTACGTCGATGTTAATGCATGGTTTCTGATGATTGTATGAATTTAGAAATCCAATGGCGGAGCACAGCTAAAAAGGTCTGCAGCACTGAATTAATGTGAGAAAGCAGCGTATGGTAGGTCACTCCATAGTATTATGCTTGAACCCAAGAAACATAAGGGTTCGATTGATAAATTATCTTTGGGTTAGTTTAACAGTATATCGGATTCCCAGCAGGCATTTCAAAGAACATTATTTACCAAACTTGTTTTTCTACTTGTAACAGCATTCACCACATGAGCTAGCTACAGAGAAATTTGCCGTTCACGGCTGACACGCGCGTTCAACATTACTCCAGCGCCCTCGTGTGGTTACATCGTAACATCACTTTGTAAGTGAGGAAATTGCTACCCAGCCCTGCATTACTATGGTTTGTGAAAGCGAACCCCTCATCCTGAAACCACAAGCACCTTGCGTGTTTATGATATTTTCTGACTGGTTGTCCTCGTAGGAGCAGGTATAAGGTGTTACCTTTATAAAAGATATAAATGTTTGGGTGTATGCCCGCCATGTCATGACATACAATTCATTATTTCTAATAACTGAATTCATTTACAGTTATCCATCAATTATACAATATATTAATATCTACAACTCCTTAACTGAATTAATTCAATTGTTTTTAAGAAAGCAAAAATGCAGGTATTGAAGGAAACGGATTAAAAGTCATATCGTGATATCGTCGTGTCATTTCTTGTCCACCACCGCCTGAACAATCCGGCTATTTCCACAGAAAATATGTCTATAGTGTTGTCAATCTGAAATGTTTGCTTAATATGCAATGACATTAAAATCCCATTGTTGTGTATTATTACATTTAACGAAGCTTAAGGAAAAAATCAATTCCAGGTAACTAGGCCTACACCACTATCCCGTGTGTGCTGCACAGCAACAAGCTCTATAACGTAAACCTGAAAATGACAACAGTTTGCGGACCTATAGTAATTACGAGGTGCATCTTGGAATATTTCAGTATCTAACGAATTAACTTAAGGATTTTTCGTGTCATGATCACCGATTTCACTCATAATTTTCAAGGATATTGCTCCATGGCTCATATGCCTGTACAGTAAAAGAGAACTGAAGTGGCCCATTTTTACACGTTGCTATGACTACCTTGCCAACACCACATTATATAATAATTCGTTGTTTTTCTTCAACCAGGAGAATATGCTTGTACCAAAGTAGTGAGTGGGAGGGTGACCTCTCAGTGTTTTTCTTCTAGAAGGCCCTTTTGAACTTTGTTCACGAATTAAAAGTGTTTGCAATGCTTAGGCTCGCGATTTTATGAATAATATATTAAATATCACGTATTAACTGGGTTAAACTTTTTTTTCAATGCACTTATATATACTTTCACACACATACAGACACGGCTTTAGAAAATTGATCAGAGGTTACGGTAGAAGAGCAGTGATACTTTTTTAAAAAAACTCCTGGTGCATTTGGGCTACTGCTCATGTTTTTTTTTTTTTCGTGTCGACTGCTCTGTTACTGAACAGAAAAAAAAATCCAAACTAGGTCTAAAGCTGACCTTAATACACTTTGACAGGGCAGCGCCAAAGCTGCGTTAAAATCTATATTACCAATAATTCAAGCTTAAACATAGATGATTTAATATGAAATGTACATGCCAAAGATGTGTAATTGCCTAAGTTTGATAGCAGTTGCTAGGATCCTTGTCACAGAAGGCTTTATTGGAATCGTGTGTGTTCGATTATTGCGTCACAACCTACAAATACCACGATCTGAGATACCGAGACAAACAGAATCTACAGTATTCTGATTTAGACTTTTACCTTTAAACACTAAATCAAGACTTTATATGTTAATGTGGTTACCGGAGTTTACAGACAGAATAGCTCAAATAAACAAGTAATAACGGATTCATTGAGGGAGCAGCGCGCATCTGAGTTGCACCTCAGATGATCTTTTTCAAATTAATTAAACTGAAAATCGCATTTATTCGCATTCACGTCCGATCAGTTCTGTTTACGTGATGTTGAGAGAGCGTCTCTATGTACGTATTCATTAGTTCTTGAGAGAAGTTTGACTTAAGGAAGAACTACTTCTTTGATCTTGCACACGGCAGATAAATATGGCTTGTATTATAGAAGTGACTTAAGACAGAAGTCAAATAAAGTGATAAACCACTTAAACGCAAAAGAGAACCAGACAGTGGAGTAAAGCACATCAACCCAAAACATGGCTGTCAAGTCTGTATACCCAGGTATGACCTGCTTCACTGCTGATGTGGTGTTGAATTATCTTACAATTGTGTCATTGTATAGTTCGTCAGTTAAGTTCATTGGAGCTCTTTGTGCATGATGCAACAGAACAGACATGTAAATCGAACTGTTTCTCCTTTGTCAATCAAGAGGGGCTCAGTGCAGGGGATCTCCCAAAACAGAAGCCCCTCAGAACCAACAAGAGTTCAAAACACAGCCGTGACAATGTCCAGAAGCCCACCACCAACACCACCACCGACAATCAACAGAAGGTCTTGAAAAAGGCCAACAGAGCCTCCAAAGCTCAAGACAATGAAGTTGCACAGAGGAAGCCGGCGCAGTCAGCCCAGCGCAAGGGAGCCTCGGCAGGCTTCTCCGTGTACCAGGAGAATTACAAGGCCTGGCCAGTGCCGCCCGTGCGCCTGCATAGGCCCAAAGGCTGCCTCAATCTCAAGGGCAACATGGAGCTGCTCACCGACTACGCCGACGCCTACAGGGGGAGGAAGGGGGAGGCGGCCAAGCCAGCTCAGTGTGAGACCACGCTGGGCTACGGCGCCGGCCCGTTCCCGGGTTTCACGGAGTACCAGGACCAGTTCAGGTTCTGGCCGGTGCCGCCGCCGCGCCGGCGCAGGCCCGTGGAGAACACCTTCCTCCGGGGTGACGTCGAGTACGTGACCAGCTACGCCGAGGACTACAAGGCCTGGACGGTCAAGAGGCGCCTCCCGATCCTGCAGCCTGAGCAGATCGCTAAGCGCGAGGGGGTCTTCCAGCACAGCACCACCTACCGCTCCGAGTACAGGCTCAGGGCTCGTCCGACGGGCCCCGCCTGGCCCAAGGGTGGCGGACCTGAGCTCCTCAGCAGGCAGCCCAGACTCTCCCGTGCCGTCGCTGCCAAGGAGAACCAGGCCGTGCGACCGCCACAGCCACAACACCCTGCGGGCAAGCCCAGCCACAGCAAGAAGACGTTAGCCACTCTTAGCTAGCCCCAATGAGCTCAACAGGTCACACCTCGACCGGAGTCTTTTATTTTTGGGGCGGGGGGGTTCAACACAAAGGAAATAAGACAAAACGGCTCCCATTTTTGGAAAAGAACCGACCTGCACCAGAACTAATGGAGACTAATCTCTCCACTGTCTTGTATTTATTCTGATCTACCCAATTATTCTATATACCTGAAATCCATATGCTTGGTTCACACGGAACGTGTATAGTACAGCACTTTGCACATACCAGCAGCACTGTGACTTTATAGTGAATTCAGTCTTTGACTTTATTTCCTCGTTTAAATACTTCATTTTTAGTCAATTCAGGTATCTTTAACACTGTGAAAATAAACATTTCGTTACACAAATATGTGTTATTTGTTGTATTGTGCAAAGCACTGTTATACAGTACATGGACGTTTTAATGAAATTTCCCTTTTATTGTAAGTTAAAGCATTGTCATTTTTATGATGTACTTTTTACCAATACACATATACTTGGCAATAGGGGTTAATGACAGCTCTATGTTGTGTATAGTTTTCTACAGTATGAAAAGCCTGTTGAATGTGTGAGAATTTTTCAAAAGACCAGTAAACAAATTCATGGAATTAAGACCAGACCAGACCTCATTCACATTTACCCAGAAAGGAAGGTAATTAGCTGGATAAATAAAATGACAGGATAAATACTCTGGATTTTTAAGGCTGAGACAGTTAGAGAGGTCTCATAACATGTGTTGAACTGAGGCAGTCATGAAAGTGAATGGAGTGTATGCCAGAGCTTTCATATACAAACCTTAGGCAACAACAAAGAGCACATAAATGTATTGAGTTGTGTGAAGTTTCATTATGTTCATGTACAGTACAAGAAAGTAAAATGGTGAAGTGCGCATTTTTGATTTTTACTAAATGAGTCTGTGTACAGTCTTCCAGAAAACCTGTGATCTACCACCAACATGGGCCCTTGATGACTGAGCTGACAGAGCTTGGTCTTTAATGGTGGGAAACCTGTGGTGTGTATCTAAATGGAACACTTTCAAAAGGGAGAAATGTGCTAAAGCAATACCAATGCTGACAAAACATTGAAAACGTAACATTCATCTGTTAAAATGGTTGGACTGGTGTGACAAGGAGCAGAGTGAACCCAAATTCAGAGAGGACTCGAGACTCAGGAAGTTTGGTTCAAAAATGAAGTCTTTACTGGAGACTTGCAGAATACAGACAGGCTTGGGCAAAAGTGCATGCACAAGGTATGGCAAATCAAGACTGAGCAAGGACAGGAGCAGAGACATAGAGAACACAAGGAAGTTATGTGGCCATCTGGTGGCCAACCCAGGAAGCAGCAGCTGCATCCCTGACAACTGTACTGGGGAGCAGAGCTTTTGGTAAATCTGGAGGTTGCATAGAATGTGTAGTCATGGTCATGTGTGGCAACAAAAACAAATGCAACAAAAACCCCAACCATCTTCAGGTGTAATTGTAAACATGCAAATTACTCTAATTTGGTGCAGTCCCCAAAGTCCCAGAATAGTAGCAGTAGTAGGAGTCCCCCCTAATTTATGGCTCCCCTGCTTATATCTTTGGGTGTTAAAAGCATGTTACTCCCCTACTGCATACCGCCATACATCAGGGTAAATGCCATCTTTGGCTGTATCAGAGATATGGCTAATGTAACATCTTTTTTGTGACAGGGAGAAGGAAAACCAGGCACTCGTTTACTGGCTCAGGAAGAGGAGAAAAGAGGAGGAATGGAAAGAAAGGACATCTTCCCTAACATGAAATATGAGCCCCCAAAAAAACACAAGTGTGTCTTGTCAGTTGTTCTTTGTTCGTCCCACATGGCACTGACGGCCTCATAAGCACATCCACTTCTTTCAGTGTTTGTCCAGAGGCTGTAACCTATTCCTGACTGGTGAGGACAGGAAGGGGTGTATGACATTCCAGCTCCCTACCATCATCCACTGGGCTATCTAGGCTGCGGAGTGTTGGTCTGTGGTGCAGGTCAGCACAGGTTTAGTTTGACTAAACAGCCAGAGCTTTTCACTCTCTCCAGGTGCTAGATTCCGCTCTCAGCCAGCAGGGGTCACTGTGGAGCAAGCAGCCCAAAGATCAGGGAGGGGCTAGAGGAGATGAGACGAGGAGAGAGGAATGTGAGCAAATTAAAAAGGAGAGGGGAGGAAAGTGAGGGAAGGGAGAGACAAAGAGGAAAGGGGGAGAACGGCAAGGACGACTGAGGGCTGAGAAATATTCTCCAGTTTTTCCAGTAACCGCCCCTAATGTCCACCTAACAGGAGACAAAGAGAGAGAGAACAAATCAATCCACCATTTAAAAGACAGCCAGACTTAAGAACCTCACGAAAATGTGGAGGATCACTTATATAGATGCTATATCTGCGTGTGTGCGTACGAGCAAGGACTGAGAGAACAGCCAGCTGTCTTACCCAGGTGTTCAACCAGGTGTTTGTTCTGTTTGCAGAGT
Organism: Megalops atlanticus; assembly: GCA_019176425.1. Classification (NCBI taxonomy): domain Eukaryota; kingdom Metazoa; phylum Chordata; class Actinopteri; order Elopiformes; family Megalopidae; genus Megalops; species Megalops atlanticus. The sequence goes on from CM032894.1 coordinate 19,233,744, forward strand.
GCTCTGTAGAAGGCAGCCTTTGTTTCCGGTCCTCCTTCGTGCAGCGCATCATACAGCTCTCTCATTTTTTCCTGACTGGTCCTGGCGGCCCGGATTTTGGAGTACGCTTCATCTGGAATCATGGGGCCTAGGGCTTCAGCCAAAGGCTCCACCAGAGTCACCCTCTGAATGAGCTCTGCCTTATTGTTGTCCACAAACTCAACACCTGTGGACAGATATCTAATCAAATCTCTGCTTCAGTCTGAAATGGCAAGAATTCAGGGGAGTTGGGGATCCATTAAAAATTCTGCATGTGCTTGTATATGCTAAAGGCATTATAAATTTAAATTAACATGCTAGGATGAGTAAAAGTAACAGATTTAACAGATAATTTTCTGCTGGGCAAAAGCAGCTAGAACAGGGCACTGACCGTTGGGAGCAAATTTTTAAAAATGGTGCAGCTCAGATGCCGAATAATGGAGGGTAAAGGACAGCATGCAGCCAAAATAGATTTTCAATGCATATATTTTAAGTTGATGAACAGTTTAGAAAAAACTGCAGCTGTAATAGTTCCATCTCTGCAGTGAACAAAGGGGTTTCAGTCTTACTAAAAGCAATGAGGAAAGTCAACTAGACCACAAAAGGAGTACCAAGGATACCAGTCATGTCTGAAATTATATCTATTTAAAGAAAAATTACTCATCAGAGGGATTTGATTAGTCCAGATATTTAGTTAACGAACAGTAGTTGCTGAACACTGACTAACGTAGCACATACATATATGCATCTACATGTACATCTACTTGTATAATGCTTCTAAAACGCCATATCACCGTTATTAAGCAGACCTACTTTTTCCTTTGTGAACCAATGCGAACATTTGCAAAAACAGCCGTGCCAGTAAAAGTAGTGATATCAAAATTAACCTTAGGGAAACTGTACAAGCACTATTCCAAGGCAGATCTATCCAATATTTCCTAAATTCTTCTGTGTCACTTGGTTCTGTGTTTCTCCATCTGTAAAGTAATTTTACTTTCGTTTCAGGTGGTAAAGGAAGTTGTTCGACAAAGGTACAGCACCTGAATGGTAATCTGAATGGTATTCCATGTCCATCTTAGATGCGGAGTATGCACCGTGACCGGCCATCGTGCATTTGCGTCCAGATGTTTCTGCAGTGTCCTTCCTAATGCCTTTTGCCCCGGCAAGTGCCCCCTCGGCCTCCGTTGCGCGGGAATCGGCCTGATCTAAAAACAGGAAACCAATCATTTCCGTTGGCATTCCTTTTAACCACTCCCATTTTAATTGTTAAAATTTAACACAAACTGACGACACAGTCAGCCCGTCCACCCCAAACCTTAACATTGTACATTAACTGTTTATGATCCAGAATCGAAAGGGCGGGAGAGTGCCGACACCCTTTATGCGACTAAGTAGTCCTTTTGTAGGAAAGCCGTTCTAAAACGTGGCGACCCCATTCAAAAACACGCTTCAAAATGTTGCCTAACGTAGTCATTACATCTGTGTTCTGTACCCTATAGGTAGACTACATACCGGATGCCATTTTCAAACTTCACTGAGTTCTGTTAATACTTAATTAAAGTGAAAGTAAGTATGTGAAATAATAATAATAGTCCTCATCATCATAAAACTACAACAAAAGCAGTGTAGTTTAGCGCTGCAGGCAGTGCTGCATTGGCAGATGCTTATTTAGGCAAAATCAAGTTTTCAAGTATAAATCGTAAAAATCTAAGTGAAACTGAATGCCTTTCGATTATTTCTGTGAAAAAATTGGATAAAGGTCGATTCAACTTACTTGCCTTTACTTACAAGTATGTGCCTCTTTTTCTAACTGCTTGGCAAGATTGTTCAGATCAATTGCTTTTAAAACATCCACAACGCATTCAATGGCACCGTCCTCTGTGAACTTGCTAACTATTCTACACGTAAGATCCACCGAAGCTTCCTTCTCGATTAAACCATAACCTATTTACCTATCATTTACAGTCCCAGCTGCGAAACGTCAGAGTGGGACGTACTAGTGGGTTGAGAGATTACACCATGTCGTTTGCAACTGAAAAAAAAAACATGTAAAACGTGTTTTGTCGCTCCTGATATTTGTATTAGAAATAAAACAATACATACAGATAACATTTATATATACATATGTTTGTGGTGGTGGTGGTGGTGGTGGTGTGTGTGTGTGTGTGTGTGTGTGTGTGTGATAACACAGTATTACAACCACATAATATTCGACAACAGACCACATGACTGGACTATAAAACAGTATTAGCTTGACTCGCACCATTCACTCAGATTTTGAAGCCCAATATTTTAAATGAATCCCAGCAGATTCTCAGTCTTTTCTTCTTGACTATCATTGAGCGAGACGGTGTGAATCGTGGCTGTGTATGAGATGTGTCTGTAAGAACAGCATTGCATTCTTGATGACATTTCGAACAGCAAGCAAGCAAGAGATTTGCCCCAAAGTGCAAATAATCAAATGATGATACCAAAATCGTGATACCGATGCACCGAAATGAATCGGCGGGAAGCAGCAAATTTTAGGGGAGGTACTTGGCCGCATTGTAACCGAACGGAACTGTGTGGGAAGCGACGGTCACGTGATGTGGGTGGGCCCAGCTTGATCACGTGTCTTTGCAGCGAAGCGTCTTAGCAGTTCTTCGTTGATTCCATGGCCCGTCCTGTTAGCCGCTCTTAGCTAGCGCAGAGGACCTCAACAGGTCTCACCTTGACCTGATTCTTTCATTCTTGGGGCTGGGAGATCAACACAAAGGATATAAGACAAAACGGCTTGTTTCTGGAAAAGAACCAGCCTGCACCAGCACTCAGCCGACTAATCTCTCCACTGTCTCATATTTATTCTGATTTTATTGCTTTTAAAATGTCAAAAAGGGCCATACTACAGACATAAAATCTGGATTCTTGATTGACATGGACTATGCATAATACAGCACTACAATACTAATATTACTGTGACTTCATAGCGAATTCAGTCCTGAATTTCACTGACTGGTTTTAATATTTCAATTTTGATACTGGGAAAATAAATAGCATTTCATAACACAAACATGTGATTGTGTTGTATATACAACTGTTGGTATAAATAAAATGCATTAAATGCATATTTTAAAGAAATTACTATTTTATTGCCATATTAATGTATTGCCATTTTTATTATAAACCTTTTTAACAAATATACATATATTTGAGAATAGAGAATAGGGGTTAATGACAGATCTTTATTGTGTGTTTGACAACGTCAAAAGATTGTCTGTTGATTCAGTGAAAATTGTTGAAAAACCAGTAAGCCTGGAATTAAGACCAAAACATACCTGATACATAGAAAGTTAATTAAATGGAGAAATGACATGATGCGATACAAAATACCCATGTGTTTTTTTTAAAGCTGAGACAGTATAGAGGCCTGTAAGCATACATAGCACTCTTGAGAGTGAAAGGAGTCTGTGCAAGAGCTCCTACGCATATCACTTGAAGGCAATAGCACAGAAGGCATGAATGTATTTAGTTGTGTCATGTTTGATTACTTCCATATACAATATAATCATGTAAAACAGTAAAATAATGTTTGGTTATAGTATTTTAAATGTATCTGCAAGTACCAGAAAATCTTTAGTCTATAGCCTACTTGGCAAAGCCAGCTATGGCCCTCTGTGACTATAAGGCAGCTAAGTGGCTTCAGAGCTTGGTCTTCATTGGTGGGCAGCCTGAGTTGTGAGTCCAGATGAAACACTTTCAACAAATATTTTTGCTGATGAAAAGTTCCAAAATCTAATTTTAATTAATGTTTTGGCCTGAATATCAAACAAACCAAAATCAATACAAGAGAGCTCAGCTCTACCTCCAGGTAATATGCAAAAAAAAACAAAACAAAAAAAATGGTCAACTGTAATTTTGAACATGCAAAGTTGCTTTAATAAATCCTCCTCCACCATTGACTACACTTGCAAGATACTAACTGTAGAGTTTTATGAGGCTCTGGCATTTCTCTTTTGTCAAGTCCTACTGGTAGAATTGCTCTGGGTTCTTCTCTTCTTTTGGTTTTCAGCTGTGAGCTGCTTTCCAGAGTTTGAACAACAAATTTTTGACTGGACTGAGGTGTGGTGATTGAGATGACCAGCTGAGAAAACCATTTTTTGTATGGTTGTGGTATGTGTTGGAGTTCATAATTCCCTTTGTCCTCAGAAGAACAAACCAAAGCCCAACTGAAAACAAATGTATTAACTTTTATTTGTTTTATTTATTTTTTTTTTTAGTTTAGAAATACAGATGCCAGACTAGGTAAAAAGCATGCAGCTGTTCAATCATGGGCATGCAAGTCTCTGTTTCTTGGCAACAGAGTGTTCTGGACTGTCTGGTCCCTTCCGTTTCTTCTGACGCTGTGGCTTGGCTGGACCTGGTTGAGTACGGCCAGCAGTACCATTTGCTTGTCCTCTCTTTCCACCAAGCAACTCTGCAAATGGGACACATATTACATGGTAACATTAAAAATACACAAGTAAAATTACTTTTACATTACATTTTTGTCACCATTCACTATGTGTAAATTACACAAGTGTAGCTCATGCATTCGTCATGTGACGTTGCACAAGTCAGTGTATCATAGTGGTAAGGAGCAACAAGACTTATTACCAAAAGGTTGCCAGTTTGATTTCTTGCTGGGGAACTGCTGTTGTACCCTTAGGCAAAGTACTTAACCCAGAAATACCTCAGTAAATATCCAGCTGTATAAATGGGTAACATGTAAAAAACCATAACCTATGTAAGTCGCTCTGGATAATTGGCTAAATGCCAATAATGTACTGTAATCAAAGAGCTCACACAAAAATGTTAAGCTTTGTTAACTGTCACACTCGTATACCTAGTGAGCTGTAGGTTCACTCTCGAATGTGGGGGTGTGGTAAAATTGTAAGTCTAGCTTTCCAAGGTTACCAAGGAATGAGAGACGGCCGGCTCGGTAAAAAGTGTGGAGCAGTTCAATTATGGACGTGACTTTCTGTTTCTTGGAAGCAGAATACCTACCTGGTTGCTTTCGTTTCTTCGTGGACGCTGGTTGGGCTTGACTTGGCTGAGCAGGAAGACGAGATGGTCCTGGCTTATCACGTCCAGCTGCAGGTTTTGCTTGTCCTTGCTTCTGCTGGTTCCCTGCACGCAACGCTGCAAATGGGACACATAATACAAGGTAACTTGTATTAGTCCTTGGTGAACATTAGCTAACCTAGCCAGCATTTGAAACTGACCAAGAGGAGCAGTGGATCACTTAGTTCTGATAAGGGGTCAGGTCAGATTCTGGGTGAATTTGAAAATTTTCAGACATCTTTCTCGAAAAGTCAGTTAAGACTAACATTTTCAACCAGTCTGACCAGAATGTGACCTACTTTGCAAACATCTTTCCCAGATAATACATTTTATTCCAAACACTTGGGTCACATTTATTCACACTTCTGAATTTACCATTTAGTAAATCCTCCCCCAGCATTGACTACACTTGCAAGATACTAACTATAGAGTTTTATGAGGCTCTGGCATTTCCCTTTTGTCAAGTCCTACTGGTAGAATTGCTCTGGGTTCTTCTCATCTTTTGGTTTTCAGCTGTGAACTCCTTTCCTGAGTTTGAACAACAAATGTTTGACTAGATTTAGGTGTGGTAAATGAGATGACCAGCTGAGAAAACCATTTTTTGTAGATTTGGATGAATACTTTGGATCACTGTCATGCATTAATTTGCTTTTCAGGCAATTGTGGCCTTCCTGACAGATAGTACCAGGTTTTGGCCAAAATATCCTGGTATGTATTGGAGTTCATATCTCTCTTTATTTTCAAAATAACAAACCAAAGCCCAGTGTAAAAATGGTGGTGGGTTTATTAAGTTTCATTCATTGTTTTATTATTAAGTGGGCTTGTTTTGCACCTATGGGACCTGGGCCATTATTGTACATTGTTTTATACTTAATATAACATGATAGCCTTTATAAGCACATCACAGTAAGTCTATGAAACAATGTACAAAAATGTCCCAGATCCCATAGGTGCAAAACAAACCCGGAAAAAAATAACCATAACAACAAGTAAACCCAAACAATCTGCCGTGTCTTTAGAATTTAATTTGAGTGGTACGGCTCCTTACTAGCTGATATTACATTAAATGTTGTTCAGGTCAATATTGAAATGATAGAATTTAGAATGTAATTTTTTTTTTATTCCTTGAGCCTTTAAGTGTAACTATAACCACGGCAAGTCCATATCTGAGTCGTCATTCACGAATTACTGATTTTTTTTACAAGAAACATGAAAAGCAAAGACGGCCGGCTCAGTAAAAAGTGTGGAGCAGTTCAATTATGGACGTGACTTTCTGTTTCTTGGAAGCAGAATACCCACCTGGTTGCTTTCGTTTCTTCGTGGACGCTGGCTGGGCTTGACTTGGCTGAGCAGGAAGACGAGATGGTCCTGGCTTATCACGTCCAGCTGCAGGTTTTGCTTGTCCTTGCTTCTGCTGGTTCCCTGCACGCAACGCTGCAAATGGGACACATAATACAAGGTAACTTATTTAAAAAAAAAAATTAAAATTACTTTTACGTTACATTTATGACCATTCACCGTGTGTAAATTACACAACTGTAGCTCGTTTCCTTCATATTGCCGGTGTTCTGCCATTTTTTGCGTCCTTATCAGATTTTGCTATAGTCGTCGAATTTATAGCGTGGTCTATAAACTATTGCTACCTTGTCAAAAAATTCTACCCGGAGGCAGCAACTTTCATATGATTTTGACGATTATAGAAACAGTAACACCAACAGAACGAGGACAAAGAACTGTTCTCGACCAGAAACACCACTTCAGAGCTGACCGTAAATTTCAACACCGATTTCGACATTTTCGTGGAGTTTGTTAAAGTTTATTGTTAAGCAGTAGAGCTACGGATAGACAGTGTTCAATATAACTAGGGTGCCCGTCCGTATTTGTGCTATTATCGTGCTGTTTTTCTTCGGTAGCCTACCTGTACCGGGGGAGTCGAACTAGCAATCTCTCTGCGTCATTTCCATTTATTTCTGAGTAAAGTTCAAAAGATAAAAATTCGATTCGGCTTACCTGCTGTCGGCGGCTTGCAAGCAGGTTTCTGTGTGTCGCTTAGCTTCTTTGCAGCATCGTTTAGGTCAATGGCTTTTAACACATCCACAGTACACTTAATTGCTCGAATTTCAGTGTATTTGCTAATTATACTTAGCGCCAGACTTGCGGGCCCTTGCGTCTCTATTAGACCATAGACCATTTTTTTTAGTTCACATAGTTTGTACTTAAACCTCTTTAATTCGTCGGCACTGAGATTGCCTAGGCACTGAGTAATATGATCGGTAACTGTTTTGGGCATAATGTCTAAACTGCAGTATTACCGATATTCTCAGAGTGGCCTAGTGTGTATGTAGGGAAAATAGACAGATTAACAGGTATTGCATATTAGCGCGTACAGAAGCTTCGCCCCACCTCCGTTCACTCCTCCCATAAGCAGACTCCAAATCTGTTTGTAACCTGACCAATATGAAATATAGGTGTGTCGTTTTTCTTTTTCCAAATTGGGCGCGCTTTGTGAGTTGCTCCGGTAAAGAGCGGCAGCTACCCTGTCAGGAACGTTGATTCTCAACTCCCAATAGTGACCCAACCTTGTATATGTAACTTTTGTCATTGTAACGGTGTCTAACTGGTGATTCCACTTACTAGGCTAAAATCAGTTCCAAAATCCAGTTTCCTTTGATCGCTTTTGTCACGTATTTGTGACGCTCTGCTAACGGTTAGCGCGCGGGACTCACTAAAATTCTTCGCGCCTTTGACATCTTTGGTATATGATTGGTGGCTGCATCGTTAACCTCATCGCGTGTCATCAGTGAATAAAAGCTGATTGGCTACTCTATTCCTAGCGGTTAATTCAACACAACAGAGTGACCAGTGACATAATGAAATAGGCTGGTAGAACGGCATATCTTTCACACCAAAGGTTCTGTTTTTTATTAAAAATTAAATGTGTCGAGCTTTCGTCCTCAGCTTACATTACCTTCATTATGATTTTTTTTCTGAGAGGAAAACGGTGTTGTTTGAAATGTTTTAACCATATTGAATGTCTGTCAGAACTGCACTTATGAATTAAAAATTAGCGCTGTAGTAGAGGTTTCATTTTCACTGCTTCCTTGGTAGGGCGGGTCCTTCCAAGTCGGGTCCTTCAGAGGCTAGGCAAGACTCCTTCCTAGCATTCGGAGAACAGATAATGGAACAGTCTAGCGAGTGTACAGGTGTGCGTCATTGAAGAGGTCCCGCCTTCAATTCCGCGCCACATTTTCAAAAACAATAATGGACACAGTATTGCTGTTTGTGCTCTTCTTCTCATGTATTTTATCGTTTAGTTAGCGAAGTCAGTGTAAACCAGGTGCAGCTTTACCTACCATCCTGCAGCTACACTTGATAAACACATCAATTTCAAAATTTCAGCAATGCATATATTTTACACTTATTAATTAAACAGATAAAAATGCCACTGGACATTTCCATTGTGGTGGATATCCCCCTGGTCAGGGCCAGAAGGACCGAAGGTCTTCCTCCACACTTTGATGCCTTCTGGAAAATAATAAGTCCTTACAGAGTCTGATGTAATTGAGATTTGGTTTATTGCATATGGTGATCAATCACATACAGTAAACCGGGTTGGTCCGCGGAGCAACAGGTGTATATGCGGTTTATATGCATTCGCCCCAATCACTCATTCACCCCAAAAAGCTAGCCCCTTTGATCTGCATACATTTTTCTCTTTTATTACATTCCCCTATCTCCAACTGTTATACACAAAAGGTCATTGCTGAATGAGATGAAAACTATTTTACAGTGGTCAGAGGCAAGGGAAGGGGGTATCAGGCGTATCCCTAACACAAGACACCAGGAGAAGTGAAGGTCAGGTGAAGATCTGCATCTGCACCAAGAGAAGCAACATTAGTTCAGCTTCTTGTTCCAGCTCCATATCTGCCTTGGTTGATAAAAATATATAATTGACTATCCATTTTAACCTAGAATAACCCTAACCTAATGTAACCCACTGACGATGCTTGCTTATGAAAGACAAACTCCTCCCTTAAAGTCACTCCATCTTCTCTGTACACTGTTGCTACTTCTTCACAGTCACACCACATTCTCCTGTTATCTCTCCCCCCTCCAGCATGCCTCTGTGGTACACCAGCACATTTGTCTTCTTTTAAAAAGAAAAAATATCCCACCTTAATTTTACATTATTTCCACGGTTCACACACCTTAAAAATAAAAATAACTAATTACCTGCTTGAGTAATCTAACAGAATACGTTACAAATTACATTTTAGGGCAAGTATTATGTAATCTGTTGTGGAACACATATTAAAAGTAACCCTCCCAACCCTGTTGAAAAGTCACTGATACAAGGGGAGATTTTTGCTGAGTTTCAACGTTTCCTGCATCTCTCAGTGAAGAGCCTCGTAAGACCCATCAACAGCCAGTTTTTCCAAATGCTTGATGTGTATAAAAGAACATATGAAGTCTTGGATGCCTTGGTGGTCCACTATTACAGCATCTTAAATTCACCTGAGCAACAGAGATACAGGTAATGCAAATTATTTTGAAATACTAGTCTTGAATTCTACATTTTGTCAATTTTAATCAGGTAGGCCTATTTCAGAAACAGGAAATGGAAATTGTTGTTAACACTACCCTTAATTTGAGACATTTGATATATACCTACAGTATAATTTGGATGGAAAGAACATTGAATTGAGTGTCTGCTAGTATGCTGTGAGGGGGAAAGGTGGGATTTTTTCTTTCTGATGTCAGGCTACAGCATACAGTTCTGCTGTTAGGCTGCTATACAATACATGTGAGGCTATGCAACGTTAGGTTGTACTGTATATACTGAGTATATTGTAACATGTTTACATGAGCTTAAATTAGTAATCAACATTAAAATATCATCTTCACTTGTTTGTGTGTGCATGTCTTTGTTTAGCAGACCAAGTGGTTAAGAGACATGCACTGTCACCGGAGGAAGAGAGCAGAATAGAAGTTCTTCAACAATATCTCTCAGCATCTTCAAGAATGGAAACAGATATGAACAAAACCTGGAAAGCATGCATCGCTGTACTCTTCTCAGAATTTGACAAGTTGAAAGTCTTGATTGACTTGTTCAGAGGTATGAGTAACTCATGTGGTAACATCCTGTAAAGTTATGGATAGATAATGACTTGTAAGGTGACACTATGAGAGTTCCATTTATTCATGCGTAAAATCACATCACTGGGAATCAAAATGGATGGTGTAACAAGCAATAAATGGTGAATGAATGACTTAAGATATTACATAAGGATATACAATAAGGAAATGTTTTAAGATAGTAATTACTGTGTAAACAGCCTGAGACATATTCAGCGCCATAAAATTGTTGTCAGATCTCTCATCAAAATTAAATTTTCCTTTCTCTAAAAGGATTGAACAGTGTCCTATGCAACAGTAAATCAAATCCAAAGTGTTAACAAATAAAAGCCATGAAAGCAAAGTTTTAAAAGAAAATAGCAGTTTTCAGGTAATCATTATACTATCTGAGATGGACTATATTGTATTAAAATGTATTTATCACTTTCCTGTGCAAAGATTTTTTTGCATTTTACTTGTAAGCAACAGTGCTAAATATTCATATTCATATTCATATTCATTTATTTTGCAGGTATCCCTCCAACCTTTCAAGGATTCTTGAAATGGTTTCAACATAAAAAACCTGTCGTGCGCTTGTTGCATGTTGAAATGGTGGTCCTTGTCAGAGGACTTCATGACTTCATGAAACCAGAGGCCATCTGAATGAATGTCCAGGATTTACAGAAAACTGATTTTTGGAGAAGAGAGTTGAAGTTGTCTGACAAGAGGCTATCTGTAGGAAGATACTGCTACTCTGCAATGAACAAGGTCCGTGTGGAGAAGAAGGCATGGGTTGAAAATATGTACACCTCACCTAGAGAAAGCTATGTGAGTGCAGCAGAATTTCATCTAAAAAACCTTCCTCTGGAGAATCACATTATCACTTTGCTGTCTGCACTGACCCCGGCCTTGATTCATCAATTTTATGTATGATATTGTTACATCAGACAGAACCTCTATGAATGTGGAGACCTATGATGATAAATGGCAAGGGAGTGGACAACCTCAACAATGGCAATCAACCAGCCTCTAAGGAGCTCCTGCCTGTCTTCATATGAAACACACCAGCGACACTTGGAGGGAAAGAAAGAGAAGGAGGATGTACAAAAGAAAAAAAAAACTTGATGAAGCTGCAAGACTTCTGTCTTCAGACAGAGCAAACAAAATGGTGAAGCGGACCAGGACAGCACTCTCCTCTCCAAGAGCTATGTCTACTGCCTCTCACTCCTGTAATTCTAAAACCCCTACCATTTCACTTCCAGGCTTCACTCACTCCACTGGTCCACCCAGAGACTGTACTTTATCCAGTGGACACCAGAAAGGGCACACAACCTCCACTGAACCATTGAGACATCCTACTCTCTTTACTGGACCACCCAAAGGCCGTATTCCCTCCAGTGGACCACTCAAAGGCTGCACTACCTCCAGTGGACCATTCAAGAGCCACACTACCTCCAGTGGATCACTCAAAAGCCACACTACCTCCATTGCCTCCAGTGGACTACTCAAAAGCTGCACTACCTCACCACACTACCTTACAGGTTCATCCTCCACTGCAGAGAGATGAGAAGGGACAACAGCTGTAACAACCATGGCACCCTACCCATTTCCACTGAGGAAGTGGGATTGTCTTTTCTTTCACCCACTCAGATTGTAGACAACAGCTTAAAAAGCAGTGCGTCAGAACGACTTTGGGACTTCTGTTATAACCCCAAAGGATGAGGAAATAAGAGCGATCACTTGTTGAGCAAACTGTATGAACCTTAGTGTTCTGTTATTTTGCATCTTCATCATTCGTTTTGAGTGATGATGCATGTGTCACCATACAAATGCTGCATTTAAATTTGCTTTAGTTTACTGTTTTGCTTATCATTGAAATGTTGTCTTTTTTATTGAAGTTGCACTTTTCATTTTTAATAGCATTTTTAAAAAAAGGAAACACTTTTAATTTGAGCACTGTAATACAAAATTTTATTAATAATTGCATTTATTATTTTTGTTTTGCAATTCTGAATTAAAGCTGTTGTGGTAACGCTAAATGTATGTGCATCCTATTTTGTTACCCCCTCCCCCCACCAATAAATAAATAAATAAATTTCAGGCTCAGAAAAATTTGTTGCTGTAAGCCCTGATATTATACATCGTATTTTCGACCTAGCGCTCTCTGTGCAGGTAATTAAGTTCCTCCAGGATAAAGAAAAATCCTCACAGTCTCAGAAGTTCCATAAATTTGTTATGCAACAGCGTACCGTTGCAAACCGTTAGGCCTGCTTCAACAACAAAAACTGCAACGTGGGTAAGATCTGTGACATTGTGGGGTTCCTTGGTGATTTGCTATTTCACAATATGACTTTGTTTTAGGCTATATTTCACATAGGCAGTAACTCCTACAGCCTATACCCATAATTCAGTTGTTAATTTCCTCAAGTTATGTACCAGATTTATAGATTAACTAGGTTGCATAGCTAACTGAACCAATTAGCTAACTAGCTAGTGAGCTAAAACTTGGTACCCGGTTTGCCAACTTGTTCAAGTTATTTAGCGAGTTAGCTGAGCTATCTTTGGAAAGTGTGTCTGTGCAAGACTACGAGAGACGGTACCGTTTTCCATCCTCGGGAATTTAATGTAGTTACTGGTATGGAATGGATCATTTACAATGTTTGTTTGTCATAGCGCACTGACAAAAATTCAATTTGCCAGTGGTATATGGGTGAATATTTACATTTACATGTATTCATTTAGCAGACGCTTTTATCCAAAGCAACTTAGAAGTCAGGCAAAAACACAAGCAAAAAGCCATACTTCGTCTCATACCTAATGGGAATAGTATTATAGCTGGTTTCCCCTCAGCAAAATTCAAGAACACTCATACTGCAAATGTGACTATCCCAGCTTGTAGTATAATTAGCTCACTTTACACTAAACAGATTTTTAAGAATATATTTACTAAAAATATATTTTTTCATCCTATCTATTTTTCAGGAGGGGTGTGGTTATTACCATACTCACAGTGCAGATGTTTTTTTATTCTCCCTTGACGCAGTGGCGGCGCCAGAGATTTTCTTTTGCTGGTGCTATGGGGTTGCTTGACTTTTCAGCAAGGGTGCTCTGAAATTTAAGGTTTCCCATTAATGTGCCGGTCGCCACAGTTTAATTTCTACTGCAGCACCCCTGACACACGTACACACACGCACGCACATACGCAGTACCCGCTCCACAACAGTTCCAGTGCCATTGTCATTAAAAAGTAAAAATTCTAAATAAACCACAGAAATTTCTTGGGGGTGCTAGGGGGGTGCTATGGCTATCCAAGGGGTAGCTACAGCACCCCCAAGCTCCTCCCTGGCGCCGCCCATGCCTTGACGTCAAATTAACTCCTTTCACCATCTATAAGAGGACCATTTCTGATTGGAGAATTTTCACTGCCATATTCCCCCACTTATATTTCAGGAGGTTTTTTCCCTGTCATGCTCGCAGTGCAAATGTGTCTTGCTCACACCACATAACCACATAAAATTTTATCACAGTTTTAATTATTTCAGCTTGTTAATGTTGAACTGAACAAGGCGTAGGGTATATATATGGTGATCAGCAAAATAGTAATTATACAATAAATGTAACGATAGGATTTCATTTATTGTTGTGTAATAGTTTACCCACCCACACTGTTTACTCATAAACATCAGAAACAGATGACTCACTAGGTTAAAATTAACATATGTTTATCTATGCAACCATTAAACATTTTCACAAAAAATGGTCGGTGGACACATCTTTTATTGCTTTACATCCTCCTGTCAGCACTTAGGGTTGAGTTGCTTGGGTTCTCCCTGTCTGTCTGTGTGGGTGTATCTTTTCTTTTTGTTTACAGGTCCTTTGTTTCCTTGTCCTGCCTGCCTCCCTGCCCTACTCAGCCGTGCCTGTTACTTGAAGCTTGTTCCGCATGCGTGTCTGGTCATACCTATGTCATCTACCAAACTACATAATTATACCCTGCTGTTTTCTTTGTTCTTTGCCCGATTGTCTGAGTGTCTTAGCGGGTTCATTCTTGCCTGCTCTGTTCCTGCTTGTTACCGACTCTGCCTGTCCCGGATCACTCTTTTGGCTGCCGTTTTGTATGTTTAATGGCAAGGCTGGGCAGAATCCAAACGTTTTGCCAACACTGTGGCATTGACCAAAATTGTAATTTTCAGATTTCATTTTCCAGTCATTATGGGGACTGTGTTGTATGATACAGCAGAAATGCATCACCACCACACGCCATTTCAGTCTATTACAGATACACACACACACATACAGTATACAGTATATACATACATATACATTTATGTGTGTGTGTGTGTTTATATGTTAGACCACCAAGAGTTCAAAAGATAAAAATTCTGTTCAACTTACCTACTTTTGCTGACTTGCAAGTAGGTTTGTTTGCCTCACTAAGCTTCTTAGCAGCATCATTTAAATCTGTTGCTTTTAGCACTAACTCTAAATTTTTGACTCTAACTTGTCAGCAGTTAGATTGCCTAGGCTAGTATTAATATGATCTTTTTGTCATACTGCCTAAACTGCAGCACTGCTGATATTCTGTATAGCTTAGTGTGTACATGTAAAGAAAATAAAGGTGAAGAGGTGTTGTGCAAATGATCTATGGCACACCCTCAAGCCTGACCAATCCAACACCAACAGTGTTTCAGCATACTACTTGCTGGCAAGGCTGGACATAATACTAAGTTGTATTCAGCCCAATTTTTCAAATTAATCCAAACTTTTAAACTTTCTTTAATATATCATTTAAGTGAGATGTAAATTGAAGAGTAATTAATACATTTTTGCAATTTTTCAAACAAAATGACAGAACCATAAGATCAGTGGAATGAATTAGCAGTGTACAACAAGTGTAGCCACCCTATCTGCACCTGGCATTAAACAGTAAATTTTTAGATCTGATCAGGTTAATTGGATTAATAGCTGGTCACAACTCCATACAACAGTGCCTGTGTAATGCATCTATCCCCCGTATTTACACTGTAATCAGATTTCACTTTCCTTTCACAATATGAACACCGTCCTCCAGAGTGAAGTTGAATATGTGACCAGCTATGCCGAGGAGCAGACTCTTACGCGCCACTGCGGCCAAGGTGAAACAGGCCATCCAACCACTGCAGCCACAACACATGGGGGGAAAGCCCAGTCACAGCAAGAAGACGTGGCCGGTCTTACCTAGCACCAATGAGCTCAACAGGTCATACCTTGACCTGAGTATTTCATTTTTGGGGCTGGAAGATCACAAAAACGAAATAAGACAAAATGGCTCCCATTTGTGGAAAATAACTAACCTACGCTGGCATACTAATCTCTCCACCGTCTCATATTTATTCTGATTTACCCAATTATTCTATATACCTGAAATCCATATTCTTGGTTCACAAGAAACATGTGTAGTACAGCATTAGTATGCATTAGTAGTACACACCGGCAGCACTGTGACTTCTTAGTGAATTCAGTCCTGAATTTCATTGCCCCATTTTAATAGCTCAATCACAGTCAATTTAGGTATGTTGACACTGAAAATAAACAGCTTTTTATTAGACTGTGTACAGTCTTCCAGAAAGCCTGTGGTCTACCACCTACCGCAGCCCTTTGTAACTGAGCTCACAGAGCTTGGACTGGTTGAACTGGTGTGACGAGGAGCAGAGTGAATTCAAATGCAGAGAAGACTCAAGACTCAGAAGGTTTGTTTCAAATTTTAAATTCTCTTTACTGGAGACTTGCAGAATACAAACAGCACTGGGCAAAAGTACATGCACAAGGTTTGGCAGCTCAAGACTGAGCAAGGATAGGAACAAAGGGCAGAACTTAAAAAGCAATGAACACAGGTGAAACAAATGAACTAAATGAGACATAGAGAACACAAGGAAGTTATGTGGCCATCTGGTGGCCAACTCTGGAAGCAGGAGCTGCATTCCTGACAAATGGAGCATTTGTGAGCAGGGCTTTTGGTAAATCTGGAGGTTGCATAGAATATGTAGTCATGGTCATGTGTCGTCATTTTAGGACTTGTTTGTGTGTCTGTGTGTACATATAAAACATAAAAACATGTTCGTCCTATGAAGTCATGGAAAATGATAAAACATCCCAGTTGATTAAAAAGTCCCAAAAGACTCAGGTCTACCTCAGGGTAATATGCAACTAAAAACCCAACCATCTTCTGTTGTAATTGTAAACATGCAAATTACTCTCATTTGGTGTGGTCCCCAAAGTCCCAGAATAGCAGCAGTAGTAGCAGTCCCCCCTAATTTATGGCTCCCCTACTTATATCCTGCAGGTGCATGTTACTCCCTTACTGCAGAGCCAGTGCTTTTCACCCTCTTCAGGTGCTAGATTCCGCTCTCAGCCAGCAGGGGTCGCTGTGTATACTTGGCTTGGGGTCCCTCTGGAGCAAGCAGCCCAAAGATCAGGGAGGGGCTAGAGGAGATGAGACGAGGAGAGAGGAATGTGAGCAAATTAAAAAGGAGAGGGGAGGAAAGTGAGGGAAGGGAGAGACAAAGAGGAAAGGGGGAGAACGGCAAGGACGACTGAGGGCTGAGAAATATTCTCCAGTTTTTCCAGTAACCGCCCCTAATGTCCACCTAACAGGAGACAAAGAGAGAGAGAACAAATCAATCCACCATTAAAAAGACAGCCAGACTTAAGAACCTCACGAAAATGTGGAGGATCACTTATATAGATGCTATATCTGCGTGTGTGTGTACGAGCAAGGACTGAGAGAACAGCCAGCTGTCTTACCCAGGTGTTTGACCAGGTGTTTGTTCTGTTTGCAGAGTGCTCTGTAGAAGGCAGCCTTTGTTTCCGGTCCTCCTTCGTGCAGCGCATCATACAGCTCTCTCATTTTTTCCTGACTGGTCCTGGCGGCCCGGATTTTGGAGTACGCTTCATCTGGAATCATGGGGCCTAGGGCTTCAGCCAAAGGCTCCACCAGGGTCACCCTCTGAATGAGCTCTGCCTTATTGTCGTCCACAAACTTAACACCTGTGGACAGATATCTAATCAAATCTCTGCTTCAGTCTGAAATGGCAAGAATTCAGGGGAGTTGGGGATCCATTAAAAATTCTGCATGTGCTTGTATATGCTAAAGGCATTATAAATTTAAATTAACATGCTAGGATGAGTAAAAGTAACAGATTTAACAGATAATTTTCTGCTGGGCAAAAGCAGCTAGAACAGGGCACTGACTGTGGGGTGCAATTTTTAACAAATTTTTGTGGCTCAGATGCCAAATAATGTTGGGTAAAGGACAGCATGTAGCCAAAATAGATTTTCAATGTATATATTTTAAGTTAATTAACAGTTTAGAAAAAAACTGCAGCTGTAAGAGTGCCATCTCTGCAGTGAACGTTAACAATTAAGGGGTTTCAGTCTTGCTAAAAGCAATGAGGAAATTTAACTAGACCACAAAAGGAGTAACAAGGATACCAGTCATGTCTGAAATTATAGCCATTTAAAGTGAAATTACTTATCAGAGGGATTTGATTAGTCCAGATATTTAGTTAACGATGCTGAACATTGTCCAACCATATGCACTATCTACATGTACATCTACTTGCATAATGCTTCCAAAACGCCACATCACCGTCACCATCAACCGTTATTAAGTAGACCTACTTTTTCCTTTGTGATTCTGTGCTAACACTTACACAAACAGCCGCGCCATTAAAAGTAGTGATATCAAAATTAACCTCGGACAAACTGTACAAGCACTATTCCAAGGCAGATCTATCCAATATTTCCTAAATTCTTCCGCGTCACTTGGTTCTGTTTCTCCATCTGTTAAGAATTTTACTTTCGTTTTAGGTGGTAAAGGAAGTTGGTCGACAAAGGTAGAGCACCTGAAAGGTCATCTGAATGGCATTCCATCTCAGTTGTGGAGTATGCACAGTGACCGGCCACCGTGCATTTGCGTCCAGATGTTTCTGCAGGGTCCTTCGTAATGCCCTTCGCTTCGACAACTGCCCCCTCGACCTCCGTTGCGCGGGAATCCGCCTGACCTAAAATACAGGAAAGCCATCATTTCCGTTGGCGTTCACTTCAACCACTCCCATTTTAATTGTTAAAATTTAACACAATTTGACGACACAGTCAGCCTGTCCACCCCAAACCTTAGCATTATACATTATATGTTTATTACATTACATTAAATTACATCATTTAGCAGACGCTCTTACCCAGAGCGACTTACAAATAAGTGTAAGTGTTTATGATCCAGAATCCTAAGGGCGGGAAAGTGCCGACACCCTTCATGCGACTAAGTAGTCCTTTTGTAAGAAAGCCGTTCTAAAACGTGGCGAGCCCATTCAAAAACACCCTTCAAAATGTTGCCTAACGTAGTCATTACATCTGTGTTCTGTACCCTATATGTAGACTACATACCGGATGCCATTTTCAAACTTCACTGAGTTCTGTTAATACTTAGTTAAAGTGAAAGTAAGTATGTGAATAATAATCATCATCATCGTAAAATAGCCTACAACAAAAGCAGTGTAATTTAGCGCTGCAAGCAGTGCTGCATTGGCAGATGCTTATTTAGGCAAAATCAAGTTTTAAAGTATAAATGGTTCAAAGGCTTTCAAAGTGAAACTGAACGACTTTCGATTATTTCTGTGAAAAAAAAATGCAAGTATAAAGGTCGATTCAACTTACTTTCCTTTACTTACAAGTATGTGCCTCTTTTTGTAACTGCTTGGCGACATTGTTCAGATCAGTTGCTTTTAAAACATCTACAACGCACCCAATAGCACCGTCCTCTGTGAACTTGTTAATTATTTTCCACGTAAGATCCACTGAAGTTGCGTTCTCGATTAGACCATAACCTATTTTCTTTAGTTCGCACAGTTTCCTCTTAAATCTGTTTAACTCATCGGTACTGAGTTCGTCGAGGGTATCATTGATGCATTTGTAGACACTTTGGGGCATCTCTGTAGCTAACTTTCTCCCCGTCTGCGCAGTATACGCACTGACAAACTAAATTTCAACCCTATATAGTTCCAGCTGCGAAGCGTCATGATGGGACCATAGGCGGAGTTTGACATTTGCGTGGGGGGTTTACACAGTCCAGCTATTGCGTGGCGTGCTACGCATATACATACAGTAACAGAAGACAATAGTGCCAAGCTTGCCATAAAGCCAAACAACACAGCGCATCAAATCAGTTTCCGACCACTTTGTACTACTGTATATCACACATAGGCTTACACAGGGTATTTGTCTTTCACACATGAGCGCACACAAGGGCAACCATAAAACTAAGGTCTGTCTTTGGCGTTGCGGTCAAGCCGCAGGTTTGGTACTCTGTAGACCCGGGTTCGAGGCCGGGTGGGGTAACTGCTCTCTCCCTTCGCTACATATGGTGTCAGAGCGGAATGGTTTGCCGCGAGGCCATCGGAGGCGTGCCCAGTGTGTGAGCCATATGAGGGACCCCAGAGATGGGTGAAGCATTAGTGAGTGGGGCACCCTGGGATGGAAGAAGTACGGTGGGGGAATGCGCGAGGTACACCTCTGTGCGTGAAGCGCATAGGCGTGCTTCCCGAAGGGGAGGGCAGTGTGATAGAGTGCTGTCACTACGGTTGAGTATGCGCTCTGACTATCAATTTGTTTACATTATACTGTTAGGCTTTCATTTTCCATGTACCCTTTAAACATTTAGTGTAGGCCTACACATGAACTAATTTCGTGTTAAATTGAAAACTATGAAATATGCATACTCACTCATATCCAACGTATAGCGCGCACACACGCACATAATTAGAAAATACTCAGCCACAGTGTCGCCTGTTGTTACAGTAGGCTTGTAAAAAAATATATAGGCCCTATTAGGCTAAATAACCGGTGTCCGACCTACCTAGTGTAGAAGTAATAGAAGTGTAGAAGTAGTATATGTCCACTATCTTCTCAGGTGATAGGTTTGCTGCTGTGTCGTCCTCAATGTGAAGGCTCAAAAATGAATTTATTACAAAACCAAACATAATAGAAATAAGATTTATTTCTTACAATCATTTTATTTTATTGCATTAGGCTACTTAAAATATTTATATATAGGCCTATATAGCAGGGTTTCCGTTATCCGGTAGGCTAATTACCGGTTTTTGCCTGGTAAAATGTATTAAAAAAACCGATAAATTAAAAACTTGCCGGTCAAAATGTCCAGTAGGCTAAAAATGCTCATACAAAACGTAGCTATTACTAAGGCTATCCCTAAACAGGATATTTGTGTTTTGACAGCGAGTGATGACGGTGCTCCAGGGTTATGGGGGTTTAACTTTTGCAACAGCTGTCAAAGTGCTTATTTATGAGTTCAGTGAGCTGTACCCCGAATGGGCTACACTGGCTAAAATTGCCTGTGTTCTGCCCATGTCAAGCGTGCCAGCAGAGAGGGGCTTCCCTCTGCAGAATCGAATTAAGACGGCGCTGCGAAGTCGTCTGGAGGAGGAGGAGAGTGACACGGCGCATTGCAAGCTGCAAAGACACATTGGACACGTTTGATTTAAAGTCGGCAGCAGAGGACTTTGCCGCAATGAAAAAAAGGAGAAAATAAAATGTTACCTGGTAGCCTGTAGGCTACATTTGATGCCACGTAGGCCTAGCCTTTTTTTAAACAGGCTACAGATGTTACAGGTTACAGATGTTTCGTAATAGCCTACATTTTAGCAGCTAATGTTGAGGTTTTGCTCAATCGTTACTGTTCCTTTTGCTTAATCGTTACTATTCATTAAATAGTCAAACTGATTTGAGGTCGTTGTCATTCTTTCGTCAACCTAGGTGTACATTAGGCTATATTTGCTTTTGTAACATAGACTGTTATTGAAACGTGACCAGTAAGTTTCAAACTTGTCCGGTAAAATAAATTCTTTCCAGACACGGGGCCGGCAAGAAAAAATCCTAGCGGAAACCCTGATATATATATACAAGAAATATAATATATATAATAAAACAATACATACATATAATAGATTACATTTATATATACGTGTGTGTTGTGAATAACACATTATCACAACCACATAATATTCGACAACAGACCACAGGAACAGGACTATAAAACAGTATTAGCTTCACCTGCACCGTTCACTCAGATTTTATTCAGCCCAATATTTTAAATGAATCCCAGTAAATTCTCAGTCTTTCTTCCTGACTATCATTGAATGAGACGGTGTAAATCGTGGCTGTATATGAGATGTGTTTATAAGAACAGCAGTGCATTCTTGATAAAAGCAAGAGATTTGCCCCAAAGTGCAAATAATCAAATGATGATACCAAAAATGTGATACCAATGCACCGAAATGAATCGGCGGGGAGCAGCAAATTTAAGGGGACGTACTTGGCTGCATTGTAACTGCACGGAACTGTGTGGGAAGTGACGGTCACGTGATGTGGGTGGTTCCAGCTTGATCACGTGTCTTTGCAGCGAAGCGTCTTAGCAGTTCTCCTTTGGTCTACCTCGTATTTTGGATGTGACTTTCGTTGAATCGCATTTCTTCCACAGCCACGATTTTGGAATCTAGCACGTAATGTCTCTGGAAGTGGAATCTGCAGAGTGAGTTAACTGGAAGCTAAATTTGTTTTGCTCCACATCTTTGTAAATGGATCTTAGTATTCAAACCTCTATAGCATGTACAGTATGCTTAAACAGTTAAGGCCTAGCTAGGTCTCTTAACTTAGCAATCTAATGTTAAGTAGTCTAAGTTGTTAACAAACTAACCAGGGAGTCTGAAAAACCACCAGATCTGAAAACTCTGTTACTAATGAAGCAAGGCAAAAAGGTGTTAATTGATAAATGTTAACCTGCTGATTAGCTGTGTCGCTCCAATTTGTCCGTTTTGCTTTTTGTGTCTTGGTTAGCTTACTCGCTGGCTGCTTTTGGACGACAGCAGGCATGATACAAATGTTGCAAGGAAAACAGCCGGAGAGCTAACTGGCAAGTTAGCCACCTAACATTACTTATTGATTTGTTAGTTTGCGAGGTGGTCGCTCAAATGAATGAAGTTAATGAACAAAGGTTATCATAAATGTATTTGTGAGAGCATGATCTCAAGCTAACTAGTAAATTATAGTCCATTGTCGGCTAGCTTACGACACTTACTTACGAAACTAAGATATATTGACTGACCTATGTAAACACATGTGCACATGTTTTCTGTAGCACGGGGGAAGTGACATGCTTGCTATTCAGTTTGCGGCTGGCTGGCTCCCTTGCAACATCATTTGTTAGCTAACAGTCGGTTAGCTACATTACATAGCTAACTGGCTGACTACTCCTTCCTCAGAGCATCCGACTCAGAACCACAGCTGTAATGATGCATTTCCATTACTCTCGGGCTCGGCAGACTTGACGCGCAGTGCAGTGAAGGTAGCGCGTAGGATGCTGTTCATATAAATCGTCCTTTAAGCTGGTCACGTGTAATGAAATGAAGTATGTCCATGATTCCAGAAAGGTAATATCCAAGAGGAAATTCAGAAGTAATAAGTCTGGCTGTTACGCATGGGTTCACAGACGTGCAATTTCACAGTAAAATAACTGGTTGACCGCAAGATTCAGCAACAACTCGGGGACCTTCAGTAAAATAGAACGCGTTTTATTTGTCAGAAATTTTTTACAAATTGTATCTGCAAAAAAAAAAGCACCAGCACCAAGGTTTGTTTATCGTAACTCCCCTGAGCTGCTGAATCTCTTGGAGAAGTACATTCAGACGCCACAGGCTGTCGGTGAGCGGCAGAGAGACGCAACTGCTGTTATATTCTGTGCTTCTCAGATGCTCTTATCCAGAGCGACTTAACATTAGGTACTGTTTTAACACGCTATCAATTTATACAGCTTAATATTTATAGGGGCAGTTCAAGTTAAGTGCCCTGCCCAAGGATACAACAGCAGTAGCCCACGTGAGAATTGGCCTGGCAACCTTTGGGTTAGGAGCCCTCCTCCTTGCCAGTACTTCATACTGCTGCATTTGACACGCTCTGCCTGCCTGTCTGTCTATAGGGGTGCAATATATAAGTAACCTTTACCATTAGAGGTCTCTGGTTAAATGAAACGGGCGATGTTTTGCGGTCTGACTGTTTTGTATGCTTTCTTTGACTGGTATTGAGATCAATCCAAAAGTGTCACAAAACAAGCCAAAGCAGGGAATTTTAAAGTACGCTCATCTCAAACCAAGAATCATGAACATGAAAATGTCAATCTGCTGTCAGCCACTTTAGTACGCTTCCATGAACTGAGGTGCTCTCGGCGAGGCAGATGTTGACAGATTGTCTCCCTTTGTCCTGTTAGTCCCGAAAGGGAACAGGTTTAGAGAGAGTGATTGTATTGTGGAAGGGGGGTGAACCGCGTAACCAGTGCTGAACTGCCTTCGCAGCGTCATACGTCTGATCATGCAGTACCTGAAGGAGAACAACCTGCACCGCACCCTGGCCACCCTGCAGGAGGAGACGACCGTGTCCCTCAACACGGTGGACAGCATCGAGAGCTTCGTGGCCGACATCAACAGCGGCCACTGGGACACCGTCCTGCAGGCCATCCAGTCCCTCAAGCTGCCCGACAAGACGCTCATCGACCTCTACGAGCAGGCAAGTCCCCCCGCTGAAGCAGACGCGAGCCTTATAGCCGGGGCTTCGATCAGGGATCATCTGTAGCAGTGCTTCTCAATCCTACTCCTGGAGGCCCACTGTCCTGCATATCTTCTATCTCTCCTTGCTCCAAACACACCTGATTAGCGTGATTAACATGCTCTTGATTAAATCAGGTGCGCTCCGCTAATCAAAAGTGCCGCTGATGAGTTCAGTCAGGTGGGTGGAGCAGGAAAAGATGGAAAACGTGCAGGACAGTGGGCCTCCAGGAGCAGGATTGAGACACACTGATCTATAGTATAATAGTCTTTGAAATATCCCATTGCAGCTCCCCATATTTTGGTTCAAAACTGCAGGTAGGAAGGTCACGCAAACCTCAGGTCACGGAAATC
The DNA here is from genome assembly GCA_019176425.1 of Megalops atlanticus. Taxonomy (NCBI): domain Eukaryota; kingdom Metazoa; phylum Chordata; class Actinopteri; order Elopiformes; family Megalopidae; genus Megalops; species Megalops atlanticus. The sequence continues at coordinate 19,257,959 of CM032894.1, forward strand.
AATATCACAGGAAACCATTCCGCTCATCTGAACCTGTGTCAATCTGTCATATAGTGCTGTAATAAGCAGTGGTGTACTGAACAGAGAAATGCTGCAGCAAAAGAAAAAAAGTTCAAAAAGTGCAATAATACCCTAAGGTAGTATATAACAAAAGTAAAAATAACAAGGTTAGAGACTTGAAAGTGGCGTCTGATCTGCCATCCGTCATCATCATCTAATCCGTGGCTATCCTCTGCGCCGTGGCGGCGGTTTGCGGTGCTGATCTGGAGTCAGCAGGTGATGTGGGGGATGGGTTGGGGTGATCGTGCGCCGCTCGGGCGAGCTCAGCGCCCCCGCGCCCCCTCATTGGCCACGCGCTCTTCCCCTCTTCCCAGGTGGTTCTGGAGCTGATCGAACTGCGAGAGCTGGGAGCGGCCCGCTCCCTCCTGAGGCAGACGGACCCCATGATCATGCTGAAGCAGACCCAGCCCGAGAGGTACATCCACCTGGAGAACCTGCTGGCCCGCTCCTACTTCGACCCGCGGGAGGTGAGAACCCCTCCAGAGAGCCGCCTCCTCACCCCCTTTTTTCCTCGCCCGTGACGTTGGGAGCCTCCGTCCCCCCGAACGGCCCGAGACTTTGCTCCGGCCGCCGCTCGAGGCCGTTGCCTCAATTAAAATGCCCGTCACGCTGAATTGCAGCTGCGAGTGTAAAGGCTTCATTCCGCGGTGACACACCGATGCGAAAGCTAGGAATGCAAAATTAAGCCTCCGTCTCTTTTTTTTCATTTCTCCCCTGTTAACGTAAAGTCCAAATCCTTGTGGTTTTGCGCAGCGCTTCCTGAAGTTAATTGCTTTTTCTGCAGCTTGAGTCGGCGTGTCCCCTCGTCATCCGCGGCTCAGGGAGTGATGTCTTAATTATAGCGCTGCTTCGCACTGCAGCAGAAGGGCTCACCAGATAAATAAATAAGTGAATGAGAGAATGAACTCAATTGTTTCGGGAGAGGGAAAGAAGTGATTGGCGGTGAAGCAGGGTGGAGCAGCAGTTGTGCAAAGGCGCAGTGGAGACCCACACCCAGTGAGTCTCCTCCAAAAACAGAGCGGTGTTCTGCCGCAGTGTGTGCTTCAGGTGCCTCTGCTCCCCTCTCTGCGCCTGGCCCCAGGCTCAATGTTTTTCTGTGTGTGTGTGTGTGTGTGTGTGTGTGTGTGTGTGTGTGTGTGTGTGTGTGTGTGTGTGTGTGCGCGCGTGCATGCAGGCCTACCCGGACGGCAGCAGTAAGGAGAAGCGGAGGGCAGCCATCGCCCAGGCCCTGGCGGGCGAGGTCAGCGTGGTCCCGCCCTCTCGCCTCATGGCTCTGCTGGGACAGGTGAGTGTGCCCGCCCCCTCACTAATGTGCCCCGCCCTCTGGCTGATGTCATCCTTACACGACAAACTCAGAGCAGTCAGGTATTAAGCTATGAAGAAACGGCACACCTTTGAACGTTCACCCAGATCTGTGAACTGATTGGCTACTTCCAAGCAGTGTCGTCTGGTAGGTCAGGCTCTTGGGGAATTCTCTGGGTGCATTGTGCATTGACAGATAGTGTAGGTGTGGCCAGCTGTTCATCATGCAGATCTGTGTACTGATTGGCTACAGATGAGCGTGCCTAAAGCTGAGGCAGTGGCACAGTCCACAGCATCTACAGGTCCCCACATTAGTTTTCCCTGTCTGCTGTGTGAGTACTTTTCACCTCGAGTTTGATTGATTTTTACCTATAGCCAATCAGCTAGCAGACTGACTGACTGACTACCCTGGCTGTCTGCCCTCATCTGATGCCATTGATAGTCTAAGCCAGTAAAGGACAGGACCTGCATCCGTGGAGTGAATGACACATGAGGAAGGTGTTAAAATTTGCAGTGCATATTACAATGGTGCATCATTACTGCTAACTCCCACATAACAGATGAAAGGAGGTTAAAATTTTTCACAGCAGGAGGTTTGGGGGAGGTGGGAGGGAGGGGTGTCTCCTGTGTGTCGCGGTCTAAACGCTCAGTGTCAGTTTTCTCTGTCTCTGTGAAGTGCCACGGGTAGCGTTTTGCGTCCCGATGGAAAGCCCGCATTATGTAAATACCTGCGTCAGATTCCTCCATTAATTCCGGAGCGGCGCCGTTAGCATATTCATGCCTGACGAGCGAACCTACAAACCCACGTCTGGAGAGCGCGGGTGGGTGTCGGCAGCGCACATGAGCGTCTGCCCCCCTCTGAGAGCCGCGTACCCCCCTCACCCCCCATTCTCCCACCCCCTCTCCCCAGTCTCTGAAGTGGCAGCAGCACCAGGGACTGCTCCCCCCCGGCATGACCATCGATCTCTTCCGGGGCAAGGCGGCCGTCAAGGACGTGGAGGAGGAGCGCTTCCCCACCCAGCTCACCCGGCACATCAAGGTAATGCCCCGCCCTGACTCCGCCCCCAGCGCCCGGTTGGTCCGGAGCTGGCCTGCCCATCGTAGTCCTGTCACCACACTCATCCCAGAACCAGATGGGACATTGCTTTCGGGGTTGGAACAGAATCATCTTACCTGCGCCCTGAACCCAATCCAACACCCCGCCCACTGTTCCTTGCCACTTAGGGAGACAAAGCCTAAAAAGTTCAGCAGTGCGGTGTCTAGGCAGCAGTATGGTGTAATGGAAAAGGAGCGGGGCTCATAACACAAAGGTTGCTGGTTCGATTCCCTGCTGTGGCACTGCTGTTGCAGCCTTGGGCAAGGTACTTAACCCAGAATTGCCTCAGTAAATGTTCAGCCGTATAAACCGAAAACATAAGAATCGCAATCCGTGTAAGTCGCTCTGGATAAGCATGTCTGCTCAATGATAATAATGTAATGTAAAAACAACAAAAACAATGGCACCCTTAAACCTGCGCCTGCTTATGTAAGAAGCAGTGTGGGCGCTGACTCTGAATGCATTTTTAATTGGTTTATTTTCTGTTTACCTTTTTGAATGTTATATAATGGCCTTGACTCATCTCCCTCCTTGAGAATTATCAGACCTTTGGCTGCGGGGACTGTGGGTGGGGAGGCCCGGGAGTTCTCTGTGAAGCGAGTTTGTGTGGGCCGGGGGGGGTGAGGGGGTACCGGCGCTCCTCTGAGACCTCCCCGTCTCTCCGCGCTCACGCAGTTCGGCCAGAAGTCCCACGTGGAGTGCGCCCGCTTCTCCCCCGACGGTCAGTACCTGGTCACCGGCTCGGTGGACGGCTTCATCGAGGTGTGGAACTTCACGACCGGGAAGATCCGAAAGGTGCGTAGAAGCCAGGGCGCCTGCAGGAATTCGATACAGAATGTGCAGGCAACATATGATACAGTGTGCGGCTCCTTGTGAAACTGGAGTCCTGTGTAACTCCTTGATGAGTTGTATGCGAATATGTTACAGTACCCCAGCCTTGTTTTTAAAGCTGGCTTCCGAAACGAGGCATTCCTATCTCTGTCAGCATTCTGTAATTACTGAATGGGGCTCAGCGGTGTAGAATTTGGGTCAGCTCACACCTCTACTGTCCAGGCTAGACTGTGAGCTAATTTTACCAAGTGCAGCGCCCATCTGAGGCTTACCTGGGGACTGGAAACCATTGTGTCTGACGCATGCTGCCTTAATGTGGATCTCACTCCTGACATTAACTCCAGAGATAATTGCCAACAGCAGACCCCAGAACAAACTACAGCCCAAGTTTGGGGTTAAGTTAAAGCATTGTCCTAGTGAAGGCCAGTCTGTATCAGCCTTGTCACTTGACACCAGTGTGTTGAGTAGTTATGTTTTTAATTTAAGTTTACTTCACAGGGACCAATGTGCAGTTGTGCTTTGTAGCGTAAACGATGGCACAGAATGCAGTGTTCCTGAGTGTGCTCATTTTCAGCTGCAGTCCATGTACCTCTTTTATCATATTCCAGACTGCCTAGCGCCTAACATGGGCACGATTTGCACAATTATCCACAACAAATGCTGCTGTTGACAGTGCATGCAGAGCATTAACAATATAAAGTTAGAATTAAATGCTTGGGTTGCTGCGTGCACTGTGGTAACATATTTAATTAGCATATTCATGTAGACCAGGGCTGCCCAGTTCTGTTCCTGCAGAGCTGTCATCTGCAAGATCCTCCTTCCCACCTTTCTCTTTAAACGCTGTGTTCAGTTCCTGTAATTGCAGCCTTCATTGAACCGATCAAATCACCTCCCTCCGCTTGTGCTGGAAGTTGCTCTGGATAAAAGTGCTAAATGAATGTAATGTAATGTGTGTGACATGACATGGACAGCATTTGATGGTGAGGAGGAGTTTTGGGGGACGGGGTGTTGATTCCTGCAGGATGGCAGTTCAGTGCGTGACATGTCTGTCCCTCTGTGTGCAGGATCTGAAGTACCAGGCGCAGGACAACTTCATGATGATGGACGACGCGGTGCTGTGCATGGCCTTCAGCCGTGACACGGAGATGCTGGCCACGGGCGCCCAGGACGGGAAGATAAAGGTCTGTGTGCGCTCTCTCTCTGTCTCTCTCTCTGTCTCTCTCTCTCCCCGTCTCTCTCTCCCTCTCCCCCTCTCTCCCTCTCTCCTCCTCTCCCCCTCTCTCCCCACCCTCCCCCTCTCTCTCCGTCTCCCCCACCCTCTCCCTCTCTCTCTCCGTCTCCCCCCACCCTCTCCCCCTCTCTCTCTCTCAGTGGGCAGAGGCGGGGGCGAGGAGCTCCGCAGGGGGTGGGGGGTGGGGGGGTGTGGGGGTGGTCGTGCTCCGGCACGTGCGCGGCTCATCAGAGAGAAACGCCAGGGTGTGCTCTGTGTCTGTCACCCGCCAGGTGTGGAAGATCCAGAGCGGCCAGTGCCTGCGCAGGTTCGAGCGCGCTCACAGCAAGGGCGTCACCTGCCTCAGCTTCTGCAAGGACAGCAGCCAGCTGCTCAGCGCCTCCTTCGACCAGACCATCAGGTACACACACACACACACACACACACACACACACACACACGTACACAGACACACACACACACACACACACACACACACACACACACACACACACACACACACACACACAGACACATGTACACAGACACACACTCGCGCTCTCTCTCACGCTCACACACAGACATATACACACAAGCACATGCGAGCACACACACACACACACACACACACGTACACATGAGCACACACACACACACACACACATACACAGACACACGCTCACGCTCTCTCTCATGCTCACACACAGACATACACACATGCATATGCGAGCACACACACACACACACACGTACACATGAGCACAGACACACACACACACGCACGCAGTCTCACCCAAACACAGAAACGTGACAGTAGTCAGCAGACACGTGTGTCCTTGCTCCCACGTGAAGGCATGCGATTCAGAAAGATTCCAAAAGTCATACACTGCAGAAACACGCATGCAGAAGCACACACACACACACACACACACACACACACACACACACACACACACACAAATCCAGACATGTGCCTTCGCATACTCCTACTTACAAATATAAAGAAATGCACAGACCCATACAGTCTTATTCAAACAGTCTCTGAAATAAACACGCCTAAGCGCACACACACACGCATGCATATCCACGGGGATGCGCAGTGCCCCCGCTAGCCGCACGTGCGTCTGCTATTTATACACCAGCGTGACTAACAAGATCAGACGCGGCTCCGCTGTCGCTCTCCTCTGAAGCACGTGGAGCGTGGGAGCGGCTCCCATCTGAGGCGTCTCTGATCGGCAGCGCGTCTGCCGCCCGCAGGCCCGCTCTGCGGAGGTGACAGATGCGCGGCCGTCTCATCGGCTCGGCCGCAGAGCGCACGGGGAAAGGGCTGCCAGCCGCCGCGGACAATCAAAGAGGAGGCGCCTCCGCTTTCTCGCGGACGGTTCTTATCTCGCCCGTAACCGCTGCAGACTGGGAAAAACCCCAAAACCAGAACCGAAGAGCCTGGTCACATTTCTGTTATTAACAAATACTGGGGAGAAGCACAGCTTTCTTTGATTGGCTGGGGAAGTACGGTGCGCTGTGATTGGCTGGAGATTGGCCTTGATCGGATGGCTTAGGCATTGCTTTCAAGTGTATTTACCAGTTCCATGTTGCCCTATTCTCACTCCAAGTTTCAAGTTTTGAGGCTCTCGTTAGATGAGATGTACCATGTGCAATGTAAGTCCCCTAGAGAACAAGGGGGCGTGAGTACAGAAAGGCAGATTTGCTTTCTTACTTTCTGTGTAGCTCAGCCCGAGATGGGTAAAGTACATTTTGTTCTTTAGTATTGGGAGGGGCAGCGGGCATGGCTGCCAAGATTTCAGCCACCATTTGGTTAGCAGAGATCAAACAAGCAGCAGGCGAGTGCCAGACCTCCCCCGGCTTAAACGTAGGAAAAGATGAGATGACTTGATGACAATGAAGACACCCTAGAAGGAAGGAGAGTCTTACTGAAGTGCCCGTTCCATCAAAGCTTGATTTGAAATAACCAAATTATGGCGGCGTAGCACAGAGATTACTCCTGCTCACGGACTCGAAGAGCTTTCAGATGCCCCGTTTGCGTGCTGAACGGAGGCGACTGGCTTTTTTTTTTTTGTGCTTCCTCCTTCACGTTCTGTGTGTCCTTTCTTTTCCTCTGCCCAGAATCCACGGGCTGAAGTCGGGCAAGACGCTGAAGGAGTTCCGCGGCCACTCCTCCTTCGTCAACGAGGCCACGTTCACGCAGGACGGCCATTACATCATCAGCGCGTCCTCCGACGGCACGGTCAAGGTACGGCCGATCGTCCCCAACCACCCCATTCCTGCCCCGGTCACGCGCAAACGTGACCCACGCAAAGCCACGTGAGCTCAGCCAGCAGGGCTAAAGACCTTAGTCTTAAGTCTGAACTCTTCATTGAGAAAGCATTTCACTGTGCAGTAAAGCTGAGAAATAGGATGGTATGGAAAAATCTTCAGAAGTAAGCTTCTACCTCTCTCTCTCTCTCTCTTCTCTCTCTTCTCTCTCTCTATTCACACACACACACACACACACACACACACACACACACACACACACACACACACACACGTATATATATGCGCTGAATAGCGATTGAGTGTTTAAGTTTTTATTACCCTCACCTTGATGAGTATCAGTATGTTTCTGCCTGGCTGTCTGTGCCTGTCTGTCTGTGCCAAAGGGGCGCAGTAATCCTATTAAACCGCTAGTGGTAAAGGTGGCATCAGAGAGTCACGTTTCTGTAGTCTGTGCTTGCACTAGTGAACATTTGCCTCGGTGGCTGACTGAGAGTTTCCTCATAAACCGGGAGCAGGAGCGGTGGCCGTTGGAAATAAAGCTGTGTGCATGTTCCCTCTGCCGCAGATCTGGAACATGAAGACGACCGAGTGCTCCAACACCTTCAAGTCCCTGGGCACGTCGGCCGGCACCGACATCACCGTCAACAACGTGATCCTGTTGCCCAAGAACCCGGAGCACTTTGTGGTGTGCAACCGCTCCAACACCGTGGTCATCATGAACATGCAGGGCCAGGTGAGGGCGCGCGACTGTGACTGTGACCGTGACCGTGACTGCGACCGTGACCACCTCACTTGATTATGCAGGAGGTTGGCATTACAGGATTACATTCATTTCATTACTTCACAATGCAAATGAATGTAATATAATACAGTATAGCTGATCCTCTGCACGTTGACTCTGAGACGATTTAACGGCTCTCGGTTCCTGCCTCCCATGCACTGACCCTCTCTCTCTTTCATCCTCTCACTTTTCTTGCTCACTCTCTTCTCACTCCCATCTGCTTTCTTCCATCTCCCTCCCTCTCTCCCTCCCACTCTCCCTTACTCACCCCCTTCAATCCCACTCCCCCCTTCTCCTTTCAACCTTTTTCTGATTCTTTCTCATTCTTTCTCTCATCTCTACTTTCATTTATTTTAATAGGTTTCATTAGGTTGTTTGATTTCCTTAGCATTGTTTCCTCATTCTAACAGAAGTGTCTGTGGAGGTCCTTGATGTATTGTCTAAATAAAGGAGGCTTAAAAGTGAAAAGCCTCTCCCTCTTCCCCTCTCAGATCGTGAGGAGCTTCAGCTCTGGTAAGAGGGAGGGGGGAGACTTTGTGTGCTGCACGCTGTCTCCCCGCGGCGAGTGGATCTACTGCGTGGGGGAGGACTTTGTGCTCTACTGCTTCAGCACGGTCACAGGCAAGCTGGAGAGAACCCTGACGGTAGGTCCTGCTCTCCCTGCCACCCCCCCTACTCCATGCTGCAAGTTGAGCTGGTCCAGGCCTTAGAGGATGAGGTGGGAGGGGTTAACTGTGTCTTGCGCCATGTTCTCACCAATCACATAAAAGCGCACTTAGCTCACGTCTTGTCAGCTCTGAGCAAAAAAAAAAAGGTTGTTTTTGTTTAATTTACGAGTGTGTACTTGACCCTTCCCCCCTTTCCAGTCAGGTCAGAGGTCAGCTGCCCCTCATTCTGGCTTCGTTTGCATACACTTCTCAAGTGTGTCTGTGAAGCAACAGCATCGCATGTAGTTGGCATTTGGATGTTGTTATAGATACATAATGGCAACAGTGCGATATTGAAGCATTTTTGACACCTTTCTGATTAGGCAGTCTAAAAAACATCCACCTTGCACTTAGACAGAGAGGCACCCTGCAAAATGCCGAAACTCATCTGTGCTGCACTCTCTATGGGAGGCATACACAAATAAAAACATTTTCTGCAAAAGAAAATTACACTTAATCCCAAGCAGAGTTTCTGGCTGGACAGACTTAATACCCATCAAGCAGATGGCCTTTAAGAGGAAGATGTATAAATGTGTCAGGTCAAACTCTTTCCCTCACAAATGTGCCATGGTTGGCACCAAGGCTCATGGTCGCTATATTTACCTGCAACATCATTGCCTTTGGTCCACCCTCACAAGACAAGATGTATTCAATTAAAAAAAAAAAACCTTCCCTGGGTTTTTGTTTATTAGAGAAGAGCCCTGGGTGCATTTTAAATCGGGTCGTGCTCCGCCCAGCTCCTCTGTGACGCTCCGAAGGGAGGCAGCGCTCTGTAGCTGTTGCCCTGGAAGCGCTTCTGGTCGAGGGCTCAGTTCGGGGCCCCAGGTCGTGCTGTTTGGCCTGCCAGCTCAGGGTTCGATCCATCCCCCGCTCACTTCCATCTGCGTTTAATTAAAAATGGGCCCCAGGCAGGCGCTGCAGTGAAGGCGTTCGGCAAGGTCCAACGGTCACCCCGCCCTCGGATAAGGACGGACCCAACGGTCCGTATTCTCGCTGTTAGTGTCTTCTGCATGTTTACAAAAATGAGAACTGGCCTACGACACAAGCTGAATAGCCTTACTGTATATGTTGTGTAGCTAATGGTACATGCATAGCCACCTTTGGGGGCATTATTTACAGTGCCAATGGCAGCACATGGTCAGTGTTGTGTCAGGGAATCTTCTGGATGTTCTCTTCAAGAATCTAATCAGCGCTAACCAGACAGGCGCTGTGAGGCTCATTCTGGCCCACTCCTGTGAATGGGTGGAGAAGCATTGCTATAAATGGGTGTGGTCTTACCACGGTGGGGTTTGATGTTTGAATGGTGGCAAAGTCAGTTTGGGTCCTGACCCCCGCTTTGTGCGTGCCCCCTGCAGGTCCACGAGAAGGACGTGATCGGCATCGCCCACCACCCGCACCAGAACCTGATCGCCACCTACAGCGAGGACGGCCTGCTCAAACTCTGGAAGCCTTAAGCCCCGCCCTTTCCTGCCACTTGGCACACAGACTCTTTCCTTTTTTTTTCCCTATTGGGCGAATGGGGTGAGGAGGGGAGGGGCATAGGGTGGTTTGTTTATTGTTTTACAGTTCTTTTTTTTAAGGTTTTTGATGGTTTTGGATGTCAGAAGGTGGGAGGGGTCTTGGTTTACCTTTTTTTTTTTTTTTTTTTTTTTTTTTTTTTTTTAATTTTTTTTTTTTTTTTATTAAATCTGGTCAGACCATGTCTCGTGTTTTGTCCTTTGGTGTTTCTGGTTATAAAATGCATGAGCAATTATTTTATGACAAGAAATGTGAAGGGCTGTGTAATCTGTGTTGTGCCTGTGTACGTATTCTGTAGAAAGCATCTCTGCAGCTGTTCATCTCCCCCAACCTTGCTGGAGGATGTTCCTCTCTCACTTGTACTGCTGCTGTCCTGTTGCAAAACCACGCATGACTGTTTATTTTACTACACTCTGATTGGATGTGTGATGTGCCGGTAATTCCTGTAGTTGTGTTGCGCATTTCACTTGTGTCGAGTGTCCACTTCCTGTAACGCGCATGCCCGCCTCACTGATTTGCTGTGAGAAGTCTTTGTGTATGCAAGTTATTCTGCGTCTCGTCCTCACGCAATTAAAGTGACCGATCTGACCAGACCCATTTTAAAAGTTTGATTTTCTGTTCAGTGCATGGCTGTTTGGTGTTGGGTAAAAATATACCTCGTCTTTTACATATCATAAATATGTCAACTAACTTTGATATTTTAAGGACTATTTCTGTAGTGAGGAGCCAGTCCTGGAGGTATTTTTGTAACACTACTACAGAATGCACAGTAGATGTTCTACCATACCATTCTACTTACCGTATGGTATCTTTGGTAAAAAGGGGCCTTTTTTTGAAGATTTTGTTTGGAATTTAACAAATACATTGCAGGACTGCTCAGGTTGAACAGATATTAGAATTTTGTCACCTAAAGACATTGGTCATATATCTGCATCACTTGGTAGTTTGTGGTTTTGTGTCTGGCCTGGTTTCTCTCCAGGCAAAAGATGCTTGGATAAAATTTCATTCCTGTGAGATGGTGTGCATTTCTAACTCCTCAGTATTGCACCAGAATATGGCAGAAATGTAAAAATAGAAAGGCCTGGCTCACATGGAGTAGATCTAACTTATGTGGACTGTGTAGCATGATTCACATTGCAAGTGTACTTTGACAGTTTTGAGCTGCCAGTGGTATTTCTAAATGTCTCTCCTCTGCCCAAACCTTTTAACTACAGACAGGTAAAGGCAAAGTGGTTAAATTGTTGATAAATAATGTGGATATGGGATAGGCATTTTCTGGCAACATAACCATGGGCCAGGAGTAATCAGTTACCATCATGAATTGAATGCAGTTTTTTGGTGATTCTGAAGGGTGAATGGCACCCTCTGTAGGTGGCTTTGAGACCGTTCCCTCTGCACCAACCTGCAAGAACACATTCTGACTATATGGTTTAGGATGTGTTCAGGTGCATTGTTGAGAGGCAGCTTCTAATCCTTTAAACTTTTCCATCTTCTTAATGCTTTAATAAAAACTGATTCTGTATGTAAACTTGCCTTTTTCTCAGTGGTAGAGCAAAACCTGCATTGGTACACAGCTGTGTTCCTGTCCCTGTAAAATTTACTCACACCCTACCAGTAAGGTACCTCAACCATTTCATTCGTAAACACCTGACAAATGATTTGTGCTCAATTTTAATTATAAATATATACAAACAAAGAAATAATTGGTCCTAATACAATTGTCCGAGACGATCAACATTCTGTACAACACAGACATGAGCGGTTACAAGGACAGTTTTTTTTCCCCATATTCATCTAAGAGAATGTTCCAGTCTTAAAATCCTGAACATAAAAAAAAGCTGTTGAGCTGTCATTTCAATGGCACAGGAAGTTCAGCTAATCGTGTGTAACCCAGAGACTGGGCTCCAAAGTGAGCATGAAATGAACATGGCTGAAGGTAAAGACTGACAGATAGAAATATTAAGGCTTCACACGGGTATAGATGTCCATGAGGTAAAGTGTGGGAGTCTAATCAGTTTGAATGTTGGATTTGGTTTGGAGAGAGCAAGTTAAAATGGCAATAGTCCTAATTTATGAAGCAAGACATTTCAAAAAGGAGGAAAAAAAAAGTTATGCAGTTACATAATATGGCAGTTTCTGACCAGTCATTCATCTCTGTAATACCATACGGAGCAGCACTCAGCAGTAGCCTGTTGCTTGCTGGGAAAGTGGCAATTTGGCATGGGGAAGATCAATGTAGGCACATTCTGCCTGCAGCAACTCATCCGTGATCAGAATCAAAACTTTACACGTGAAGACTGAGATTCAGATTGGAGATGGCCAGCTCATCTGAGATCTGGGTTTCAAAGAGCAGAAAGTGCCTGGAGTGGGGAGATCTGGACCTCCAGTGGATGGGATATTAAAAACTGGAGGTGTTATTTTACTTGATCGCTCCCCCCCAGAAAATGACCCCTGAACTGAGGGGCCAGCTTAATGAAAGAATGAGTTAATGTCACCCTCCAGAGCCGAGGGAAGCTGAAAGCTTGCAGCACAGTAACTCCACTAGTCAACTCAAACACTTGCAACCTCCCTTACTTGTACTTTAAATACAATTATTTTAAGTCACAGGTCCAGCAGAAAGCCGGTGCACAGTTAACATTATGCTCAACCACAGACGCTGAGTGCAGTGGTGTTGAGTATACCTCCACTTTCACAGTGTTGGTGACAAAAAGAATACTGCAGCACTTAACTACATTTGCATTTAGCACGTCTGTCAGTCTGTTAGGAGTAAGATTCAGATGGCTAAAATATTAGACGGGATTGTGTTAACCTAATCTGGGTGTTACTTGTTAAAAGGAACTCATTCCCAAGATCAAAACAGTGCAGGGTCGTTGAGGGGACAGGGGTCACCCTCTTTCGTTACCGCTGAAACCGTGCCTGTTTAATATTGTGTTACGGTTTCTTTTATAGTCTAATCATTTCCCTACTACAGCACTGGCACATCTCAGGCAACGGAGATGACTTGATCCCCTCAAAGCAACCTTGGCCTTGCAGGTGTAACCCTAGCAACCGCCTGGAGCGAGCACGGACGCAGTTACCCAGGCTGGCTGACGGGCACCGAAGGGAAGGACAGAAAGGAATCTGATTGGGTGGCGGCGGCGAGCCATCAAAGCCCGTTCCCGTTCGCTTCTGTCCGAGTCCGAGCCAAGATCCGCCGACCGCGTCCTCGTGTCTACTCCAGACTGCGCGTTCTGTGCGGCTCTTCTCTAAACACGCAAGCCATTGCCAGCGTTCTACTTTATATTAACAAAAAGAAGGGGGAGAGGAGGAAGAGGAGAGGGAGAAATGTGCGTTTCCAGAGGGCGGGCTGACGCCTGCCTGTGGGGGAGGGAGCGGGACCCGGCCGCTCTAGGAGGTATGGCACTGGACGCCTCCGCCTGAGTGGTAGTCCTCGTCCTCCATGTCGTCGTAGTAGCGCCGGTGCCGTGACGGGTCGTAGTCCTCCAGGTCAGCGTAGATGTAGAGGTCCTCCTCCATGTCCTCGGGGTCACTGGACACCTCCCTTTTCGGGAGGAAATGCTCCAGCTCCTCCAGTTTATTGAGGGGGAGGAAGTTCTCCTTTGGGAAAGTCACCTGGGGACAGTAGTGAGTGTTACTCCAGCATGGAGTCCAAGCCGAGCTCTTACTGACATTACAGCACTAACCTGCCCTGCGCACAAACCACCTGCAGTTTACACATTACCGAGTGAGATATTACATTTGCTTAGCAGGCACTCTCAGCCAGAGTGACTTAGAGTGTGGAACACTGGATATTCACTGGGGAGATTCAATGCCAGGGCACAACAGCAGTGCTCCTCCTGGGAACACTCCTTTCCCTTACACTCTCCCCTATACGCTCAAAGATTTTTGGGGAGCCATTTCATATTCAGTTCCTTATTCAACAGTGCAAACCCTGGGATTTAAACTTGCAATTTAACAGTTCTTTTCCCAGATTGCGACCATTTAGAACCAAAAACATCTGTTCGACCAGTGACTGACTTCATTGGCAATGCTTAAATATTAAAAGCAGAAAGTGCAGCTGTATGTACATCTATGATTAAAATGCGCTAAGCCACACAGAGGCATCCTTATATACTGTATGGCATTGACACAAATCCAGTAAACATCCCTACAGCCAGGGGGTGTAGTAACACCACAGGCCTGCGACACAAATGGCTCATAAATCTGCAGTACAAAATAAAATAACTTCACACTCAGCTGTGTCCCTTCATTAATGTGCCAATCATTCCATCACCAGAACACCAGATCCAACGTTTTCAGAACAGAGACCCAAACTGCTTTTCCTAAACCAGGGAGGAACACAGACAGGGTGGTCTCTGGTCGCTCTGGGTGGTGCAGTGGGGCGGTTGGGGGTACTCACGCACCGAAAAGACAATGATGAGGCGGCCTCTCTCAAAGGGACGCCGGTGCATGGGCATGCCCTCGTTAAGGATGCACTTCTTGTCTCCCGGCCTGATCAACTCTCCTGTGAGAAGGAAAAAAATATATATAACACTGTTAGGAGACAGTTTTGTGGAATGGCATGGCGTTCGATCCGGAGACACGCAATGTGTATTAGAATACAAACGCTGGAGACAAGCGATGTGTATTAGAATACAAAGCCATGCCGCTACATCCGACCGGAGCCAAACGGCGCGTCTTGATGGTAATAGTCTGCGGAACACAGGATTCCACATGACCATATATGGGCCTCACTTCCGTCTGAAGTTTGAATTTGAACCTTACGGAGCCAATTAGGTACGAGGTTCAGGAAAACCCAATTAGAGAGGGAGCTGTTTAGCTATGCACAACACCACAAAACCAATCAGAAACAGCACCCCGCTGGTCATTGTAACTCAAATGTAAATGTAAATATATAAAAAGGAACAAAATGTTATACTTGTTGAACTTCTGCTCAATGCTGATGTTCCCGCGGCCGGCTGTGTAAATAAACCTTCCTGTCTTTTTCTACGAACATCGGATCTGCTTCTTTGTCAGAATATAACTTATTTCGCTCCTCCGGGAGTTGACTAACAACACATATCTGTTTTGATACCTTCAAAATGCTAAAACGGGTCCATATAAGACTGTTAGAACCACAGCCCGCCTGGGACAAATGTTGCTTTTGCCAAGCTACATGTTGCTTTAGAGTTGGAACCAGGTATGGTACCGCAGTGCTTGTGCACTGACCATTTCACCGGCTATTAAATGTCGTTAGTTAAACACTGTTAGTGTAAAAATTGTGAGAGTGTGCGTTCCTATCTCAAAACCCACAGACTAAAGAGCTTCCAAATTCACTGCTGTGGCCAACAGAAATGGGTCACACTTGCTACTAAAAAACCGCAATCGACCTTGCATTTGTTACAGGGTTTGTTACCCATTTCACCAACCACTGGGGCGGGTAGCACTACACTGTATAAGGTGTGGCTCTGTGCTAGGTGGAATGCATCTTTACCTGGATGAGAAGTTATCAGAAGAGTTCTGTTATCCAAGGTCTGGATAGGCTTCTGGAAACCACACAGCGCCTCCACTAACTGGAGGTCCATGTTCATGACCAGGTTTTCCCCTTGCCTAAGCGGGAGTGAGAAACAAAAAACATGAATCAACTGAGCAGTTCATACTGACTGCAGCAGCATCAAACCACACTCTAGATGGAGTCCGTCCCTGAGCACTCAACCTGAGTCGGTTTGAGCAATTTTCGCATTGTGTTTGTGTTTAGGATTTGGCTGGGCAAAACAATCCAAGATCATTAATTGGGACAGGACATTACCAAGACTTGCACGGACACACAGCTCCCTATGGGATTATCAGGAATGATGACAAGATTGAATGCCTTGAATCAACAGCAAAGGGATAAAACAACTGCTACAAAGACCTCAGGAACAGCTGGACAGGCCTGGTGCAAATTATGCATTAATGTTTCTGCTTCCTTTTCACCTGAGCTTCCGATGACCTAAGTATTTACTCTCGGCCATTATAAAGGAGGAGACTGGGCACACTGTATTTGCTACATGTATACATACTCCTCTACAACTGGCCCATGTGTATCACAACGGACACATGAGGACCAACAGGAGGCAAACACACGTTATATGCTGAGGTTAGAGGAACTGGTCTTTACCTGGTGTAAAGAGAGTGCACTTTCTGGTCCAGGACAATGATGATGTCACCTGGCTCAAGACCGGGCTCCTGATCGCCTTCTCCATGGAAAACAATCTTCTGTCCGTCTTTCATCCCTGCAGACAAAAAAAAAAAAAAAAAATTGAAAGACCCATCAACATGCTGATGCCCCCCGAATTGCAACTGCGAAGTAGATGAAGGGTAATGACTTTCACTATTTTATGGCAAATGAACTGCAATAAAAAAAGCAATTCAATAAAAACTAAGAACTGTACTGTACTGTAATGTAAGGTTCCGCCAGTTAATAAAGTTTCAACTCCTACTGCTTCTTCCACTGTGCTCTGGGACCTCCTGGTTTTGTGAAAGACTCCTCCCACGTATTGGGAGTGGGACATCAGCAGGACAAGAACTCATCTTGCCCTGAGAGCCGCCACTCCTCCATGCTGTAGCAGACCATGTTCCTCTCCGTACTGTAAGATTGGACAGCAGGAGCGATCGGGTCTGCGCCTACTGCTACGTACCCATAAAACATCCTTCACATGCACACCAGAACGTTCCCTCAACGTTGAATGCAATGTTTCCTCAGCGTTAGATGGCAGGGGATGGCTGGGCGGGGGTCTGCTCAGGGATGCTACATCCCTTCAGCTTCACACATAGTAACATTTAATGAGGTCTTCGACAGTTGGGTTTGCAGTTTCCTCAACGCTGAATTCAACGTTTCCTCAACAATGGACAACTACTGCTGCACGACACTACACACTTCATTGTCCACCCTGTGCACAATGAATGTTTCTGCAATAATGAGGCACACACAAACAAACACACACACACAGTTTTAACAAACAGGACGTACTGCAATGGTTTGACTGTTTGACTCCCCTTCCCTGTTTTTCCTTTGTGAATAAGCAGCAGTATCTGTCTCCACACTTCAAAGTCAACAAAAAAAAGCATATAAAAAGAAAAAGTAAAAAGTAACTTGGGAGCGAAGTCTGGAGATTTTAGTGGGAATGTGCAACATCATTCTCTGAGCCCACAGTCACAGAGATCTGTGTAGTGGCTCAGCTGAGCTGCTACTTGTGTGTTGAAACACTACCTCTATTTCCTCATTCAGTTATGAGCCAATTCAGGGACGCTGTTCTCTGCTTATTCACGTGAATACGAGCCGTTCTCAGTCCTCAGACTGACTGAGGAGACTGGGGAAGGGCTCCGCTGAGTTCTATGCTTCCTGGATAACGCAGCGGAAAGGCCTCCTTCACCTTTACCTGGGCTCTCGCAGCTGCTCTGTTAGCGTATCCATCCGCGCGCAGTGAGTCTCGGTGCTAACCCTGTAGACGCATCTTCCTCACACTTCTACAAGTCCCCCCTGTGTCTCCACACAAACAGAGCGAACAGCCTTTTAACCTCGTTAACTCTGTCCAACGTTGGCTGCCTCCCAGTCTGTGCCCCCTAACCACTGACCCATGACTGCCATGTTTAAGGGCATCCCAAACCTTAAGGTGCCAACTTCAGCAAGTGTTTACAGGTTTATTAGACCCTTGGTTACCCACTTCTATTGAGCCAGCAACTGTGACTTTGACAGTAAACTGAAAGAGATGGTGAGGTTCTATACATAATTGTTCAATTGTCTATACATTAATGTGCACGTAATCACACACACTTGCATTATCTGCTCAACCACAGCAGTTAAAAATAAATGCCCAATGGCTGACATTCTCCTTACTGTCTGTGCTACAGTATGTAGGTGATGACAGCAAAGACATTTGTGGCTACTGATTCAAGCTCTGGACACACATTTCTGACTACACAGAATCCTATGAATGGGGCAGCGTGTTCCTTTGAGGTCTTTACACCCGCTTGTGCCTGAACCCTTCTCCGTGGCCTTCACTGCGATGTCATCAGCAGACACAGGGCCACACTGAGCACAGGGCTGGGGACTGGACTGGGACGCAGCCCTCCTGTCCGTCAGTAACCGCCGATCAGGCAGAGCAACCTCTACCTGCCAGCCACGCGCGAGCGAATGCAATGCATTGTGGGTATTCTGCATGTTCTAACCCTGCGGAGTGTCTCCTTCTAATGGTCTTCAGAAGATCACCTTTGTCAATGTGGACCAGGCAGTATCACCCCTGTTGATGTGGGCTGTGGGACTCCAGAGAGGGGTGGAGGGTGGAGGGGCGGTCTCACCTTTGTCGATGTGGACCTCCAGGATCTTCTTCTGCCGCAGGATCTTGCGGCCCACGCAGGCCTTGCACTTGTCCTTGGGGTTGATGCGCTGGCCCTGGCCCTGGCAGGCGCCGCAGATCGTCGACACCTGCTGCACCAGGCCCGGCCCGATCTGGTGGAGCCGGACCTGCATGCCCGTGCCCCGGCACGAGGGGCACCGCTCTACTGCCCCCTTCCTGCCCCCACGTCCTGGAAACGCACACACACACGCATACAAAACGGAGAGTGAGCACTCCCTAAGCGCTGAGACCCCTCCCCCCCGGCCCCGCCGCCATTTTGTCGATTCGCTCCATCAGGCCTTACCTTCACACCTCTCGCAGATGACGTTCTTCTGGACCGCCAGCTTCCTCGTGGCGCCGTTGTAGAGGTCCTCCAGCGACACGGTCAGCTGATGGACCACGTTCTTCCCTGCAGGGAAAACCGAGAGTCAGCCCCGCTTTTCCAGCAGTGGGGTCCGAACTGTTCAGACTAGATGACAAGGACGTCTGCCTTCAGATCAGCCCCAATAATTGCTGTATGCTGTCTGCATAATCACGCAGTGAGCTTCTGAACTAATGTTAGGAAAATGAGGGCTGTCAGCCTATATTGTCTGGGAAGAATATAAAACTGCAATGGGTATCCCAGCACATCAAACAGTACAAAAGAGAAAACAGCCAGTCATCAGGACATTCAGAAACTAGACTAATGCCCTGCTGCTAAACAGGCGCATACAGTGGTTTTCTGAGAGCTATCCAGAGAGAGGGTTTGGCTGACAGTGGCAGACACTTGTTTCCGTCAGTGTTCCAAAGGCCACTGATCTGGTGTGTGTCAAACAAACTACTTTCCCTGCGGTTTGTTTGCAAACAGCTCGTACTAAAACATTGCTCATTTCAGGCCTAATGATAGTGGTGAGGTTAACTATGTACAGATATACACACAAGCACTTAACCTTGAAACATGCTGTATGATTACATAGACTGAGAATGTATTGTTTTAGTTTTTTTTTTTTTTTTTTTTTTACCTCTTCTCTCTCTGTGCATTCTTCCCCCTCCTCCGAAAAACATGTCAAAGATGTCCATGGGGGAGGCGAAGCCCCCGCCCCCACCGGTTCCGCCCTCTTTGATGGCCTTCTCCCCCCCGCGGTCGTACACCTCTCTCTTCTTTGCGTCCGACAGCACCTCGTAAGCCTGCGATATCTGCTTGAACTGTGGCGAGAGAGAGCGGGGCAGGGCCGTTACACTCAGAGGCAGAGAGCAAGGCCCGGTCAGCAGGAACGCTGCCAAGCTCGGGAACAGAATGATCTTGTGCTTGTAGCAGAAAACGAATCAGGTAGAATTTTAACCACAACATTTATTATGTGCAGATAACTGTGACACTGTGCAGCAAGTGCAAAATCACAGCTGCAGTACAGGTCTACTAGAGTTACATTTATCTGCTATTTTCACCCATACAGAAATGCCTAACTTCTCAAGAGGGCTGAAATACGTGGAACATACAAAGTAAGTAAAAAGAAAGACGGACCTCAAAGTCAACTCCAATGTATACAAAGTCAAAATAAAGCGGCCATGCATTTTCTCTTTGGACAGTTCCACAATGATATTCATATAATGTTAAATTTGTGGTGGCAACAAACTAAGCATACACTACAAAGGTAGGTCCTGTTCTGCTTAAGTACAGCATGTTTATGGATGTGTTAAGAAGCCAATTTACGTGCATTCAGAATGCACGCAGTGTGTTGCAGTGATGAGGAGCAGGGTTCGTAACCCAAAGGCTGCCAGTTCACGCCCCGGTGGGGCACTGCTGTTGTACCCTTGGGCATGGCACAGTATTTGCCACATAGGCGCAAAGCCCAACTGCCTCAGTTAATATCAAGCTATACAAATGGATGACATCCACAAACTGTACGTTAGATAAATCACTCTGGATAGGAGCATTTGGTAGGCAAATGTAATGTTAAATTTAGGAAGTTGGTGCCCTCAGAGTTAAAGGTGAAATGCAAGGGTAGAATTTGGGAAGTGATAATGGAGGCTCTCGGTGTTAAAGGTAAGCGAAAGCTGTTTATACTGAGCTTGCCACTCGGTTTTTCCCACTTTGACTCTCAAGAGTCACCTCTTGTGGCTCCGAAACATGGGCTATGGTCCCTCCCCTCTTTTGGGACTGAACGGCACAGCACGTGCACCGCTCTCTCTCCTGGGAGGCACGACTGTTACTACTGTATTAATCCAAACACTGACACCGGGACAAGGAAGAAGCAAGCCTTTACTGTGCTATATACAGACACTGCCATAGAATGGTTTCTGCTTGAGAATGCACACACGTGTGTATGCAAGGACACACACGCACACGTGCGCAGCCGCATCTGACTTCCCGTCTGACAGGACACAACACTCAACGCGTGGTGATCAATCACTCCCCAAGGTATAAATTTACAAGTGCCCCGACTCCAGTGGTATGCCAGAAACGCCCCCTTTGGTAGCAGGACACACGACTGCTGTAGATGGCACCGCGTGCACAGGTGGCAACCTGACACTGTTCGTATTTACACACAGGCAGAAAGGTTAGCCTGTGAGTGATATACAACCCAGGCAGTCACCACTCTGCCTCTGTTGTAATAGACCCTCCAGTTCTGTTGCCTTTTCACACTTTCACTGAGGTTGTACTGTAGCCTCTATAAGCCCACAGACCTCAGCCTATAACAGCTCTGTCTGCCCAGCGTCTGGAATAACAGCAGAATTCCACCCTTTGCTAAACAAATTCCACCCCCCTGCGTGATATACAGATTCTCACGTGCCCGCGGACTTGCGGCGTGCTTATCCCTGCAGGATAATCCCCCTCCTCAACAATCAGCCTGCAGATCAGAGGTCAGGAGCGGGCACACCGCCTGGGCCTTTCGGAGGGCTCACCTTCTCGCCCTCCGTCGGGTTCTTGTCCGGGTGGTACTTCAGGGCCAGCTTCCTGTAGGCTTTCTTCAGCTCGTCTGCCGTGACGTTGGGCTTGACGCCAAGCACGTCGTAAAACCCCGTTTCCTTCACCATCGTGGCCTGCGCACACGCAAATTGAGAATGAGGAGGCGTGTTTTCATTCTAGTGCCACTTCCCTCCCACAAATAAAGCCACGACATCTTCCTCAACGCACATTTGAATGCAGCTATTTTTGGGTTCAGATTTTTAGCTAATGGGCCAAACTGTCCTCACAACTTGGGCCTAATGGTTTCTAAACCTTTCCTGAGATATGTGTGTGCTTGCTGAGAGGTATGTATTTTCACATTCACATTCAACGACTCTTGTTAACTTAATCACAACTCCAGTTACAGTAGTGGGGCCAACATCAAAGTACCATTAAAGAGGAACGTTCAAGTGCCAATCAGCTGACACATGGCTACAGTATTTCAAAATACATGCATGCAACATTAGCTGATGGAACAAACTGAACCACGAATGGGTGACGTCTCATTTATTGACCAAGACTTTTAAGCATGTTGATCGACAGTGAAATTACGGTTACATTCTGAGACTAAATTAAAGATGAAATACGAAGGTGTCCAGCCACACCATGTTTTCACATTAACATCAGGGGAACAACAGATTCTGTAGGTAACCTTATCAAACGTTAGCTAGCTGCTAGACTTACCCACCCAAACTGCTGAAGCGACCCTAGTCTTTGAAAACCTACGACAGCTAGCTAACTACCCATGTTTCGGTGACAGAAAAATACATTTCAAACCGGAATATAACTTTCTATTGAGATAGCAAGCTTTTTTCAACCCACTGACTACCTTATTTTATTAAGGGTAGCTCATTGCTAGCTAGCTAGCCAGGGTACCACATCAAGTTGTCAGAGCTGGCTACTCGGAAAACAAAGAGCCGTTATTATGAACCATCTGCAAGATGTTTAGTAATCAGCCAATAACCTATGTAAAAATTCAAAACCGCTGAAAATTTCCAGGCAGTCCACCAGTTCACTTTAAAAATTGGTCTATTTTGTAGCAAGCTAACGTCAGCTAGCTAGGGCACAGCCATCTGGCTAGACTATACTGTGAGCTAACCAGACCCTCCACTTTACCAGTTACAAACAATAACATATTATTCCTGACACCCAACGCCACTTAGCTAACGGTCACTGTTAACTACATCACAAGACAACATAAGTCCCTAATGTTAGCTTGTTTCCTAGCTACACTATCTTACTACATCGTGACAACCTACAACCTGACTAATTTTCTCCTGTGCACAGCGTTTGTTAACCACCTATTACCGTGACAAGCGTCTTTTTACTAAGGAAACCTTAATACAAAATAGAACATGACGAAAAAAACGAAAAACGCTACCTTTCTGTATAATAAAACAGGGTAAAATTTAGCCGTATGGCTAGCTTGTTAGCTACTTACTGTAAAACCGAAACTCTTCTGGTCTCTCACGGAAGACTTCTAGAACCTTCCTCCAGTTCTTTCTGCTGGAATCCCAACTTTGTATCACCGCCCCTCGCGATCACGTGACACGTAAGTGCCGCTCATATGGCCTGACGCGCTCATCCTTTGGAGCTGACGGACAGCGTGCTCGAAATAGCTGATCTCGGATCAGCGCGCAGCTTTTACATAAAATGGTGGGGACAGGAATTTTGGGTGGATTCCCTAATTCTGGATCAGATGTGAGGAACAGAGAGTACCAGGTACTGCACCTCTCGAGTAGCAAATACAGCTACTTTAAGGCAACTGAGTTATCTACAATGCTATCTATCTAGATGCTAATCTATGTAGGCTCAGGGATGAACAAAAAATGTTTTATATATGTACTTTTTCCCTTAATATATATTACATCTTATCATATATAATTGATAACGTCATATATAATTTATTATACATATAATTTATAATATCAATTATATATATCATGTCTTAAATTGGTATGGCTGTGGGACTAGTCAATAAAATATACCAAACAGGTTATGTTTTAACTATTCGTTCAACTGTATTTAGTTGAACGAATCTGTCGACTACGTTTTATGTTCGACGTGTTTGTCCTTTTCTAGTTGCCGTAGTCGGCGTGTGCGAATGAATGTCAATATTACGAATAGCGTATAGCGAGACGCGTGGATTGCAGACTCAGGTTTCTCTGGTAATTGACTCTATATGTCGTTTACTATGCGAACAGGCTGATCACATAGAGGTATTTGAGACTGAATATACGTAAGCACAATGTGGTTACAACTTCGTGTGAATTTTATTCAGCAGCAGTAGCTACTTAATGAAGTAGTTTTTTGCTGTCCTCTTAGCTAGCTAGCTCCACAGTAGCAAGCTGACTTCTACACAACTTCATAGCTAGTTGCTATTTTGCTTGCTGCATGGTAGCTAACTAGAAAGGTAACACTATAACTATCTACGTAGTTAGCTAGCAAAGCATTTTTAAATTTTCCCAGAAAGGCCACCATTTTAAGATCACGTCACTGTTAAACACGTTGAACGAAACAGAATTTACAGACAAAGACATACATCTAGCAGTGTCTCGAGTGCAGCCTTGTCATTAGTACTATGAGCTGGATGTTTGCGTGATTCAGCACGAACCCCTGTCAGTGCAATGATCTGATGGTTTTCTGAGTGTTCAACGTCTGCAACTGCTTTTAAACTAATGTGAAACCGTGGATGTAATCAACGGTGACTGATGCGATGTGCACTCTGCTCAGGGAGAAAATGTCCGTTTGCTGGCTCATTAGGAAGGATGGAAGCCACGAGCCAATACGGCTACCTCATCTCCAAACAGTGGTTTTAGGTCGGGGCCCCGAAACAAAGATCAAGGACAAGAAATGTTCCAGAGAGCAAGGTAATATTCTCCTATCATGACGTCTGTTCATCTGTATGGCAATGTTATTGTTTGACCTTTCCTATTTTGTGATTTCAGTGCTGAAGTTTTGTGGGTGGTTGTATGGGGAGGGAGAAATATATCATATTTGAATTGCGTTATTTGCAGTATTGTTTAGTGAAATATAACTTTTCTTTTATGTTTTGTCACAGTTCAGCTGAAGGCAGACTGCAACAGGGGCTACATCAGTGTGAAACAGGTAAGAACGCAGACCACACGAGAATGTCTGAAGTTTGCTTACATTTGATGTAATTAATTATTAAAATATATCTGATTGCTTCTTAAACAACATCATTTAGATGACAATTTCATAACCAAACTGTTTAATGACTGGATTCATACAAGTGATGTCAGTATGTAGAGACATTTAATCAACAGCAGGTACTTCTGTAAGTCCACTCATTCTGGATCCTGTGTTGTCCGATGCCATGGTAGGTAGATTAGCTGAGATGACAGTACCACCATCATAACATTATAGTACACCTAATAATGTGCATGCTTATTATTTAAGATGCTAATCCAAAGTATTAGATCAACATTGTGCCCAGCCATGGAATACTTGCAGAGGCTTACTGCTTGCCTTGCAGTGTAGCGTAGTGGTAGGTTGCAGGGCATGTACCCGAAAGGTTCCTGGTTTGATTCCTTGCAGTGGTGCTGTTGCTGTACCCTTGGGCAAGGTACTTAACCCGGAAATAAATATCCAGCTGTGTAAATGTAAAGATTGTAACCTGTGTAAGTCACTCTGGATAAGAGCGTCTGCTAAATGACAGTAATGTAATGTTCCAAGTGCAAACGCCAGAAACAGCTTTGGCACAGACATGCTTTCCACTCCATGGCCATCCAAACTCCTTAGTAGTCACATGGTGTAAGATGTTTGTTATGCTTGTCTGACATGTTGTAGTGGCTCCAGCAGAAGAATGGAAATGTCATAGTTACTGCTGACGTGGTGAATCTAGAGAGAGAATGGAGATTGCCTCCAGAACTGTCCAAACTTTACTGTCTTTATAAAAGTTTCCCCCGGGGATGTGTAAAATGCATGCCTCATGCATCTCACAGAATTAGTCGTCTTGGCTCTTTAGGGTCTGGTGAGGTAGCCTCCCCATCTAGATTTTGGCCTTGAAGTCAGTTACTGAGGAATGGAGAGGAATTGAAGTCAAGTCTACCTCCTGAGATACAGCTGTCCGTCTGTTTTGGGTGTTTTGCACTTCAAACCATATTGAACTTGTAATACATGAAAACGGCTTTTCTCAGCAAAGCAGTGAGCTCATCTGTATATACATGTTCTTTTTGTTGCAAATTACTTTTTTATTCTAGTTGGTTTCTCAGCTGCGTAGGTGTTAGTAGGTCCTAGGACTCAATTTCATACATGAGTGATTTTGTACATTTTTCATTTGCAGCCTGTTTTGAAAATGATTTCACAATTTGACTCACTCGTTCTCTGAATTACTTTCCTGAATAATTGTAAGTTTCATAAGAGCAACTGTGAAGAAGTTTGTACAGCTTACGGTATTATCAGCTTTTTAGCTTTTCTTAGTTGACAGTATACATTTTATCTGTTTGCATATCAGCACTGCCAATGAAAACTAGCCTACGGCTAAGTTGGGTACAGTGGTGCAATAGATACTTACACATATGCAATAGCACAGTGGTAATCTGATCCCCTTCCCCCATGTTGTTACACAGCTGGGTGTGAACCCCACCAGCGTGGATTTGGTGGCCGTGGGCAAAGGGAACGAGGTGAAGCTGAAGCCCGGGCAGGTGCTCCACATTGTGAACCAGCTGTACCCGTACACCGTGCAGTTCAGAGAGGAGGCCCCCGGCGCCAGCCCCGGCTCAGGGGAGAGGCCAGGCTCCAAGAGACCCCTGCAGCCCGGGTCAGAGGAGCGGGGCATGGACGCTCAAGCCCCTGGGACCAAGGTGCCCAGGCCGGCAGGTTCTGAGAAGAACCAAGGTCAGCACAAAGACGGGTCCAACACCACACCCCCTCCAAAACAGAAACCCCACGCTCCAGAGAAGACGGTAAGCAATGCTACACAGCCCTGTGGCAAATGAAGTTTTGTTCTACACAGCCTGTGTTTCTCTTCATATTCAAACCTTAAAGGGTGTATGAAAAGGGTATGTCTGTATGTATGTGTAACATGACATAAAACAGATTACGGTCTGATTGGCCAGTGAAATGTTTCACAAGGTCGAAAGGGTATATGAAAAGGGTATGTGTGTATATCTATTTCTCTTCATATATGACACAAGACAAATTACAGTATGTTTTACCACAGTAAAATGTTTTATGGGTTCGGGTCTGTGAGTGCAACATAGAATTGCAGTATCACAGAGCATTGTGCTGTTCACAGGAGAGTGTTGGACACTGGAGTCAAGGACTGAAAGCCTCAATGCAAGACCCCGAAATGCAGGTAAATGTCTGTGCTCTTGACATCCCCTGAATGGCACTCAGTTATAATTTCAGTTATAATTGAACTTCACTCAGAGCTGCCAAAAGAAAAAGCTGCAAGCTCATGCAGCGGCAGACTGCGTGGATGAATGTGACTGCATTCACAGTGTTTAACGTCCTGGAGCTGGAACCAGAAGGTCGCAGGTTTGATCACCAGGAGGGGCACAGCTTTCTTACCCTTGATTTTAATGACTAAGTAATGGGTAGATGTAACAATGTGAGCTGTAAGTTTCCCAGGGTAAGACCAAGGTTCTTGGTAAGAAGATAAACTGCGTAGTGTAATCTGGACCCTTCCCCCTTGTGCTAAAGAGTTGCGCTTGTGGCCGCAGGTGTACAAGGACGAGAAGGTGGTGGTCATTAAGGACAAGTACCCCAAGGCGCGCTACCATTGGCTGGTTCTGCCGTGGGAGTCCATCGCCAGCCTGAAGGCTCTGCGCAGGGAGCACTCCAGCCTGCTGAGGCACATGCACCGCGTGGGGGAGAGGATGGTGGAGCAGTGCCCGGACACCCGGCCGCCACGCTTCCGCCTGGGCTACCACGCCATCCCCAGCATGAGGTGAGGGGACGCCCCACAGGATTGTGGGAAAGGGGCCTTGGGGAACAGCTGAAAGCTGGGCCTCTGAGGGCTGTCACAGCTGGGATGTCCACACACACTGTGCTCTTTTTTTTTTTTTTTGATCTGCGATTATCACAGAGGTGGAAGAAATGGCATTTTTCCTTTGGCAAAAAGGGAAATTTAATGTGTTGGCGTTATTTATAAGCATTATTAGTGAAACTGAGGGGGCAGTTTCACCCGTGAATTTGGTTCAGGCTAACGTTGCTGTCACAGTCGGGTGTCGGTGAGGACACAGGAGTCAGGTTCCGGGTTCAGGATTTTATTGGAGATTTGTGGGGTATATGTGGGATGTGTGGATGTGTGTATGTTGTTTGAGTGTGTGGTTTCCTGCAAGCAATAAGCAGGAGGAATAAATCAGGACTGATGGTTATGCAGTAAGAACATATACACATAACAGATAAACACGATCTGACTAACATGCACACATAATATACATTGGACAAGA
This sequence comes from Megalops atlanticus, assembly GCA_019176425.1. Lineage (NCBI taxonomy): Eukaryota > Metazoa > Chordata > Actinopteri > Elopiformes > Megalopidae > Megalops > Megalops atlanticus. The sequence goes on from CM032894.1 coordinate 19,285,443, forward strand.
ATGCGTATCACCCTTCTCTCTCTACAGACAATTGTGTTACAACCAGTTGAACTTAGGCATAGTACTTACTCAGGCAGAGACACACACAACAACAACACAATGCTTGGTGTCCAAGGGCTTGGTCTCCCCAGTTCTTCACTCTGCAGGTATTGATGTGGTACTGAGGTGGGGGAGGTCACCACCACCTTTATATTGTCCCATATCCTTGGCCCTGTTGGGGTTCTTATTGGTGGCCAAGGGATCCGGACAGGTCAGAGGGCAAATGGTGACCTGGGGGTCGTCCTTGGGGGTGTGCCTGTGCCTCGGGTTACCTGTGGGGGGTCCTGCTGATAAGGGGAGCAGCAGGACCAGTTTGGGCAGGTTGCAACTGAGTTGTAAACAAGTGCCTGTGAGAGGTGGGGGTGGTGCGCATACAAAGACAAAGACAGAAACATGTGGTCCTTTCCTACAATTAGGTTTCGGTCTAAGTTTAGCTGGCTCTGACTGGGAAGGTCTACAGTCAAAAGACTGGTCTCAGGCTGGTCTTCATTATTTACCTGAAACCTCTTATTTTTTGTGACCTATGCATAAATTACCTCTTTTCATATTTTGTAGCCATGTCCACCTACATGTCATCAGCCAAGACTTTGACTCACCTTGTCTCAAGAACAAAAAACACTGGAATTCCTTCACAACTGATTACTTCATAGAATCTAAAGGTAAGAATGTAAACATATACCTGGTTGTCATAATTAAAGCAGACACTGCATGACAGTTCAATTTTCATCCTCAATATACACACATTAATGGCAGAATCTCAAGCTCTTTTTTGTAAGCTTGAGTGCCTAAGTGCCTAAAAACTACACTCTAGTTTAGCATGTTACACATAATCTGAGATAACCATCCAAGCAGCTGTATTCAGCATCTGAAAACGTGTTTTTTTTTTACTCACAGAACGTGACTGTTCATTCCCTTCCCTCACAGACGTGATCGAGATGCTGGAGAAGGACGGTCGCGTGACGGTGAAGGAGGGGGCCAGCGAGCTGCTGAAGTTGCCTCTGCGATGTCACGTGTGCCGCAGAGAGCTGTCCACCATCCCCCAGCTGAAAGAGCACCTCAAGTCCCACCTGCCAGGGTGAGGCAGTGGCATCTGACCGCCGGAGAAGAAAACGGATGGCGGGTGGCATGGCCAAGCGGTCCCGGGGGAGACTTCCAGCAGGAGATCAATGTGCAGAACACATAAAGAGGGGAGAACTCATGGGCATTCTGTTCCATCAAGAATTAAAGCTGGACGCTAAGCTGTTATCCTCAGGAGCGTTTCTTTTTTTAACCATCTGTTAAGTAAAATGTTAGGGGACTCAAGTTGCGCATTTCCTTTCAAATCAGTTGTAAAATGTAGGAGCCTGAAAATTAGTAATGAAGCTCACAGGTATTTTTTCCTCAGTATAACTCACACATTCAGGGATACTTTTGCTGTCATCCCAGAATCCCAGCAAAATGTTAGAGCAAATTAAGTGCACCTGGACAGTGGTTATATCCTGGTTTTATACAATCACATTATGTGTGATTTCCCTGCCTAGCTGGTTTGCCCTGCAAATTGTTTAGTTACATTTGACATGTTGTTGAAAGAGAAACTCTATAGATGTAACATTAGCATTCAAGTTTAGGGGTATACATTTTCCACAAGGATATGATCTGCCTTTTGGCTCCAGTAGAATGCAGACTGCACGCACCAGAGACACTCATTGCAAACCAGCCCTTTTTTGTTTTGGGGATTTACCAGTGGTTACTATTATAAATGATGCAATAATTGTAGAATGTCTTAAGATGTTTTCTTAGCTTGTGTTGCAAAAAGTAAAGGTCACATGACAAACCTTGATCCTGTTTTACTCATTTGAATATTGAGGAATTACTCAAGACCCGTTGTCTTTGTTCACTGGTAGCCAGTGAGAGAGTGAGTCATGGTAAGATTTCCCTTATTTTTATAGATAATTCTTGGCCATTATGAGGGTAATAAAAGCTTAGAATACCGAACCAAGCCCTTTGCTTGCATCATTCCCTTCAGACAATAGCCCTGGATGCCTTTGCAGAACCCACACATCTCCACCCATCATTCAAGAAGAGTTGTGTGTGACATCACAAATAGAAGGTTTCAGTTTTCATTGAGCTGATGACTGAACACAGCCAGGGTCTTTCCTAAACACTCTGCAGGCCTGTTCTCCTTTGGGTCCCAAAGGTCAGGGTGGAGTTATCAACCAGGCAGCCTTTCCTTATCAAGGAAATTGGGTTTGTGTTTGTCATCCACATGTGTCACTTACTAATTGTCAGTTATGGAAGATGTGAGACAAATGGCGCTGTAAAGGGCCACAGTAATTTCTTCGGGAGGTCTTTTGCGCCCTCTGCAGGCTAAATGAGAGAAAACATTTTTGAGACGCTTGTTGATTTCTTGTTGATTGCAGGACATGCACGCAGCTTGTTCCAAGTGCTTGCCTCCCAAGCACCTGTAATGATGTGTATGAATCCATTAATAAGGTTTAACGCAGTCAGTCTTTCTGTATCTGAAATGTAAACCCTTTTTTTCACCCACACACGGTATGTTAGGTAGTTTTGCAAACAGCACACTAGTGGGAGCAGCAAAAGCTAGTCTGGACTAATCCCCCTCACCCACACACAAAGAGCTCTTAGGAGGGGCTGAAGTGGTACAGACACTATAACCATGAGTAGGAAAAAAAAACATTCCATAGCATCATTATATGCATACCGCAAGTTTAGACTTGCATTATAATAATCAGAATTACCGAATACAAGTCACAGAATGCCTGGTTTGATCTGGGCGTGTGTGTACACGTGTACATGTGTACATTATCAGGGCTCCAAATCTTTGTCTAGCTGTCCATCACAAAAGCCATCACATTGGTTTGGTCATTCATCCATTCATTCATATTTGTTTTGTTGTCTCATTTGAACCATGTGACAAGCAGATATAGCCGTGTCATAATGCCCTCCGCTGCGTATAGTATGCAGACCTAAGTCAGTTACCACTTTAAGTTTTTCGTCACTATTAAAATGCAACATAATTTTGCAAGGCAGCATTGCGATTGGACTGAGCAATCAATCTAGAAAGTAAAAAGAACACTGCGTTTAGTTAAGCAATAAGGAAGCGGATGTGGAACCCTGCAGAAGGACGTTAGGTGAGTAACGTTACAGACTGAGATCGTTCTGGGTGTCAAAAGCAATTTTATGGTTATACACAAGGAACAATTCAAAATAGATCCTAAATGCGCAATGCGCGTATTTGACTATTTGTATAACAGATGTTGTTCAAATCATATTCAAACTTACACACATGAAAATGCATTAGGCATTTGAAAATGCAATTTGTCTTTTGATGCGGCCAAAATAACATGTGATGTCTCTGTTAATTGCGCTCCCAATCCTCTACTTTGTACTTATATCACCCTTCAAATGTAAACCTGCATATTACCCATTGAGCTAGACCTAAGTCAATCGTATAGAAAATTAAAAGTCGCCATATGCGCAAATTAGAAATTGTATTTGTATATGACTTCGACAAAGCAGAGAAGCAGCCGCAATTAATCATTGCGTTTTAGCGCGTGGCAAAGTCACTGTGACTGGTCTGACACCTGTTGTGCCCTGTGCCCTTTAAGCGTACACACTGCGGCAGCAGACTCCACTTCGACGGCTCGGCTTCGCCTTGTGAAAGCTGACTGTCATTCACGCGTCAGTAACTTGAAGCGTCGGTCTCCAGAGACTGCCCTTTTAAAGCAACCATACACACCTTTTGCACCCTGCGGGGACCGGCTGGAAGGAGCTCCATGCCAAAGCATTACAGAACATGAAGTCGTCATTGGCGGATCAAATGTGAAGGCTGGGCGAGCGACTAGGCGAAATCGTTCAATCTAGCGCCTCCGCCCACTGTGTGGACACACAACGAAGTCGGGAGGAGCGAGGTAATCTTCGAAAATTCCGGCAGTGAATAGCAAAACGCGGTGCAAGGTCTCACTTCAAAATGGGATACGGAAGTTATTATATTTAATCCACAGCCTGGACACCTGGTGACCTACTGGATAACCAGACGACTTTAAATAGAGTTAGGGTACAGTAGATATTATATAATAATTCAGGACATGTTCGATTTTGGACAGCTGCAGTAGTAAGTAGCTGAAGTGGTAAGTTTGGTGTTTTATGATTTATGAGCTGATATATTTTACAATATTTTAATGTTTTAGAGTTTTTCGGAATTTGTTTCTTCAAGAGATAGCCTATTCTACATTTGCCCAAACAGCTTGAACTGAAACTATGGAGACATCGTGTTTTTATCTACAGTCTATGGTCCGCACGCTTCTTAAATATAATTCTGATTGTCTGGAATGCTGTGGTATTGATTAAAAGTCTTTTAAGCAAACGTAGTTAAATGTTCATAGTACGATACAGAACTCAGATATAAGCAATAACTACTTTTTGCTACTACACTAATGTTAGGCTACGTATAACGTGTGGTCTGTAGACTAACATCAACAAATACATTGTAACGTGTTAGGCTGTGCTCTTTCTTACTGAAAATAACAACATATTCCGCAACTCTAACGGCCAACTGCACTTGCGACCGTAAAACTCTTCAAGTTTGATACAGCACGGACGTGTGCGTGTGTAAACCAGTTGTTGTTGAGTCTCAGATGGTGACAGGGTGGATGAGTTCACCTGTTCTGTCACCCACACGAGGCTCACGGCTTGTTTTGTGACATAAATAGCTCCGGGTCCTAACGTTATTTCCGTGCTGTGCAACTGCCGCTGACAACCCGTACAGACTGTTAATGAAGCGATAGAGAGGCTGTGAACCGGGATCAGCGGGAGTGCGAGAGAAAGATACAATGTACCACTGAACTGCCAACTGTCCCGAAACAAAAATTTTCATTGTAATTCACCGTTACCAAACGCAATAATCTGAAGGATTGAAACGATATATGACTGCCTGTAATGCAATGACATTACAGCTTTGTAATCGCTATGCATTTCATATTAATGTTTAATTATTTCACTCACAGCAAAAGTAAATAGACCAGCTACAGCAAAAGTAACTAAGACCAGCCTCCTTTAACACCATTCTCTTTCTTATTATCAGTGCAGCTAACCTGACCTTGTGTCACAATTTTGATTACAAATATAAGACTACCATATTAAATGCCATCAACTAAAAAGCTGAAGCCGATCGTCATCCTTATTTAAACCGACATTGACTTGGCTTGCCTTGACTTGTTAATCATCCAAAACAATAAAAAGACGTTAAGGCCAGTTAATAATTTAAAGGAAAACTTCAGTGCAATTCATTTCTATGGAGAGAGTAATGTCATGTTTGTCAACAGTTAAATGTATAATAATGGCATTATATAATGTTATAATGGTATTATAATCATAATTTCTCAGTAAAATTCATTGTGATATGTTTTGACCAGTCTGTCCAAGAGGGTGATGGAGGGTAAGTGTCCAGAAGGAAGCACCTGTTCTACAGAATCCCCAACACCTCCTCTCCAGTCAGATGTCACTACCGTGGATTATGATGTCACTATAGTGAAGAGCCCAGATCAACCCACTGTGGATAATCATGTCACTATAGTGAAGAGCCCAGATCGACCCACTGTGGATAATCATGTCACTATAGTGAAGAGCCCAGATCTGCCCGCTGTGGATTATGATGTCACTGTGGTGGCGAGCCCACACCCACCCACTTTGCATGATGGTGTCACAGTGGCAAACAGGCCAGAACCGGCCGCTGTACATGGTGATGATGTCACCAGGACAGAGCACTCAGACCCACCCACTGCAAACAATGGTGTCACTTTGCTGGGGAGCCCAGGCCAGGTCACGACAAAGGGCACGGCCCCTCTAACCCTGGACCAGAAGTCGGGGGGCGCTCCGCGAGTGGGCACCCCTCCGAGGGGTGAGGAGCCGCCCACTTCCACCAAGCTGTGTGGGTATCTGCAGAAGATGGGCGGCCCACTGAAGAGCTGGAAGTCCCGCTGGTTCACTTACGAGGACAGGAAGTGCCAGCTGTTCTACTACAGGACCGCGCAGGACGTGAACCCCCTGGGCCGCATCGAGCTTGCCGACGCCACCTTCGGCTACCCGCTCCAGGCGGATGAGGGCACCTTCCACATTCAAACCCCAGAGCGAACCTTCATCCTCAAGGTGAAACTGCCACTTTCTGCTGGGTACATTCAGAGACAGGTTTAGGTACCTGAAATCCCCTTTTCAATGAAAAAATTTGTTCAATCTTTCTTCGTAAGTCTAAATGTGACATTGTGTGCAAGTCAGACAGTGGATCTCCAAAATGTGGTTTCCTTGGAAAGGAGTAACACAGGGCATAAGGTTCTCTTGATATGAGATGTCTCATTAGGTTTGTGACAACAGCATTTGAGTATTCTAGTATTCTAGAACCATGTTAAAACTTACAAAGGTTAGAATCTACATTGTGCGTGCCTCACATAAGAGGCCAATAGCCAAGAGCAGGTCTCAAAACACATTTATTAGCCTTCCATGTTAAGGCAGGAAACTTCTTGGCTTAAACTGAGCCACACCTTCTTACCATCCTTTACAGTGTTTCACCGAGACAGAGAGATTAAACTTACCCAAAATAGCAGAATCCTTTGGCAATAGGTGGTTATTCACAAGGCATATTGTCTAGCCTTTGATGTGCTTTTCTGTTACCAGGAAATGCATCACTGCTTTGGTCTAGGATATTGTTCACAGTGGTTTGTCGAAGCTGTGACTCACCCTCGACGTCCTCTCGTCTGTGTAGTTCCAGCCCAGAGTGAAGCAACAGCTGTTACCTTGACTGCTCTTTCGCAGGGCAAAGTCGGCTGTCAGTGCGAGGGATCAGTACCAGTCATAAGTCTCAGTCATCGGATGAGCATGTCTTTGTTGAGATAGAATTCACAAAGTCTTAAGAATTATAATAAATTATATTATTGTTATTTGTCTTCCTATTCTCCTTCCTCCTCCTCCTTTTCTTGTTCTTCTCCATATTATTATTTTTTTGGTAAATGATCATGCCCCATGATTCTGTGTTTGGACAGTTTAATAAAATCTGGTAAAATCTGCATGATAAAAGTGATTAAAATTAAGGATTTCTCAAAACAGATCCTAAATTCTCTCCATACTTGTGAGTTACAGGCCAGGGCACACATAGGGGGATACCAAGAAAATAAGCATAAATACCATAAGAATACCATAAGATAAGGGGAAACTTTTACTGTGGGGGATGTAACATTGTGTTAGAATGTTACTGTGAGGGCATAACACTGTGTGAGAGTCTTACTGTAAGAGCGTAACATTCTGTTAGAGTGTTACTGTGAGGGTGTAACGCTATGTCACAGAGGTGCCATATTAGACCTGAAGTGTTCATAGCTGTTCAGTCTGACTAATGTTTATTTTGCCACACCTGTCCATGTGTGTTGGTTTTACAACACTGACTGGACCCGCAGTGGATTCTAACAGTTGAGGAAACCTCAGTAGTTTTGAGTGGTTAAATAATTTCTACTGTATCCTTGATGCATATTATCAATCTAGACAACAGCATTGCATTTTTGTTGTTATTACTTTTCTGGTTGCAGCAATTTGCCAGGAAGTCTCAGTGAGAGTTGGAAATACCCAGAGAGCTGGGTTTCTTCGTTTTGACGTTAGTCTCTTAATAACAGTCGCTGATATTGCCGAGCTGAGCCACTGCCTTCCTGAAACAAACGCATAAGTGTGGTTTAAAATATGGGAATGTCAGAGCAACAGTGGCCCTGTTGTGTCCCCCTCAGTCTCCCTCAGAGGTCACAGGTTCCCCCAAGGACTGGGGCCGACCTCTATCCCGCATAGAAAGGCTGTTCTATCCACCACTGGTTTGCCAAAGATGCTCTTTAAATTCCCAGTGGTGACACACAATAGAGGTTCTCATAGTGATGTTGAATTGAATATATATCACGCTCTTCCAGTTTGAATGGCCGTCTCATGCTACTGCTTGCCATCAGCCTTTTTTTTAAACTGTTTTTGTGCTTGAACCACATGGCTCAGCGGCAAAGGAAAGTGGCTTGCAGCCAGAATGTTTTTGGTTCACTTCCCAGATATGGAGCTGCTGTTGCACTCTTGAGCAAGGCAATTTACCTTAATTACTTAATTATCCCACAGTATAAATTGATAATATGTACAAATCTGAGCTGTGTAAGGCATCGTGTACAAGGTCATGTGGCAAGGCAAAACAAAAGAATAACAAAACACAATGTTAACTGACTTATTGCTTCAGAATATTTGCTCGATATCAAGACTTCTCTGTCAAAGTTAGTGATGTTTATCAAGTTACACTTCCCCTCGCTTGCTAACCAGTATCCCTCTGACATTCTAAAGCTCTTACTTTTAATGATCTGTTTTTGCAATGTCAAGTGCAGATATTGAGCCTATTCCCAAGAAGCAGGTCAGTCTGTTTAGTTTTACCATCATGTGGTGATTTCCCTGCATTAACTGACCTATGAACTCATTCCAGTGTAGCCCAATGACATCTTTTTTTTTACTCATCAGAACATTTTTACATCAGAGTTTATAATGCAGATATGCAGAAAAAACTCAGTGCAGACATTTCTGTTTTATCACGGTTCCCTTTTGCAGACATCTGCTGCCTAAATCTGATTGTGGTGAAGCCCCCTTGCCAGCACAGCATACAGCACACACACACACACACACACACACACACACACCTTTCCTTCTCTGTGATAGACCTGTGTGCTTAAAGGAGTTCTTTTGCAGGCACTGAACCGCGAGGCCATGATGTACTGGCTGCAGCAGCTGCAGCTGAAGCGGTGGCGACACAGGGGTGAGGCCGGACAGTCTGCGCAGCCCTGCACAAACATGCGCAAGGAGGGCACGGACCAGGGCATGGTCTACTGCACAGGTGAGGCAGGTGGAACCGCGGGCCCATCTGCGGATGGGGCGCGAACGTCATCGGTGTGCATGTAACTTTCACAATCATCACACCCCGTCGCTCACTTTGGTCAACTGTCTCTGTAACTAACTTAAATAAATTAAGCTTGGTGAAAATGAAATCAAATGGACTTACATATTGAGATTCGGAGCTGGATACATTCTGAGAGAAAGCAGGCCAGTGTGCCTCAGACTGTCACTGTTGAGTGGGTCTCAGAGGAAGTCTATGACACTCTGAGTATAAAGGGACACAGCTGCATGCTCAGACCATGTGCACACTAAATACAGACATAGGGAACTGGGGATCAGTGATGCGTAGACCAGACAGGTGTGCAAGATCTCAGGGAACTATCTGCGGCGGTGCACCACCTCCTAACTGCATTGTAGGGGCTGACTGCCCTTGTCTTGAGCCGAATCCCTGAAGGTTCAGTTCACTTGCTCTAAATATTGTGTCTTGCAAGGTACAGTTGCTAGCTGCAGGAGCATTCTTGAAATTTTTGCTTTTATGTCCTTATCCAGCCCTCCTCAGTTTGCCGCTATGTTTCAGAGTGTTTGAAGGCACAGACACTGAAAAGGCCCAGGAAACATTTCCAGTTCTGTTAATTTTGTGTTTTGTGAGGGATCTGGAGACCTTCAGAAACCATTTTCTCAAATAAATTCAGTTTGTAGGGCAGGAAGAGGTCAGGGGAGGACCAAAGGGAGCTATTTTGTCCTCAGTTCTTAAACTTTATAATGTTTATAACAAACCCACATTCAGTTTTATTTTTAAGATGAATAGAGCGGTTCACATGGGAAGTGAACATTAATGTGGTCTGGTCATATAAGTAACTGTGTATACTGATAGGCATTCACAATATCAAAGGCAAAGTACAAAGTTATTAGGAAGAACATGTCCAAACAGGACCGCCTGCCCTTGTTGGCTCATTGAGCTTTCCCTCCCAGGGTCCGTATTTACGGGAAAGAGAGGGGGCAGGGGTATTCCAGGAAATGGCCGTTTGTGATATCTGTCTGGGAGCATGCAGTCACGCCCCCAGCTGCATTCACCAGCGGTGAGGGATCTCAGTAACCACGGTAACCACGTTGAATGTTCAAGGAGAGGCTCTGAATCAAGAATGAGTTATCTCTCAAATCAGCATCCTTCAGCGTGTGCCAGGCACTGTTGCTAAGCAGTGGGCGTAAACACTGAAAACAGCCGGACTTGCCTCTAAAACCTTGACTGTTGCTCTGGTCGAGGAAGTTCACAGGAAGTCTGGAGGGTAGTCATGCTTTTCTGAAGCCTCACAGTCCCAGAGACAGAAACATGTGCCTGTTTCCACAAAACAGAACTTCAACAGCTATTTTAAATAGTATGATTACAAGGCGTGACCTAATTCTCACGATCAACAATGAAGCTCAAGCATGTCCAATGAGATTTAGGAACTAACAAACACAAGATTTATCGTGAGGTTTAGCAGAGGCTCAGTGACTTCTAAACCTATAAAACATTCAATTGTTTAAGTATTGCGTGCAGTTTTATGACAGAAATAATTATTTTCTATTTAGTTTGTGCAGTGTTTTAATAAATGTACTATTGTCAAGGGCTTTGATATTTTGTGTGTGTAAGCAGGTGTATACGTTACATTAAAATTGCTCAGCAGACACGCTTATTTAAAGTCACATATTTGTATTCACAGAGTGACTTACATCTATTTATGTGGCTGGATATCTACCGAGCCAAGCCAGGTTGCATGCCTTGAATTACTCGAACCAGCAACCTTTGGGTTGTGAGCCCTGCTCCTTGCGCCTGCACCACACTGCTGCCAAAACAAACATGAGTTTGCTGAGCCAGCATGGAGGTCCACTTCTTAAGGACTGTATGGGGTTACATGGCCGAGTTAACCCAGTCACAGGCTGCAGGGAAAGTGTCCTGTGACTGAGGCAGCTGATCAGTGGCAGCTCCCTCTCTTTATTGCATCACAGAATTAAAGCCACAACCCCAGCAGGGGCTAAGGGACAGCAGGGAGGGATGGGTCACAAGTTTATAATGAATTCCAAAAGTGTAATCTGAAATTTTGTTGCTTTAGAGAGATTTAGGAGAAGCCTACTGCTTCACCACAAGGCATGTTATCAAAGAGTGTATCATTTCAGTTTGTACAAAAGAGAAGTGCAGAGCTAGAACAAAGACACAGTGTGCAGACACAAATATAAAACCAGTTTTCCTGGAGACACATGGTTGCTGATTGGCACACGTGTGGTATAAATACACAGACACACTACCTCTAAGGAATCGCAGCAAGGAACTCTGGGAAGCATAGTTCATAGTGAAGTGTCAACTTTTTAATGTTTTTTTTTTTTTTTTCATTTTTTTCCATCCCTCCGGAACCGCCCCTTTGGTAATCTGAGTTAGAGGGCAGTGACAGTGGTTTCAAAACCGGTTTTTCTATATGAATATTAACAGACTTCCCTGGGCCTCAGGGAGAGGAACATTCTGTTTCTGGAGTGTAGTTTCTGCTACAGTGGCTCAGAGTGAGGCCGAGTTTGACATTCACTGTGCATGAAGGATAACTCCCTGATTTCAGGACCACTGTACAAGGTTAGAGGGAGAAGCTGGCAATGCCCTCTTGTTGCATCACTTTATTTCATCTTGTTTAACATTTTGGCACAATTCAGCTAAGCAAGGCCAAAGATGATTCAATCAACAGAAGGATGCAAAGAAATAAAGTTTCTGTTTACTAATGCCCTTTAAACAACAAAGCACATAACATAAGTGAGTATTCAGCTTCAGTTATTCAGAATTAATCCACTCTTCAGTTAACTGGTAGAACAATCAGGCTTTATTTTGGCTGCTCCCTTCATTGGATCATTTGTCACTCCAGACGCCTTCGAGAATACACTCCTTCCACAAAGGATATCCAGTAGATTAACTGTCAAAAATTCTAAAAGGTGAACATTCAGTTAACAGCTCAATCAACCCCAGTTAAAATCAGGAGTATAACCCAACAGCAGACTCAGTGTTCCTGTGTGTTACCGCTGTGGAATACATAAAAAGGTCAGGAGGATGATATGTTGTTCCTCATAATATAATGATAATATGACCAAGATTGGCAATAGTTAGCCGAAGGCTCTTCCTAGAGTTAGCAGGTGTAAACTGAGGTTGGGTGGGGGAGGTGTGGGGAAGTCCTGTTTTGCTATGCACGTGTGAATATCACACAACAGCGTGGCTAAATGGTACAATGCTGTGTTTCCCATGTGCAGGTAACACAGATAACCAGCGCCATGTCTCATTTAATCGTTCACACTAAACAAACTCGTCTGTACTTTTTACAACTTTGGACACTTATGAGACCGTCCTATTCAGGAAAACTTGCATATTGTGCATTCCCACAGCTGATTGTTTACCGAGGCATATTAACATTAAGTACCCTGCTCCAGGGTAGAACGGCAGCGTCCCAGCCTCACGGTTGAGCTGGTTGTGGCATCACTCGTTTCTGCCGGTTGGTAAAGCACTTGCATTCATGTTGACCGACACACGCACTTGTGATCACAGCACTGTGTTTGCAACTGACGTTTGTTCATATGCGACTGCGGGTGGGGGAGTGGCGTGCAACTTTTAATGCGGCTTTATTAGATTCAGTAATGCAAAAAAGATGCATTTAATGCATTCATTGGTGTATTTCAGTCCTTTTCTTTGTGGTCATTTCAGAGTGAAATCCTTCAGCAATGTGCTTAATAGATGTAAATTTATTGTGAATAAACTGTATTTCTGTTGTCCCTGCCGTCCCTTTAGGTTTTTACTAGAACGCTCACCACACATTGGTTGAGGTGAACAACCCAGATTTTATGCAGCCAATCAAAATGGGGTAGTGATTATTGACAAAAGAAAGATCTAGATTTGGAAAAAAATGCAGTAACTGTAGTGGGGTCTGTAATGACCTAAGTGGGCCAGAATGTCAGTTTAACCATCATCCAACAAAGGTCTCCTAAAACGCAGCACCGGCCAATTAGAAGACTGTCCCCTGCTGGTCCACCAACACCACTTTCAGCGGTAACCCCGCTCTCCCAGGCAGACTTTTCTTGCCTGCAGTGTGAATGGAGGCCTATTAGCCTGTGCTGGGGGCGCTGACTCATTAATGAGGTATTCCGCTGCTTGTGCAGGCACGACCCAGCCTCACCCATGACTGCAAAACAAGACTGTTAAGTCCCAGATCTGAAGGCTGATGTGGCAGTTTTTTTAGGCAGGGTTAGCATACATAATGACCCTGACTTCCTGTGACAAATCCCAAGCAGTGCTGCTTTTGGTCTCAGGCTGCACTTTTAAGACTTGTTTATATTGAGGGGAGGATAAATAGTTTGGGAGCAAACCAATACCTGGGAACAGCAGAGTTAATGCCATTTGTGAAGAATGTGCTGTTGAGAGCTCCTCTGCTTGTTCAGAAAGTCCCATGACAAGGATTCATTGACAGATCATGTCATGTGACCCATACATACAAGCCTTGTCCAGCAAATATGGCCCAGTTTTCACTGACTTCTGTCATGAGACAGGCTCTGTTAGCTACACCACATGCTGTAGATTTGTACTGTCGATGACCACCAATTCTCAGAGCTGAGAGTAGGAGATATTGTTCTTGATATAAATATGATACTTGATTTCATCTGAGTAGGAAATGTTTGTCAGATTTTTTAATTATCTACCTTTCTTCTGCTAATATTTTTGTGAAGCAAAATAAGATATAAAGTATAAACTTGCTTGATGTACAAATGAGCAGATGTTGATGGTTTGTCACATGGAATAGCTCAAAAAAAGAAATGTGTAACTAATATGTAACTAATTGTAACTAATTTGTACTTATATGAGGACGATATGATGAAAAATATTGTATATTGCATATTGTGAATATATGGTACAAACATATATAACATATATTACATAATAAAATTGATTCTACAATCATGAGATCATCAATAATTGATATATTTTAAAGTAAATTAAGCACATTTAATTCAAATGTTAAAACATCTATCACTGTTGGAGCTCATATTTTATTTTATCATGTGTCTGTCAGATTGTAGAATCACGTTTTCCTGCTGCGGTATTGTTGTGACATTGCACTAGCGTGATAACATTGGTGCAAACATTGTGGGAATGCTTTTTTTCTGCCTACAATAGTGGATTCTTAAGTGGGGAAAGATTGCCTTTCTCTGGTAGATCTATTTTTAATTGTTTTGCTCGCTTTCTGCAAGAAGGAAAAGACCACAGGTGCCAATACCATGTTAGGGGCATAACTGGGGATTTCCCTGACTTACATCTGCTTTATATTCACTGAGGTTGGCATTATTTGTTGGGAGGATTGTGCCCATGGTACTGTACAGTGGCTGGGCAGTCATGTTCTGTGCTAGCCATAATAAAAGGTTTGTCCATTCACTGTGGTGTGTTGTTTTTTTGGGTGGGGTGGTGAAGACGACTTCCTGCCCACAGTGAAGACCCCGACTGGGCTGGTGGGGGAGGAGGCCGCCAGACATCCAGCGCCACGGCAACACGCCACCCTTACCAACGTCTCCTTCAAGCACCCTCTGACAGAGATTCAGTGAGTATGACCACTTATGTCTCTACACATACAGTACACACACACACACATACACAAATCGTGTACATCAGTGAACTGAGCAGCCAATGAAATGTCATGTCCTTGCTCCGTGCAGGACGCCATAAAGATCAGTAGCATTCAGTGGCCTTCTGTTGGGTAATGTGATTGTTATTATTGAACATGCCAACGCTCTTCGACTTAAGCCTTTGTCAGGATCATATGTGGGATGTGACCAGGTGATCATCACAAACGCTTGGTGCACAACTTCCAAAAAAACCCAAAACTGTCCAGCCCCTGACCTCAGCAGACCACTGTTTGTGATGTGGCATTTCACCATCACTCTGGCGGTCTTGCCTCCCTCATGTATCCTGCCTTTTATAATGGCTGTTACTAAAGATGCCTCTTCTTTTCTGATTAATAGATGTGCGTCAGTGATAGTGTAAAATTTCCATGCTCTGCTTGTTTTATCCTGTCTCACTGGAGGTGTGGGGTTCAGTCTCTGGAGGGATGTGTGTGTGCTGGTTTCAGCTCCAGCCAAGTAAATTAGCCTGGCATATTTGCACAGGTGCTCTTCCCAGAACTACACTCCAGTTAAATGTTCCTGGAAAGCAGGGTACAGATATGGTTCTGGGGCTCAACAGATCTGTTGCGAAACTGAAAAAATTAAAATGAAGTAAAATTAAAAAAGCAGGCAAATTAAGTACTTATGCTGGAACAAAAACATGTGGGAGTTGTCCTCCTGGAATGGAAGTTATGATCCCCCACGTTACTCTACTGCTGTCTGTGTGTCCTGGGAAGAGGAGAGAGACACAGCTGCCATCAGTGTGGTGATGCCTGGCTTGGGGAGGCAATGCCAAAATACATCAGAGCTTGGTGAAATCGGCGCTTCATTCAGTGTCCACACTGCCAGGGTCAAAGTTCATGATCCATTTTTTGGACTGTGAAAATCCATGGCCACAAATCTAGGTGTTCGCTCTTTATCCTCTTTTGAGATTAACCTACAATTGCTCTAGACCGTTACGAGGAAAAAAAACCTTATTGCCAACAAACTTTTATGTTGTGACGAATCTGCCAGTCATGCTCAATTACTTGGTTCTATCTTCAGTCTTTTTAACGAACAGTAAAAATTTCGAGGAACAGATCAAAAAAGCTGCAAAAAAGGTTGTATACAACATATGTAACACGAAACCATTACTCACATGATGATGTGGACAGTTGCTTAAAATGGATATCCTTTGGAGGGTAGTGGTTTTGCACAGATGGGGAAGTGAATCTAAATAAACACTACCTGACATAACAGGAACATTGCATTTCAGGTACTATGACTAATAATTACATCATTTATTATTTATATGTGTCCTTAATTTATATACTTATGCCAGACCCTCTTTTTCAGAGCTGACATTTTGTATGTTATCTGTTTATGAGACTCAGTGTTAACTGAATTATATGAAAGGAAAGTACCCTGCATAAGGTTTCAACAGCAGTGCCCCACCTAAGAGTCAAAGCTTAGGTTACAAACTCAGGCTCTACTCTACTTTGCTGCATTGTCACCCTCGACCAATATAGTTCAGACTGGAATATTAAATCCGGTCTTTATGGTCAGTCTGGAGGAGGAGGGTGGAGGAGGGTGTGGCCTTCATGACTGAGAGAGTATACTGTGCTTATCTGTGACTTTGTGAATGTGTGCGTGTGTGTGTGTGTGTGTGTGTGCATGTGTGTGTGTGTGTGTGTGTGTGTGTGTGTGTGTGTGTCCACAGGAACTCTGTGCACAGTCTGCGTTGGAGCCGTTCCTCCCAGGAGCTGAGCCGCAGTGTGTTCCACTGGGACCTGTCCCAGGAGCCCCCAGCCCCCACCTCTGCCCCGGACACCCCCGCACAGGGGGGCCTGGACACTTCCGGTAGGCCATGTGGATTCGAGAGGTCTAGTACACGCTCATAACCCAAAATCACACATGCACAGTCACCCTCACATGGTGACAAGCGCACACCTCTGGCATGCAGTCACAGCGAGAGAAATCTCAACGTCATGGAAATTCTCTGGCATCCAGCACTGACACAATCAAACAACTGTACAAACAACTAAACAGGAGGCCACTTTGACAGTCTGAAAATATATGTGCATGTGGTTGTGTGTGAGTGCACTCATATATACGCTCGTGTGTGGTGTGTGTGTGCGTATCTGTTAGTACGTGTGCATGTGTGAGCGCATATGTGCATGAGTGTGAGCGCGTATTGTTAGCATGTGTGTTGGTGTGAGCGTGCAATTGTGGGAGATGGACCGTGTTGTGGTGAGCGGACAGAAGGAGCATCACAGCTTAGTTTGGGGAGGAGCAGATACTCTGTGAGAGCTGAGTGCCTTCTGTGTGATCATTTTGTACTCTTTGTTTCCACCTGCATGTATAAAACTTATACACAAAGATGTTATTCTTCACAAAGCCCTCTGTGTACTCTCCTGAAATGTTAAGGATGTTGTATCTTTCCTGAGCGGAGCAGATTGTCTTCTTCACGGCCTTGACTGGTTTCTGTCCTGTGTGGGTCTAAGGAAGCACACAGGCCATGCCCAGGCAGCAATAGATATGGTTTCACCTGGCTCAAGTTTAAAAGAATGTATTTTAGGGAGTTTTTCATTTTTAATTAACTGCTAACCACAGAATATTTCAAAACACTTTTCTGCCTGGATACTTCCTAGAAATGATGTATGTGCCTACCTGAGAGTTGCACGCCTTTATCACTGCATAAAAATTGTGATGTACACGACTGAAAGTTGGAATTGCTCTGACTTCTCTGTTCGAGTTGTTGGATGACTTTTCCCCTGAGAGCTTTCAGAATAAACACGGAATTGTCTCACTGCGCTCTGACTCTGTTTCACCGCTGAAGTCTCTTTCTAGAAGGTGAGATTCCACGACAACTCACCGACTGCCCTCCTCTCCCTCAGAGCCCCCCACCCCTGTGGAGACCCCCAGCCCCCGTGAGTCCCCCTTGCTGCTGGCTGAGCGGGGGCGGGAGGTGCCGGCGGAGTGGCCCCCCAGGCCGCACCCCAGGAAGAAGAGCGGGATGTCGGCCACCATGCCCGCGGACCGCAAGGAGGCCAGCGCCGCAGACAGGACGTCCCGCCTCCGGCAGGAAGTGCTCACGCTGGCCGAGGAGGTCAAGGCACAGAAGGTGAACCATCTCAGGACTGGGCTTTTCCTTTACCCTACACCCCAGCTTTCACTCCATCTTATGATCTGTTACTACTGCTACTACTATTATTACAACTATTAATATTAATACCAACACTACTACTACACTACTACTACTGTTATTATTGCTACTAATAACATTAATACCAATACTACTACTAATAATAATAATAATACTAATAATAATGGATGATGCCCCACAGTATTCATCTCCTAAAGAATAGGGCTGTTGATAACACACTGCACTGGATGAACTGCAAACACATCCACACTGACTACAATGCATGTATCCTCCCCTATAGTGACCTCTAGGCCTTTTTGAAAAAAGAGGCCTGTCTGACCAAGAGGGTTAAAATAAGGGCAAATGAAGGTTCTTATCTGTTGCTAATTTTGCACAAAATGTATGTGTGAGAGGAACTAAGTATCATCTGAGATAACACGCGCTGCTGAACAGAGCTTTCTCTATTTAAGGTCAATCCAGTGGAACATGGGCATGATTTCAAAGGCCTTACCTTGAGAGCACTTATCCGTCGACCAAAGAAGTTACTTTTAATAGAGTTTCCTTTGAGCTGCCTCTAGATAAGTCAACCTCTTTACCTCCCAGGGCTACAGAGACTTATTGTGTCCCCACACATTCAGCTTAAGGGGCACTAGAGTCTTACAGTGGACACAGATCAGCACATCCATGTAATACAAAGGGCTTGTTGTTTTGGTGCTGCAAAGCTGTTGTGCAAATTCACTGATCTGTTCCGCATGTGGATTTGCTGATACAGTGGGATCAGTGAATAGGGTGAGCCATCCGGATGAGATTAAAAAATTGTCAATCTGCCCAGCATCTGTGGCGCGTCGATCCAAGCAAAACAAGTCCGGGTTATAGTGGGCCTGCTCAATGCCTGCTCCAGGCTGTTGACCAGACCGATCCCCTGTGAGCTCACAGTCACACATCACACATGATGGCAGTGTAGCATGGCAAGGAGCAGGGCTTGTAACCGAAGGGTTGCTAGTTCGACTCCCCACTGGGGCACTGCTGCTGTACCCTTGGGCAAGGTACTTAACCCACAGTTGCCTCAGTAAATATCCAGCTGTATCAATGGGTAACATGTAAAAACTGTAACCTATATAAGTCACTCTGGATAAGAGCGTGGGCTAAGTGCAGATAGTGTAACGTGATGTCACTTCCTGGCAGGAGCTGGTGTGCCTGCTGCACAGGGCCCTGGAGGAGGCGCAGCGGGAGAAGCGGGCGTTCTCGCGCTACCTGTCGGCCGAGGGCGAGCGGGAGCGGCTGGAGCTGCTGCGGCACGGCGAGCGGCACGCGGCCGAGCTGGAGGCGCGGGCGGAGGCGCTGCGCGGCCAGCGGGAGGAGCTGCGGCGGAGCCTGGCCGAGCGCGACACCCAGGTGGCCGAGCTGCAGGAGCACGCCCGGCTGATGGCCGAGAAGAACCACGCCAAGCAGGAGGTGGTGCTGCAGCTGTCCGAGCAGGTGGCCGCCTGCATGGACGACCCGCGCCGCGCCGTCTCCAACAGCATGGGCGCCGCCACCTTCCGCCAGCTGCAGGAGGAGATCGAGAACCTCAAGGTGCGCGGGCGTGGGTGTGTGTGTGTGTGTGTGTGTGTGTGTGTGTGTGTGTGTGTGTGTGTGTGTGTGTGTGTGTGTGTGTAATTGTGTTTGTGTGTGTATGTCTGTCTGCGCATAAGTATGCGTGTGTTTGTATACGTGTACTGTATGTGTGTCTGTCTGTGTGTTTGCACAAGTATGAGTGCTTGTGCACGTGTGTATGTCTGTATGTGTGGATGAGAATCTGTGTGTTTGTATGCATGTGTGTATGTCTACTCACGCAACCAGGCCCCTCCTCTTCCCCCAGGATGACATCGAGGCCTACAAGATGCAGAACAAGTTCCTCAACTCCGAGATCTACCAGCTGACCAGACTGTGGAGGAACAGCTCGGAGCAGGAGAAGAGTCTGATGATGAAGGTGTGAGAAGGGGGAGGGGGTTGGATTTTCATTACAACATGACCCTGAGGCTGTTCGGATGCAGACACTTATCTTGGTATCCTGTCTCGCGGGTCTGGATGGTCTGGCTGCACTACTGCACTCATTATCTGCAACTGTTGGCCAGTACCGTCACATTAAATGACCTCATTTATCTGTGTGCTAGACACTCTTACCTACAGTTCTACGTAGGTTTCATTTTTACATCGTCCATTTGTATGCACATTTACTGAAGCACATTTACTGAAGCAATTTGGATTGTAACAGTAGCGTCTCATAGTGGATTTGAACATGCAGCCTTCTGGTGCTGATTCCAGCTCATTAATCACTGCACTGCCCCAGTGGGTGATGGTGAGTTGCTGTGGCCGGTCAGTTCGCATTCAGTGGTTTGCATTGCAAGCACCACTGGTGGTCAGTCTGGTCTCATTGTGGTCTGTGGTGGATGAGTCACCTCTAGATTCTGCCAGCTTTTGTGGATAAAGGATCCTGAAATGGACTGGTTAGGTGTTCTGTCTTCGTGGCGGGAGGGGGTGCACTCACAAATCAAGCTGCTGCCACAGAAATGGGGTAACTCTGTGACCCTGTGAGCCAGCTACTCGAATCCCTTTTGTCACACAGTTATCCCAACCCTTTGGGTGATTATGTGATGGCAGAATAAGTGGCAGCTGTGACTTGAAACAATATTAAAGAGGATGTTTAGCATTAGCTCTGTTCCAAAAGGTATTGTTTTCATTTGGGTAACTGTGGGCTGCACTTTGACCTACTGGGGACGTAGGGTCTCCTTGAAGGGCACCCAGGGGTGTTGCCTGATGTCTGTACCTCACTGTACCATACTGTACCTCACCAACGTCATTTAATGTGTATGTGTACTTAGAGCTTAAAATTCAATTTTATATTTTCTAAAAATAAAAAACAGGAAGTATTTGAAAACAAATACTCCAGAGAGGGTGTTTAATTGGACATAGCAACCGCACACGAAGTCAGTGGTGTGCAAATGAATGGCTCAGTTGTTCATTTAATCCCTGAGTTTGGTTTTGCCTGCGGAACAAGCCAAGGTGCCCGTTTTTGGAGACCCCCCGCAGGGCGCGTTTCTGATCTCGTTGCTTATGTGGCAGTGCGCTTACCTGGAGGCCAAGAACTGCCAGACGGAGAGCCGCTACCTGGGGGTGCTCCGGGACCTGCAGGAGAGCAGGGGCCTGGACGGCAAGCAGCAGGAGGTGGTCAAGAGGCTGATCGAGGAGGCGCTGCAGGCCGACGTGAAGGACGGCCTCAAACTCGACCCCGTCAGGTGTGTGGAGCGGGTTCGTCGCTCCATTTCCTGTCTTAGATCAGGGACACCATACCCCAGTTCCTTTTGGGCTGGTGTGTATACTCTTCATTTTTGTCCCAAGTCACCAGTCACCCCTGATTCAGTTAGCTGATTACCTGTGACCTGAAACAATGTTAAAGTTAAGTAAAATACACTTGAGGAAAATATGTGTGTAGGTCATGTGGCCAACCACCAGCTGTAATGTAATATTGTCATTGAGCAGACGCTCCAGAGCAACTTAACATAGGTTACAATTTTATTCATACAGCTGGATCTTACATGCAATTGTGGGTTAAGTACCTTGCCCAACCGGGGAATCTAACCAGCAACCTTTCAGTTACAAGCCCTGCTCCATATCACAAGCCCACAGTGCTGCCAGTTATAAATGTTATAAACAGGCATTTATTTTATAACACAGTTATAACACGTTATAAAACAAATGCCTCAGTGGGAGATATGATTGCAGTGCACTGCAGGATGACAAGAAAGTATTCAAACGGAGAGTTATCTACATGTCATTGATGAGCAAAGGGAAAGACAAGTATCTGACAGCATGGTGTTCCTAAAGCTAGAGGTGATACATGTAGTGAAGAACATAGGGGAGCAGGAGAGTAAGGTGCCTGTGTAGATTGTGAGGAAATGACACACCAGTTCCTTCCTGTCCCCCGCAAAGTGAGTACGATGAGTACGGCTTCAAGACGGTCCCGGACTTCGAGGTGGAGGACGTGAAGCTGCTGGCCAAGATCCAGGCCCTGGAGATCCGCACCCACAACCTGCTGCGGCGGGAGGCGGGAGACAAGGCCCTGCTGGGCCGCTGGGCGCAGTTCCTGGCCGGGCGGCCCTCGGGCGAGCTGACGCCCTCGCCCGAGCTGAAGGCTCTGCTGCGGGCCGGGGCGCCCCGGGAGTACCGGCGCGAGGCGTGGCGCTGTGTGACGCGGGCGCGCACCCGCTCCATCCGCGACCGCCACCCGGGCCGGTACCAGGAGCTGAGCCGCAAGGCGCAGGCCTGCCCGCACCCGGCCTCCCGGCAGATCCAGCTGGACCTGCACCGCACCCTCACCAGCAACCAGCGCTTCGCCTCGCCCTCCGGCCCCGCCGTGCAGCAGCTGCACCGCATCCTGCTCGCCTTCTCCTGGCAGAACCCCGCCATCGGCTACTGCCAGGGCCTCAACAGGTGAGATACAGCTACTGCTACTACTGCCAGGGCCTCAACAGGTGAGATACAGCTACAGCTACTACTGCCAGGGCCTCAACAGGGCAGATACAGCTACTGCTACTACTGCCAGGGCCTCAACAGGGCAGATACAGCTACTGCTACTACTGCTAGGGCCTCAACAGGTGAGATACAGCTGCTGCTACTACTGCCAGGGCCTCAACAGGTGAGATACAGCTACTGCTACTACTGCCAGGGCCTCAACAGGGCAGATACAGCTACTGCTACTACTGCCAGGGCCTCAACAGGTGAGATACAGCTGCTGCTACTACTGCCAGGGCCTCAACAGGTGAGATACAGCTACTGTTACCACTGCCAGGGCCCCAACAATGCAACAGAGTCTCAACAAGTGTTGCTCATACCACATGAATAACAGGCTCTATAACAGGAGAAATAGCTCCCTCTACTGGCACTGCAGAAATCCTACCTCCTTTTCCAGTCAGCATAGTAGTACCTGTAGTAAAAGGGTTCCAGTGTCGATTCCAGCTCCATTCATTCATTTTGACTAATTTGGAAGAAATCATATTTGTTTATTGTTATAATGACTGTCATTGTTCTTGGTGTGACGAAAGTTTTACTCTGTCCTCTCTCTCGATTGGCTGTTGCTCAATTTGTAAAGCATTTTGACCACCACTGTTTCAGTGTATAAGTGCTGACTGTGGTCTCTCTCTTTTTGTTTTCTCTCTCCCTCTCTTCTTCTTTCCCTCTCTCTCTCTCTCTCATTCTCCGTCCCCAGGCTGGCCGCCATCGCCCTGCTGGTTCTGCAGAACGAGGAGGACGCTTTCTGGTGCCTGGTGGCAGTGGTGGACACCATAATGCCACAGGACTACTACAGCAAGACCCTCACTGCCTCCCAGGTTCGAGAGTTCCCCCAACGGTGCCGTGACGCCGTCACAACCCTGCAGTATTTACAGACACGCGGGCGCACCGAGCAGTCGAGCGCCCAGAGCGAGCGGTTTGCCAAGAGCACGGTGTGCAGTTTAAATTTAACATAGCGCGCAGCCGAGTGAGAATCGCACTGAACAGTTTGTTCAGATGTGTTCGACACAAGCTGCCACAGAGCCCTGCCGAGCGGTGTCAAACAATGATCACAGCCATCGCTGAGGAAGTTGGCTCGCCCAGAAAACCGGTGGAGCTGATGAGCAAGTTGGAGAATTTCCCTCCTAAGGGGAATTTGTTCACCAGTACATTGAAAACCCAACAGTCATTTCAACAATCACTAATGTTTATGGAGTTAAATAAGGGGCAGCTGTGAATTAGATCTGTTGTCCCAAAAGAACTGAGCTGAAATTCTCTGCAGCCGGCACAGTCTGAATACCCCGCTACTCAACACAGTGTGATCTGGGTATCTTATTAAAACAGCAACCTAAATGTAAAATCATCGATCTGATCTTCATAGCACCAAAACAAGACCATAGAAATTGATCAAATAGAATGGCTTACATAATTTAAAGCAGTGAAAGAATGTATTAAGGAAACTGGAATGTGGGCATGAACAAAGTCTGTGGCTCTTTTTGTCCAGCGTCAGAAGTTCAGAGTGAACCCTGAATCCTCATGGTGACCATTGAGTGTAAAATACTGATCCTGATCTAGGATCAGTTGCTAAGCACAGAAGGTTGCCAGACCAGGCAGTGGTGACTGTTTCCTCCCTGCAGGCGGACCAGCGGGTGCTGAAGGACTTCATGGCGGAGAAGCTGCCCCGGCTCAGCGCCCACTTCGAGGAGCTCCAGGTGGACGTGTCCCTCATCACCTTCAACTGGTTCCTGGTGGTATTCGTGGAGAGCCTGGCCAGCAACATCCTGCTGCAAGTGTGGGACGCCTTCCTGTACGAGGGCACCAAGGTAGGCGGCAACGGGCGGGGTCAACACAAGGAGTAGGGTGTGTCGGGGGCGGGGCTACCATGTGGCTCCACCCCCAGGGTAGCAGCTCAGAACACTGCTCTGTCTGTCTTATTTGACCCTTTCTGTAAACTCCTCCCACTTCTGTCTCAAGCATCTTTCTCTCAAATCCTGATTTTATGTTCCTCTTAGTGACCAGTTTTAGGTAGCCTGTTGGGAGTTTTCAGCAGACTGAACTCACCCTATTAGGAAAGATCGAGAGCTATGTGCAGCCATCCCCTTCTGAAGCCATTGCCCTTAGTTGGCAAAGGATTCTGAAGTTAAAGACGCAGCAGGCCAGAGAATGTGATCTCCACACTATTCTCAAGCCTGCCATTACATTGTGAAAATGCACTTTAGGGAATCAGCTTATTATTTGCGTCATGGATGAAATGAAGAGGTTTCATTTCCCTCATTATTTTTCCCCACAGGTACTATTTCGGTATGCACTGGCCCTCTTCAAATACAAAGAGGAGGACTTCCTAAAGATCCGAGACAAGGTGGAGATGTACCAATATCTACGGTTCTTCACCAAAACCATCTCAGACAGCAGGTAATTGCCCTTACTTAAATGATTTATAACATAGAGACATGCCCAATATGTGTGCTTTGTCCTTAATTCTGAGGAGCAAAATAAAGTCAGGATTTTTTCCTTTATGTTTAGCCACATTGTCGTATAAATGGAAAAAAAACTTCCTCAGATGTGTTCCTCATGGTTAGGGGCACAGTGCATTGCAGTTGCATTGAACAGAGCTCCAAGTTATGGTGCTCCAAGTTATGGTGTACTTTCAGTAAACACTTTCACTGTCAGATTTTACACAATATTGTGAGCTCAGCAGTTTCTGAAATACAGAAAACAATGCAAGAAAAACATTCCTCAAACAAAGGTAAGTACAAAGCGCACTGCTGTCAGATTGAATTGACGTACTAAACTTCGGACATCAAGGTTTTGCACGATCATCCTTCCTGAAGTCAGTCTTCTTCTTTGAGGAGCTGTCTTTCTCCATGCTCTGCGGTTAGCGGTCCTCTCCTGTGAATGGTTCCCTGGCTTGTAGATTCAGGGAAAGCTATTTTTGAGGCAGTAGGCAGAACCGTCATAAATAATTCAAGCGGAGGAGACAGTGCAGGAGCATGCCGAATGCGTCGGGAGAGAATGCGAGATTGAGAGGCGACTGCACTCTCTGCTCGCGGCCGGTACACGCTGTTCCTGTAACTCCGCATGTGAGGAGCTTTCAGTGTGAAATTCACCACGGTCTCTCCAAAGTCAAGGCAGAGAAAGCCGGATAGCACAGGAGAGCAGAGATTCGAGCTGAGGGCTCTGGATTCCGAGATAAAAACTTCAGATGTGTCATGCCTGCTAAACACTTAAAGCAGACACTGACTGGACTCCATGGGTAAATACCTGTACAAATGAATAAGCAACTCTAATAAGTTAAATGTACCACGTAAGGGGTTTATATATCCTATCAAATGAATGCTAAAGCAGAGCGACCTCTCTTTCCACATCACTCTCTAAGGTTTGTTTCATATGAGTGTATGGGCCTTATCAGACCACTGGATCTACAGGTATACAAACAGAAATCAAGCTTCCAAAGTCACACCAGAAAAATGTCATTGCATTGCATTTCTCCCTATATCTTGACATTGGAAATGATGTTACAGCTGATTGTGGTTCCTTGGTCTTTCTTGAATTTGTCGAATAAAATTTACTTTGTTGTGTGAAATCTTTGTGAGGGAGGCATTTTTAGTTGAGTTTTTCAGCTCTCAAAGTGGGTGTTCTAGGGATGACAAACCCACAGTGGCAAACAGTTTCATTCAATTATATCTCTGTCAACTGTTTCTTTTTTCATGACGTGCTGTTCAGCTTTTGAAAGTATGCATAATTCCATGAGTACATCCACAATTTAAAAGACTGACAGCAAGACCACAGAATAATAACTCTCGCTTCCTACTCTGTCACCCTGTATGATCTGGCTTCTCTTCACCCGCCTCACATTAATTGGCATCGATTTTACAGTAAATGCAGCTGGTATAAGTGGACAGCGTTTTTTTTAGCGCAACCCATGGGCTGCAGGTTTTGTCACAGACATTCCAGGAGGCTGCTGTGTTCAGGCCCTCTCTCTCTCTCTCTCTCGCCCCCTGCAGGAAGCTGATGAGCATCGCCTTTAACGACATGAACCCGTTCCCCATGAAGCAGGTGCAGGCGCGGAGGGCCCTGCACCTGGAGCGCCTGCGGGCGGAGCTGCGAGACCTGGAGAGGATCCAGAGGGAGTTCGTCACCGAGAGCGCTGAGCGGAAGGACAAGGACCTGGACACCGCCGTCAGCGAGGACGAGGACGACCCCTAGGGAGGAGGAGCAGGAAGCGGGGGTCGTAGGGGCGGGGACAGGCCTGCATGCATGCAGAGGAACACACTGTTCACCTACATCTGCCATGGGCGGGTGATTTCAGCCCTGCAGTCAAAAGTGCAGTTAACCCCTCGAGCGATGGACCTGGGTTTTTTTCCACAGTGGGCTAACTGCATATCATCCTGCCCTTGCCCTGAAGGGCATTGGATCTGGCGTTGTGTGCACAAACTGTTTGTCAGTCTGTGATTCCGTCTGCATCAAACAGCCTCACAGATGGTCCTCTGTCACTTTCCAGGGGCAGAGGTTCTACAGTCTCTGCTGTTTAGCTGCGAGTTTTGGATTTTGATTGCTGCTGGTATCATGCTGGTTACATGAGGGAGACTTGCCTGATACAACGGGGCCCAGGGTGTCCTGCGTCCAGTGAGGTGGATCCATCTGATTTGCTCACTGACAAAAAATAAATAAAACTGTGGCGGGCGTGGCAAAACTACAAGTGTCCACCTGCGCACACTGACATGCTGTCAAGGAGAGCACAAGAACTTGCCTTTGAGAAAGTGTTCTAGAAATTTAAAAATCTTTTTGTGCACAGATTTCACAATAAAGATGTTTTTCAGCCATAGGTCCTTCCAAAGACATTTCAATGAAATGCCTGCAGGATAAGTCAAAAATCATCCTGTGGTATATGCTAGTGGTCACAGGGAAATAATGGTGACAATTATGGAACAGCCCAAAGCTTTGGAGACTAACCACTAGAGGGCAGTAGGTTTACAAGCAGTGGTTCTCCCCCAGATCTCAATTTTATCTAACTAACGGTGGGTGGAGGAACCTGGGATAGCTGAAGTGTTATGCACAGTGTTTCAAACTCCTGGTCCTAGGAACCCATGTGTGTGCTGTTTTTCCCAAATACAATCAATCATTCAGGTCTGACTAAACTGCTAATTGCATACATCTTTGGATTTAACCTTTCGACAGTTATATGCCAAATCCTTCGTGAGAAGAATGGACTCTTCTAAATGTGTTTGTGCTGGCAGAAAGATACAAGTGAAAGTGGTTATTCATCATATTTTAGTCCATTTGTGGCACATCAAAAATTCATAATGCAGGCTGGTGTTCAACTTTGATTCACTAACTATGCTTACCCTGCTGTTTTCTAGTATTGGAGCCTTTTATACAGGAGGTAGAACATTATACGTAAATGCATTTAAAAATGTTAGCCTGTGGGACTATGATGTCAGAAATCCAGGTGTCTGTTATGCATTTAAACATTCATTAGGTAAGGGAGATATAAGGGCATTTTCTGATTCTGGAGGTCATGTGACAAAGGAAATCCCAGCAACTGAGTGACTCTGAAGAAAAGAGCAAATGCGAAAGAGGGATAGAGAGAGTGACGGTGACAGGCAAACGCAAGAGCGCTGAAATTTGAGCTTTTGAGTTTTCCCAGCACTTTGGCACTTTCATTTGATTTATTTACTCTGCAGGGAGCCTGTGAGGAAGAATTGTAGGTTTTGCTTCCTTTGGGGGTTAAAACAGTAAATACTGGTCTGTAGATCACAGTTCATTCTGGTTCCTCATTGCGTTACTGCAGGGCCAGCCTAAGGGTGGGGGGTGTGACATGTGCTTCTTATGTACCGTTAGCGCTGTTTACCACACAGCCAGTTTTTGCGTTGTCCTAGTTACAGACAGCCTAAATCGGGGCCCTGCAACATCAAAGCCCCACCATTTTTGTGATGTCAGATTTCTTGTTACTCTCATTTCAACTGTCCTATGAAACTCGCATGTTATGTTATGGCACGATTTCTCGAAATACACCCAAAAATATCTGGATATACACAAACTAAGTGTAGCATAGTGTATGAAATAGTTTTATGAAAATTAAAATTGTTATGAAACAATTTCGATTTCTGAATCTCTTCAAGAATTTTTTGTTTATTTTAATGTTTTATGGTCCAGAACAATTGAATAACTAATTCGTCTTAATTGAGGCAACTGGCCCAAATTTGTTTTAGGAGCTGATATGAACAAAATATTTTAAATGCCTTAATTTGTATTTTTTTACTAGCACAAACACAACAACAAAACTGTATTGACTGAAAAAGGGATGTGCAGCTTGCTTGAATAGATGCCAAATCCAGCTCAGCACTGAGTTACCAGTTTGATCGGATCTGACTAACCTCGTTTGGCTGTAACCAACACCACCAGGTTGCTTGCTCAGTGTTGCTTGTTCAGGGTTCCCCAGGACCAGGATTAGGGAATTAGGGAGCGCTGTCCTTTGGTCATGACTCATAATCTCCCGAGAATCTGTGCCAGCTCTTCCTCACTGAACCGCAGTGGCCCTGTAAACCCTTTGAGAAGGCTGGTCAGTCTGTGGGAGGGGGCTGCTTTAAGCATAGACCCCATTAAGCTTAACTGGTCCTCTTACCTGAAGGCAGGGCTACTTCCTTGTGGTCCTGGAGAGGCAGAAGGTCTGTGGGGCTGCTGGTGCTAGAACACTGGTGACTCAGCCTTAGTCCTGGAGGACCAGAGGATTTGCCTGCTCTCATTCTAGCCAGAAACCCTGACTGAACTTGTTCAGCTGCCCTCCGGGGCAGAAGGTGTTTGCCTTGTTTAAAAAAGCCTTTTCCAATGTTACTGACTGGTGTCAATGCCAGCCTGTTGTGTGTGTGTGTGTGTGTGTGTGTGTGAGAGAGAGCCTTTGGGGACAACACAAAGAACAAGGAAATTTGAGTTTCCTGTCTTCATTTCACATAATATTGCATTGCAGTGTATCGTGATAGTACCAATGTATCCTATATTTACAGAATATATGAAATTGTACATGTTGTATAGTTATTTTTATATGGACTTCATATTTGCAAATAAATTTCCTGGATTATACAGTGGTGTGTTTCTTTTTATCACTTCTGTAAGCCTTTCCTACAAGCTGTGAGCTTTTGATTGTTGATTACCTTCACTGTCACACGACTGATATTAATGTGCACACACATTCATAGGCACAACCTATTTTTACAAGACTCATGTGGAGTAGTTTGGCAAGAGGTGTGGTAGCCCGAAATGCACTTCCACAAATATCTAGATTACCTTTCCCTTTGCAGAGCGGGTATTTAAGGAAGCTGAGCTGTGAGCTCCAGCAGAGGTGTCCTTCACCACACCTCTCCTTCCAGAACTGACACAATGAGCTTTCTTCTACACGTAATTAGAATTTAAATCCACAGGCACAAGGACGACAACAGACATGTTTAAAGCGTTCACTTTTATTGCTTCCCTTAAAAAAAGACATTCATAAGAAATATACTTAAAAACTATTTTATCCAGCTTTACAAACAAAGTCGAGAGATGAAAGCATTATAGTGCTACAACAGAAGAATGGACTGATGCAGCCGTAGTGTCCGATGGTCTTTTTATAGACGCCATACATTCCCCAGTGACTGAAGCATCAGAGCCATTTCCCAGAATGAGGAGGAGGAGACACATCTTGAAACAGTAGCTTGTTGCAGCACAGAGCTATTGTTTCATTCGGTACTGTGAAACAAAATTTAGCACACAAGCTCATCTCTGTGTGCACCCCCTTGTGACCATACGTCAGAACTGAAATGACCACTCAGGGAGCGTGTTGGGAGTAGGGGTGGCAATAGGGCAAAAATATCATATCACGATTTTTTCAGGCAGGATCACGATCCACGATCTTATCACGATTCTTTTTCATGTTGGTTTTTAGGACACGTTACTGAACAGTACAACCAAACTAGCAAAAACTGGACATTTTGAATTTTGTGTTGAATCTTGTTGCAGCATTCAGAGTACAGCCGTGGAATGGCCATGTTGGAAAAATATTTGCGGCTGGGTATCTCGTACCGCGGATCAACTATTTTCAGCAGCCTTTTGAAACCCTCATTTTCCACTGTTTTTATGGGAATCATATCCTTGGCCAGGTAAAATGTCGCTGCATCAGTTACCTCTTCCCTGCTCTTACTTGTCCTGTCATACGGAGTGCCTTTCTCAAATGCCTTCGTTAGAGTTGTTTGTTTGGGCCTTGTAGCCTCTGGCTGCGTGGTTGTAACTGACGCACTCACGTGGGATCTTCTCACTGTTTGGCTGTCAGCATACTCTTTCGGGTGCTGTCTTTTGAGGTGGTTAAAAAGGTTCGTCGTGTTGTCATCCGACGCGTGAACCTTATCTTTGCGATATTTGCAAATAACTGTTGTTTGCGCCGTGTCGGTTTTGCAAAATCAAAACCAGTTCCATATTACCGTATTATTATGTCAAATTCTTTTTGGGGACCAACTCTTCTGCATTGTCATCCATGCCACTACGTTGCCAAACAGGGAATGTGAAGGTATGTCACGCGGCGTTGCATGTTGGGACAGGGGCACCAAAGGGGGAGGGGAAGAAATCCAAGGCACTACCTACTGTTTGCTATTATTGGTTCATTGGTGTGTCGAAACGGATTTGGCTGACAAAACAACTTTGGCTGCGTGTATGAGCCATAGAACTGCAACTGATAGAATGTGCACTGTAGCACGATACTAACGATCTTTCTGTAAAAGCATATCGTGGAGACATTATAATTGTTCACGATCTAATATCGTCACATCGCACACCCCCAGTTGGGAGCGTGGCCTGTGAATGAGGGCAATGTCACGCAGGTGTAATCTGGTCCCCACAGCTGAGCGCAAACAGAAATAACAACTATAAACCCCCACACGGCACGCACGTTTCCCGCAGCGGCGTTACATAGCGGCCCGGCCGCCACAGCGCACGGCATCCCGCTGCTATAAGCAGGGCTTTCCGTGTCACTGTAAAAGAGTGTGACAAAGCAGGCCTGACTGCACCCCTGTTGCCGGGCAGCTTGCATTATAAAAAGAAAAATCCCTTTCCCTTCTCCTCTCGTGGGTTTTTTTTTTTCCTGTTAATGCGACGTCGCTGCTGTGTGTGTGGAAGGCTGACTTCGGCGAATGCAGCGCAGTCATACCGCTCCCATGTGACACCTCCTGTCCGCAGCAGCCGGCCAAGATTCTCTACAGCTGGCTGCAGTTAGTGGAGCTCCTGCAATGGGTTTACTTTTGTCTGCCGCTGTCTGGCTCCTTTAGCTTCTCTCCTTCATGACCATAATCTTAAAAATTCCAATTTTATGAAACGGTTTTACAAGTAAATGGTGACTACTACGATCATTTTGCTTAACAGTCATAAGTCTTTAGTGGTGAGAATTTTGAGGCAAAACTCACGCTCACAGATTCTTCAGCTAAATGTTTAAGACATTACTATGCTCATTTGGTAATGTACGGGTGATCTTATCAAACAGGCCACAAGCTTCAGTTTCATTTATCTTAACACAGGGAGGTCTAAGCTGTTCACTGCAGTAGTGTTGCTGCAGAAACCTGTAGTCAAATGTAACTCTATGGCATTTTTCTCATGCAACATGGTCATAATTTTGCATGGTTTAATTTACCTGGTGGGTGGGTGGGGGTGCTTGCTAACCATACAGCTGAAATCCTGTTTCTGGCCACGGCCATTGAGAAGCAGCACTGTTCCAGCCCTACTATGTCACAGTAAGGCAATTATGAGCTTTTATTACTGTACCTTGCTAATGGCTCAGTGTTGCTCATCATTTTCAATTCCAACAATAACCAGCATTCACATTTCAAACCAATATCTGTCTTGTATGTAACACACTGAACTGTACAACACTGATACATGTAAGTATGACTCTTGTGAGATACAACCCATTTAATTTTAGTTTATTTGCAACTGTTTTCAATGTAACAAAACCTCATAATAATGTGATTATATTTCTGTTTTCCACATACAACATGGTTACAATCTTCAATCGCTGTTACAGTATTATTTTTCCACACTTTATTCTGACAGTATTGAACAAAATCATTGAAAAATGTTGATCAGTTTTTTCCTGCATTTTTGGTATGTTACTTCTGTAATCGTATGTACATGTAGCCAACACTTAAAAAGTATTCAAGAGTTCAAATGAAAGGAAAAAAAAAATCACAGGTCCCTGTAATTAGTAAGTACAGCATCACATGGCTTTGGACCCTTTCATGTGAGCCAGCCTCCACAAGGTTGCTTTCCAACCCAGTCCTAGCGACACTGATCTCTGAACAGTGCTGGATACATTACGCAAAGTGTGCGCACCCTGAGGGCTGATCAGAGATCAGTACTGCTGAGGAGGGAGGGAACTGGAATGTAACCAAGGACTGAGCCAAGGTGCACCCTTTCGCTCAAGCAGGATTGTACCGGAACATCACAGCTTTTCAAGCTTATGTTTTACACATGACTTTAACAAACAGGACCTCTTTAGGCTGACCCAAATCGTCTCACCTCAAACGCACAACAGAATTTTCACATCCACTATTAAGTTGCCCTCAATCTGTCATAAGACAGCAGCGTCAAATTGTCAGGTAAAAAAAATATAGTCCATAAATATGAACTGTAAATTCTTTCAAATTAGATACCTTTCGTCAGTGTCATTAAAATCATGTTTTGATTCTCTAAAAAAAGAAACTGACAAAAACACAGGAGGGAAGAAATTATACAGGAATCTAGCTCAAAGTCTTAAGGCAAGCTGCACAGGCTTCCATAAATTATGGAATTAAGTTATTCAACCACCACCACCACCACCACCAACCACCCCCACCCCCAACCCACTACCAGGCGAGCATTGCAGGACTCACCGTTTCAAACAGCTCCTACAGCTGCAGCGAGATCCAGCAGGGGGCGCCACTTACTGACCTGATTAAGGCAAGGAGGTAGGGTACATGTTCCCTTCTGCTCCTCTGACAGCCAGATCCAGACCACTCAACAGTCTGGCTGAAGACTGAGAGAAATGCCATGCAGGCAAGTGTTGAAACAGTCAACGTGTTCAGTGCAAAGTGGGAAGACTACTTTTACCGCAATGATTGCCAGTATTATTATGTTCCTTTATTGCTCTTTGTTTCAGGTAGCAAGGTTACTCACTAGGCAGGGGCAAAGCGACCAATCAGAGGGCTGGACCCACTGTAAGGGCGTGGTGCTAAGTCCCGCCCATTGATAATTACTATCAACTGCTTTTTCTACAAGTGCTGCGTTACCATGCAACCTATGGTGTTTCAGTGGCGTGCACCACACTTTCAGCCTAGGTCAGCTGCTCTGATAGGGTGCTGCTCTGTCTGTGAGAGTTCTTAATTTCCCCTGCCACGCCCTGTCAAAGACCCTGCACTGTTATTGTGTTGATTTAAGGGACGTCCCAGGACAGCCCTATCCCTCTCGCTACCTCGGAAATCAGTACAGATCAGAGTGCAGTTTTACGACAATAAACTGTACTCCAGTCTCCTAACCATGGCTATCTTCCCAAAGGTCAGAGTGAGGTGAACTGCAATGCCCTGCCCTGTTCGTTTTAAAAATCAGAAAGCCGAAACGTGCTGCTGATGACTGACAGTGGAGAAAACTCAGTAGTGTAAAAAACGCTTGCATGACTAAACATAAAGCATGCCTCTGAATAACATAACAGCCTCCCATCCAAAGTAAAAAAAAAAAAAGCATAACAAAACAAATACCGCGCTGTAATGCCTGAGATGTACAAAAACGCACACAAATTTACAATGCTTCCATCGCTGATTCAAAACAAAACTGTTGCTATAAAAGATGAAAAGATGGGGGTTGTGTTTCGAGTACAAACAAGTGTTGTCGAGAACAAAAGCTAACGCACTCAATGAATCCTGAATGAATCAATACAGATTCTAGACGTTACAGCACTGAGTCCATTTAAACATCAACTTCCTCTTGTTTACAAAAAGGGCGTCACTACCAAAATGCATTAGCCATTATATATAAATACACAGCGCTTCAGTAGAAAATGCATCATTACATAGTTTATCGTACAGTCTATTAAAATATTATATTTCCCTGGAGTGAAAGCATAGTAAACATCTTACACATTGATTAAAAAAAAAGATTAATGTTTGGAATGTCATTCGGAAAGTCCCTTGTTTGGTGATTTCGGTCAAGCCAACGTCGAGCCGGGAGCCTGGAAAACAAAGCGATCGGGTGTCACTTTCCAACATTAGCAGCTGCTTAAGCTCCACAGTGCCTACAGGCGAGGGATTTATACACGCCCTAATGAGTAAGTGAGTAATCAAAGTGTACGGCAGGACCTGTCTCCTCGTCAGCCAGGGAAGGGAGGAGAGGTGGCTGGAAGGAGAAGGCCGGGGAAAGCCAGTGTGTTCTGCCAAACTGGATCTTCACCCTCCCCCACCCCCACCCCCCAACAGCAGGAACGCCAATGCTCCAGGTTAATGAATGTGCACGAAATGGCACCAGCTGCGTGGGCTAAATGCTGATATATAACAACCTCAGGAAGTGCTGAAGGTGAACTCCAGGCTGTTGGTGCAGACAAGTGCCTGTAAATAGCAGCCCACCGCCTTGCTGCTTAAAGCTTTCATTTGCCCAGACTGCCATCTCAAATTTTTATTTATTCATTTAATTTACATCTCTTTCATGCATCTTCCTGTGTTGCTGTTTTATTATTTTGCTATCTTTTTTTATTAACTATGTTGTTATTATATTGTTATTATGGCCTGTTCAAGTGCACGTAGGAGAGGATTCTAAAACTTCTAAAAAACACCCCTCAATTACAAGAAATATGTAAGTATATAATATATATAAATTACATGGTGAACAGCAAAAGAAAAAATCAGCTGCTGGGAGAGGGGCAGGCTGAAGGAGCCAGAAGGCAAACAGGAGGGTCATGGACAAGACGATTGCTCTTCAGAGCGCTACAGAATCTGGGCCCAGCCTATGAGCACACAGGCGGACAGGAAATGCAGAGGCGCTTCCTTCGCTGAGCACGGTCACTCCGCCTTCACTCACCATGGGCTTCATCTCCCCGCCGTCTTTTGCA
Organism: Megalops atlanticus; assembly: GCA_019176425.1. Taxonomy (NCBI): domain Eukaryota; kingdom Metazoa; phylum Chordata; class Actinopteri; order Elopiformes; family Megalopidae; genus Megalops; species Megalops atlanticus. The sequence continues at coordinate 19,320,770 of CM032894.1, forward strand.
TCTGCTCCGCCCCGCACCGGCATAGACTTCTTACTGTTCTCTACAAACTCCTGCAGGAAGAGGAAAAGAAAGAGAGAGTGATAGGTTAGAGGGAGAGCAGGAGGCGCAGGAGGAGAGAGGGATGGACAGAGGGGGAGAGGGAGGAGGAGGAGAGAGTGTGACAGGTAGTGAAGGGACAGAGAGGAAAAGGGAGGAGACAGAGAGAGAAAGGGACAGGGAGAGGAGAGAGGGAGAAAGATACAGACAGGGAGAGGAGAAGAAAGTCCAGAGAGGGAGACAAACTGAGCCAAAGAGGGAGAAGAGAGAGGCGTGGAGGAAGCATGAAAGAGAGAGGGACCACCAGAGAAAGGAGGGAAGACGGAGAGAAGACGGAGGGTAGAGAGAAGACATCACACTGCATAATGTCTCTTGTTGCTTTGCTTACAACTAGGGGTTGCCACTATTTCCTCCAGACCTTCTAAGCCCACAGTGCACTTTGCTCTAATATACAACCACTTTACATCTGAATCGTGAGTATCTGAGGGTGTGGCCTTTGAGTTACCCAATTAATAAAAAATTTGAGTTAAAAAATACTTGTTTATACTGGCAGTGCAAAGTTAAAGGCAAAGTGCAGTGTGGATGAATTTGTAAGTAGCCCCTATTCTACTACTCTCACACAGCAGGGGAGTCCAACACGGAGGCAGTCAAACTTAACAAATCCTAAGTTAATATCTCCCGCAAAGTGGACAGCGACTAATTCCAAACCGAGCAGAAATGGATACAATTCCCTTTCATTTCCTCCTTAATACGCTTCGAACGCTGGAACGGCGTTCATTAGCACAGTCTTGTGTACCCTTCTTTCTGACAACTTGGCTTGACGTTTAACGGAGCAATGATCTAAAAAAGCACGAGTTCTCACGCAAACGTAAATGCTATTTATACACTTGGAATAAATTTCAGCCCTGTGTGGCTCTTATCGGGCGCTAATTAAGGCCGCTTTATCTCTCTGCGGATGGAGATGCCGGCAGACGCAAACCAGCAGCGGCGTATGCTAATAGGGAGCCGCGCATCAGCGTTTAGCAGGGATTTTGAAGTGATAATCTGGGCATCTCGTAATCACCGCACTCGCCTCGGCGGAGGCTTTAAGTGGTGCTTTCATCCACGCCTAAGACAGCCTTTAATCACAACAGAATGATCGCTGCCGCAGCTCCTTCAATCACGAGCACAGGTAGCGTGGCTCCAAATCAGACCCGCCGTAAGTACGCCCGGCTGTAAACGGCTCCCTGCTCGTCTTTGAGAGAGTCTGCTGCGTGTTGAAGGCTGCTTGCCATTTAACGGAGCCCTCGTGCAGAGGACGCTCAAGGGTGTTTGGCTCATAAAAGCCAGAGGCGGGGAGCGTGCGCGCCCGTTTCTCCACAAACGCCGCCGGGTTGACGCTCTCCAGGCACTTGTCTTTGTGCTGGCGGGGCGGGGGTGATGTCACAGGAGGGGGAGGGGCTTATCCTGCTCTACTAAGGTTACACCATTAACATGTTCTGAAGAATGTGGCGTGTGACACTTTTAGCATGAGTGTACATAATCACCCTCAGAGAAAAGAAGTGCCGTGCTTCATACACTAACACCTGCTCCACGTGAGCTGGTGATAATAACCAACGGTAGCTGTTTCATGCTGTATTGGGTCAGTATGGCCGGTCGCCCCCTCCACCCCCGGCTCACCATCAGGGCCTTGTCCATGTAGAACTCCCTGCCGGGGCTGCCGTCGTTGTATTTGGTGTCGATGGCGAAGCAGAGGAAGAGCACGTCCACCACCATCTCGTAGACGGAGAGGAAGCAGTGCGCCACCAGGAAGGCGAACAGGCAGACGATGAGGAGGGGCAGCACCCACACCGTGTAGTCCCGCTGGTAATTCAGCGCCATGACCCCCACGAAGGCCGTGCACGACACGATCAGCACCTGAGCGGGAGCACAGAGACGCGCACACACACACACACACACGCACAGATGCAGCACATATACATACACACATATACGATACGCACACGTACACAGACGCATCACACACACACACACACACACACACGCACAGATGCAGCACATATACATACACACAGTACACACGCACACATACACAGACGCATAACATACACATACACACACAAAATACCTACACACAGAGACACATCACACACATATACACAATATACATGCGTACATATACACATTCACACACACAGCTGACACCACACACACACCCCACACACTCACAGACACGCACACACACACAGATGCAGCACATATACATACACACATATACGATATGCACACGTACACAGACGCATCACACACACACACACACACACGCACAGATGCAGCACATATACATACACACAGTACACACGCACACATACACAGACGCATCACACACACATATGCACATCACACACATACAGACGCATAACATACACAGACACACACAAAATACATACACACACAGACACATCACACACATGCGCACATATACACATTCACACACAGCTGACACCACACACACACGTGCACGTGCGCACACACACACACACCCCACACACTCACAGACACACACCACTCCAGCATATGACAAATATAAGCAGAGACACTCAGAGACACACCAACAGGACGGACAGAAATGCAGACACTGCCAGAATAAACTGCTATATTCAATTTAATGATGTTCTTTGCAAAGGCTCCTTTCCCACATCAACCCGTCCTTCACTGAACTGAACTATCAACTTTAAGTGGACTTCAAAAGGTCCACTTTCAATGTACTTATTTACATTATTAGTGGGCTCTCACAAATAACCACATCACAGCAACACAGTGGAGTAAAGGCTTCAATCAATACTGTGGAATAAATAGCTCTCTGAGTATTCAGTGCATGCACTTAAGCTGTGGCTCCCAGCTAAACAACCAGTAAGGCACTACAGACTAATGAGAACCAAACAAAGACTACAAAAAGGCCTGACAAATAACCACAAAGCGCCGCCTGCGTTTCATCTTATTTTCAGCTCTTTCTCAGGGCTGCTGTCTATTACCGCTGAGTATTGGATTTCTGCCTTGTGTCGGTGTGAGAGATTTAAATAATAAGAACAAAGTGCAACAGTTCAAATGCTCCAACGCTTCAGTTTTAATCACCCATTTCACAAGATTACAAATATACATTTTCAAACGCTCAGTGACTATGAATGCATATTAAGATCCAAAAGCCTGGAGTTGAACCCTACTCCTCTTTTTACAATGGCTTCATGACAAAAACCAGCCCCTGGTGGAGTACCCCGAAAGTGAGGCGCAGTGGGGACCTTCTATATTTGAAGGGGGGCCCCCCCTCCAAAACGCTGGGAGGATAGTCTGAGCCGTACCTTCCCGAGGAACAGAACGAAGTCCCCGACGCTGTTGATGGCGGCCACCCGCAGGGCGTTCTCCACCAGGATGACGAAGGCGTCGCGGGCCGACGTGCAGAAGCTGGTGCTGTTGATGGCCGTCGCTGCGTACGCGTTCTGCAGAGGGGAGACACGCCGTGTGACCTCGTCTCAGATCATATAACAGGAACCCCACCGCTCCCCCGCTTCACGCTACAACGTAGCATTACCCCGACCCTGTGGAGTTCCCCAATTCCCAGATCCAATCCCAAGACACCAAAGACTTTCTCCTCTCTGCTTGTACTCAGTATTGAGGAGAGAGGGATTGTGGGTAACGGCTCTGTGACAGACTGGTGTCTTGTTATTTGTGGTAGGAACTGCACCCCTTGGACATTATAGGCTCTGAGCCTATGGGCCACTCCTGAATATTAAAGGCTGAATTTAAAAGCCTAACTGACAAGGGTATACTTACCCGGTTAAGATAACTTAGGCATTTTTCCAGACACCACAAGCAGCAGATGCAAGCTTTCAGCATGCAGCGCGCAAAAGCATTTTCCTGAGAGAAGACAAAAATAAATAAGTACATAAGTAAGACCAATCCACTCTACACATCCCAAATGAGATTAAAAGCCACTTCTCTAACCTGCCACAGTACTGACGTGCATCACAGTTCTTCCTACAGAAAAACTAAGTTGTACATTGCAAAAAACTGCAATAATCCTAACATTACTGATTTTAAAGTAACATATATAGTAAATTTAAAACATTTCTTTCTCAATATTCTCTCCAGGATGAGATTTTTGAGTAGCTATCCTTATAACAAAAACAAATTCTGAAACAAGAAAGTTAAAAAAAAACAACTACAGTACTGTGGGTAGATTCAGTCTCGTGTCACAGGTTAATGATGTCACAGTGGGAGGAGCCTGATTGTGAGGTCAGTGGGTGGAGTCCTCACCCTGCCCTTCAGCTGGTTGTGGATGTAGGTGAGGATGAGGCGGGGGATCTCCACCAGCGTGATGATGAAGGAGCCCTTGGCCACCGTGCCCAGGTGGTAGCGAATCAGACGCAGTATCGAGGTCAGGATGGGCGTCGCCGGCAGCCGGGACTTTTCCCTGAGAGCATGGGGGGCGAAGTTAGGCCTCCTCAGATTACAGTAGACAGAGAATTTACAGCTGGAAAGTCACATATACGCGTGTATTTGTGGCTCAGTGTGGCTAGGCTGTCTGTGTTAGTCACAGCATGTTGGTACCATCCCTCAGTCGAGTCATATAGGCTTTAAAAATAACACTCACTGTCCATTTGCTGGGCACTCAACTTTAAAGCAGATGAATTATGGGTAATGGAGCTATGACAGACCAGTATTGTACTTGTACATCAAGTCATTGCACACCAAAGAAATCAAGACATTACACTGTTAGCTAGTGTAGACACAGCTCGTTACGTTATATTTAAAGATTACTAATATTAGTACAGACGCTCAACAGATGACCTCATCAAGGGCACCTTACATGGTCTATATTTAACAATCCTATCCATTAATATATGTTATTAATATAAGCATCTATTCACCCAGCCAGATATTAACCCATGCAATTCATTAAACCCCTCGCTCAAGGGTACCATAGCTGTGTCCCACCTCGGGATCAAACCTGCAACGTCTGGGTTACCAGCTCTCTCCTTCCTTGCTACAGACATAATGCCACAGATACGTACACGACGATACGTATAATTAAATTCTAACAGAACATCGCCTGATTCAGTTAAGTATTAACTGAGGCGGTGAGGATAATAATTGAGGTCATCATCCACGGTGTCCCCTGCTGTGCCCAGCCAGTTCTCAGCCATTTCCTATCATTTTGACTATTTGTGAACATATGAGCAACATTCCCACAACGTTAAGGAAACACTGCGAGAATGCAGCAGTCTCTGTCGGGTAATTTCTTGTGATCAGTGGCATTCACGTGGGGGTGGAGCTGAATTTGTTCACCCGTGTCGAATGTAATGAAATCAGGGTTTTTTTTCCTATTAAGGCGTGTCTTCCCTTGCCTGGCAGAAATCGCCTGTGCGGAGCAATGTCCTAGACACCCGCAGACATAGATAATGGGCGGGATGCATTCTGGGAAGCCGTTTCACCAGTTTCCATTAGCGCAGACAGTAAAAGAGGACCTAAATTACGGCAGGAAGGACACACAGGCCTGCGTAGATGAATGAAGGGAAAGACGCGGCTTTGCAGCTTGCAAATCAAATCGGCTGTCGACTCATTTGTTAGCATTAGCAAGGACCTTGGGAATCCGATGCGTCTAGACATAACCTGAGTCCTCGCACTGGGAGTTTCGCCTGAATGTCGGATCTCTCCCTCTCTGTCTGTTTGTCTCCGTCTACCTCATTACATGATTTATTTGCTTATCTACCCTCAGAAACTTGCAAAACCGGTAGTTTTCCATATTATCCATTTATACAGAAGCGCTGGATACCTCACTGAAGGTATTTAAGTGAAGTACCTCGCTCAAGAGTACAAAAGCAGCGTCGGGTTTCAAACCTATAACCTTGCGTTTTTAAGACCCAACCCCCTCCTGACCTGGTGAAGTAGTACGTGACAACCGCCCCGGCCACGGTCATCTGCTGGCAGGCCAGGATGAACTCGCTGATCCAGATGAGCCCGACGGCGTGGTACCAGGTCATGTACTGCAGCGGGCCCAACATTCGGAACTCCACCAGGCCCGTCTGGTTGTTCTTGATCGGAGTCCCTGGAGGTGGGGGGGGGGATACAGGAGAGAGTCACTTCATGAGTAGAGCCTACACGGCAGAAAAGAAGCAAACTTTAATCCTCTGCATTCGGAGCACGGCGTTTGGGGGGGCGGGGCCTGCCCGTTCGCTGACGTTTGACTGACACACGGAGCCCATCTGACGGCCTGTCTCTGCTCTGCTCTGTCAGGCCTTGTCAGGCTTGCTGACTACACCGTGACGCTGACGCAGGGGAACGAGGAGCGGAGAGGAAGGGCTTCAGAGCTTTGCGTGTGAATCGGCCAAGCGCAAAGCATTCCAGCTACAGTAAGACTCGGCGCACATTGACAAAAATCTATTTTAAACAAAAGCGCTGCGGAACCAAAGCTGGCAGGGGCTGCCCCGCTCAAGGATGCATGTGTCTGCTGGCATGGTCACGTGTACGTATGCCTGTTAGTGTGTGTTTGTGTTCATGTGCCTGTACGTGAGTGTTGAGCGTGTGCGTGTGTGTGTGTGTGTGTGTGTGTGTGTGTGTGTGTGTGCGCCCCTCACCTGCGGTGCCGAGGAAGAGAAGCACCATGATCCAGTAGACCCAGAAGAGCATGAGGGCCAGGAAGGTCCAGAAGGGCTGGAGCACCAGCAGGGGCAGGTGGATGAAAACCTTCCCCGCCACGTGGAACAGGGCGATGGTGAGCGCCACGCGCTTCCTCATGAAGAACATCAGCAGCAGCAGGATCAGCTGCGGGGGAAGAGCCGCCCCGTTCAGAAAACCGCAGGGCCGCCTGGAGCATCTCACCTACCTGCTGCTTCAGCACCGAGCAACCTGACCCCTAAATGTGCCTCTCAGCTCGCGATTCAAATCTCATGTGGCATACCCTCGCAAAGGTTCACACAGTAATGTTATGCCAGCAGATACCACACGCATACATTACAGTACATTACTGTCAGTAAGCAGACGCTCTTATCCAGAGCAACTTACATATGTTACAATTTTATCCATTTATTCAGCTGGATATTTACGAATGCAACTGTAGGCTAAGTTCCTTGTACAATAGCAGTGCCCCAGTGGGAAATCAAACCAGCAGCCTTTCAATTACTAACCGTACTCCTCCCCACCCCACCACATGGTTGCCCTACATACACGCATGTACGCGTGCACATGCACGGACACGCGCACACAGAACACACCGTAAACACAGTGGCAGCAATGGCGTAGACCAGCAGGGCTTGGACGTTGTCTTGGGCCACCTCTTGTACGTCTTTGGGCATAGTTCCATTCAGAGCTTTTCTGTGATCCGCATAAAGCCACCACAGGACACCGGTGCCCCCTGCGAAGGACCAGACCTCCCATTACCACAGCTTCATTCTTTCACACATCAAAATTACATGAGCGGTGCCATCTTTTCAAAGCGCCGCCTATTCAAAAACCCAACAGGCTACATTTACAGCATGTCAGCTCTAACTGTTCATTACAATTACAACTGTCACCCCCCCCCTCCAGATTCACAAAGACAGAAGGGAGAAAACCTAGTTCTGATTAGTGCCTATTAACTGACTTAACTACAGAGAGACTGACAGATGGTACTCTGTTATTAAGGGGAAAAACATTAGCATCTTGAGGAGCTTATGCGCTGAGCTGGTACTGAATAATTCATGGGAGAATTCTAGTGAGTGAGTTTTTTTTCTCCTCCCAGCGCATACTCAAAAACAAACCCCCACGGGACCAGCAACACAGATACACAAAACAAACATTCACATGTGGTAGCATTCCAGTTATTGACACACTTGTGGGGGGCGGTGCTTAAGTAATGGGCGGAGCCGCTGCCTGAGAGGCACGTGCCATTGGACGGGAAGTTGGCTCACCTACGGAGCCCAGGATGACGAGGATGGTGAGGATCCAGACCAGCACGGCGGAGATGAAGCGGATGACCAACATCAGGAGCATGGAGAGCACTGCGGGGGGCAGCAAACACAGGGAGAAATTACCCACAATCCCACCCTCGGAAAGAGCACTCGAACACCTCTCGCTCATTCTGGATGAGCTCCTTCTCCCTGGGTGCTCTGGTAACGCCCACGGCCACAATTCCGCAGTGCGGGATTTGTCAGTTATCGTCCGACCTTGTTTCCGTTCTCACTGCCACCTCCAGAGAGTACCTAACTGAGCACCAACCTCTGAAGGGCACTGTTACCACTAATTACAGCTGAAGAGAAGCTGCTGCGGCAACAGCTCATGGTAACAGAGTACTGGCCCATGCATAAAACATGCCCATCAGTTAACTCTAAATGTCTTGCTGTGACTTTGTACCAGTCTAATTACATTACAGAAACATTGTGAAGATATTATTGTTTTCCACACATGCATGCCCATCTAAAGACACATATGCACAACCCCAGCTTACAGAGACCTCAATTTCATCACTGAAATGCAGTATTACGAAGCCAAAGAAGTCTGACTGTGACCTGTTGGTATAGTTAAATACAGCTGACCAGCACTGTCCAGCTCCACTGGCCAACAGTACGAGCGTAATGTGCTGCCATTGCTTACAGTTGGCCTGTGAAGGTGGCGACAGACTAAGTGGCTACCTAGTGCCAGGAAGCAGAGGCCTATGATGATCTCCTTGCTGGCCATCACTCCTGCGATGAGCCGGTGCAGAACGCTGTTGTCGCTGACGAAGGTGATGAGGGCCTCGGCGAACTTGGCGTAGCAGGAGATGTTCGCTGGCATGCAGCGGTGAAATATCGGGAGAGACTTGCTGTGTGCAGAGAGAACACCACAGACATCAGCAGAGGAGACAGGAGCGTTCACACCATTGATATCAACGCTGGAAAAAAGAGTTTTAAAACCAGATATCAAAACTGGAGAGAGGATTTTCAAAACCACTGATATCTACACTGTAAAAAGTCAATTAAAAACCGCTGACATCAATACTAGAGAGAGAATCTTGAACAAACAGATATCAGCACTTTAGAGAGGAGCCTTAAAACCATCGATATCAATATTGGTGAGATGAACTTTAAAACAGTCCCAGAATCACAAAGTCATTGTGCCATTAGTCACTTTATTCTAAATCATCACAGCCTTCTGGCAAAGCATACCTAAATAATCTGATACAATGTATGTCTGTGTAAATCGATAGTTTATTGAGTTTCAAGTGCATTAGAGAGAGGAGCTTTAAAACCACAGGTATCAAAGCTAAAACTCAAACCATGGATATTAATACTGGTGCATGGAGCATGAACCACATGCCCACAAGAGATCACAGATCTGGTAAAAAAACAGCTTTAAAACCAGACATCAAGAGGTGACAGGAGAATAGAGCTTTGAAGCCAACACAGGTGATATGCTCTTGAACAGAAGACAGTACTATAGACAGCGGGGAAAAAGGGGGAAGGGGGAAATAACAGCTCAACGCCATTGATACTTGCTGAATAAACACACAATAATGACTTATTTACATGCCATCAGTCACAGTAACGTCTTAAGTGCTCCAAATGCACTACCCTCCTGCATACAGCGCCCAGAGAGCCAACACAGCTAATGACAATAAAACAAATTGATTTTGCCACAATCCCATTAAACTGCTGTTAATCTCTGCAAGATCCGCTCTGCTACCTCTAATCTAAACTCTGATCCATCTGGATGTTCTTACATACCTTGGTGGTACTGGGAGCTTGGGGCATTTAGTGGTTCTGTCTGGAAGGCTGGGGTATCTCTTTTGAGGCATCTCGTAGGAGCAGAGCGCAGACCCTAAAAATACAAGCAGATTAAACAGTATTCTCATGACAATGCTTGTTCCAAAGCCATTAGCAAAAGTAATCACATAATTGTCCTCTTACATCTTGTTTATACCATGAAACTAACTGGAGGCCAAGAAGACAGTTGAGCAGTGATTCCCAACCTGAAGCCAAACCCTATCTGCATAATAAGATGGGGGAAATGGGGATACCAGCTACATTACATTTGGACATAGCACAGGGGAACAGCAGGATGTCTGATTTATGAGGGCAGAACCAAAAATGGCAAACATGTTCATGCCACATTACAACAGAAATTGTGACACACTTTCAGGCCGTGCAATCTCAGCATCTCACAGCAGTGACAATACATTACAGTTACAATCCAATGCCAGGCCCAGTGATGGGGACACTGTGTTGGCAGAGGTGACGCCTTTTTCAAACCAGCACTTAAACCGAATTCCTGACTCACTGTGGTCATTAAGGATCCAGCGGAAAGTACAGGCAGACAGGGGGTGTTAACCCAGATGTCCTGACCCAATGGCAGTCAGGCGTTCCTCATTCTCACTCTGAGCAGCACCCGGGGGAAGATGACGGGTAGCCACATCAGTATCCTCCCACTCAGTGTGACATTGTATGATAAATGAGTGGGAAGTTAATATAAGCAATGACCTTGTCATCAGGCAGGCCACTGACTGGCCACTGAACAGGGTGTGTTGAAGTGTGGCCCTAAAGGCAGTTAAAAGAGTTTAGACAGAGCACAGACAGTCCCAGTCAGGCTGACATGAGACATCATCAGAGCCAGCTATAACCTCAAAGGGGCCTCTGCTGGAGGCCCCACCACTCCAGCCTGAAAAGACCTGTAGACAGTGAAAAGTGAATGGAAAACAAATTTTGCTCTCTGCTATTGGTACAGGAAGCTCTGTAATCATGCACCATGCGCCAAACAACAGCAGAGGAAATTCCCTTTTGAGCTGGGAGAGTGGGTTGCAGCTGTTTGTCCTATTACAGTAGCACTGTGGCCTTTTTGAGAAGGGAAGGACAACAGAGGCCTCACCATTGTTCTCCGCGAACATCGTAAGGTCCTCGTAGGACTTCAGCTCCTTATCCGGACACTTAAACACGCACAGCGCCATCGACTTGATCTTCCGGTGTACGATGTCGATGTTGCAGGGGTCCAGGAAGAAGACGTATCTGAAGGGACAAATACAGCGTTCACAGCTTGAGGTTCCCATTCACTGATCCACAGAGTCATCCCCCTATCAACCACCAGTGAGTCAAGGCAGTAAGCATTCTGACAGGCACAACTCCACAAAGAGATGCTGCTCAACAAATATTTTTCTCATTTTTTTGTTTGGCCCTCTTCTTTTGGGTTTAAGCCGCACATCAGTACAAGTGTTCGTTTGTCTAGGGATGTTATCAGAGCGTTTGGCCCATCTCAGATAGCGGAGGCCGCTTTTCTGGAATATTCCACTGGGGGAACAGTCTCTGACAGAGACAAAGGACGTTGGACACGAGGAGCCAGACAGATTGGCCCTTCTCTGTAGGCTCAATGTCTGCCTCTTTCATACCCTGCCCACGCATAGAAGTAAGGGCTGCCGTCTTGTGTGACTGACCAAAACTGTGAAACAGACCAAGCAATTATAGATCTTACAGCACTGGCCAGATTGAGGACCAGACAACAGATGAGGAACCAAAGTGAAACAGCGTGTAAAATTAGATTTATAACTACAGACGTTTGCACATTGACAAACCACAGTCCCTAAACTGATTCATAATTCTCTGCAGTGTCATTTGATAAAACGGCACCAGATGTTTCAGTCTGTGTGTGTGAATGGGTATTCACATTGAGTAAAGTTTCTGTGGATTCAGAAAGTGCTCTGTGGAATAAAGTTGTTACTTATCAACCCAATTCACTTTCACGAGCAAATGGTGTAGCTGTGCATGTTTATCTGAAGATTTGTCAGTTACTGTGACTGCTTTTAATGGAGGAGACAGAATATTTTATTATTTAAATATTCAGCCTGTGTTCAACTGCTTGTTAATGAACAAAAAGGATCATGTTTCACCGATATTCAAGGAAGCAAACCAATAACCTTGTACGTGCAAACCCTTTCCTGGCAAACGCCATAACCAAAAATACTGAGGAGGGAACACTGGGTACACTCCCTATAGCCACTGTCTCAACCTCCTCGAGCAAACGCAGTAAACGATGAACAAGACAGCCTGACATACAATTAGGCAGCGCGTTCGTGTAGTATACGTCAGCGTTGCTTTGTGTGTGGAGGCAAACTAATCCATTTTAACCCAATGATCTGAAGACTTAAACCATTTAAGCATTTAGGCATTGCGTGCATGCAATTGTTTACAACAAGTGCACGTAGAGGCCTTTACGTGCTTCATATCTGGAGTGCTGAAGGCACTGTACTCATTTGAACTGAATTATATATCAACTATAAGTTATTTAGAACAAAAATCTTGCAGTTTCCTTCTTTCTTACCAGATTACCATCACAGCAAACTAGAAAAAGAAAGTCAAAATAAAAATCTGTGTTGCCTTCACACTCATTTTTGTCTTCCAATGTTTTTGCTGGCTACTGTTCTATCTGGTTCCAGTCCCCAGCCTCTGGCATTGTGAATCTCATCGTCACAACACGAGTAACGCCAGCATTTTTAAATAAATGTTCCGAAATGCGGATTATGTCCTTAAAACTGGGTTTTTGTGAAACAATGAGCACAGGTCTCAGTGAACTCTCCTGTCTGTGAGATGCCCCGTGAACTCTCCATCTCCTGCGAGATGCCCCTTTTCCCCCTGACAGACATGAAGGGAGAAGAGGGAGAGAGTGTGTGTGTGTGTCTGTGTGGGTGAGAGAGAGAGCTCGGGTGAGAGAAAGACAGCATGACAAGGGAAGGGTGGAGAGAAGGAGACAGTGTCTGAGAGAGAGGGAGAGAGGTAGAGAGGGAGAGAGAGAGCGTTAGCGAGGGAGAGCAAGCGTGAGAGGACTAACAGGAAGATGTGCAGGTTTTAACTGAATCGTGTGACAGCTGTTTTCTCAGCAGAGCTCAGCGGCAGGCATCTTACTGCACACCGCGCGGAGCCCTGCGCTAACTGCACCCCTGCCGGCAGCCGCGGAGCCGCACCGCACCCCAGTCGCGCCGAACCACCAGCACCATTAAACAGAACCGTCTCTCACCACCTCTGCTGAAGCAGCCGGCCTTCCTCTGAACAGGCCTGCCTGCAAGCACCCGATTACCAGCTACCCCACGACCTCCCCGTGACCCCAGGCTGAAGAGGGTTTACAAGGACAAGGCCGCTTAAATCCTCGGCTTCAGCGCTGGACAGGCTGTCCAATTAACCGCACAAGCGCTCGCAGATCAGGTACTTCAGAACGCCGTTTTCCCCGAACAGACAGCAGAGAGCCCACCAGATCCGTGACGTAAGGGACAGGAGCCGAAATCGTGTCCTGAGAAGGGATGACACGCACTGGGACTGCTGTGGCCGAGGTGCTGGTGCAGCTGGGACCCGAAAACGTCTGGCTCCTCCTGTTCCACAGAAGTCTTCTGGAAACCAGAGCTCTGCTGACTTTACGCACGGGAAGCCTTACTTTTGCTCATAGTGGAGGATGGGTAGAAGCAGAAGCCACAGCCAGCACAGTGGCCTGCTGGGTAGGCTTTTTATCCTTTCTGCTGTGAGATGGAGCAGGGAGCAGAAATGCATTCATAAGTAAATCAAACAGTAACTGAGAAGCAGAATAAAAAAATCCAGACTAAGATACCTATCGCTGCTGTTTCTCCTCCCTGTTTTTCCCCTGGTCTACAGATAAGCATGGAGAGTATTTGCTATGTGGGTTTGTACGGCAAGGACCACATCCGAACCTGAAGACAATAGAGGCAATAGAGAGGGGGCCCCTACGCAAGCCCATCTGCAACTTAAATACTTAAATAAACCTGACCATAGATACACAAATATAGAACTAGATCTGCAATTTCCAAGGGCTTGACCATAGATACAGAAATATAGGACTAGATCTAGAGGCTCCTCGGGCTTCACCATAGTTAAGGAATTGCAGCATTAGAGCTGTGATTTCTGTGTTCACCCATCCTTAGCAGCAGCCGACATGGATGCCCTCATCAGAAAATGCAACCTGACACTTTAGAATCAAAGCAGGTTTACTGTACTGCACTCTTTTGCCCGTCTTTTCTGGTCACAGTGCCTCCAGAAACCGGTAGCTCCAATTCAATACCCAACAATACAACCCACCTCACCAAAAGTGACAGCGAGACTGTTAAAACCAACCCACGCTCTGCCTTCCACAGACAGCACGATTCTATTCATGAGCTGATGCATTTCATGGGTGCGATATGAAATACACTAATAAACAGTACATACAATAAGAACTGTGCAGAAGATATTCACAGCCAATGGGACCATCCAAAATCCTACCATCACTCACAGCATGAAAACACTCATGAAAGCAACAGGTGTGTAAGACGCACTGTACATAACACGTCACCCACTATGCCACACCAAAAACTCTTCACTGAAGCCAAGAAAATATATTCAGACCTCCACACAAGACATTGCTGCATGACATCCCAACAGAACAGGAGCATGGCCTCAATTTAGGATGCTGAAACATAACAAACAGATTTTCCTTTTTCTCAGACCAGCATTGGCAGTCTGTAGCCAGTATTACTGGCTGACGAGACATGTTCAAGGTTATGGATAAACTAAACATTTTATCACACGTCTCAAACAAATTACAGTATTTGGTGCTTGAGGACTTTAATCCAATACCAGACCACTAAACCACATGACCCCTAAAGTAAAGGATTTGAAGCACTAATGTTTGGCACTAACAGGGTAAGATGAGGCTTTGTGCAATCAGCCGTATTGGCTTTGGAAACACTGAAGGGTTTTTCTGTTGTACTGCATTAAGTTTTGCTTTATATTTTATTACATTACATACATTGATATAGTATTTCATGGTATTTTTGTGTCTTACACAAGGCTGTTTTAACAGGTATTATCAGTGTTACCTCCCTTTCTGTTAGTGGCTGCTGGGAACTAATTCTTATCTTTCTGAAACTTTTCAAAAGCTGTCATGAATGTCTGTAAGCTGTCATACCCGTTTGTACACTGTTGTATTTGTCGCCGAACGCTCACGGAAAGAATGTTCATTAAAATGCACAATAAAGGAAATCACTATCTTGACAGCATTTTACTAGGTACACATCAGCTTTGCCAAAAAAACAAAAGACGTGCTTCAAATGACTCTCAAATGAAGCGGGCTGGCATGCCCATCACGTCCCTGAGGGAGGCCTCTATCAAGCAATGCGGACACTGAGCATCCCCAGGCATTTCCACAGTATTCAGATCATCCAGTTCCTTAGTCTTAGCATTTGTATACCCCCCAGGGAAAACGGCTGGTGTTTGACAGATCTGTTCAGAAGATCGTCAAACCAAGCACAGCTGCATTTACTCAGCAGAGAATACGTTTGCACAGGCGTACTGAGAAAATACAGGAAAGTGGTTATTCTTGCGAGCATTTGCAGGGTGACATAAAGAAAGACATGGCGGCAAGAACAAAACAGCCCGCCAACACCATAAACACAGACGTGAGGAGAGAACGGAGTGCCACTCACTTATTTCTGGTTTGGTCCATGCCGCTCTGCTGGACCCCCTCGATGGGAGAGTTCTTCTGGCCGCAGGTGTTCCCGTAGCTGTCGTAGCCCGAGATGAGCCTGGAGGCCGCCCCGGTTGCTATGGCAAAGCCGCATATGCACCCCTGGGGAGAAAACCGATAGGCTGCTCGTCAGCGCGACCGGGAGGCAGCCCCGCCCCAACCGCGCCCCCCCGCAGAGGCACATCCCCTCTGAGCGGTGCGCTCCAATTCCCCAAACGCGGGCGAGACCCACGCCTTGACCAAACTGAGTTTTATTTTCATCCTTCTTAATTGGTCATCTTAGCAATCTCACAATAGCCTATTTCAATTTAACAGTCCATGGCAAATGCTCATTTTAACTGAACCTTCAACACCCCCTCCCCCATGTTCTGGAGCATCCTACCACTCCAGGCTTGCATTTATACAGTACCACATCACACATCATGCATGGCCGTAGTAAACAGGAAATGTCCCAGTAACACTGGTGGCATTTTCAGAAGCAGGAAAAATAGCGAGCTGACCAAATGGGAAAGCCCATGAATCCTTTGTATGTGTGTGTCTATCAGGAAGTGCATGGCCAGAAATGCTCCACCATCTTTGAAGAAGGACTTTGTATGCAGTGCCTTCAAAACACACTGTGGCTTGAGAATTTGATTTACAGCATTTTAGAATGTATATGCTTTTTTATATATTTTTTATTGTTTTCACATATACATAGACTATATATACATACACATATATAAATATATAAACAAACATTTACATATATCGTGCATTGCTCGTTATATATATGTATATCGTTTTTAAAATAACCAGAAATGACTAGTTCAAGCTGGTACAGACCACCATAATTACTGGCCGTACATGGGTATGGTTTTGGCTTCAGTTCCAGAGGGGTTCTCAACCCTAAGCCACCTTACCACACTCCAGATTTTAAGAACGGAAATCTCCAGCTTTGTATCGGCGCCGAGTTAATGATGCAACCGTGCAAACCAGCAGAGCAATAAGGCGCAAACACCCTTTGATCTCACTCGGATCACAGGGATTGAGCCGAGCCCCGCGTCCTTTTCCATGGAGTTACTGCTTCTCTATCCGTGTTACCACTCACCATGCCGATGCAGAAGGCTGCGAACAGAAGAAGCCATGGAATGTCCGTACAGCTTCGGTCTTCCAGAGGCTTCCACTCTCGCTTTGCCCTCTGGGAACACACAGACATACCAGATGTGTCAAATATATATATGTCTCACTCATTCAAACTGTCACCATAAGCACTTTGGGTTGCGACGTAACTGTTAGCATTACGCTGCGCATTGTACAAACGGATCTAATAAAACTTGCACCAGATAATAAGGTATATGGTTAACTTTTGGGACTTAAGGGTGCCTTTCGATTCTGCTAATGTTGTAGACACGGTGTTTCGTTAGGCAGCTAACTGTCCGCAAGCGACCTTTGCGGAAAACCCCTATCGGAAGCGAGGTCATTTTTGTTTACAAGACAACGGTGATCTTGGAACGACTTTTACAGATATGCCGTTTTAATCACAGACTTTCTTTATAGCGGCAGGTTAAGTAACTATCCAAATGATTACTGATTTTTTTTCTCGACACAAACACGCTCGAAAAGCAGAGAACACTGACAGATTCCCTTTTTACAAATAAACAGGATTAAACCGCCGCGAAGGTCGCTCCGAGAGAAACTGACCACGGCTAATTACTGCAAAGCTAGTGTAAACGTACTGTCAGTATACTCGTTTCCTAAAAAGTGCAAATGTCGCTGCACATTCCACTACAGCGTTTCCTCTCCGCCAGACCTGGGTGGCTTCGAGGAAAAGTGCTTCCTTACCTCCGTGCTACCGCAGCATCCCATCGCCTGCGATACTTAAGGACTGCGATGAACTTACACTAACACGCAAAAGACTGCCCAAACTTGCAGGGAGTTTACGGTGTCCCTTCACCCCGCATAAACTGCAGATCGGCGGTCTGATCGCTACGAAAAACAAAAAAAAAAGTCGACGGACCACACCCAACTTAGCACATGCTAATATCCAGTTCTCCTCCACAAGTTGCCGAGTGGGTAAGACCGATACTTTTTAGGATTTATCGCGCCGCACTTCCTTCCGCAGGTGTAGCCGGAACAGAAATAGCGGAGCCGCGCTCCGGTGTTTCTGCACTCTGTAGTCAAACAGAGATTTCTGAGGATGATGGGACACTGGCGGAACCCGCGAGTTTCAAATGCGGCATTTCACTGAGTTTCTCATGCAGCGGCTGCATTTTGCTCTTCTCGCAATAATTTCTTGTCACATTTTAGAACTTGGCGTGTTTACGTTCGCATCTCCATTGTCTATTATTTATCAGAGCATTTTAATAAGACGAATCCTCTTTATGCAGACTATCCAGGATATGGAATATGACACTGCCGTCGTTTCTTTGGTTTTTATCAAGCGCACTCTTTACATTACATTATTGCATCAATTTTTAAAAATGTATTTATTTTTTTTTAGAGTTAAACTTTATTTGACAACCAGTACATCCACAGTCAGAACAGGAACACGAATCACATTACAAAGATGCAATGAGAGTTCACAAATAAAGTGACATTGATACAGTAAATAGCAGATATTCAAACAGATAACAACAACAAAAAAAACTACACAGAGACAGAAGGGAGGTCATTCACAGAGGTGAAAAGAGATCAGGAGGAGGACAGTTTTTATAGCTTTAGGGTTTGTTGAGGTTTGAATTGCATTGTTATATACCTTCATATGATTGAGGAATATAGAGAGAAGTGGCTTGCTATTATTATACTTGCATTTATGTATGATTCTATCTCAATCATACAGGCTTATGATCCTTCTCGGCCGTTACGTTCCTCCCAGGAACGCCGGCTAGCATTGCCATCCCTACACACGAGACAATCTCAGTCCAGACTATTCTCACATGTAGTTCCCCGCTGGTGGAACGAGCTACCTTATGCCATAAGAGCAGGGGCGTCCCTTTCTATCTTCAAGAATCTCTTGAAGACCCAGCTCTTCCGAGAGCACCTCCTCTCCTAAACACTTCTTACAACTCCAACACAATTCCATCTCCGTCACTTTTTGCCTTGCACTTTTTTTCCTGTAACTATTTGTTTGTTTTCACCTTGTTTACCTTTGTTTTCTACTTTCCTTGACTTACTTAGTTGAGTTTAGTTGTTTTAGGTTGCACTTAAAGCTTACCCTAAGGTCTTCTACACTACTGTAGCTTGCTTGCTGTTCCTCACTTGTAAGTCGCTTTGGATAAAAGCGTCTGCCAAATGACCTAAATCTAAATGTAAATGTAAATTTATGTATAAAGTATTTTGATAATAAAAAGATTAAATTGATAATATAAAATATATCTTTTTCTTCAGGATTGAAGTCATGGAAGCCAAATAAAATATGTTTAAAGGAAAATTCAAAATTATACTTAAAGCTGGTGCATAAAAATGTTAGAAGATCTGACCAGAATTTTTCAGTGTGACAGCAGAACCAAAATCAGTGTACTCAGGAAGCCCTTCACAGAAAAAACATTTATCATCTACATCTTTTTTAATTCTAAGAATAAAATTTTTAGCAGGGTAATATCTATGTATAGGTTGATAAGATACCTCTCTCACTTTATTTATTAGAAGATATTTTAAAGGCAGGGTCCACACACTCTTCCAGGGGATGTCACCGATGAACCCAGTCCAATAGGAAACCACATAAGGAATTGTCACAATATCTTCCTGGAACAAGGTCCTGATGGCTCTATTGTTCCGACTAATCCTGGGTGAGAAGCAAATCTGTCCTATAGCTGAGGTACATGGGTCCATGTATGGTACATTTGGCAAAGCAGCAAATGATTGTTGGCTCTTCAACAACATCACAACCCCTTGAGGTATGCCATCAACAACGGTGGCAAATTCTTTGGGTGTCACTGGTAAGTTGAATTTAGATAAGAATTCAAAATAATTAAGGAGAAGACCATTCTGATTCAGTAGTTGAGAAACCAACAGAATACCATGGTTCACCCAATTTTCTAGATAAAGAGACTTGTTTTTATACAGACTGTCTTTGTTATTCCAAATTAAATACTTATGTGGAGAAAAATTATGCTTGTAAATTAAGGACCAGGCTAAAAACACTTGTTTGTGAAAGCTGGCCAATTTATTGGGGATTTTTATTACATCTAATAATTCAGTCCTTTTCAGAGATCATGTCGCTGCCAGTCCCCTAGTCATGTGACAGCGAGTAACCAGAATTAGCTTTGCATCCCAGAGGGAGAGAGAGCGCACAATGGTTATAATAGTGTATGTAGTGAAGGAAAGGTAGTTGAAATACTACTTCCAGTCTTCTGAGGTTTTAACTGGATAACCTTTTTTTTTTTAAATATAATAACCGCTTCTGGAATTCTGCTCAATTAATTACTGGCAGTTTCAAGAGACATTTCTGCTCTGAATGTACATTTTTTCAAAAAATAGTTAGAGATTGAGATGCAACCTTGGGACCTTTTTTCACTTTCCCAGATGCTTATAGCATCACCTGATAAAGGGAAAATTAATGCAATTTTCAGAAATGTAATTATATAGTCTGTACCAGTGTAAGAAAATGAATATGACCCTAATATAGTCTTTATTTTGCATTAATAAGACAAGCGCCGTTAGATCAATCTTATATTAGTCTAACATTGGGCATTGTAGTAGAATAACTGAGCTGGTGACAATTATTTTGCATTAATGCTACAAAAGAACCTCTTTGCCAACTGCACTTTATTTATCAGTATGTTGACGCCATCATGTTGACGTTGTATAGGTTCTGAAAATGCGTGCATATGAATGCATGACAATGTAATATTTTTTTCCTTAATCAGAACATTACATTATAGACAAAATCGGGTCATATAATAAATATAGAGGAGCTAAAAGTGTTACTCAGGAAGATAACAGAGCCTAAAAATCTAAAGATATTGCTGACCAGTCTTTTTGTGTGCACATGGCCGAAGAAAACACATGAACATCAACGTTTTCATTTCAATGGTTTACTAAAATATCTTAGAAATTACAGTTGTTCTTGCACCACAAATAAATTGTATTTGAACGTTAATTGATATAATCTAACACCGACTTTATTGTTGTGATTTCAATTATTTGCTCCGAATTCATTTGACCTTTTGAAATGGTCCGTTTCTTTCTTGTTAGGTTGTTTCACCAACAACCACAAGGGGGCGGTCTTGTTCCATTTCACAAAACCTAGTCGCCAAGTTGACGGATGGTGTGGCTGTACAGTCCCTACTGGTTCATTTGTTTGCACCTGATCAGACTGTAAAGGTTATCATCATCAGTCTTTCAGTGCTTTGAGTAACAAATTAAAGCCTTTAACTAAGGTCATTCAGATCTACAGTGGCTCTCCTGCAGAAGGGCATGCTTATCTTAGCAGGAAATCACATGCAAGGGTACAAAAGCACATAACCGTCTGGGGCATCGTATTTGACCACACAGTACATTGCTGGCCACATGTGCTCCACACTGTCTTAAATGTATTTTCCATTCATTACAAACGGACAGACATTGCTGCAATAAACTGACGACCGTTACGATAATTCTGGGAAGACTTAGTCATATTTAACTCAGCACAGCATCCCTTTGCCAAATTATGGCCCAAAAGCACATTTAAGGAAGTGAACACTTCCTCCACACAGGTTGGCAGGCACATCTGGGCTTTCATCAGATTGGTCTTGGAGCATATGTAGGGATGTGTTAAAGATTTCACATTTTGGGTTCTACATCGCTGGCTACGTCCTCTGAGATTTCATGTGTTTGGCAGCAGAGTGGTGGGAGGATGAATTATTTCCAGGAACCAGAGCCATGAAATGTGTGTGGGTGCTGCCCTGAAAGCACACTTAACAGCACGCACGGTGTTCATTTTGTGTTTGTCATGGTCGGCTAACCCACTTACCGCTGCAAAAAGAAAAGACCTTGTGCAGAATGGAAAAGCAGCTGGAATGCTTTTGAGTATAAATTGGGCCTAATATTTAGCTGCACTACATACCGAGAGCTTAAGGAGGTCAGTGAGGTCACTTCCTTGGGAGGGCAGCCTTGATGCTGTAGTGCCCCAGTGTCCACTGGGTAATATTTCCACAAACAGCATTTGTTGTTGACTCAAGTCAGTTACAAGTTACTAGTTCCGATTATTATGAATGGCTGTGCATTCAAGGTCCTCAGCAAACAGCAAATACTATGGAGAAACTTGGAATGCCACCAAAATGGCCGCGCTCCAGGACGAGTTCATGGTAATCGTGGAGCTCAGGTACAAACAACAACCAGTGTGGGGATCGTTCAAGGCCTTGTTACAAAATGTAAACACCACACAAGTCAAATGAGGCAAGACACTGGACCATAGCCTGCGCTGTTTATCAACAGGATTTAACATTCATTTTAAAATGTGTTTTTTCTTTCCGGATGGTGTCAACAACTTTGTGTTGGTGGCATATATGTTTCCAATATGTTTAAACACAGCTAAAAGAATATAATACACATTATGATCCAGGCTGCCTTGTGATCACTTGTTTTGAAGGGGAACCCTGGGAAGCACCTAGGAATACATTGTGTAGACAAGAAAAATCCCAAGCATTACACACAGTCAATTAGAGGAGGTGGAGGAGGGCAATTATGTGGCTGAAAAAAAAAACAACAAAAATACAATATCTTATACATTTTCAATTACTTGGTTGACCTTTACATTCATATGGAGCTTTAAAGGAAACATTTTTTTCATCAGCCTCTTTATGTACCCCTGGGGCTTCAAAGCACACATATTCAAAAAATGTAAGTGCATAACTATCTTGAGATAAAAGCAAAACAACAACAACAAAACATTTTATAAGAAATAGGAGAATTCAGGTAGAGTCACTTGTGAAAAAAGATGTAACTGATACAGCTGGTCTCCAGTCCTGAAGCCATAACCACTGGAACATTGTAAATATGTTCTGTTCTATTATACACAGCCAGCATAAATATAGATGTCAGTGACTGGGTATAGGGAGACATAGGCGGCTCAGTTACGCACCAATCAACACAAGAGGCAGGATGGGTGTGGAGGAGCCTGTCCTGGCCCCGCACCCCTCTTCCCACCCCAGCTACTGCGTTCTTTTCCAGGAACGACCATATAGGTGGGCAGCAGGAGGTCCCGTGAGGTCTACCTCCATCTTCCACATCCGGCAAGAACTCAGACAACCCGCTTTGCATCACTGCACCGTTTCATCAAAACACCTCGTGGTGCCCCAGGACAGCGTGACATAACAGCCGCTGATACCTCAGCTGGAGGAAGTGCCTGTTTTCATTTCCTCTGGAGAGGTGAAAATCACGAGCTTGGCCTCTCTGCCTGATGAATTACAGAGGTTGAAAGTCCGGGTTGTTTTTTTTTATTGTTGTTGTGTGTTGTGACCCTCATTGAGCAAAGGTAAAAGGCTATACTGCTAAATAAACACGCTCTCCCAATCTCCCCACTTCCATAAACTCCTGTTGTAATATTTACTAGAAAACGCTAACTTTAGTTTCATGGTGAAGTGGGAGCGTGTTGCTCAACATGTGTAAAAGTTGAGAGGGGTGTACATAAATGGGCGGGGGTTGGGGGTTGCTTGGGAGGTTAATTGTAATCGTGTTTTTGCATGTAGCCCACCACAAACTGATCAGAGGTCATGTAAAGAGTGACTGCAGTTAATTAGTTATTTACCTCACAGACCTCCCATTTGCATTTTTTCATTTACTTAAGTGCTAATCAATGGTTATCATCAGCAGTGATTGCTTTAAACGTGGGGTGTCATTGCCTGAAGTTTGCATCTCAATGGAGTGTCCATTTTAAGGACTTTGGAGGCTTTAGGAAGGAGGACATGTTTCATACCCTTGAGAATTCCTTTCCACCTAATTTAAATGAAATATACTTCTTAATCAAGATTTAAGATAAGCTCTGAGTAAGTGCATGTGGTGACAACAGCTCAATTACCATACATTTAGATTTGAGAGTTTGCCTGTTACAGAACAAGCCCGGTCTTGTCTTTTTCCAGTCTCTGCACATTTGGTCTGTGGATATTGTACACCAGCCTTTTCACAACTAATATCTAATCGCATTCCTAACTTCCATAATGCCTCTGTACCATAGATGTCATAATAATGGTGATATAAGGACTCGTGGAATGTCTGTATGAACAAGCGCCAGTATATCTGTGTGAAAGCCACTGAAGCAAATTGGTTAACCTGAAATGGAATGCACATCATTAACAGGGGACTGGTGGGTCCTACAGCTGAATGTAAACTGCTCTGTCTGCAAGTCTGTAGGTTAAAAATTGCTTTGACTGCTGGGCAGAAGAATTTACCTTATGAGGCATCCCTTTGTGTGGTTGCAGCAATTCATCAACCAAAGTATTTAAATGGAATGGGGCCAAATCAACACTTGTTTATCAACTGCAACTTTACCCATTTATTGCGACGGTGAAACCTAAAACCAAGGGAACAGGTACTGAGCTAAGTGATTGGATCATTCAACCTCCCTGCAACCCCCCTGTTTGACTTAGAATCAATTAACAATAAGCTCTAGCAGTTACACCCCCTCGGCCAGCCCAGAAGCAAAGCTTATCACTGAGAATCCATCATTAAGTGGAATCCAAAGGCTTTATGTTTCTGTGAGTGTATAACGCTATTTTTGTGATTTTATTATTTAGTTACCTAATTTTTACTGTTTTAATTGGCATTTATTTCAATACATACCATTTGGATTGCCATATGCTATAGGCCTATGTCACCTTCAGTAAACAAAACGTATACTAAATGACTTACTAACAAAAGGAAAAAATATTCTGTGATAACGATTCCCTGAAAATCAAAAATTTTGACACCTAACACCACTGTTGTCACTGTAGTGAGTCTCAGTTACGGATATATCCTATAGGGGGCGTAGAGGTCCATGATTAAAGTATTTTGTAAATGCTGGGAATTGAACATCTAACCAGCAGGAGCTTGATGTTTGTTTCGCGGAACACTTTGTTCTGCTGAGGCTTTCCAGCCCTCGTATTTTAGAGAGGGGATTCACAATGTTTGAAGCAATAACAGTTGCATGATTAATTGCAGAATGAGCAAGTAGTTGGGTGTTTACCTTGTGCTGCACAGGCTCTATCAAGCTAGCTATGTTAATATGTTCCTTTATAACCACAGGATGTGGCTTGTCGATGATAGCTCGCGTTGAGCATAATGGGAAATGACATAAGGAATTACAAAATGTTAGATAAACATTATTTAAATAACAAATCCAAACAACATATTACTTTAAATCAAAGTTGAACAGAACATTTCTGAAGTTTAGCTGTTGTGTAGCAGCAAACAAGGGGTTGTGTGAGCTGGCGCCACCTGTTTCAGTTCCCGTGCTGATGGGAAGCTGACGGCGCAGAGCCGGGGGCCCCTCTGTAACGAGGTGTTCCTGTTTTGTCCGAACTCATCCTTCTCAGCAAAAAAACTCCCTCAACCTCTAACACATATTTGCGCATCTGACACGTCCACGTGGTGGCTATTTTCCCGGCACAAAGCAATTTGTTATCTCTTCTCAAAATTCTGTGTTTTTATTGGCAGAAAAGGTGTGTTGTCGGTTATCAAAATCAGATTATAAATTCGTTACGTACACCAAATTAACAAAAACAAGAAATTAAAGCAAAAAACCGGAAATGTTTGGGTGTTTTTCAAATGAGTCTAGTATTTAAATGCATAATTAGGTAACAAAAGAAAAGAGTTAACTTTTAATGCGTAATGATAATATGTAAGGAGTACAGCAACATTTCACATCTGAAACAGGAAATAATGTGATGTTGGTGATATGTGCTGAGCGTTTTTTAACACGTATGAACATCTCCTTTTAACCCATTTATAACCATTTTATACATTTATACAAACTAACACAGTGCCAAAACAATATTTGGGATTGGCTAGCCTCTCAATGAGCGTCGAAAAGGTAGGCTGTTATTTGCGTTACCGTGGCCGACACGGCGCTGTAGGATATGTCATTCCCTGTAAACAGCCTCAGTCTTTTGAGAGGTGCCAATAACTTTGTAAGATCCTCATCATTTCACACAGCCTTCGGGCATAAAGTCTCTGTCATACACAGACACGCATGCTGTACTTATGGGGGGAGGATATCTCATTGAATGGGAATAAATCAGTGCCGCAGTCCTGCGTTTCTCAATCGATGTAGATGCCACACCTAATAAACATGTATCTAACGGTATCGTAATCCTCGTCTGGATGAGCGCACCCTCCCCTCGCCCGTGCTGTGTGTGTGTGTGTGTGTGTGTGTGTGTGTGTGTGTGTGTGTGTGTGTGTGCAGCAGCAGCAGCAGCAGCAGCAGCAGCAGCTGGGGGGGGATCGCTGGCAGCTGCAATAGCTGTGGCGAGTGTCGTGTCCCCCTCACGTGTCGGCAAACGCACACTCGCCCAGTCCGATGGGATTGATCCGCCTGTTTATCAGAGCGCTGCAAATTTTTCTGCAGCGGTGCCAGGGGGGCGGAGACTCGCGGCTCTCTCAGCCCCGAGAGCCGGGTCTGCTAGCGGCAGATACATCTGTCCCCCGTCATACCCCGTCAGTATCTCGCCGATGACATTGGGCGCACACGTCCCTCTGTTTTGAGCGCCGACGAAGCACGGGTATCGTGTTTCTTCCTTCGTGCATAACTCTCCATTGAATAAACGGAACCCAGTAATGTTATGAGCACATCCCTTCCCACATACTTGAGAGTTCCTATGCATTATTGATACTTCCGTATCGGAAAAGGTCCTCTGCTTAGTGTTTTCTAAGAATATGCATGGAATGATGCAAGGTTAAAGAGCACAACCCAGTCGACCCCCAATGCTAACGACCCAGTCGACCGTTTATTTTGAGATGAGGGACATTATAACACATTATGCACTTATGTGGAGTATGTACACAACTGACGTAAGCGGGATTAATATGGGACCACATATTATGAAATAAAAATGATGCGCAATTATATTGAGTCAACTGTCAACCGTATCGACTATCAATGTATAGCCGAATCTTGGCTAATATCCCGCAGTTACAGTGTTGATACCCACATATAAAATGCGTTATCTGTTGTTCTCAGCTGTTACATTTTGGGATGTCAGTGAATGAAGCAACCTCGTCTGAACTGAAAGAGACGCACCGCTTTAACACGCATGCCCCAGAGCTCGTTCCGAGCCGACAAGCTATTTACAGCAAAGTCAGGCTCCTTCGGTTACATATGCACCGACCACTTCAAATGGGCTGCTTAAAATAGACCCAGTGATCCCCCCAGGAACACGACGAACACAGAGAGCTTAATTAAACTCTGCCTCTACAAGCTGTTTTGTACTTTCCTGTTTTAACCCCTCCATATATTATGTGAAATTTGTTTCTTTTAAAACATCTGCCTTTGTGAGTCAAATATGGAATATGTTCTTCATGTATTCAAATGTACTGTCAAGCCTGGCCTGGTTTATAAAGTTTCACTGTAATTGCCTCATGCATTCAGGTAGATTGGGATATCTGAGAAATCACCCACTCCCACAACAGTACCACTGCTAACTAGTATTACTAGTTGGCCTGATTACAAGTACTACAATAATTGGACTCCACAGACCATTTTATAACATCATATTTACACTTTTCTCACATTGATTGATAAGCCCATATCTGATATTCTGTGCAGACAAACTACAGATACAAATGTGTTAGTGTGTTTGTAAAGGGATTCATATTATGGATTAACATGCTGGGATTTGGTGTGTCAGAATTCTGAACCATCCCTCCATAAATTTCCACAAGGCCTTGTTTTGTATGTTTAGTAAGAATTGTAGCACTGAGTTCCATTTCCAGCTGTTACACATAGATAACACATATATCCTTACAATTGCTATGTTCCCATGTTCAGGGTTAATTTAACATAGAAACATGCATGGCAAGCAATCTGAAAGAAAGGTTGGTATATTAATGGAAGGGATATTAACTGGGTTGATTGGTATATGTTTTTATAGTTTTAAAACAGCCTGTGACTCATTGTTAGCAGTCTTTTAAAAGAAATATTTCATTCAGTCATATGGAATATGACTAGAAAATTAATTTCAGTAGATATGAACTTCCATACAATCAAAATGCAGGGGTTGCTGTTGATGTGGGTATAGCAGTACTTATATATGGCTTGGAGTCTGACAAAGGAATTGTACCTGGCCTCTGAGCAGCTACAGGAAGTGAGCTAGCATCCAGTTAGCAGACTTAAATGGAGTTTAGGGTGGTGTGTGTCCATATAAAGCCCCTATATTAAAACATTGTCAAACAGAATGTTCAGGGTCAAACCAAAATGTTCACACATTGAAATCTGAGCCTTCACTGTAGTCAACTGAGGTAATGATTAAAAACAACACACTAAATGGTGAAAAGGGACAGGTGATATAATGATATATAGGGGTTGGGGGGTGTTAGACCTTCTCTCACTGCCATCCAGGAACAATAAATTAAGGCTGGCAATAGCAACTGGCCAGGTACTGTTCTGTATCCCCACAGCTTGATGGTCTCGTCATGACCGTTCTATTGTATCCTGTATAAATACTGTTAATTTGGGCAACCATTATCTGATTTTGCTTCTTATGCGGACTAATGACCACGGATTTGCACGACAAGGTTCCAAGCATGCAGTGACCACATTCTTAATCGGCTCAATTCCTCTCTTGGCAAGAAGAGTAATTGCCAGGTTTTCACAACTTTCAGCACTGTCAGAGTCCTGTGGATGAACGTCCTGTTTACACTTCTCGAGGGTGAGGAGGAAACTCCATTGCACAAAACTGATTTGGAATTGCACAGACGCACAAAACATTTGGAATAGCAGAAACATCACCAATTGTGTTGAACCATCTCCTTGTGGGGCTAGGGTGTGATCCCTGCATTACTGGAAAGGTCAGAATCTCACACTGAAATTGCTTCCGTGGATTACCAAATAATGGAATACACACATATGAGATCATAACAACAGTACTAGGTTCCACCAAACAATGTTCTGGGAAATTCAAAAACACATCTTAGGCGCTGGCGCTCTACTGAACAAGAAATGAAAGCAACTGGTTGGTTTGGAGACCTTTTTTAACTTATTTGTTCTTTCTGTCTGGATTTTCAAAAATAATAAAACTCTTGTCATGTATTCCGTCACTTCTCTGACAATGCAAAGAAGATTGTTGAATTAATTGAGTCTTTTGTGTTGTGTGCATTTCATATGAATTACATGTTATGATATACGTCTTTCTGCACCATATACCACAGTCTACGTACAAGACTACATATATTACAGGTTAGACCTTACACATCAGCCAGGTGGCTCTGCTCTGCAACTTCAGAGTGCCTGTCTGTCCCTCCCGTACTCAATCACACAGCCTGGTCACGTCCTCTGTCCTGTCTGGCCCCGATGTGGTGGAATGACCTTCCCGTAGCAGTCGGGACAGTAGAGTGGCCGGCCATCTTCCATCAGAGGCTGAAGACCCACTCCTTCAGTCTGCACCTTGGTTCCCCAACCCAGCCATTCCAAGCCATCCTTCCCTTATTTGAATAGTCTTCATATTACTTAAGGTCGTGCTGTTCTGTTGTTTCTCACATTTGAAATGATGCGCTTATTAATTTATAGTATTATGTGTATTTACGGTAAGGCTGTTTATGTTAGCACACATAGCAGCACACATGTTTAGATGTGTTCAATTGTGTTCAATATACTCCATTGTTCCTGCAATTGCATTATGTTCAAATTTTACTTTTATTTAATAAGTGACTCTCAATAGAAGCTTCTGCTAAATGATTACATGTAAATTGTAGAAATATATAATAGTAACATATAAATGTAATATATAAATGGGTAAAACCTTTATAATATATTCAATGCATGTACACTGTATGCATACATGCATTCTATGCATTCATTTTGTTCTGTTGATCCTGCAACTTTACTAAATACATTTTGCACTCTTACTTTGTACGTCACCCTGGATAAGAGCATCTCCTAAATGAATAAATATGTTCTAAATATAGCATATATTTAACATATAAAATGGGTAGCATTTTTATATTATATTCAGTACATTTGTTGAATAGGAGATATTGAAACAGATATTGAATTGCCAATGTCTCTGTTGGTAGCCAGCTTCTGTTGTGCTAGAATGTTCTAGTGAGGAACATAAATTGCACACGATAGAGGAAGTGTGGGGGAGTGGTTGAAAAGGAGTGTTGGCAGGGGGGGGTGTCACATGTTTTGATGTGTATGTGTGTGTGTGCGGGGGGAGCTGGGCATGTCTGAGGCGGTTACTGGTGTTGCACCAGACAAGTTCAAAACCAGTTTTTTTCTTTTTCCAGACAAACAATGAAGGCATGATAATGGCCTGAAGGAGCAAGGTAAATATAGGTTATCGTTCACAAGAGGGCATTGACCGGGAGTTACTGATGATTTATTTCATGCCTGAGAGTGACCCAGCTTCACTGTGAATGTCTTTGTTCCTTTGAGAAGGCAGTAGATAACTCAGGCACCTAAGCTGCAGTAGTGATTGGATTTCAACTGTAATCAGCTGCACAAATGAATTTTCCTGTTAGCATGATGAACAACAGTGCTTTGTCTTAGCCACACTGCTGTTACTAATTACCTGTCACAGTTCATACAGATTTAAATAAAAATAATGTCATCATTTTAAAAGTGGGAAAAGACATCAGTACCTCCATAACATTTTTATACTAAATTGCTTTAGTATAAAAGCAGCCACAATCTGCTCTTTGATGAGCTGGGTGTTTCTCTTTGATTTTTTTAACCAAAGCATTTGAGTACAAGTAAAGCATACTGCTTTAGGCAAATCCATAGTCAATCCTTTAAACACAAGAGGGGTGCTCTAACACGTAAAACCCTCTACTGCTGATACCTGAGTTACAAAATGGAGAATATAAACTACTATCTTTTTGTGTTACACCACATCATCCTTTTTAGTGTGACGGTCTAAAAATATCCTGGGGTGCCTTTGGGGCCAAACTGAGAAGTAGGGCTGGATTCCCAACAGCAAAAGAAGCTATGGAGTGTATATCAACATTCAAGAGGACACACACATACCCTAAACAGGGGAATCATTAACTTGTCTGTGGTGAGGGGTAAGCAATCGGTCCAGGAGCTTTACCCAATGATTTAATTATTGCCCAGAGGATTATGGTCAAACCCAGTGCCAGAAGAGGTTTGTTTGTCTTCCACATTAACAGGCACCCTAAAACCCAACGTGAAGAGAACGTGGAGCCAATGAGATTCCCTTGTGCTTGCACGCTAAATGTTTGTGCTTTCTTTTCACACCAATGTGTGACACTCACGCCTTTCCTGCATGTCACTGGAACCTAGGAGAGGCTGAATACCATGCTCAACCAAAGATGGCCTTGGCTCAAAGTCAGATTGTGGTCCAGGGGCAATCTCAGTTTTGTCCTTCTGCAGCAGCAGTAATGTAGAAAGCCTGTTATGGTCAGTCTTACTTAGTAATTTGCCAATGCCTGGTTTTCGTTTTCAGCCACACCCTTAGATTGAATAAATGCTACTTAATCAGAGGGGCTTGCGTTAAATACTGCACAGAATCGGTTAGGACCAGTACATTCGTTTATTCTATACACGATCAATTAAATTCCATACTCCCAAGTCCGCATTCCTGTGGCCAACCTATTAGGCAAGAACCCTTTCGCCAATTTCGTTAAATTTCGTAACATCTTATTCATTGCCGCGGTTATCTTCTTTTGCGTGTGTTTTAACGACTCACTTCCCTATTGTTGCACGGAAACTACCGATGCTCTCACACTTATGTACACTCACCACTATATATGGCTGCAACATCAGAACGGCAGCAGCACCAGTCCACAATGACATCATGTTGCCTTTCACCCAGTTTCTGAGAGCTGCAGTGAGGTTACTATCGGTCAGAAGCAGCTATCCGCGCGAACGGAAGGAGGGGTGGTATATTTATCCTCTTATGACTTGAATTTTAATTCCACTGTTTTCACCTGCAGATGTTTAATCTGTTGTACCTATTGTTTCGTTTTTATTAGCATATTTCGTAGATTCTTTATCTGCACCGAAAGTCGTCGCTGCGTATATCTATAGGAAATGATTATGTTTAATGTTAAACACCCTAACGTTACCTCTCCTGTTACACAAAGTCATACCCGCCCTGCACAACGTAATGTATACACTTTTGTAGCCACCGTTGCAAAACGTTAGAAAACTGTAGCCTACGCAATCATTAGAATATACTTGTTTGTAGACGCTGTTAAATGCAACTGTCACAATGTTCCTGCCTCATTTACTGTACAACCAACATCAATAAATCCAAAATTTAGCGATACAATAATGCAAATCATTACGGGAGGAAAACATATCTTACTTGGTGCACTATTTTTCTTAATGCACCAGGCGCGGTCGCGCTGTGGTATTTGTATACTGTATCTATTCGCAGGGCATTCATCACACAGCTCGAACGCCTCGCTCGCTCGCTTCTCGGGGTTACTATCGGACAAGCATCCTCCACCGCTTACGGAGGCTGGCAGACTTGACGGGAAAAAGGCACGCTTTTGTTTTCGCTTCTGAATGTTCCCTGACCGCCCGCTCCACGGGTTTTCGCAAAATGGATCATTTAGAGCTGTGCATTTTCAAGCGCCACGTCGGGGTTACTACAGTTCATTTTCGCTACCCTTCTCATTAGTTCTATCCTATTTCCTTTAAGCGATAAAAAAAAAACCACCACGGAAAAGACATTTATGAAACTGCAACACATCGTTGTCAGATCGTGCTCCTTGTAATCTCATTGTACTTCAGATTTCAAGTGAGCAAGGTTTCAAATAAGCAAGTTTATTTCTGACATATTTTGGTTTTCACCAAGCTTAGCACTGAGCAAACAAGCGCTGTACCCATTATATTTTAATCGTAGCATCACGTGAACTTGTTCTGCGTTTTAAGTTTTTTTCTTTCGTGTATCTCCTTTTATTAATGTTCATATTTCAGACGCTGAAATGGAGTGCCCAGTTCGCTAATCTACATTGCTAGGGCACTGTGGTAAAGAAATCGTGCTTTTAATGGAAAGGAAATGGGCGAACTATGCCAACAATTATTAAAAGCTAAAGAGGAGCAAACACGCAGTGCATGTCAGCTCCACTGTTATTGCTTAAGCTGAAAGGTCTCAGTTCCATATAGTTGCAGTTACGTGACTTGCTAACCACGTAAATGAATTGCTAACCACCAAAAATGAATTTCCAGTAGGCTATTGTTTCGTTCCTTGGTTTACATTTTGAATTACCATGTTTTCAACGACAAACCCCTGTCCTCAAGAGCAAACATCAGTTATGTTGATCAGTTTTACAAAACATATATTTTCAGCAAGTTTTCTGTGAAAACTTCACGTGTTTGCACTGCACAAAGGGATCTCTCCATCTCGTAGCAGTTGTAGTTCTTTTTCCGCGTTCATGGCTTATTGCTTGGAATATGAACACTATCTCCCATAAAACACTTCTTCCATTTTGGAACAGCTGCTCTTGTTTAAAAGGGCAACAGCGTTATGCATGGGACACGCGGTACAGTATTGAAGCGAATGCTATGCCAATCAGAGCAAGATTAACAATATTGTTTTATGTGTTCAAACTTGCAAAAAAAAAAAAAAAAAAAATATATATATATATATATATATATATATATATATATAAAATCAGAGCTAACAGGGTCGTGCTCACAATCATCTTTGCTTCAAAGAGAAAGCAAGGAATGAACACGACAGGAGCGCCGACCTATGTGTAACTATGAAGTCGGGACGGAACACTAATTCATGAAGGGAAGTTACTATTTTAGACACAATTCTATATCGCAGTGTAACTATGAGGCTGATGATATTTGACCTCAGTTATCTGGCTGTTTGGTGGCCACGTGGTGACACATTCCAATATAACAGGATGTGTCTGAAAATGATTCCCCGGATGTCTGTGTCAGCTGTACTTGCACTCGGGTTGCACAGGCCAGTGATGTAAGCGCCTCCTGAAAATTGCCGCGGGGAAGGATCGTTTGCAATGACAGTAAAATGTGTTGCAGCTATTAACAAACGGTTGAAAGCATATATAGTGCTCACCATATTTATGCATACATTATTCATGAATTGTAACAAAATTTACATGTCAGATCATTTTTCATCTTTTTTTTTAAATTACACTTTAATCTTGCACAGAGCAAAGCTAGTTTGTTCCCAAATAATATATTTTTCTCCACAAAACACTACGATTACACTCATTTAAATGGTTGTCATTTTTATTTTGTACAGCAAGGCTTCCTGTAGAGCTTTCAGAGGTCCTAGAACTTTTGAAGAAGGATTTCTCCTGACAGACTCTTGGTTTTTCAGATCTTTTGGTTGTCATTTCTGAGCTACTTTCTTGAGTTTGATTGCCACAGTCATGCAAGGTAATGGCTGATGCTCTACATCCCAAAGTTGCCACTTTGCTTTGGAGATCTCCAAATTTTGCCTATATGTTTACTATTGCCTCCCAGACTACTTCTTCCACAGCTTGTGAATATCAAATAGCCTTGTGTTGTCTGGTTGGCAGGGCCACCACTTCATGATAGGGGACGCTACAGTGGAAAGTGTGAGATTGTCAGAGCGTGAATCTTTCAATAGCCTTTAATAACCTTAATACTCTTTGATAACATTTAAAATTTGTGGAGGCCAAATACCACCTGTATATTTTGGACAGCCTTCTGGCCCAAACCTTGATAATGCATACTACAAAAGAATTACCCTTCTGTGTTACTTCCTTTTTGGTATTAGAAAACAGGAAGCCTTTGACCGTCTCTGTATGGATTTAGAAGCTTCCTTTGTACCACCAAAATACAAAATATTGGTGTAGACCTGTTTTTGTTTAATTTTCTTTAAAAGATTATTATGAATAAAAGTGTGAATAAGTGTGACCCTCATGTTTTCTTAAAGCACAGTCTTTGTGAATAGTCTGAATTTGCTCTGTACAATATTATATTTAATGTATGACTGTAGCAAAGGGCAAGAGCAGTCACCCCTCCCGGCCTCGAACCCAGGTCTACGGGGTACCATACCAGCAGCTTGACCGCAACACCGAAGAGCCAGGCTTGTTGGTATGGCAGTCAGAGCGCATACTCAGCTGTAGTGACAGCACTCTGGCACACCGCCCTCCCCCTTCAGGAAGTGCACCCATGCGCCTCACGCACAGAGGCGTACCTCGCGCATTCCCCCACCGTACTTCTCCCATCCCAGGGTGCCCCACTCACTGGTGCTTCATCCATCTCTAGGGTCCCTCACACCGGGGCCAACCTAACCTGGGGGTCCCTCATACAGCTCACACACTGGGCACGCCTCCGATGGCCTCACGGCAAGCCATCCCACTTCTAGAACCATATGTAGCGAAGGGAGAGAGCAGTCACCCCACCCGGCCTCGAACCCGGGTCTACGGGGTTGCCAAACCTGCAACTTGACCACAACACCAAAGAGCCAGACTCGTTGGTATGGCAGTCAGAGCACATACTCAGCTGTAGTGACAGCACTCTGTCACAATGACATTTTAATTAAATAAGCAAGAAAGACACCCAATATGTACATTGCACTTTTAGCACATATTCATGGGTATAAATAAATATGGAGGCCACTGTATGTGCACACACATATCTATATAAGTACATATAATGCCTACATTCAATCACAGGGCTAATGTACTATAACAAAAAAAAATCTGATAACAGAAAAATTGCAAACTCAGAAGCAGCATTTTTGCAAGAATAATTGAATGATGCTAACAGTGACTGTACTACATAGCATAGCAACATATGTCTCACAAATAAGTAGATGTTGTAGATTATCACATTCATTTACACCTCATAATTACCTAGGAATAAAAATCATGTCACTGTAGTCATGATGTAGGTTTCAATTATCTGAAAAAAAGCTTCTGCCACTTTACAGAAGCTACCAACACCCATGTTACCTCTGAGTGCAAAATCAGTTATGCACAGAATGATCCATTCCTAGCATTCATTGTTATGGTTAAAGACAGAGAGCTGGGGTTATTTCAGGGCCATTGACCTCCACAAGGCAGTTTATAGTTTGGAGAAAAATCACAAGAAGCTGACCCTACTGGTTTTTGCTGCAGTGTTCATTATCTAGCATTATCTGGAGGTTCAAGGCTGAAGGGACGGTCATCACCCTGCTGGTAAGAACACAACAGAAAATGTTCACCACAACACCCTGTGAGAAAAATGTGAACTCAAGGGTAGATTGTAGTGTTTTTTTTTGTCTTGAAAGTGTTATGGTCCTTGTGATACAATGTATCAAAAATGACTAATCATTTGATATCAGCTGCAGGAACATGATGTTCGTGGCAGATTTACCAGAGAGATGCCAGCTCTGTTGCCACAACATAAAAATATGTCAAAATACGCCATACTGCATCATTTACGGACTTGAGGCCATGTTTTGCAATCCGGTGTAGTCTCATGGACATGCCCACTCAGCAGTAGGTTTAGTGGCAAAAAGATGAGGCCCATGCTTGGAAGAATATTATCCCCTCTGTGAAATATGGAGCCAGACCTATGCTTTTCTTTGAGTGCCCTTCTTGTTCTTGAGGGAGAGATTGGGTCAAACACAATCTCTAGACCCCAAGCCAGTGAAACATTGGTGGTATGAATTCAGGAAAGTACTGTAGTTCTCAAGTAAAAACAGAGTATTCTCAAAGAGATAAAGAAGTTCTTCAAGGAGGAGCACTCAAAAATCTCTCCTGAGAAGTACCTGAGCCTAATGACAAACAGAAAACATCTTCTTAATGTCCTGAAAGTCACAGGAGGATGCACAAAGCATTGATTGCAGTAGGGTGAAAACTTTTGATTGTATTTTTATTTTTATTTTTTATTTGTTATTTGCTTATGTAACTTGTCCCACCATGACAAAAGAAGTTTACAATTTCAAACATAGTATTGAAAATCAGTAAAACATTTGCTGTTGTCTTCTGTGGAATTGGTAGCATTAAAATATTACATTTTTGTTTATTTGTAAAAATACACTGCTTACATGGTTCCATCTCTTTGGCAAAGTTGTCTTTTTGTTAGTTATTCAAGTATGAATATCATCTGAAGTGACTCTACAACAAATGCATACGTTACACATGTACACACATGTAGAGAGCTATACATACACAGTAGAGATTGATGCATAGCTGCATTATAGATGTATAGATATATAGAAAGGTGCAAGCAATCAAAATAAATACTCAGGAAATGATCCTGAGTATTAAAATGATATTGCTGCTTCACATATCAAGCTTCACGCTGCCTCACATTTTCTTAACTTACGTGCGTTTCTAAACGGGCAGGAAGACAACGCAACCCTGAGTGAAACCACATTACAGACGGCCTCTCTGCAAAAGCTGACACATCTGCTACATTGGGCCTGCGGTTTTCCTCCTGACAGCTGCTTGTACTTTCTTACTTGACTGTACCAGCGAGACAGCCAAACCGAAACAGCCAAACTGAAACAGACAAACCAAAACAGCCAAACTAAAAGGGAATAAAGAAGCCAGTCAGGTGTGAGTGTTAAAGCTGTATACAAAATACAGATAAGTTGTGAATTTACATGTATGCATGCATATCTCCCTCTTTATGCATGTGTATGTTTGTATGCACCCACCACATACATGCACAAACACACATATATGCACGCTCATAAATATATTATGTATACATTTACGTTCATACATATATTTATTCTTAGTTAGAAATATTTACATTACATTACATTCATCTAGCAGATGCTCTTATCCAGAGCAACTTCCAGCACTGGAGAATAAATGTTTGAAATGATATTTGTCAGGGAAAGAATTTAACACCGAAGAGTATCTAGCTCAGAATACTTACTTTACATTGTATAATATTGCACATTGCATACCACAGTGGTTAACGCAACTGGGACATGCGTGTGAAACACACTCTGTACCATAAACAAACACATCCTGCTTCTGATATTACTGACTGACATCAGCTGCAATGCCGACATACATCCCCCACCATGTGGAGCATGATGGTCTCAGTGATCCTTTGCACTGTGGCACTGACATCCATCTTCCCTCCACTCTGTGTTAAATGTAAGACACCTTTTGAGACAGGAGAAAGGCTGACATGTGCCGCAGTGGCGGCCTTTCTCACTTCCAGTCCTCTCTCATACTCCCTCCCTGTTTTTATAAGAAAGGCTCTGATCCGTGTCTCTCTCACCTCTGTCATTTGACCCCCACACTAGCCGAAGCTAGCCACGATTTATCTCCCTTATCTTAGAAGTGGCTTTTACAGAAAGGGAAGCAGGGTAACAACTAACAACTGTGACTCGACATCATGCAATCACGAGTCCAGTTTGCATGTCTAGAAACTATGTGTCTACACATTGACATACATAACATTTCGAGTCTGGCATGTTTGTATATACAGTACATGTGTGTGTGTGTGTGTATGCATTTGTGTGTATGTGCACAATAGCGTATCTGTGCATATGCATTTACACATGTGTATGCATATGTTTTAGTGTGTGAAAGCTTGTGCATGTGCATATGTGTGTGAATTAATTTGTTTGTGTGTGTGTGCATGTGTGTTCTAAGTTCTGATGTTCATTTTTGGTAGGCTCTCCATTAGTCAGCCTCCATTCCCCCATTCTCTCAGCTTGTGTATGGGTATCAGTTTAAAATGGGCACCGCACAAATTCACTGACCTTTACGTTATCTGGATGAGCTGATGGATCACACAGGATGTTTAGAGTAGCTAACCCATCCACACAGCATAAAGATTAACAGATCTGTGCAGTGCCTGCTCTGAACTGAGCCCATTTTGCCACCCTCTACATGTGGCTGCAGTACTGGCCTAGTAACCAAGAGGTTGCAGGTTTGAATGCCAGGGGGGACCCTTCAGCAACGTGTTTGAACCTTCATTCTCTTCGCAAAATGACCAGCTGTGTAAACAGACAATATGTAATTAGAATAAGTGGCTTCAGTATTTAAGTTGTACTGTAAGCAAACAAATCCGAGAGAAACCCTTTTCTACCTTGTGTGAGAAGTGACAAGGCGGCAGCCTCTTGAATACAGCATAGGATCACGAGCGGAAGCACAAACTGAACAGAGAGTATGGTTTTGTTTACAGTTTTAGTAAAATCCATCCTTGACATCAGATGATCAATACACACGTACATTAAAAGATACACAAGCCGTTAAAAAGATATGCATTGACTATTGGATCATAGTTACAGGACTGTGTGGTGCTCTCTCTCTTTCTCTCTCTCTCTCTTTCTCTTTCCCTCATGCACTTTATTATTATGTTACCATTCAGTCTAGCCCAGCAGCAGGAGAAAGGTCATTGCACTCATGTGAAGAACACAACATATCCAGCCTTCCCTAGGGTGCCGTCGATGCCTAGAACCGCGAACACACAGTACGGTATTACCCCCTGTTCGACCCAGACAAAATCTGTTAAGGGTTCATTATGAGTATTTTTGAGATTCAGTGTATACACATTGAAATAGTATATTGGCTCAATTGCATCTATCATTAGTGTCACTATGCTCTTTTGTAATCTCAATGGAAGCCAGTATGTTAGGAATGCAATGGCCTTATGAAAATTATTGCAGGTAAACTGTACTGGAAAGACACATTTGTTGTATTAATAGACAGTTGTTAATAAATAAAGGTTAGTTTTCCAAAGGTAATCCATTATGTATATCTATTACAGCCCACTGATCTACAGATTGAGGGCAACACAGTTGTGTTCTGCCATTTAGGGTTCCATCTGACTCAAAATCTTGATGGTAGAGGAGGGAGACTTACCATGCTAGTAAATCTACTGTCGCCATGCCTAACGAGCCACAGTGATCAGTCTTGTTTTTACGGGGTGAGATGTTTTTCGGATTCGCGAGCTATGAGCCAAGCTGGCCAGAAGAACTGACAACAGCCAATGAAAATGGAGTATCCGTAAACATAAAGCTCCAGCAAGAACAAGCAAGAACACCGCAGAGGCAGAGTGAGTCACGATCACATGAGTTGTGAACAGCTCCATGCTGCGCAGCTAGGAGTAAGCATTGTTAAGGATGTTTTCCCTAAAGATTAACACGGCATCTCCAGCCTGACTCGTCTGGACTCCGTCCCAACCTACTATTGTATGTGAGGCTGGCCCACATACTGTTGGTCTGGGTCGATTTGTTGTGGAAACGTCTCTAGATTGCCTCAGGTGTGGCTGACCTAAAGTTAAGGCAAGCCAATGGAATTGCAGCTCTCTGCGTACAGGCTTGAGTACTGTCATCAATCCAACAGTTCAGCTGTGTCAGACAAAGAGATTTTGGTTTGGTATGCTACATTCTTTGTGGATTGTAGAACAATACCCTTCAAGGCTTCATCTCTGGACACTTAACATATCAAAGTGTCACAAAGAAAAATACAACAGCCAAAGAACAAACACCAGGTGATGGTTTAGGCCCCCACCCCTACTAGAACCACACACACACACATATATATGACTGAAAGGTACAAACTGGGCTAAAAAAAAAGGTTAAGATATTTTACTGGGCTCAATCAGCACTATAGGTAAAATTTCCCAGTCAAATGTGGGGCTGTTAGGATCTGTGATTTGGGACACACAGAAATACACAACAATGGTTTGTTAATTTGGAAGACATTAGCTTTGTGTCTGATCACGATGTGTGCTCTCTTGAGGCAGACCTAAGCCACTCTGCTCCAACATATTAGGACAGTGTAGCAAACGGTAGGTAACCGTATCCTAGCAAACTAAAAAGTGGCAGTTGAGTACCATAAAGAAACTCAGTACAACCAAAGTGGTTGCTACGTTTATATCATGGAATCACCAGTTGACTGGAATAGATTGCTTATTGTCAGGTTCAAAAACTAATGTATTTATACAAAGTGATCCGTTCGTCGAGGGATCGCCCTGCTCAGTGTCGGGGAACGGGAGATGGCCAGATATTCGTGTCTAAGAACAAAGAGCTAATCCAAGACGCAACAGAAACGTCAACTTCAGGGAACTGGAACAACAACCAGTATCAGAAAGATCTGGAAGGTGGAAGGGCTAAAATGTTGATGGGAATGCACAAG
This sequence comes from Megalops atlanticus, assembly GCA_019176425.1. Classification (NCBI taxonomy): domain Eukaryota; kingdom Metazoa; phylum Chordata; class Actinopteri; order Elopiformes; family Megalopidae; genus Megalops; species Megalops atlanticus. The sequence goes on from CM032894.1 coordinate 19,361,456, forward strand.
AGAAGTCCAAATATTTACTTGCCTACCAGCAAAAGTCCACCTGGTTAGACCTACGAAGCTTACCTCAATCAAAAACACTTAAGACGATACACATATACCAACAATAATTAGACTTACAAATAAAAAGAATGACATGTAGCTGGTGGAGAATGTGTTTTTTTTTCATTAGAGTAATAAATATGGCATGTTTCATTCGTTTTCTTGTCTAAACGCAGTGCGAGCGTAGCCCTTTTAAGAGCTGTTTTGACTCTACACGTGCTTGCCTTGGAAGGACCGAGCTGCAAAAAAACAGCGCTCGGATCCTTTTGACCGAGAGTAACCCTGCCTCTTCAAGCGGTTGCACTATAAAAGCTTTGAGGAAAAAAACGGCACCCTTACAGATCGAGCGACGTCGAGCAGTGTGGACAGTAACGACCGGAGAGAAAGTGAAGAAACGGTTCATTTTTTATCCTTCACTTTATCAAAGGAATACGTATTTATGTTCAAAGAGACATCATTTGGAGAATTCACGAAAAGGTAACTGTCCCTGCGTATTTCTTCTTTACTTGCGCGGATGCTGTGTTAAGTTGCGTGTGATATTTTAGCTGGAAAATGTAAGATAATGCAAACTTTATGATTCATTGAAAATTAGGAGATGGCACGGACTGGTTGTTTTGATAATCTGTAGGCATTTTGCTTTGTCAATAGAACATGTAACTAGCTAAAAACAGAGGAAATAAATGATGCTATTTTAGTCCGTGAGCTCTTTTTTCCAAGTTTTATACATTAAATTGATTATTACATCTGAAGACACTGTTGGATTCATTTACTAACAAGACATGTCTAAATGATAGCAATTTATGCATGCTTACTTTTTTCGTATATCGAATAAAGAGTACAGACTAATTTTGTGACAGGAAGTGCCTCTGTCTGATGACTACTGAATTTGTAAGCGCAGCATCTGCCGTGCATTGTACTGAGAGACTGCACTGAATGACCGATAGTAACCCCGCTTCCCGAAACAATGAGACATGTCTTTGAGCTTCAAGTTGAGAGAAATCCAGAATTTTAACATCGACAACCATTTGCTCAAACTGAAAAATGACATTTCAAGCAAATTGCGCGTTTTCTTGGAAATTTGCAATGTTGTTGTTATTTGGTGTGAGTTTGTTGTTGTAAACAAGCGCTCAGAGGGCAGTTTGTACGTCGAGGCACAAGCGCTTCGACCGTGTCCTTGTTACTGAAATTAAATCCGCAAATGAAAACTGTGACTTTTGACAACCCCTTTAATTAATGTAAAATTCCAATAAGATAATTTATTTTTAATTAAAATAAAGATGCATATTGGGAGACACTGATTATCGACGAGCGTTGCGCCATTGGTTTGAGCTCGAAGATCTCTTGTTTACATCAAACCCAGACCGTAATATAATGCATTTTTACAGTTTGAACACCGTGAGAGAGACCAGCATAGCGATGCTGGCAAGGCACGTGAGCTGAAATAAACAACAAAATTGAATAAAGAAAAAAATGTCATACGTTCACCACTAGGGGCACGAGTGTGTTTTCTGGTTTACGGAGCATTGGGTTCATTGATGGCACGGGCTGAAAACGAAGCGCTGTGCACAGCTAATTTTTTCTTTGCACAAACCCCGCAGTGCTTTGTAAAATCAGTGTCATTTACACTAAGATTAACCTCCTGAAGTGGCTCAATAAACCCGCATTACTTAGTTCTCTTGCTGTTCTACACGATGCTGTGGCTGATTTTCATTATCGCGTTTTTATACAAATGACAAAGGTGACAATCTTAAAAAATAAAAAGAAAAACGTCGATGAATGTTAAGGTAACGAGGTTCTGAGGAAATCCGCCGTTTAATTTGACATTTTAAAGATGTGACGATACCTGAGGTCGTTAAAAGCGTCTGACTTCGCACCACGAAGCACAGTGTTGCTCCAGACTGCTACAAACTGATGAAAATTTACTCCGTGTACAACCTTTGACTAATACGAAAAAAGAAGTCGCTTGCTAATTAGCTTTAGGTTCGACTTAATAAAAAAAAATCCCATGTCTTTCTCTGCTTTGCGTTATAAACCTTAAATGAGTTTAATTCGAATTACAATTTAGGTACGTTGGTTTTCAAAGCGTGGACCTTCAGCCGTTATGAAAACTATCAGATTTACCTCGGTAAGGTGTTCTTAGTCAAGTGACTAGTCTAAAAGTTAACCGGCGGCTGTCTGCACTTGTTATGCTAAATTAATGTCAAAGGAGCTGTTTCATTTAAACCATCTGCCATTTTCCCGTTCCATTGTGATTACAAATGAGGTGTTTAACCAACTGTAATAGAATCATGCTTATAAATATCAATACCTACAGAACATTGTAAAAGTGAATACATTGATTGTAATTTCTTAAGGTCATAGTCAATTTAAGTGCAACAAAGTAAGGAAATCATATCCTGGGTATATATTAAACTCCAATGAAATAAAATGACACTTTCAAGACAGCTGAAAACTGTCTTGGTTCAAAATATAATAATTTTTCATTAGCAAATGCACCAACCAGTGTAAAATGAAGTCTTCTAATTATGTTCCTTCTGCTCCTCAGCTCACATGTAGAGCAGTCAGAAGGCAAAGGCATGCAAATTTATGAGTAAGGTTAAGAGAAATCTCACAGACACCCCTTCACAGCATCTACTTCACCTCAGTTAAAAGTAGTTATGGCTTTTTTTATTTGTCTGTTTGTTTTGTAAAGAAGATTCAGTTGACTTTTCCTGGGTGTTTGCCACCACCTGTTTACAAAGGTAACCAAACGCAAACCGTGGAAGCTGTGTAGGTGGTACCCCCGAACGTGCCAGTGGCCTGATGAATGTTTGCGGATCCAAGTCCCTGTGTGTTTTTTGTGCAACAGCGCGCCTCGGCCGGCTCGGGACCGGGGGGCACGGGCCGCGGCCCGCATAAAACGCGAGGGCACGCTCAGGAGGTCTCGTCAGTTTGAGATAGGCAGGCGCACTTTGCCCCGGAGACTCAGAGTGCCGGGCGCGTCTTTCCCTTGGTCCGACCGTGCCGTGTCTTTGCAGCTGAGAGCCGGAGAGCGCCGGGGGAGCAGTCCGCAGGCAAGATGTCCGTCTCTACCCAGCTGGGATTGCTCCTGTGGAAGAACTTCACCTACAGAAGGAGACAAACAGTACGTCCCCGCTGCCTCTTCCACCATAAGGGCGTTGGGTTGTGCATTCTTACCACCCTGTAGAAATGGTGCAGAGAGTGAATGGTTAATGGATGCTGAAATTTGGTGGAATGCGCAGTCCGAGCTGATGGAGACTCCTGTCTCAGTGCAAACACTTGCAGGGCAGGGGGAAATAAATGCAGAAAGGTTTGGGCTCGGGGTTAAATACAGAATTTTCTTTTTTCTGTCATTTATGTGACAGCACACCATTTTTAGAAGAGAGCATTTGATCCACACTCATGGTTAGGGCATTGCATTGGTCTTGATTTGGTATGGAAAACATAGTATTTTCACTAGCAGTGAATCATTTGAGTTCCAATCAGAGGGTTTTGTTTTATTTAACTGGGGGTATGAATTTAAGACTAAAAGTAGTTGTGGAAGCAGCACTAGCAGTTCATATATATGTTCAAAGGTGCTGGCTGCACATGGCATTCCTCTCTGAAATCACTATCTATTGTAATTTGTTTTAAAAAAAACCCTCCGCCATTATTATCTATTAATCTGTCCCAATTTGCATTCTGAACACATGTTAAGTAAAGAACATTTGGGTACATGTTCAGAATCAGAATAGGATTTCTAGGCTCCACCCAGACACACTTGCGCACACACAGAGAAACACATGCCAAGGGGAGGACGTTTGGGGCACAGCAGCTGTTAGGGGACAAGGGGAGCAGATGTAGGGGGCGGCTGGGCCAGTCTGGGGATTAAGGGGGGCGGAGGGGCAGCTGATAAGCGCGTTACTGAATGGAAGAGCCCCTCCTCTCCACCCCCACCCCATGAAACGGCTGATGACGAGCCACTTCTGTTACCCCCTATTGTGGCGAGGGCTAATTGTTGATTTCATTACTTAGTACCTGTTGTCACAGGCTTTTAGAAGTCTCTTCATCCCATCACCTGTGTTTGTCTGTGTACACAAACAGTGCTGACATCGTAAGCATAGAACACTGTCAGACAACAATGGAAAACCTGACAAGCACAGCACAACCATGCCGATGAGTCTCTCTCTCCCCTCTCTTCTTTCTCTCCCCTCCTTTCTCCCTCTCTTCTTTTATGTCTGTCCACCTCTCCCCCTTTCTTTTTTCCTTTCTCTCCCTCTCTCCTCTTTCACCTCATTCCTTCTCACTCTCTCTCCCTCCCTTTTACTCTCTATCTCTCCTCCTTTCTTTCACTCCCCCATCTCATGAATCTGTCTGGTAAAGCATTCACAGTGCTTCATTTCCAGACAGCTCTCAGCAGGTTATATTGGGCTGTGCTGACTATGCACTCTACTGATCACCATGTGTGGTGGAAAGAATGCACTGTTTTGTTGTTGGCTTCATGGCCCCTAGTTATTACTTCTGTAACTTATGATGGATTAATATCCCTAATGCAGCTGTTTGATGAATCGGTTGCATTGTTTCTGTAGAACACTGAGTCTTCAGGTTGAAGAAAGGCAGTGTACTGATTGGCTTGAGAGCTCTCCAGGTCAAAAGTCCAGGATCCCCCTCATACTTTGTGGCACTTGAATAATGAGCTTTTAGGATGCAATTTCATCTTAAATGTTGACCTGCCTCCTCACCTCCCCTGCTTTTTGTTCTTGCATTGTAGCTCCAGCTACTGATCGAGATAGTATGGCCCCTCTTCATCTTCTTCATCTTGATATCCGTGAGGCTGCATTACCCTCCCTACGAGCAACATGAATGTAAGTAACCTGGCGCCAGTCTCCACCGTGCACTTTTATAACAGCAACTGAGCCTATTCACTGGCGGCCATATTGGAATGAGAACAAGGCTTGGATGGCGAGCTGTTTGAGTTTGCTGGCAAGCTGCACTCTTGTGTTGGCTACAGCCAGCTGGAGATTCTTAGGAAGAAAACAAGATGTCCTTTCACAGGATTTCCTGACAGAAAATATGTGGTGGGAGTAGGTTGTAGAATTTAAAAAAGGGACGTTAGCTCTCACTTTGAGGTACTTTGAGCTGGTCGGTCAAGCTAACCGTTGGAATTGCAGACGAGAACCAAGCCTCGTTATCATTTCAGAACAGCGGCCCAGTGAATAAGGCCATCGGTGTTAGTGCGGAACATTCCACTCATCACAGATCTCCGACCGCATGAGTCACGGGTCACAAGACACCGTGCAAGGCGGTCATTTTCCGCCACAACCACAATTGTCTGTTGGGCCTTTGTCTGAAAGCGAACATGGAGACAAATCCTTCAGATGGACATACAGGGCAACACGGGAAATATTATGCTATGTCAGTTATTCTCAGAGACAATTGTCTGCATCTGAAATGTTCCACTGAGACAGCTGTAGGCAGTGCACAGTGTGTATTCAGTATAACACAGCAGCGACCGAGAACAGAATAAAAAGATAACCTTTGTCCCACTCCTGGTGAAGAAAACTGAGTCCGTTTAGATTTGATGTTGTCCAAAATACGTTTCTCAGGAAGGATCCAGATATGCCCCAAAATTGAACTTCTTCTCAAGTGCAGTCAGCGGATGTCATTTAAATGGTCTAGTTTTTATGGGAAGTTTATGACCTCCTAATCGAATTTCTCTCAAGAGAGGTTGGAACAGCCTAGATAGCAGACAGCTGTTATCTGCAAACATGCAGTAGAAGGCATGTTGATTCTGTGTGCCACTAGGTCTACACAATCTCTGAAAGGGCAAGTCAAAATGGGTTTACCAATATCTCATCATTATCCAGCGGATACAAGGTATTATTAAATTTCTTAATTGCCTGGTCCTCTGACACCTAATATAAATAAATTGAATGAATGCTTCTCAGTTTTGTTTTTTCACTTGTGACCAGAACTATGGGTCAAAGCAATGTAACAATACTCCAAACGAGGCCACCAGTCTCCCTTTTGAAATCAGTTTTTAAAATATTTTTCATTTAGCTAATGACCTCCCCCAAAGATCTTTGGTGATATGAAGTGTGGAATGACGCTTATTTATGTGTCTCAGTCCAAGGTCGTTTCGTCAGCGTTCGGATCTTAAAACAGCCCACAGCGATGTTCATTATTTGTTTTGCTGTGCTGATGAGGTTAGGTCTCATTCGTGGAACTCTCAAGGACAAAATGCAAAAACCATGCTGCAGTTGAAAACCGCTGAAAGTAAATGCTATTGCTTGTCATTGCTTATAAAAAGTTCAATTCAGTCGAAAGGACTGCGGTTTTTTTTCATTGGATTTTGCTTGCCCACTCTCACTGATCAAAATGTCAGTTTTATGGGTGTTTAAATTTATGATATTTTACCGTTCCCCGAATCTCATGATTAAACTTCTCAAGGTGCGAGATGTTAATGGGTCACACCATCCCAAATATAGTCTTTTCAATGGTTATGAATTTACGAATGAAACTTTGCTCCAACAAGTTATAACCTTTCTTACAATGGCTTGTATGTACAGTGATGAATTCTTTTGGTTGGGTTTCTGATTGGTTTGCTTAGATATCCTGCCATTCTTTTGACTAGAGAGAAAATGTTTATGACTGTTCAGAATTAGTGAATTTAGCTTACAAAGAAGCCCAGTTACTTTCTTTTCCCCCTGTAAGAGGCCAGGTTATGTCAAGCTTGAAATTATGTCTCTTCTATATGGTGTTTAATATTCCCCCTCCCTCTTTTTTGAGTAGGCGTCATGTGGTAGCGTTTTGTAATTTGTTCATGTTCAGAGCCTGAAAGGAAAAGTGCATGCAGTCAATTGTTTTTCGGTTCTGCTTAAAAATGCCTTTTTTGGAGTGGGGTCAGATTGCTTGGGTGTGAATCACGTAGCACGTGAATCTCCCTCGGATTCCTTCCATAAACAAGATGGCGGCTTGCATTTCTCAAGCTCCAAACTTCTAGTACATGCTCAGTTTTGTTGAGTCATAACTACATTAAGGTGCCCTGCAAAAGAAAGGAAAGGCTATTTCTCATAAAGCTAAATTTAAGAACTTTACAGACAGAAGAAAGGCAAAAAACTATGAAAGAGTGCCTTATATTTGCTGAATGTAAAAGCTAGACAGTTAAATTAGTTTTGTTTTAAAGACCTTAAAAGAAGGCCAGTGCACACTGGACTTACAGAAGTAAATCCTGCTTATCCCAGGTCCAGGTGTTTATCTTATCAGTCTTTGTTTGCCTTAGCAATGTGCCAGTTGGCAGTCTTAAGGTTGCCTGATAGCGGACCCCGCGTATTTTGACTCCTCACACAAACAGGCTGCAAGTTTTTTCGGAGGGACCCGGGGGCTAAGGTCGGGTGGCCCGGTGAGCCAATCGCTCTGCAGATAAGGTCTGCCAGGTTAGAGGGCCCCATCACGTCGGTCATCTTGCTCTGCTAGCCTCTTGATAAGACAGTTTCCGAGCCCAGGCCTGCTGTCTGTTCACGCTCTGCGCGGTTGGACCACTCATAAGATGTGCCCCGTCACTGCGGCTCAGCCTTTTCGGGCCAATTCTGTTGGACAAATCCGTTGGCTGATGAAGTAACTGACGAAACGGCTTAAATTAATCATGGCCGCATCACTTTCAACTCTTGCAGGCTTCTCGTAGAGACAGTTCAGTAACCAGAGAGCAGAGGCGTATTGCCATTTATTGTTGTTTGTATTGTCACCATTTTTTCCACCTGTCTTTGTCCATTTGGTCTGCTTTTAGCTTGTGCCCTTTTGCATGGTTATGTTCTCATGAGAAACAAAAAAGGAAAAAGAAGCAACAAAAATACTCCTGATGAAAGTGCAGAAAATATCCCCACTCCGTTTCTGGGATTGAGACAGATCACAGAGGACACAGTGGTGTGGTGGTGTTTAACTGTCTTTCTTTAACCCCCCCCAGGTCACTTCCCTAACAAGGCCATGCCCTCAGCAGGGACGCTGCCCTGGGTCCAGGGCATCATCTGCAACGCCAACAACCCCTGCTTCCGCTACCCGACCCCTGGGGAGTCCCCCGGAGTGGTGGGCAACTTCAACGACTCCATGTGAGTATGCAGCCCGCTCCGAAAAGCAAGATCCTGTGTTAAAATCCAAAAGCAGTGGCATAGGCTAAAGTGACATAGACATAAACATAGGTAAAGCATGCAGTTTATTGTCATTTTCTGTTTTTTTTTTGCCCACCTGCATGTCATATTGACCATGTTTTTTCACCTCCTCTGCAAATCTATACAGAATCTCCCGCCTGTTCACCGACGCCAAGAAGATTCTGCTGTACAGCCAGAACGACAAGAGCTTCGAGGGCTTCAAGGGCCTGGTCCGGGCACTGAGGAACATGCAGCAGCGGACAGCAGGTAGGAGTGCTTGTGCACTTCCCCGCTGCGAAGCCAGGCAGGGGGGCTAACCACTCACCTACAGAAACGGCTGCTGACCTTCATTAGGGCTGCAACCAGACCCCAGGGTGGCATGCCAATTACCAACAGGAATTCGGGGCATGACCTCAAGTTCGTCTCTGGCTAACAGGCTATGGGCGTGTTGGCCTGTGTGTTTTTGCATAGCCATTTGTGAACCCCTCAAAATCCTCATTTGCTGTGTAGGAAGTGTGGGTGTTGACTAAGCTGTGGTGTTTACTGTGGCTCATTTAACATAGAAGTAAATGGTAAGAGGTTTTCAAAAAGCGTTATGTCGAGCTGAGTGGATATCAGACCTGGATATCAGGTTCATGGCTGTTTACAGCCTCTGGTCGTTAATCATCCCCGAGCGCTCTGCTTTAGCGTCCCAGCCGCGGAGTAATCTGAGCTGACACAACATCGAAGGGTTATGCGAGAGGGAAAGTGGGGTGTCCCCGAGCCGCCACGAGGAATGAGAGCGAGAGCGGGTGAGAAGCAGAGAGCAGGGCGAGGGGGAGTCGTGGCACCACCCTCCCCCCCCCCCCCAGCCACGCCCGGTGGCCTCTGCCAGGTCTGCTCCGGGCCTAACGTCGACCCCCGGCCGGGACCGGTGCCATAACTGACAGGAAGGCATCCCGACGCCCACGCCCTTCATAACAGGATGCAGATTCTTAACTGCCGCCGTAATTTGCTTTAGTCTGCTACGTGCAGGGGGCGCCCCTGCCGAGCCGTCCGTAACCTCTCCCCTCCCTGCCCTTCGGCCGTGACTCCGCACTCACCCCAAACAATGAAGCCCCCAGACACGGGCATTGATCTGGCCCGCCGTGTTGGTTGTGTTTTTGGCTCATGCCTGTGGGGCCGCCGGTTGGCACAGGTACCTTGAGAACGTATTACTACTGCGACAAACACATGCGCTGTTCTGCAAAAAACAAATCATAGCAAGTGCCTGGCTTGACATCCTGGGCACTTCTCCCAGGACTATTGATCGAAAGGCATTCTGGTTAGATGCAACCCTGTTGCTGCTTTCTGTCTCACTGTGTTGGCCTACTTTTTCCAGAAAACCTTCATTTTTTTTAGGTTAAAATTCTATCCTTGCTGGCCATTCACAGTCACTTTTTTTGGCCGAACGTTATCCTCCCATCAGCAGCTGGGGAACAGGGAAACTGTTTGTATACACGTTGGTTTTAAGCTTCTTGGAAAGGAACAGCGAGTTCCCATCCGGAGGAGATCAGCGATACTGACGCCCTCTGCTACTGCTACCCTCTGAGGAACACTGGGAGTGGAACTCTCAAGGGAGGGAGGATGGTCCTGCTTCCTCTCAGCTGAAGATGGTTGAAGATTTTGCTGAGTTCCAGCAAATGTGTGGTAGCTGAAAACGGCGAGGTGCTTCAGCTTTTGCTGAGTTCGACTCTGCAGGAGATGTAATTTTACAATATACGCTGGCTACCTGAGAGCCAAAATGTTAGTCCATATCGGACTTGTTTGTATCTTAAAACATTGTCGCATCAGATAAGCTGCCCTGGATTGTCTGACATTCTATAACGCTTAGAGGCACTCATTTTCGCATTAGAAAATTTTAATTGTGTCTGATTGGATGTTTGAAAATAGTATTGATCTCCAACCTTCAGTGGACACCCTTATGAAAAATTCAGCAAGACAAAGATCAAAAGTCAAAGTATGTTCAACCATTGAGTGAAAACTGACATTTTCAATGACCACATATCGGATAAGTCCATAAATTAAAATGATTTTCAGAATATATCAAAATGTATGTTGTATATTGCACATATAATTGTTATTGTCTCTTTGATTTATGGTTTTACGAATATATCGTAGAGAATGTTGAAAGCACATCATTTAAAATGTATGCTATTATATATGGAAAATGTAACTGCAACATTTGTAATACATAACACATTTTAACATATATTTAGAAGTATTTAAATATATCATTACGCCATTTATTTCTTTAATACGGCAACAGCTGTAGAATATGTTGTAACTGGTGGAAGAGATGTGCATGTTAGTGCAATCATTTTCAGCAAGAAATGGGGCAAGGTTGCCATTACAACACAGTAGATCCATGTAGCACAGAGGCAATTGCCTCTGTTCTTATTAATAGAAATAGTACTCTTTTTCACTAGCATAAGTGTTGCATAACTATGACACAGTTTCACTGGCGGGTCTCCATTCTTGTTCTTAGGGAAGAAGGCTAATGGCTCCCTCTTGAATTAACTGGTCAGCTAAGTGGCTGGGGCTTCAGCATTTGAGTTTGTTGCAACTTCTTGGGTGTAATGATTAACTGTAGGTCGCTGGGTGCAGAGTATTTCTTCCTCTGGCAGAGGAGTCAAATTGCATAAAGACCGTTTTAGCTCGTATTCCTGTCTGTGATACATTGTATAATGTGTGAATTTTACTCTGTGAAGTGGCTTGAGCAGTAGGGAGAAGCCTCAGTGTGTGAGAAGCGGGTCTTTCGCCAGATGCACTGCAGCACTATGAGGTTTTATAGACCATCATGCTTTGGTGCTTACTAGCTTTAGCACCGGAGGCACCCTGGGGCTTCGCTCGTGCCAATTAGTAATTGATTATTGGAAAACGCAGAGAGAGAATGGAATTGATTATCTGGTGAGGAATCAGAGCCATGATTTTACATTAAATCACTCAGGTTCAGAATACTTTTTTAACACACAGCACTTCAAACATGCCCCTATTTTGAAATCTCCCCTTCAGCTAGCACTGTTTGTGTATTGAAAAAGAAGAAGCAAATGCAGAAAAGTACAGTAAACACACACGGTTTAGGAACTCTTAAATTAACACCATGAAGAAAACTATAGTGTGATATTTCTCAACTTCTTTTTGTATTTATTTAACTGTTTATTGATTGACCAAAACCTGATGCTAAACGCAAGATCGTAGTTCATTAAAGGTAGTGCCTTTGGGAGGCCCCTGAGGGAGTGCGTATCCTCAGAGAGGACGGCCTTCAGAAGTACGCCCAGACAGGCGCCTTCTCCATCCCAGCCCCTCGACCTCCTTTCTCAGAAGTCTCCTTTGATATCCCGTGGGGGGTGGGGATTATGCTTCAGGAATCCGCCATCTCCTGTTTATTGTCCCTTTCCCGCGCGAGATGGGGATCGGGCAGACACATTTCCAGCATTTGTTCTCCGTCGGCCGTGGGGTCAGTGAGTTTTCGCGAAGTGTCGGCCGGGGCACAAACCAGGTTACGCGGGTCCATGCGGCTGGAGAAGCGTCCGGGCAGAAGCTCCAGTGGGCGGCCCTCTCGCAGCGTTTCGGCTGGGCCACAGAAACGCCGCCGCGGCGTGACGCCGAAGGTCGAGAGAAAGCGTTCTTGAGTGCTCTTGGCTGGAAGAAGCGCACGGCTCATTAAAGTGCATTAGATTTCCCAGATCGCATTGCTGCGGGCCTCAGGGAGCCATTTAATGCCCTGGCCCCGGTCCCTCGGCTCCTCAAATGCCTGCCTATCCTCCCTCGAGCTGAGCAGCGGCAAATTATTTCTGCTCCGTGTTGCTGTGGGAAAAGCTGGTGGCGCGCCACAGTGTTTGATAACAGGCGAGCGTTCGTGCAACGTTACTGTAACACCACGGCTTTCCAGACCAACGCACTGAAAAGCGTTACTGACGGTCTCTTCCTCCGGAGGTTGGGGGGGTAGCAGAAGAGCTAGCTGATTTTCATTTCAGCGTTCGGCTTGCCAGGGAATTTCTCCCTGATGTAGGCTAAAGGGGAACGACCTACAGTAACCCCCAGCTGAGCAGAGAGAGGGCCTCAGACTGATTTTCATGCAGAGATGGTGGTTCTGGAATGTTCTGACGCAGCGTGGAACAAAGAGCTCCCTGAAGCCGCCGGCTGGCAACATTGCCCACTTCCCCTGAATCCAGCCACTCCCTTTAAGCTTTGCCTGTCCAGTTAAAACAGGCGTTCTGACTCAAAGATATGACCAATGTAAACCCCTGCCACCAATTATATTACAGCTGTACCTCCTGAATGTAACCCATACCCTGCAACCTATACAAGATGGAACAATGCTGTTCCGCTCTTGGGCATTTGTTTATAAACATTTGATAAAGTTTTGAATCAGCTGTTGGAATGAGGTGTGCCTTCTACAGTTTGAACTTTAATTTGCACATTTTTATTTGCATCATGTGTTATTCAAATAATCTGCTGCATGAAATTCTTGCGCTTAATTTCCTTAGAGAATATAGCCCGTTCTCCCGTGAGCTGCTCGCTGGTGACGTCCTCTCCCCCACGTGCTAAAGAGCCTGTGTAATTATTCTCCTCAGGTTTCAAGCTGAAGGACTTCCTCCGCGACAACGAGACCCTGTCGTCGTTCCTGGAGCGCAACGCCTCGCTCTCGCAGCACGCCGTCCGGGAGATCGTGGAGGCCGACGTGAACCTGGAAAAGGTGAGGGGAGAGCACCAGTATTCCTCCTCCTGCCCGCCCCCCCCAACACGCTGCGCTCTTCCGCTCATTCTCAAAAAAGCCCACAGCCCTCTTTTTTGCGCTGTAACATACGTGGAGAGCGGCAGCATCGATGACATTTCTGGGTCGGGCGGAATGGATCTATCGAGAAATACCTTGGGTCCGTTACGCCCGTGGCTCAGCACTTGCCTGAAATAAATCCCTGCCCGGTAGAAACACTGGCTAGCCCTGCGATTGGCTGCTAACGGTCATGTGACTGGCCCCCCTCCTCAGCAGCCCCCTGCACCCCCCCCTTCATGTCAGCACGTGCAGGGGAGGTTGGAGCCACGTTTCGCATCTATTAAACAGTCTGAGGGAATGCTTACTATCCATCACCTCCTTCCCTTGTCCTTCTCAGACAGTCTAGGAGCATCATCAAAGAATCACCTTCATTCTCTGCAGTGCCTTTGAAGGTTCCCCTGAGACATTACCCATGATAATGTTTTTATTCTATTGAAATTCCAGGATGTCTCCTTTTTCGCTTGTGAAAAAAGGCATATTTTGTAATGACCTCCCACTGGATATTTTGTGCAATTGCAAATCGCATCAGTCTAAACGAATTAGCCTTTCGTGGCGTTAATGGTTCAGGGCCCTCCCTGTTTACTGAAGAGGAGCAGGCCCTTATCTTTGGGAAGGCTGGGGAGAGTCCGCCCCCTCCTCTCCACACGCGGCGGTGTGCACGTGCGACTTGTCCTGAAACATCGTGTTCCTGAAGGGCAAACGCCGCAAGGCAGCTGCCGGGGAGGTCGCCGGCTAGGGGCGGGGGCGGGTCGAGGGTCCCGAGGGTGCAGACAAGTCCTTCAGTTATCTGCCCTCCTCATTTACTGGCAACCGCAAAGAACATAATAATGATGTCACAATGGAGGATTATCCAGCGCTGTCATCTGGGACGCTTCGGAACATTCCGCTGTGTTTCTACACCGCTGCCGGAGCTGAGCTCAAACTGAGCCCGCTCTCTGACCAAAGTTTTAACCCCACATTCACAAATCAGGAGATGTGCTGAAAAAACTTGATAACCACATAGTTCGCTGAGCCTCTTTTATGACATTCCTGAGCTGTAATTTTGTGAGTTATCAAGTTTCTGTTACAAGCGTCTTCAAATGTCAGTGAGCCAAACATCTTGTCTGTAATACTTCTGCCCCATAAACGTTGTTGTTTGTTCTTCCAGGTATTGATCAAAGGATTCGGTGTTCACCTGAGGGACATGTGCAACACCACCTTGCTGGAAGACTTTGTGACAATCTCGGACAGGAACGTCATGCTGCTCACCCAAGACATCCTCTGCACCTCCTCCACGCAGTGGCTCAACCAGGCCGAGAGTCACTTCCTGTCCAACCTGGACTTCCTGAAACCCATACGGGTGAGCGCAGCCCGCCTGTCCCTGTGAAACGTTATGGTGGCACCTTTAGCCATTTTATCATTACATCCTCTCTGGAAAACTGCATTTCGAAACGTTCACAGTGCACCCCCGCTTTTACTGAATGAGAGGAAGTGGCTGCAAATTTTATTCATGCTTTTTGAGTGCTATTTTAGTTTTTTTTTTTTCTGGAAAACCACCAAATATGTTCCCCAGGAAATTCTAGACTTGTGACAGACAAGCCTATTTGTGATTAGTAATTTTATCAGTACGAAGACAGTACAAAAATTACAGAGAAAACAGTATGAAAGATCCTCCCACACTCCACCCCAAGCAACCCGCACCTTCCCCAACCGACCAGCTGACTGTTAACTACAGTACATTGTATGGTACATACATACGTATACAGTTCATTGATGGAAGGACTAAAACACAAACTAAAAGAAAAGAAAACCAACAATGAAAAATCATGAACCATGCTTATTGGGCTACTCTATAATCATTGCAGACACCTTGGTATGGGCCTCCTACCCAACTCAGTTTGTTCACATGCAATTCAAATTTGTGCTGATCAGGAATAGTGAGGTACTTGCTAGGGAAAATCGAGGCTGAATCAGTGCAGGTGTTCATTAACAAGGAACTTTTCTGTCAGAAATATCCCACAATGTAAGCTAATGGGCTTTTGCCATAGGATTTTTGGTAATCCTGCAGAAAAACTGGAAAGGCTTTCATTTTAGGGAGGCTGTTCGGTAGGAGAATAAATCTAGATAGATTAAAGAATTAGTTTGCAGAGTTTGCTAAAAAAACGAACGAATAAATAAAGCTCAACTACCGTACCTGGCCAGCAGGCCAGTGAAACACCAACGATTGGTGTTAACTCCTGTGTATTCCCCTGTACAAAGTGTACGTACGTGCGTCTGTATACCAAGAGGAACCTTGAAAGAGTGCGAAAGATGGCACACACTGACCCCCTGCTAATCGGCAAACGGTACACAGAAGGTAAACTAAAACAAACGCAACTCGGAATCCCTGGAAGCGCAATCGCGGCGTCGTTCCGGGAACACATTACTGGTGAGGACAGACGCAGTGGAATCTAATTCAGCGAGGACGCATATAGCAGCCTTTAAACTTCGAACACGTCACAATGCCAGATGCTTCCAGCTTCATTGTCTGTGTGTTTACCGCAATTCTATTAGATGTTTCTAGAACACAGTCAGAGGATCTGTCTCCACTCAGGGTGAGGGTGCTTCAGGGCCATGTAATTTTGGCTTTTTGTCAACATTTCCCCCGATAAAGAGAATATCGAAGTTTACATAAATAACGACGCTAAATGCCAGGACGCGCTTAATAATGAGATCAGTGGTGGCGAATGCATATTATCATGTTTGCAAGAACAATCTGAGGAGGCTGTCCAAGCCCTTTCTCATGTTGATGTGTTCTGTTCCCCCCACGGAGGACAGGCACATTGCGGTGAATGCCTCCCTTGTTTCTAATAAGTTACCAGAGTTCATGGAGACCATTTGGGGAGGGAAACAGCAATGAGACTTTTATTCGGTTGCGTCAGCTGTCTGAATGTAGCCCTTTTCCTCAATCGCATGTGGTTGGATGTTTATTTGTTTGCTAGATGACAAAGGGCTCACTGAACAGTTTCACCAAAGACCCAGAACTAAAGACTGTGAACTATTACCCGCAATGTCAAAATTATAAGATCAAGAGGGCGTGATTGCTGACTGGGTAATTGTTTTCAGTTTTTTTTTCCAGTTTTGCACTGCCTGGAACATCCTCAATCAGAATTCACATACTCATGTAGATGCCAGTATCATGCATAGAATATTCTAGTGTAGCAAACAGTCAGTTGATGGAGATACTGCTTAGCAAACATAAGCATAAGGAAAATAAATTAAACAAATAATATGCCTTCCTCTGTACTGGGGCGCAGTGTAACATAGTGGTTAAGGAGCGGGACTTGTGACCAAAAGGTCGCTGGTTCAATGTCCCACTGGGGCCCTGCTGCTGTACCCTTGGACAAGGTACTTAACCCACACTTGCCTCCGTAAAATATTTAGCTGTGTAAATGGATAACATTGTAAGTTGTTCTGGATAAGAGCCAATAATGTAATGTACTCTTGAGCTGTTCTGAGAACTCCAAACTATAGGCTCTCTCTGACATCATTTACATAACTGTCTCAGTTATCAGTGTAGGGCACTGAAAGGCCAGCCGTCATAAAAGTTTCAAATTTTGATTTTGGAGCCTTGTTAAGAGTAGCTGATACTCCCCGAGCGCCCACTCAGGCTGACTTCTCCCTTCCCCTTTCTCGGCCCTGCAGAAGGACGTGAAGTCGGACCCCGAGTACGTGCAGGAGGTGTCCGTCGCCACAGACCGACTCCTGGAGAGCCTGGGATCCCTTGCGGTGGAGGTAGGCACGCCCAGATTCAGACGTCAGACACTGCCCTCAGAGCGGCGGATCTCCAATCTTGTATTCCTTTTATTTCTATCATGTACCCCTTCTGAGACCCCAGAACACCCCTGGTAGCACAGAGGGCTCCAGACGCCACACTGGTACATCATTACTGTCCACTGTGAAGCCTGTCGGTGTGCTGACAGCTTTGGAGGCTAATTTTGCACTTAGTTTAAGAAACAGGAGTAGCTCTAAAACTTCGACAGTGTCTTATGAAAAATACAATTAAAATGTAATGAGCTAATGAATGAGGTACGAAATAAAATCCCTGAGACAGCCCAAGCGCTCCTATCCCTCTTTGGGAACCAGTACTCTAGAAGGAGCTCCAGTGTTGGCCTAAAGCCTGAGCTTGGAGTTATATGTTGCCTTTGTGTTCTCTGAAGTAGGATATCTGTATCAGTGGTTACTATATTTTCCTGTTCTCAGTGGTTTCCTGTTTTCTTTTTTTTTTGTCCTTTAAGGCCTCTTCTGTAGTTTCAAAGTAACGATGAGACCCTTTGGTGTTCTTCTTTGGTCTCCCAACTGTTGCTCCGTTCCCTCTGTCTGCACGCTGTGTACTGTTTTGTGTGAGTGGGTGTTGTCACCTGACAGGGGCTGT
Source organism: Megalops atlanticus (assembly GCA_019176425.1). Classification (NCBI taxonomy): domain Eukaryota; kingdom Metazoa; phylum Chordata; class Actinopteri; order Elopiformes; family Megalopidae; genus Megalops; species Megalops atlanticus. The sequence goes on from CM032894.1 coordinate 19,378,809, forward strand.
CAAACAGCAGCCCTTATCAGAGGGCGCACTGTCTGGCGTTCCTACAATTGGGGGGAGGGGTTAATCATTTGTGGGCAACAAAAGTACATCGGCAGCACAACAAGAGTGCGACAGCAGTGAGTGATCCTTCATAGCAGATAGTGAGGGTTCAGCAGCAGAGGCTGACGGGGCGAACCAGGGGTGTGAAGCAGCGCCACCGGTGTAATCTGGCAGGCGGGGAGGGGTCGCGACCGCTGTGACGAACAGCTGCTCTGCCCTCGCGCTCGATCTGTTCGTCCCCTTTTCATAGGCCGGGATAAAAAGTCCGGCTTCTCCGCATAGCTGCCATGTCCCCCGCATGTCACACGTGTCCCCGCTTACGGGAGCGCAGCCGCCTGCGGTCGGTGAAACCGTAGCCCGGCAGGAGGACGGCGGCGGCACGACGACACGCGCCCGTACAGTGGCCGTACAGTGCCGGGGGGCCGCGTTTCGGGAGCTGGACCCTGCCGCGGGACTCCCAGCTCCCCCCGTGTCAGGGCTGGGAGACCTACAGCCCAGCCCAGCTGAATAAGCAGTTAGTTTAGTGTGAGGCAGCAAGCCATCAGTGATTTTTTTTCTTTTTTTTGGCAGGAGGGGTAGGTGGGGGCGGGGGTCGTTGGTGGTCATTTCCGCTGATTCATTTACCATACGTTATGGCTGTACGTGAATGCCCACAGACAAAAAAAGACACGCGTTTTTATTTCTTTTCTTAAGGACAAGATACAGACTGGTAAACAGTCAAAAGGAAAATTCTGTGCTTAAAAATGTCTTTAAAAAAGAAGTAACAGATAGCCCCTCCTCGGCCTCCCCCCTCCCTGGAAGATCTCTTTGTTCCCTGCTAGAGAACTTACAGCGTGGCTGAACTACAGTAACCTCTGTGGGCCCGCGGGAGGGAGGGCACTCGAGGTCGTTTCTCGCGTCTCAGATTACTCAGCCTGTTAACGAAGAGCTCCCTGAGGCTCGTGTGGCTGGCGGAGCGGCTGCAGGTTCCAAGCTGTCTGGGGCAGAGCTCCCGCGCCTGTTCGCGCGGAAGCACAGCGGTCACCTGCGGATCGGTCGCGGTTCTAAATTCGAAGCTCTAAATTTGGTTCCGATTACATTAATATTTGGAGGGAAGAGGGGGTGGGTTGAGTGTGGGACTCTGAGGGGCTAAGGGTGTAATTGGGGAATGTAAAAGATGTGGTAGGGAAGTGCTCTCCATTTTTCTCTCTGTCAGAGTTTTGAGGTGCCCCCCAACCCCCCCCCCCAAGCCCCAGTCTCTGTGGTGCTGCGTCAGGCAAGAGCGTGTGACTAGCCCCTCGCCGATGTGGCCACTGCTGCCCTCCGCTTTGGCTTTATCTTTTCACCACATTTGCGGAAGGGAAAAACCAAAATAAAAAAACAGGAAATGTCCCACCTGGCGCCCTTCCACCGTTTGACACACAGTGGCAGAGAAGCGCATGTACAGAGTTTATGTGAAACAGACCTGACAGCACTCTCAAAAACATCCCCACTACTCGAGGAAAGGAACGTTGTTTAAAATGAACAAGGGACATACCGTGCCTGGAAGAAGGATGCAGTAATATGATTAGTGTTGGGGTGCGTGTGTTGGGAGGGGGTCATCGCTTGGAGATTGGCTAGATTGCACTACCATCCCTGTGTCTGTAAAGTGACCGACAGTAACTCTCCCTGCAGCTGCTGTTCCTCCTTTGTTCTCCACTCGTGATGGGGGGGATAATGGCCCTCAGCTGGGGGTGGGGTGGGGGGGTCACTGCAGGGCAGGTGGCACAGAGCCCTGGTTTTCATAACCCCTCTTTCACACCTCTCAAAGCGCAGGATTACCTACATATTACAGAATGTGCTTTCTGTTTGAACTCCGTTTTTAAGACTTTGCATTACGACTTTGTGTCACGAGTTATAGGGAAATCTATGACTTTGCGTTCCTCGCTCTCATTGGTTGTTATTGAGGTGAAGTTACTCTTAGTCTGACCAACATCCTTTGCTCTCCTGAGTGTTTATGACTATATGCCATGATCTTAAATAAAAGCTTTTGTATTTTTTGTATTTTTGAATTAGGAATGTATGAAAACCTTGGAGAGTCAGTTTTCAAAAATTCCTTTTATTGTCGGAATTACACACTCAGCACAAAGTTCCTTGTATACAATGGCATTTATTAGAATCAATATTTCCAAGGTAGTGATAGATGCCTATATAAATGTCTATTCCAGATAACTCCCCAAACCAGATATTCAGAATGCTTTGCATAACACACCTTGTGGCGGTAACAGTAGACGTGCCTAATTGTGACAGATGTAAAGATCCTGCTCATTTCATCAACCCTGCTTTACACTCTGCCTCCAGCTACCCATGCCTCAAACACAGTAACCTGGCCCCAATCACACCTGTCTTATAAAAACCTTGAAAACCTGAAACATTTATTGCAGTGCTACGAGATGATGACTACAGCGCTGTGTAAATGTGTGCAGGCATGTGGCGCGCATACATGTTGCTGCCTGAAGTTTAACCTCCCCCCTCCTCCTCTGCAGCTGTAGTAAGAAGCACATTCTGTTCTCACCTGTGCCCCCCTCCACCCCCTCACCCCCACAGCTGGCCAGCATGAAGAGCTGGAGGGACATGCGCAACGAGGTCCTCTACCTGACGGCCAACGCCACCGGCTCCCCCAGCCTCATGTACCAGGCCGTGTCACGCATCGTCTGCGGGCATCCTGAGGGCGGCGGCCTCAAGATCAAGTCCCTCAATTGGTACGAGGACAACAACTACAAGGCCCTGTTCGGCAACCACAACAGCAGCGAGGATGAGCCCGTGTCCGTCTACGACAACTCCTCCAGTGAGTCTCTCTGAAACACATCTTGTTGTCTCACATTGTCTCGTCACTGAAACACATTGCAGGACAGGCCAAGTTACTACACCCATGGGCCAAGTTACTATACGAATAGGCCAAGTTCTTAAAAGACTCTGTGTGATTTTCTGTAGTCTTAATATATATTTATAAACAGGGCATAAAGAGAGGTACAGAGACACAGCATATTGTTTCAGTATGTGAATCTTTAGAACCAAGCTGTAAGAAAAATTCAAGTGCAATTACTGTAAAGCTAAAAAAAAATTGCAAAATGTCAGCACAGTTGGAAACGATTTGCAGAGAGATGTAAACGTTGTACTAACACCTCGGGTCTGGACTGCCCCTCCCCAGCTCCGTACTGTAACAACATGATGAAGAATCTGGAGTCCAGCCCCATCTCCCGAATGATCTGGCGGGCCCTGAAGCCTCTGCTGATGGGCAAGATCCTCTACACCCCCGACACGCCCGCCACGCAGAGGATCATCAAGGAGGTGAGAGATCATCTCCCCCACCGCATGTGTGCTAAAGGCCGACGACTTACAGTAACCCCCCGTGGAGTGGAGACTGGTTTAATGAGGGGGTGGTGGTTCTGGAATGTTCTGCCACAGTGAGGAACAAAGCCCTCCCACAAGATACAGGCTGGCAACGCTGCCTGCTCTGCTCCCATAAGGCCCTGCGTGACACATCTAGACAGTGACTGTATAGTACACGTTGTACACTATACATAATACAATACTGTATATTACACATTATGCAATATACATTGTGCCACACACATTATACATTCACAAAGCCATTCTAATCTGCAATTCTAGTTGGTTGAAATAGCAGTGCATTCTGAGACCTCATTCAGAGAACATTGAGAAATGCGTAATGCTTGTGTAACTATGTAAAATTGCAGACGTTTTACTTCAGTGAATGGCAACTTTGAAAAATGCATATGTGCCAATTGGACATGCATGTCCCAAAGGAGCGCTGTTGTGAAATGTTCAGTCTGTAAGAATAGAGTTTAATCCCCTGTACATCACCTAGCTCCCACGTGGTGGGGGGCTAGCTGCCACTCGGCTCACTGCTGCCAGGGCTTTGCCGGGGTGGGGGGGAGAGAGGTCAGGCATCTGCCCGCCGCTTTCCGGAGCGCCGGCCCACTAACGTTCTCCGTTGTCGCTCCGCGCCCCAGGTGAACAGGACCTTCCAGGAGCTGGGCGTTCTGAGGGACCTGGGGGGCATGTGGGAGGAGATGAGGCCCAAAGTGTGGAACTTCATGGAGAACAGCGAGGAGATGGACCTGGTTCGGGTAGGTCCACACCTCCCACCTGAAAAACCACACGATCAGCTCAGCTCACATGCTGAAACACCCCTACTCTGTTTGTTATCTCCTGCATCCTCAACAAAGCTCACACTATGATTATGATTTTACATTTTGTCCCTTTATGCTGAAGGACACTTTATAGTAGGTCAGGCGGATGGCATGCAAGCTCCGTACAGCCCATGATTTGAACCTTTTTTGAAACTTCTGAAACTTTTTCGACTCAGTTTCGTAAAGCACTCCAGCCCTTGAGCAGATTCCTCTCAGTGGACAAGAGCATGGGGAGGATATGGTCAAACCCCGCCAAGCGCGTAACACACATAAACACCATAGGAATGTCGCTGGACATTCCCAGAAGACGTCTGTGTACAAAACAGTCTGTGCGCGTTTATAAATATTTGCCTGCACAATCGATTAAAAGAGAGGGCAGGCTGGCATGCTATGAATAAAATACTAAGATGCATTAAGATAATTATGGTCAGTGGAACATTTGAATCATATCAGTCATACAGCACGTTAAGAAACAGTAGGGCTCCATTGGACTTGCTGTTTGTCAGAAAGGGTGGACAAACAAACAGCTATGTCATTATAATCTCTGTTGCTAATTTCAGTGCATAATCAATTTGTCCATAGCCTGTCAATAAGTTATGCGGCAAAGTGTGTCCCCGGGCATGGTTAATTTGAGTGAATCGTTTCTAATGAGTGCAAACAAAGAGCTTGTTATTGGGGGCAGTCTTTCTGATCTAGAATGTAAACAAGTTACTCCAATACATTGAAAGTGGGCATGTATTTTACTTATCCCTATATACTGAGAGTAAAGTTGCCCGGCAACATGACGTTACAGCAGCTGACAGCTGGTGGTCTTCGCCAGTGTTTGTGTATGACTGATGGTTTTGCGGATGCCAGCTTGCTGCTGGGCAGGTTACGTAATGCCCCATTGTCTAGAGGAGTTATTTACCACACAATGCCCCATGCTGGTGTGACATGAGTTACCTGCAGCTTCAGCACTTCTATGTAATTCTCACTGCAGACGAATGACACTCACACAATGCTACACTGCCCCCTTGTGGGGGGATGAGGTACTCTCCCTGTTGTCTCCTGTTAGCTTGACACTAGTGTCCTTGAAAATTTACAATCAGGTAATTCCACAGTCATGTGTGTTATTGGTTCGGTATAGTATTGCATTGTGAAAGATGTGAAGTGTAATTTGCTAATAGTAAGTTAAACTCTCCCAAAAGATTTTGTCAGTTGGTTTTTTTGACACATCCTTATTGTATGCCAGTTAGCTGTAGATGGTGTTGAAGTTCCCTATACACTGTGTAGAGATTAGTTGTAGATGTCTCTAATGAGGAAGATCTATTAGATATCTGGGTCACGCACACACAGACACTGAGGGATAGTATCCTCTGTGTTTCCCTGCGCAGACCCTCCTCCAGAACAACGCCAGCGCCCGCTTCCTGAACGCCCAGCTGAGCAGCACGTCCTGGCGTGTGGAGGACATCTCCAGCTTCCTGTCCAAGGCCTCAGAGGACACGCGGCCACAGGGGTCCGCCGTCACCTGGAGGGACGTCTTCAACGAGACCGACCAGGCCATCCAGACCATCTCGCGCTTCATGGAGGTCAGTGGCTCCGTCACGCGCGCAGTCACACGCTCGCACACACATACACGCGCACAGCCATGAAACACACATGCAGTCAAACACGTATCACTTCCCCTTTGCAGTTTGCCTGAAGAGACAGCTCAGCAGATGTCTCCAGAAATGGAGCTCTGAGTCTGCAGGTCCATTTCCTCTGGCAATGATGTCACAGCGTAACACGCAAGACAGCAAGAAGTGTAAATGACTCATAGCATTCAGGGGACTTTATCATTCACTGGAGCTGATCCTTCCTTTTACAGAGCCCTCATTGGTAGCTTTGGAAGGAAGCACAAAGGCAGCCATTTTAGGTCACTATATCTCTCTTCTGGAAAGGGGTATGGGCAAAACAGCTGCATTACATTAGCCTTTGACACTGATGTTTTTCCCAACAAACAGTTAACCTCATAGGATAGGAGCTTCATTTATTTCCTGGAATAAAGTTGTCTATTATTAGCAATCATGTTAACCCAGTGTGGAAAAAAGCATGCTTCTGGTTCTGACCAGTCATCAGAAAATCAAATTTTCCATGCCCCGGTAAATCTAATTAATAAACAATTCTCTCTCAGAAAAAAGCCATTTTGTCGTTATTCTGGATCAGCAAATGCAAAGTAAAGGCATTAGAGAACCTAGTGCAACACTCTCATAACCTGTTCTAGTGCTCTCATAATGAGGCTTTTGATATGACTCTTGAACTACTAAACTCCTGCTGAACCTCAGCTTATGAATCAAATCACAGTAATCCATCTGTGTTCAGTCAGCGTTCAGTCCTCATCTCTCTTATTTGAACCATTTAAGAGGCAGCTGTGATCCACAGTCCAAGAAAGACTCGATTAGTCCTGTTTTATTCAGTTACTCAATAAGCGCTGTTTGCTTCCCTCCAAAGTGTGTCAACCTGGATAAGCTGGAGCCAGTCGCTAACGAGGAGAGGCTGGTGAACAAGTCCATGCGCCTGCTGGATGACAGGAAGTTCTGGGCCGGGATCGTCTTCCCGGACATCCGGTCCAACAGCTCGGAGCTGCCGCCCAACGTCAACTACAAGATCCGTATGGACATCGACAATGTGGAACGGACCAACAAGATCAAGGATGGGTACGCTCCGCTCGCCAGTTTCCAAAATACCCTTCTTGTCTGGGGGCTTTAGTGTATACGGTAGCTCTCCATCTGTAGCTCAGGGAAAGTTTGTGAGGGCCAGTTGGGTCATTTATAGAAATAATGTATGGTTATGAATATATCAAAAAAGAAACACTTGGCCTAAGTCCCTATTGACAACCAGAGAGAAGCTGGTATTCAGTTTCATCTCCTGGCACAGAAAAGTATTAAATACTCTATACTGAGCTTTTCATAGTCCATTGTGCTGGTTCTGTGGTTGATCTGGCTTTGTGTCTGTCTAGGTACTGGGACCCAGGTCCCAGAGCTGACCCGTTTGAGGACCTGCGCTACATCTGGGGCGGGTTCTCCTACCTCCAGGACGTCATTGAGCACGGCATCATCCGGGCGGTCACCGGCAGCAAGGAGAAGACGGGCGTGTACATCCAGCAGATGCCCTACCCCTGCTACGTGGACGACATGTGAGTTTCCCGTGTGGACCGACCATAAAGCTCCACTGCGGTCCCCCCCTAAAGCCATCCTCTCACGCACATGGCTTCCCAACCTGCCCTCACACTTCCTCTCTCACTCTGAACCACCTCACAGCATATCCGTCAAAATCAATGCCACCAAACCCAAGTAGATTGTAATGTCCTTGGCCTGGCCTGATAAAATCTTGCGCGGTTGTAAGTAGGGCTGTAAAGGGCTGTGGCCCCCAAATGTGTGAATTGCTCCAAAGTGCGTCAGCCTGGATAAGCTGGAGCCGTTCACTAACAAGGCAGTTAGCATAGTTAGCATAGAGGCACCATGCTGGGAACGCCCCAGTTTCATTGCGGTTGCTGTTCGGTCCCCAGATTCCTTCGCGTGATGAGCCGGTCCATGCCCCTCTTCATGACCCTGGCCTGGATGTACTCGGTGGCCATCATCATCAAGGGCATCGTGTACGAGAAGGAGGCCCGCCTCAAGGAGACCATGAGGATCATGGGATTGAACAACCTGATCCTGTGGCTCAGCTGGTTCATCAGCAGTCTGATCCCCCTGCTCATCAGCGCCTCCTTCCTGGTCCTCATTCTCAAGGTAATGCCAACCCCCTCTCCAGTGCTTCTGTCTGTTACTTTGACTGGTGAGAGCCCATGTCCTGAGGTATGACTGACCATTGCCCCCTCCCTGGTGTCTCTGCAGATGGGGAACCTGCTGCCCTACAGTGACCCGGGGGTGGTGTTCCTGTTTCTGGGCTCCTTCGCCGTGGTGACCATCATGCAGTGCTTCCTCATTAGCACCATCTTCTCCCGTGCCAACCTGGCGGCCGCCTGCGGGGGCATCATCTACTTCACCCTCTACCTGCCCTATGTGCTGTGCGTGGCCTGGCAGGACTACGTGGGCTTTGGCGCCAAAGTCGTTGCTGTGAGTACCGTCCAGTCTCCTGCATGTAAAGCTGCTGATTTGAATCTGATGTGCACTAGCTGAGGTTTCTTTGTTCACCTATTTGGGGTGAGCATAGGTACAGGTTTTCTATGGGTGCATTTCTGAGATTGTTTTGTTCTCCCTCTCTACCGCGCAGAGCCTTCTTTCCCCGGTGGCGTTCGGCTTCGGGTGCGAGTACTTCGCCCTCTTCGAGGAGCAAGGGGTGGGCATCCAATGGACCAACCTGCTCGCCAGCCCCTTGGAGGAGGACAGCTACAGCCTCACCACCTCCATCGTGCTCATGTACTTCGACGCCTTCCTCTATGGAGTCATGACCTGGTACATCGAGGCGGTCTTCCCAGGTAGGCGGAGCATGTCCACTCAAACAGAGTTGAAGTTTGCTGGGATATTATGATGCGCATTGTGACATCATCGGTTCTCTCTCCTAACACGTGATTGGTCTCTTCCAGGCCAGTACGGCATCCCCAGGCCCTGGTACTTCCCCTTCACCAAGTCCTACTGGTGCGGGGAGAGTGGGGAGAATGCGGCCGCTGCACTGGGCAAGAAGGGGAATGCAGAAGGTAGGTGTTCCTGTGCAGCTCCTTTACAGTCTTCATCTGTACTCAGGGAAGAGCAGTGTCAGGGTAGGGTAACAGCTAGCAGTGGAAAGACCCCTCCACATATGTACCTAGAATTCCAGGGGAGTGTCTTTGAGTACAATGGCAGATGTCAATAGCAAATTGTGACTTGCAATGGAAGGAAATGACTGGTCTGATTTAAAAATGTGGTTTACCATTTGAATGCTGGCCTCTAATAACTGTTTATATATGGAAAGTGAATCACACATTGCACTGGGAGTGGTCCAATCAATGGGTGTCTGTATCTGTAATCATGAACAGTACCAGGTTAAGATATCACCCCGTGGCCCTGATTTGCCTATGTGAACACTCTGTCTTTCCCCAGCTGTGTGCATCGAGGAGGAGCCGGCCCATCTGGAGCCTGGCGTCTACATCGAGAACCTGGTGAAGGTGTACAGCCACGGGAACAAGCTGGCAGTGGATGGGCTGACCCTGGGCTTCTACGAGGGCCAGATCACCTCCTTCCTGGGCCACAACGGAGCGGGCAAGACCACCACCATGTAAGGGCTGCTAACTGCTCTGAGCTGGCTTTTTTTTTTGAAGCGTTTTTAGGGCAGGGTGTGGGTAAGTCAAGGCCAGTGTTGCGCTTTAAGGGTGTCTAAACACGTTTCTGTTCACAGGTCGATCCTGACCGGATTGTTCCCGCCAACTTCTGGCACCGCCTACATCTTGGGCAAGGACATCCGCTCGGAGCTGAACACCATCCGGAAGAACCTGGGCGTGTGCCCGCAGCACAACGTCCTCTTCAGCATGTACGTGCCAGCAGGGGGCGCCCAAACCTGGTCCTGCAGGGCTGCTGCCCTTATAGAGCATTCACACCCATTTATACCCTCAGGACATGGGAATGAGTTCAGCTGCTAGATTGAGGGCAGTACATTGCTAGTGGTTGAGTGTTCATCTGGACTAAACTGTTCTGACAGCAGTGCTGCGGGACTGGAGAGGCCGTGTGGGCTGTGTCATACAAGTGATGCATAAAATCTGTCATCCTGAAGGAATTCCTCAAAGACCGCCGGTGATGAGCATAGCCTGACCTTTGTCTTGCCCTATTGTCTCGACCAGGCTGACCGTGGAGGAGCACATCTGGTTCTACGCCCGCCTGAAAGGGCTGTCCGAGGAGGCGGTGAAGGCGGAGATGAAGCAGATCGTCAACGACATCGGCCTGCCACACAAGCGCAAGTCCAGAACCAGCCAGCTGTCCGGTGAGTGACAGCTTCCTGTCTAACGGTCACATACCCGCCAGGCTTTGAAGTATTAACAGCGTGGTAGAGAGGTATTGTGTTGTAATGATCTCTGGGGAGATCCTGATGAGTTACCCCCACGGCCATCTGATTCTCAGGAGGCATGCAGAGGAAGCTGTCGGTCGCTTTGGCCTTCGTCGGAGGGTCAAAGGTCGTCATCCTGGACGAGCCCACCGCTGGTGTGGACCCCTACGCCCGCCGAGGCATCTGGGACCTCCTCCTTAAGTATCGTCAAGGTAACCCTCCTCGTAGCGTTTTTTTCCTCCAGTCACATTCAAGCTTTGGGTATGAACGGGCAGCACAGAAGTGTTTTGGTGTGGCCAATTCTGACGTGTTTTGTGGTCGCCTCCCCTTCCCAGGCCGCACCATCATCCTGTCCACCCACCACATGGATGAGGCCGACATCCTGGGGGACCGCATCGCCATCATCTCCCACGGGAAGCTGTGCTGCGTGGGCTCCTCGCTCTTCCTGAAGACCCAGCTGGGCACGGGCTACTACCTCACCCTGGTCAAGAGGGACATGGACCTGTCCCTCAGCTCCTGCCGCAACTCCAGCAGCACCGTCTCCTACATCAAGAAGGTGGGTGAGCCGCAGCAACTGCACACGGCCACACGGGGGCAGTCTCTCCAGTGTACAACCCCCTAAACACAAAACCCCATGTGTTTAAGTGTTTCACAGTAATAAAATAAGGAAATAGTGGTAGAGTTTGATTTATTTATTGGTGTATGAGGGGAAAGGTTCAGGTCTTTGCAACCTAACTTTGCAATGGCACTACAATATATTCATACTTTACCATATCATCTTTCCTTTGTCCTGTCTGAAATAATGCTGTTGTTTTATAGCCCAGCTCCTAACTGTTGTGCTTTAATTGATGGCATTTTCACAGTAATAGAGCATTATGGTGAAAGATGAGTAAACCTGTGATAGTATGGGAGTGGTAACTGGTGGTCATTCCTGTTGCAGGAGGACAGCGTCTCAGAGAGCAGCTCCGACGCCGGACTGGGCAGCGACCACGAGAGCGAAACCACCACGATCGGTAAGAAGGCGGACGCGCCGTGTTGGACAGAGGGAAAAGTGTAACATTCTCAGTAACATTCTTGGTGCCCACGGTTCCTGACGCCCCCCACCATCTCCCCACCGCAGACATCTCCCTCATCTCCAACGTGATCTTCAAGCACGTGCCGGCCGCGCGCATGGTGGAAGACCTGGGCCACGAGATCACCTACGTGCTGCCCTACGAGTCGGCCAAGGACGGCGCCTTCGTCGAGCTCTTCCACGAGATCGACGACCGCCTCTCCGACCTCGGCATCTCCAGCTACGGCATCTCAGACACCACGCTGGAGGAGGTACAGTGGCAGGATCCCCTGCGATTTCCAGTGGCCATTAGGGGTCCAATTGCCATTACTGTTGCCATTATCATTACTATGCTTTTACCATCACCGTTACCATTACAATACTGTCACAGTAACCATTACTGTTATACTGATGACAGTGAGTCAGTCTTCTGATGGTACTATGATATCCCCTCTTTCTGTAGATCTTCCTGAAAGTAGCTGAAGACAGTGGGGTTGATGCAGAAATTTCAGGTAAGAGACTTTCCTTAACTGGCAGTGTGTCTCTGCGGATGGGTGGATGTGTGTTTGTGTGTGTTCACACACATGAGGGTGTGCATTAGTATGTGTTTCTGCATGTGCGTGTATGTCTGTGTGTGTTTGCTCTCTCCTTTCTGTCTTCTCTCCACGAGGTGTCTGAGTCTAACTGTAATCTGTCCTTGTTCTTCAGACGGCACCATCCCGGCTCGCAGGAATCGCAGGCACGCTTTCGGAGATCACCAGAGCTGCCTCAGGCCCTTCACCGAGGACGACGGCTTCGACTTCAACGACTCCGAGGGAGACCCAGGTAACACATCTGGACATAACATCAGCGTAAAACCACCACGCTGCAATTTTCACAGTTTGCCATCAAAGGGATAGATCAATATGGGATTGATTAGTAATGCCTGCTCAGCATTCCTCATGATTCATCATGGAGGGCATGTGCCCTTTGGTCCCTTCGTGGACTTTAAATGTGACCACATTATTTCATTCCACACATGCTTCATACACAGTGCCTGGTGTTGTGTACCCAATCCCGTGGCTGATGCAGAGTGTTTTCCCCCTCGCAGAATCCCGGGAAACCGATTGGCTGGGAGGTGCGGACGGGAAGGGCTCGTATCAGGTTAAGGGGTGGAGCCTAAAGAGGCAGCAGTTTGTGGCCTTGCTGTGGAAGAGGTTCCTGTACGCCCGCCGCTCCAGGAAGGGATTTTTCGCTCAGGTAGGCCGGACCTTCAAGTGTGTCCTTCAGTCAGCTTTGCAGATACTTATCTCACCTTGACCAACTTTGAGCTTGATGCCCAATCCAATCCAATCTATTCTAAACAGTTTCTGTTCTGGGGTTAGTGTCTTTAGAGAAAAACTCCCTCAAATGATCCATCTTTGGAGTGGGAGATTCACCCTGAGCTAAGAGCCAGCATGTTTGGGCTGTGATTGTTGGTGTCAGGGCTTGGAGATCTTGATGATTCAGAACAACTCTCTCTGTATGATGTAGCCTTCCTCCCATTCCGGGGAGTCTGTATTTAAATGATTTCCTCCTGGTTTCAGATCGTGCTGCCTGCCGTGTTTGTGTGCATCGCCCTGGTCTTCAGTCTCATCGTTCCGCCATTCGGGAAGTACCCCAGCCTGGCCCTGCATCCCTGGATGTATGATGAGCAGTTCACCTTTATCAGGTACGAGAGCAGAGAGACCCCTTTGCTGTTGTTATAAGCTCCATTAGTAGCTATGGTCAATGATGGCCAGTTTATTATGACTTAATGTCTACTATTTGTCCTAAGGCTCTATGATCTCACTCTTCTCACAGCAACGACGCCCCTGAAGACACCAACACTCAGAAGTTACTGGGTGCTCTGACCGATAAGCCCGGGTTTGGAACGAGATGCATGGAAGGAGAGGCCATTCTGTAAGTGTTGGCGCCCATCCTTACTGTCCACCTCAGTCTACGCCTACGTTTTTCGGTGATTATCACTGTATGATGTACACTGTGTGATGTATCACTGTCAACTGAGCTGTCAGCTGCATTCAAAATGCAAAGGGGGAACCTGTATCTGATGGCACAGAAAGTGAAAAAATTGTAGTAGAACAATTAATTAACGTAACATTAGCACAGTACATTAGCACATTTGCCTAGCAGATGCTCCAGGGTGACTTACATGGCTGACATGTCAGGCATTTGTACAGCTGGATATTTCTGGAAGCGAGTCATGTTAAAAAGCTACAGTAGCAGTGGGAATTTAATTTGGAGCCTGTCGGGGTAGAAGACGCACTCCTTTCCTAGTGCGTCACGCTGCAGCTGCACGCTCCGGCGTGTCGCGTGCAAGGGCAATGGCGGGGTCGTGACGGAGCGTTCTCGCCGTGCCGCGACAGGGACATGCCGTGCGAGCCGGAGGAGCAGGAGTGGAGCACCCCGCCCGTCCCGGCCAGCGTGACCGACCTCTTCCTGAACGGCAACTGGAGCATGGAGAACCCCTCCCCTCTGTGCGAGTGCAGCTGCGAGGGGCGCAAGAAGATGCTGCCGGAGTGTCCCGTGGGAGCCGGGGGCCTGCCTCCCCCACAGGTACGAGGAACACCCCCAAAAAAACAAATTGGTTCCACAGCAGAAACCCTTAAATATCGAGAGTGGGAAAGGAGTGCTGTTCTGTTGGTAGATACGCTTATGGGAGTACTGCTGGAAACTAATTGTTTTTCTACTCCGCTTCTCACAGAGGAAAATCAGCTCAAAGGACACGCTGCAAAACCTGACTGGCAGAAATATTTCAGACTACCTGGTGAAAACATATGCCCAAATCATTGGCAAAAGGTACAGCGAACATTCACAACACACATCCGTCAAATGCTCTGCTTCGAAGAGATTTTAGTATTGGCACAAATCACAAAGTGCTGGGCCTGACTGATCTCTGCTTATCTGTTCACAGCCTGAAGAACAAGATCTGGGTGAATGAATTCAGGTATGTTTACAGGGCGTCATTGTTTTCAAAGTGATACATGTAGCTTTTTGCACGTACAGCTTTTGTCTCAGTTGCCCATTCCAAACTAGTTCTGCCCAGTGTATTACACCATTAATGTGTGGGTTTTTCCTTCAGATATGGTGGATTCTCATTGGGCGCCAGGAGTTCGCAGGTCCTCCCCCCAGCTGACGAGATCGATGATGCCATCTCACACATCAGGAGCCGGTTCAGCCTGGAGCAGGTAACCCCGCCACCTTCCTATCCTCCCTACCTGCTCAAGAACACTGAGAGCAATGTGCACGTTTAATTTAGTTTAATATAGTGTGCCGAGTGACCAGCACACTCAATGGCTGATTGCACTGAGAGATTTGAATGAACAATCAGAGCAAACAGCAAACAATCAGGGTGTTAGCTATCTTAAAAGACGATTGCTTTCCTGCACATGACATAAAAATGTTAATATATAGATGTATACATTCATAAATGTGTGTATATATTTTATATGCATAGATAGTATGTAGTTCCACATACAGTTAAAAATGGTGGTTAACAATAGCTGCCTTTTTCAAAGGATGTGATTGAAAAGTTACCTTTTTAAATTTACAACGTTCTGTCAAAGAGCTTAATTAAAATGATGAAATTGCTCAGTCTGAGCTACACATTGAATTACATTTAATTGGATGACACTCAGCGGCTCATTCACTCTGAGTGGGCTGCTGTTTATCACGCCCACGGTGTGCTCCTCGTGTTGAGTGTGTGTGTTTCCACTCTTATCAGGGCACCGCGGCCGACCGCTTCCTCAGGAGTCTGTCCGGCTTCATCCAGGGACTGGATACAAAGGATAACGTGAAGGTTAGTCTCTCCCTCTCCCCGGCTCTCTCTCCCCATCTCCCCATCTCCCCCTGTCTGTCTGCATCCTTCTGACCTCTGTTGCATCTTGGGAAATCAGCCTTTATCCCCTCCTAGGTCTCCGCGTGCTTTGTTGCGTAATTCCATTATGTAGTAATACCTCCGAGGAATACCGGGAAAAGCTGGGCTCCAAGGGGACCATGGGAAGGACCTTTGTATTTGGATTACAAACCACGAATTCATGATTTCCCAGGCGAAATCGGCTGAAAATTTACATAATCAACACACTGTACACAGCCCTGACCCCTGTCAATAAGCAGGTCTGCCCCAGGTACATACATGCCTTGATAAGGATGGAGAACCTCATATTACTGAAAAGAGTGTATCCCTTATAAGGAGACATGAATTGGCAGAATGGACTGACCCTTTGTAAACCTTTTGTTCAATAACAAGAGGACTGACTTCCCGTTTTTTTCCTTCAAGTGACAACCGGAAAAAAAACAGCGGTTGGTTTTGCTCAGCAGTTTGTTTCACTTCCTCCGGTTCAGACCGGCACAGTCTGGATCCAGATCTCACTTCCTTGCCCTCCTGGCCCGGAGCCAAGATGACCCCTCTGACCACCGCTCCTTCCTTTCCCTAACCCCTCCACCCTCTCCTACCCCCAGATCTGGTTCAACAACAAGGGCTGGCACAGCATCGGCTCCTTCCTCAACGTGATGAACAACGGCATCCTGCGCGCCAATCTGCCGGCCGGCAAGGACCCCAGCAAGTTCGGCATCACCGCCTACAACCACCCGCTCAACCTCACCAAGGAGCAGCTGTCCCAGGTTGCACTGTAAGTCCACGCCCTTCCCTGATTGGCGTGGGCCCATGAGTGAGCCCCGCCTTAATAAGACCGCCAGTGTTCACGCTCATAACAACCTGCATCACTCTGCCAAGATAATCAGTTGTATCAGCAATGCTATGAGACTACCGCAGTTATAAAAATAGAGCTGAAGGTCTATCATTAAGACCTCTCAAGTGGACATGGTTATTGGCGCTACTGCCACAGGGCTTTTCAGGCAACATTAAGTTTATCGAGCAATTGAATCAATTCAGGCAGTGGAGTCAATCAGTCTATTTTTCAGTGGAGTAATGACTCAGTCATGTAACCAGATACATTAATCATTCAATGAGTAAAATCACTTACAGCAACCATTACATGAAATTTGATGAAATTAAATATAATTACAAGTAAAGAAAAGACATGACATAGGTCAGTATGCATTACCTCAGATAGGAAAATGGGCACAGAAAAGAAATCATGGGAAAACAGTGATAATAAAAACAAGTAGTATAAATGATTACTGGATAGTAAAAGAAACAGCATTAGCATTTTAAGCCGGGGTTGATTTGTGATGATATCGTCTTCACAGGATGACCACCTCGGTGGACGTGCTGGTGTCCATCTGCGTGATCTTCGCCATGTCCTTCGTGCCGGCCAGCTTCGTGGTCTTCCTCATCCAGGAGCGCGTCAACAAGGCCAAGCACATGCAGTTCATCAGCGGGGTGCAGCCCTTCCTCTACTGGCTGGCCAACTTCGTCTGGGACATGGTGAGTCCCCCTAGTGGTTGCACGGGGAATCGCAAGACCATCTATGGCTCTGCGCTCACTCTATCGTTGGATCACTTTGTCCTGGAAACTCACAGCCGACTCTCTCTCTGTGTTTCAGTGCAACTATGTCGTCCCGGCGACCCTGGTCATCATCATCTTCGTCTGCTTCCAACAAGAGGCCTACGTCTCCTCCACCAACCTGCCGGTTCTGGCTCTCCTGCTGCTCCTCTATGGGTGAGTGTGTACAGCAGGACCACTTTGCTGTCAGTGGGCAGTCATCATCTCCAATCTGGTGTGTTTGTGAGTGTGTACCTCTGGACGTACTAACCTGTGCTCCCTCTGTCCCAGGTGGTCCATCACCCCCTTGATGTACCCGGCCTCCTTCTTCTTCAAGATCCCCAGCACCGCCTACGTGGTCCTCACCAGCGTCAACATCCTCATCGGGATCAACGGCAGCGTCTCCACCTTTGTCCTGGAGCTCTTCGGCAGCAATGTAAGCAGAAGGTCCCTTTTTCTTCACAGGGGGTGCGCCGTGTGCTCTCTCAAAAAAGCCCGTCGTGTGAGCGCCCCAGAGAGAGCCCAGCCTCACCTAACCTGAACTCTTCTTCTCTCATACAGGAGATCGGTGGTATCAACGACATCCTGAAGAATGTGTTCTTGATCTTCCCGCACTTCTGCCTGGGCCGGGGCCTCATCGACATGGTGAAGAACCAGGCCATGGCCGACGCCTTGGAGAGATTCGGTAAGGCGCAATGGTCCAAGCCGGTCGAGTTGCTTCCAGATCTTTGTACTCCTGTGTTGCATGCCATAAAAATAAAAAAATGCAGTATGAGTATGGTGGTAAGCAGGGTGCTGTCACTCTCTCTCTCTGACTGCGGGTTCTGCTGTTCGGTTCCAGGTGAGAACCGCTTCCGCTCCCCGCTGGCTTGGGACATGGTGGGCAAGAACCTGTTCGCCATGGCCGTGGAGGGCGTGGTCTTCTTCTGCATCACCGTGCTCATCCAGTACCGCTTCTGCATCAAGGCCAGGTAGGCTCCGCCCTTGGGCACGCCTCCTCAAGCAGACAGTGGATTCTGACCACAGTCCATCAGCCATGTGCAGGTCCACAGTATCATAAAGAAGAAATGTGCTATAGTCAAGGAAGTGCAGAAAGACAATTCACCCAAACTGGGGACATACCCTGAACTGTTTCAGTGTATATATCTGACTACAGAAAGAAGTAGCAAGGATAGCATCTCCATATGATAAGTGAATTGCCCTGTATAAGTGTCTATGCTGAGAAGCTGAGTAATATACACATGGTCCTCTTGCTCTGTAGGCCAGTCAGCACCAAGCTGAGCCCCATTGGTGAGGAGGACGAGGACGTTGCCAGGGAGAGGCAGCGGATTCTGGGCGGAGGCGGGCACACGGACATTCTGGAGCTCAAACAGCTGACCAAGGTGAGGGGTCATCGCCATGGAGATGGGCTATTCCCAATATAGTCTTCCGCTGCAGAGCTGGAACAAGGCTGGCGTGAGCTAACCCAGCATGACTGCTTTACCATTGCATTCCCTGCAAACCCTGCAGCCATGATATGTCAACACATAATGACAGTAAGAGATAAAAGATTATGGAAGATCATCCAGAAAACTGATCTGGAGTGAGCCAGCCTGGTCCCAGCTCTACAGGTGCCCTAGGGTGGGACCTGTTTGGAGGTACAGCGATAGTCCTAATGCTGTTTCTTGTTTTGGCCCACAGGTGTATAAGAGGAAACAGAAGCCAGCCGTGGACCGCTTGTGTGTGGGCATCCCGCCTGGAGAGGTAGGATCACATTCAGCATCTGGTTCTGATCCATTTTTTTGTGGAACATCAGGTCGTGTTCATGCAGTTCACTGGCCATGAGCAGCTCATTAACCAGGGCTATGTTCTTATCCGCTTCTCCAGTGCTTCGGCCTGCTGGGAGTGAACGGAGCCGGAAAGACAAGCACATTCAAAATGCTGACCGGGGACTCTGTGGTCACAAGCGGAGAGGCCTATCTGGCTGGGAAGAGGTGAGTCATACTGCCTAAAATGCGCCATTACCACATAACAGCAGCGTCATCATACAAGGTCACATAGTGGCCAAATAACATTGAAGTTACTGAAGTGTAGATTACAGAAATTCAGCTGGCGCATGTCTCCAGTGCCCTTGGGCTTACAGTCTGTTGTTGTTGGGTGGGCAGCGTGCTGAAAGAGATCGACGAGGTGCACCAGAACATGGGCTACTGCCCCCAGTTCGACGCCATCAACGACCTGCTTACGGGCCGGGAGCACCTCGAGTTCTATGCCATCCTGCGGGGTGTTCCAGAGAAGGAAGTGTGTGAGGTAAGAGCTGACTCACAGGGACGGGAAGGGGAAGAACACAGTCATGACTAACTAGGAATCCTTATCGGAAGTCCACGTTTTAATTATGTTTTCTCATTACACCATTACTCCCCCTTTTGAGTCTCTTTTCTAAATTATCTACAGCTGGTTGAGTTCATTTTGCGCTAGACGCTTTTTCTGTTGGAAAAAAAAAGTGGCAAAGTGCATTGTTGCCGTGCCAAAGGAGGGCAGTGTCTCATATGTGAGCTTCCCCCCCCCAGGTTGCAGAGTGGGGCATCCGGAAACTGGGCCTGGCGAAGTACGTGGACAAAGCGGCCGGGAGCTACAGCGGCGGGAACATGCGCAAGCTGTCCACCGCCATGGCTCTGATCGGGGGCCCGCCCGTGGTGTTCCTGGTGAGTGCAGCCGCGTGATAACACCCCCTCGCTCTGTTCCGCTAACTTAGTAACCTTGCCGGGAGAGTTCATTCTCCGGGCCTTTGGTCAGACCTGAGGGAGCTGCGGTTACAAAAGTGGGCCAAAAGCATCTTCTCACAGAGTGCCCTTGTGACATTAATCACGTAACAGCCTGCCTTCAGCTGACACTGCTTTCTCAGAAAAAAACTGTGGCATGGGTGCCTGGGGGGGGGAGGTTGTGCAACCGGCCTGAGATTAAATCCAAATAACTGGCAGGCCACCTTCCTCTGCGGGGAATTATGGGAACTCGTGGCTCCTTTGCCGGTTCCCTCGCACCCTCTGAGCCAGTTTGTTTGTGTCGCTGGCCCGGTAATTAGGTTGTGCTTAAAGCTTAGCGCTTGAGAGGCGGAAAAAAAAGGAAAAAGAAGGGAGCGGCTGAGCTGGGGGCTGTTGCTCAGTCGCGCCGCGGCGACGGTAAGCGACGGGCGGGTTCGAAGATGCCGGTCTTACCCCTGCTGCTGGTGTTCTGTCTGTGCTTCCTGCTCAACCTGTGGGTCACCGTTAACCTGGCTGTGCTTTTGGTGACAGGACGAGCCCACCACTGGCATGGACCCCAAGGCCCGCCGCGCTCTCTGGAACTGCATCCTCAGTATCATCAAGGAGGGGCGCTCCGTCGTCCTTACCTCCCACAGGTAAGAGGCGCTCTCAACCCCCCCCAAAACTCATAGGGGAACCCGAGGGAGTGGTGCACATTCCAGAGGCATGACCTTGTATTATTTGTATTCCGTAACACTGTCATTTTGAGTGCAAAAAGTTGTTGGGGGGGTGGGGGCAGGATGTGAGTTAATTTGCGGGAGGTGAGCGGTAGTTCAGATTAAATCCAGCCAATGGCGTGCTTCTGCTCGGTGGGTCAGAGCCCTCCCACTCTGTTCCTGATCGTCGTGCATCTCCTCCCTGTGTTTGCCCTGCAGTATGGAGGAATGTGAGGCGCTGTGCACCAGGATGGCCATCATGGTCAACGGCAGGTTCCGCTGCCTGGGCAGCGTCCAGCACCTGAAGAACAGGTAAGGGCGCGGAGACCCTCATCTGTGGTAGAGCACTGTGCCTCTCAGACACGTTTCGGTCTGAGTCCATCACAGCTAGAGCTCCTTATAGGGCTGACTGATCCTATGAAAAATTCGGTCCTTAGCTAAGATTCAGGGTCTGCTGGTTTACATTCTACCTCAGGTTTTCATATTGCTCAGGGGTCAGCTCACCTGGGACTTTAAGTAAAAGTAATCTCTTGATTAATATAGTAAACCAACCACCTTCTGGTAATCACTGTGTGGATGGTCTGATATTCTTAATTAATGAAAAGTCAGTTTTACTGCACTGTTTGTGAGGAAATGCAGCAGTAGAAACGTATACAGCTAATGGAAAAATTAGCCCAAGAAGAGCTAAAAACAGCATGGATACACACACAAACACACACCGCACACACCGGCCCTTCCGCGCACTTGGTATGGCCACCCATGGTCTGTAGTTGGGAGGGGGGGAGATGACATTTGTACTGTGGAGCTGAAGGTGCGCGTCTCGCCCTCCCAGGTTCGGCGACGGGTACACGATCATCCTGCGCGTGGCGGGCCCGGACCCCGACCTGCGCAAGGTGATGGAGTTCATCGAGACGGAGCTGCCGGGCAGCACGCTGAAGGAGAAGCACAGGAACATGCTGCAGTACCAGCTGCCCTCCTCCCTCACCTCCCTGGCCCGCATCTTCAGCATCCTGGCCAAGAACAAGGAGCAGCTCCGGATAGAGGATTACTCCGTGTCCCAGACCACACTAGACCAAGTAAGACCTGGCAACCCAGCCTCCACAGTACCACCACCTCCATGCCAGCTACACATGCAGCCATTTCTGTTAAACCTCTCATTCAGTCACATCTTATTGGCTTACTTTGTGAATATCTTGCACCCAGGGTTATTCTTAATATACCGCAATCATCAAATCTCTCATCACTTAATCTTTATAAATTTCTGCTTGAAATTCATTTGAATGTCTCTGGCATGACAGATAGATTTGAGTTCTTAGTATTCCCAACAGTGTAGTTTTCTGGATCAAATGATTTAGGACACCCATTCCAGTCACCCATTTAAAAAGCAAAGCTTGGAGTTTTCATTGTTTTCATTGTTGGGGTGAAACATCCAGGTTTCCATCAGTGCATGGTGATTCCCTAGGGAAGGAATGTTACTGAGTGAACACGGCATTGGTTGAGCTCTGTCACGTTTTAAGCTGTCCGGCATACACTGACCTCTCATTGCTCTCTTCGTTTCTCCCAGGTATTTGTTAACTTTGCCAAGGACCAAAGTGACGAGGACCACTTAAAAGACATTTCACTGAACAGGAAGGACGCCGTGGTGGACATTGCACAGCTCAACACCTTCCTACAGGATGAGAAGATTAAGGAGAGCTTTGTGTGATCAAGACTCCTCTCCACAACTGGAACTCTTGAAGCAAGCAGGAGTTTTTTTTATTCTTATCTTGTTTAGGCCTTTTTTTCATTTTTCGGCGGAGTACGCGCTCGATAAGCGAGAGGAACGCGGAGAACGGAAGCACACCGTCGAAATAAAGCTCAATGCAAGTCAATGCAAAAACGAAAAGAAATTCCACTCTGGTGTTAACGAGGAAGTGCCTGGAGCCCCTCGTCCATTTTGGAGCATAGCAAGTGCGAAACTTGAATATATACACGTCATTTGTTCCTCAGCTATATTGTTGTGGGGCTGTAACAATGTGTGCTTGTTACTCTAGGGTTTACCAATGAGTGTAATTCCAATCACTTGCTATCGACAGGAGATTCAGGGCCTACTCTCTCTTTTGTACAGAGTACAGACGACTGATATCACAGAAACACAATCATTCACAGGCTCGAGACCAAGAGCCAAAAGGAAAAAAAAATCTCAATTTGTTAATAATTTGATCTGATTTTCTTTTAATATGCAACTTTGTATCAAAATATAAACAGGTTTTTTGTGACCAGTACACTTCCTGACGTAGCAGATTGGGTCTTTTTTTTTACACTCCAATCAGAAAGTCGTTGAAAGTGCAGAGCATGCACCATGGAATGTACTGGACAGACAAAAATTTTCAGATATTTTATATTTTTTGATGTTTTTTAAAACCTGTTAGGGTGTTAAGGTTCAGTTTGGAAATAAACACCTCAGGAGATATCAGGAGCCCTGACACGGAGAGGGCGTCTCCATCACGCCCGGCGTTTTCCTCTGTCACAAAGACCGTAGAAAACTGGCGAAATGATGTGGGTGAGCGTTAAAAAAAGAAAAGAAAATCTTTTTTGACAGCAAATAGCTCTGCTCTGGTGCTTGTCGCCAGTTTTTTTGGAGGTGTTTTTGGGGGGTAGGTTGCATGCTTTTGTCGTAAGCCGAGCAGGAGTGTGCAGAGGCACAGGCGGAAGCCAGGCCAAGCGGTGAAGCGTCTTCGCCGGGCCGCACTGTTTGTTGGGAATTCCAGCAAAAATTCTCTGGCTGTTGTGCGCTGTTCTTGTGACCAGTAGAGTTTTGAGTCTGGGTGGGGGGGGAATCCTTTTGGCAGGCTTGTTGTTGTTATAATTGTTGAAGTGGTAAAAAATAATAAGAAAATTAACCACCCCAGGAAAACAAAATCACTCACCTGGGAGCGTGTTGAGAAACCGACTGTAATGATGCCAGGGGAGTGACGGAGGTCAAGCATGCTGGGGGGTAGAAGTCCCCCCCAAGATGACGCTTACCTCCTGACAGTGGAACCTCTCAGCCATGTCCTGTCAGCACCTCTAGGGGGCGACAAGGAGCAGCTGGAGGTCAGAGAAGTCAGTCAGGAGGCGCCTCCTCTGGCGCAAAGTGTTAAAACTGTACTAAGTGTGCCATGTCCATGTCATGTGTTCATGCAGTAGTATGAAGAACTTTGTACTAGCGTCCACAGAGCGCTCTCTGAGGACCTCTGCCACTGTTTTTTTATCCGAAAGCCAGAGAGAGCTGCCGTGGTGCCATCGGTTTTTCCCATCCCAACACCTGCCGTGTCTGCACCTCTGCCGTGTTCACATTCAGGACCCCGCCGCGTGTTACTCCGCACCGCCGTTCGCTGCCCTGCCGTCCAGAGTGACCACTGTAGCCAAGTGCCATTCGTTACCGAACCTCTCTGCGACTGATAACGCACAGCGACTGAGCCAATCCGAGTAAAAGCCTGCTTCTCATTGGTCAGGATGGGTGGTGGTGGGGGGGGGGGGCGGTGCCAACGGTCCTTCATTCCAAGCACTTTATAGGGCATCTTCACCGGGATCTCTTTTTTTTGCACTGGAGAATCCGCAGGCTCTAGCAGACACCGACAACCTTGTTTTTTTTGTTGTTTGATGAAAAAGAAAAGAAAAAAAAAAGATAACTTATGTCCTACCATGGTCAATATTTCTTGTGTTTAATATTGTCTGTTTACATTTTAAGTATTAAATAAGGCTGTGAGTCTGTTACTTGTTATGTACAGTACTTATTTACAGAATAAAACTTGACAAATTTTCAACTGCTGTGCCACTTTTGTTTTTTATATACATAAATATCTGGTTTTGTATTATTGTTCCACATATCAGGATGATTGTGAAATGTATCAGATCATGATGTCAAATGCAGCAACATTGAAGGACAGAGCATTGGCAAAGGGCGTAAAGAGATGCTCCTTCTCAGAAATGCCAAAAGTGACCACAAACTCACAGACATGACCTTACACTGTGATCTGATCTCTCTGGTCTTGCTGGTTCAGTGCACTTTACACTAATAACACATTGGCCTTAATAACCACCATCACTAAATCAGGAATGCCAAAACTATGACCCAAATTTGACTTGTAAACACCCCCCCCCCCCCACTGAAGGCAATCATACTGTTATCAATATTTTTTCCATTTCCTTCCATTTCAAGCAACGTCTCTCCCACCCAATGAAATCAAATAGTCCATCAAAATACACCAGTATCAACCTCCCTGCTTCACAAATGTAGGGCATGTCATCTTATGATCTGGAAACAGCCCTTCAAGCTCTACTGGCATGCACTGTAAATGCCAGAGAGGATTGGCCCATAGTTAGCTTCCAGGGTGCATTTCACTTCTAATTGGCCCTCTTCACTGCTTATTGCCACCTGTTGAGAAACTAAACGGATTATCGACATTCGAATGGCTTTAACAGGACTCGGACCGCATTACAGCACACAAACTAAACACGCTGACCCCTTTTAAAATGATTCTTTTATTTATTTCTCCATATATTAGTACCATCACACACCAATGCCACAAGGTGCAATGGCAGACCATGCACAAACTCAGTGAGTCCGGTCCAGCAGCTGCTTCAGTGCAGCAGAGTGAGTCTGTGCTTTGGCTGCGTGCAGTAAACAACATGCAAATCGTTCCAAGTCCGGCGTGGAATATTCGCATGCTTTGTGTTAGATCGGTCTTGCTCATCAGAGTTCCTTATCACGCTTGTAAACTGTATTATAAATGCCCCTTAACCATTATGCGGTAAACTTGTTCATTTCAACAGCAATGTGCTGATACTGAACTACTCTTATCTGACTAGACGGAGAGACAGAAACAGATTAGCGCAGATTAATGCTAAAAACAAGACAGGAATAGAAGCTGACTTCTAGCACCTTACTGCGGTGACAGCCAACGCCGATGACAGCGGGTACAGCAATATGCAGCATCACCATCAATGCGATGACGAGAAACACGGAACACTGTTCTGAGATCAGCGACCCGAGACGTGAGCTCACCCTGATGCTCAACGCTGTTGTCACTGGACCTCACATTTTACTCACCATCTGTGGTTTACAATCACAATTCTCTACGTAGGGAGTTATTGGTGTAATTATTAAAATTCTATGTCAGTGACATATTTCACAATAAGCTTTTCCCTATGACATCACTGAGGATATGATTCACTATGTGGTCCCACGTGTTGACGAGAGCCAAAAACTGCTTTGCTGTACCAAACTTTTTATACATCAACTGCTCTCTCTGTTCTGAAAGAAATTAAGACATGATTCTTGAACACAGTCAGACTTCCAAAGAAAGATTTTGTTTAGCTGGTACATTAAAGTAATTAACTGAAATATCAAAAGAATGCAATAATCCCGGTGTGGCCATGCCAGGCTGTAAAGGCATGCTGTCAGTCTGCACTTGATTGACGGCTTCAGCGTGTCATTCTCCCCGCGGGCGTGGGATTCCTCCGCACCGGAGCACGGTTACTTCAGAGGAGAGTAAGGGGTCGGCAACAGGAGCTTGTTCCTCTGGGACTCCAGGTACGCGACACTCTCCCTCACTGTGAGGGAAGGTAGCGACAGTGAGGACCTATGCAATGCCACGTTCACGTTTTCACCGACCAATCAGAGTGGAGTTATGTGGGGAGAGTGACATTGTAAATTCTCTGGCCTGGCAGGCAGGTGAGTGCCTGTCAAGTGAGGTCTCATGCGTCTGCCTTCTGGCGTTGGAGGTTTTAACCACTGGTTGGGAGGGAACAAAGAGAGACTTGCCTTTTCCTAGGAAAACACCAGAAGGTGTTACCGGCATGAGGTGGGGCAGTTTAATTAAGTCTGAACTGAGGAGGAAGGTGCACAGATTTAAGAGGGCGGTGTGTTGTGTGACAGTTCAAGGCAAAGTGCAGCGTGCAATTTAGGGGCAGCGTGGAGTTGTGTGTGTTAACAGGGTAGTATGCAGTGTGTGGGTTAACAAGGTAATGCATAGTGTGTGGGCTAATAGGATAGCATGCTGTGTGTGGGTGAATAGGGGAGAGTGCAGTGTGTGTCTTAAGGGCACTATGGTGTGTGTGCTTTAGGAGCAGTATGCAGTGTGTAGGTTAGGGACAGTATGCAGTGTGTGGGTTGTCACTGACAACGAGTGAAGAGGATGGTGTTCTTTACCTGCAGCCACCACCCTGGCGTCACCATGAGACTGGTGTCGGCTTGCTGCCCGTTGGTCGGGACTCTCATACCACCAGAGGACGTGCACTGAAGCCACAGACGGCAAAGGGAAGGAAACATTTTTACAAGGCAATTCACAAACATCTAAACCTAACAAGATAGGAATGCAGGAAGGTTAAGTAACATGCAAGTACTTAAGGTAACAGGATAAATAAGGCAAAATAATGACTTCATGCTAGGGTGAGCATGCGTGACGCATAATACATACTGATAACATTTTTTCATTTAATATTTCAACATATAGCAGCAAAACTTTTGTATTGAAATGACAAAAACAAAAATATCCTGAAATGATTAAGTACTATTCACTATATGTGAACATTTCCACAGGTAAACGTCTGACTAATGTCTGACTCATATTTCCTATGAAAAATGCTTTCTCTTTAATAAGGGAGAGGGTAACTGGAAAAGGAAATGTTGACTTCAGGTTACATTCGGGCACTCTGGGTATGTTTTACAGCTCCTGACTGGATCTCATCCATAAGGTTACTTTGTTCTTCATGCTGCAGTAAGACTGCAAAAACACAGTTGTGCTCTCCCTGTTGGTCGTACCAGGAAAGGGAACTGAGGAGGGCAGGGCGACACACTTGGCTGTAACACTGTTCGGTCCTCACCTCTGTTGAGCAGCCCGAACTCGTTGTGGAAGACCCCCACGAGGTGTGAGTATCCTGGCCTGGCGTGGGTGGTGATGGCGGCCTGGAAAGCGTCACCCCACACCGCCGGACCCCCTGGCTTCATCTGGAAAGTCGCCAACTCATACACACCTGGGCGAGCCGGGTCACAGTTAGCTCTTGCAACAGACAATAAGAGGTGACTATTGTCTCATTTGGCTGCTGTTGGTGTCCGACTGGACAAAGGCTGGGCTTCTTCAAGCTCATAGCACTTATGAACTCCTCCACTCCACCTCTGTCAGTCAGCCCTCATCTTCCCCCTCACCTACAGGCAATATCGAAAGCAGCCTTGCTTACTGCCTAAGGAAGCCACATCACAGTGATATCACTACACTCAACAGCAACGCCTGCATGCTCAGCAAATTTCCACAAACTAAATATAGTTTATGTGTATATCCATATATCTAGTTTATGTGTAGGATAATGTCATTCTAACCAATAATCCATTAAAATTCATACCACAGTTCTAACCAATAATCCATTCAGATTCATGCCACCCTTCCAACCAATTATCCATTCAAACTCATGACTGAGGTCATATATTGTAACAGTACCACCCCCATCCCACACACACACACACACACACACACACACACACACACACTGCATTAAGATCAGCTTCAAAAACTATTACATTTCTGGTGCAAAGGTCAGCATATTTTTTCCAGTTTCACAGGCTGGGAAAGGAACAAAATGGCAGCTGTCTATTCACTAAAAAGTAACTGATAAACCAGAGTCAGCTCTTGCCATATATGGTGCCCAACCTTCTTTTGGAGGTTTCTCAATCTTGCACCAAGGCACCAGGTAGGTGACCTCATTGTCCTGTGAGGTCAGCATGGGCATTGCCTTGGAGATGTACTGCTCGATCCACTGGGGGTCCTGAGCCAGGGCTGCCCGAACACCTGCCCGCTGGGCATAGCTGTCTGGGGGACACATAGCACAGACAGAGGAAGTACACAGGATAAGCAGGTGAGGGGCCAAGAGTCACTCAGCTGCTATAGATACGAATGGTATTTTTTCCTGCTCTTGCATGCTGTAGAGAAATAACTTCCTGTCTCTTAAACCATCAGTTTTTTCTATATTTATACATATAGTTCAAAACAAAAAAACAGCTCCACAATTAAAGAAAGCATTTAATGTACTTTCACACTTTATATACTATATATGTAGACTGTACAACTTAATACTATGTATGCAGTATGTACAACTAAACAGCTGCACATATAGCTACATACTGAGGCTAATATTAAGAAGATCAGTGTAAATCTATTCTCAAGCGTCATGTATTTTGTTTGGAAAAAAGTACTTAACAATTCCCTGGTGTGCATTCTGAGATTTTATGTCAGCAGATTAGTCATATTTGTTTAACAGTCTGTTCAAAATATTTTGAGGCACAATTTGGATGCTAGGTCAACTGGACAGATGATAGCTTGGATCCAGATGGGTCATTTTTGGAAAAAACATGACTTAATCTGTTTTTCCAAAAACTGTCACCCTCCTACTTTACCCAGGGATCACGTTGTTCTGCCAAACAAGCACTTGAAGGGTACACAAACACATAGACTTCATTCACCGTGCTATACGACCTTCACCCTAATAAAGCAAAATTCAGCAGTCTGGCTTGACAAAGGGACCTCAATAAATGTGTGTGGTGATCACTTAGCAGATGTGTTGACCTCCATTTTGAATGACTGGTAGTGAGTACAGCCAAGCCTGTCTTAGAGCTGAGCCTTCTGGTATATTAGGCTAAACTGGGAAAGTAATTGTGTGGCTTGATTTTGAGCTCTGAAAGGGACTCCACTTTCATATGCACTGTTACCTTACAATGTGAAATTGGGTAACATTTGGAAACAGATAAAATACATGCTTTTCCCTGGCTTAGCTTGACTCATAGTGGAAGAATGTGCACTTGTGTCTCTCTCCTCACCGTACTTCCATATGTGGAAGACCTGGTTGAGGCCTCCGTACTCCACACTCCAGTAGCCCAGGAGCTCGGAATGTGCTGTGCGGAGGTGGATTTTCTCATTGGTCAGTTTCAGGAAGGCGGAGTTCTGCTCAGGCTTGATGTAGTACGTGCGAAACTCGTAGAACGTGGCATGCTGTTGCTGGGGTCCCGTGGAGATGGCCGCGCGCAGCTGGGAGGAGAAAATAAAACGAAGTGGGGACGTGCTGCCATCTGCTGGTGTGATTATTGTACTACAAATATCATATAATTGCAACAAAGCTCTTAAGTGTATTGTACATTTTGTTTTACACATTTACCCTGATTTAAAAGTTTATCTAATTTTATTTTTCAATTTACTATTCAGAAAAAAATACAGGAACCATCATAAAACTACTTGACTGCAACACTATGATACAGAGACATGCACTTCAATCAATCATATTCTGTTGCATCTGTAAACCTGCCATGTCCAATCTATCTAAAATGTAGGAAAGCTTGAGTCCATCACTGCACCTGCTAATCGCCCATACAAGTTAATGGTAAATCTATGGAGTGTTTACTCTCGTGGAAAAACAACCCTGGACTCTGAAGAAATTTGACCCGTACTGAAGAGTACTAATGAGTCCGATTGCACTTGTAAACCGATGTATCCTGCGCGCCTGTTGGAAACCGCGGCAGTGATTAGCTATGACATTTGCAGATAACATGTAACCTTTGAAAGCGGCTTGGTCTCAAGAAACCATTCGCAATAAATTACAAGAATCCATTACTATCAAATCTCAAGAAAAGTATTGAAACGCTGAATAAAGTATCGATTGCCAAGTAACTTTTCCTACAACTAGTTTAAAATGCACAATGCCAAACTTTCCAATAATCCATTACACTGACTTGCAAATGACAATGAACTGGAGTTTACTCATAAAAGAACCAAGGGAACAAATCTGAGAATACCGTCAAATGCTGCAAGTGGCTGTAAAAAACGGAATTCCGAGTAAAGTTAGCAGAATACTGATAGGCTAGAAGAATAGCCCTGCTGTCAAAACAAGCCTGCGTGCAGAATCGGTTTACGTGCAGAATCCCTCGTAACCGCGGATGGTTATAGATTACATTACATTAATTTAACTTTACATAACTTTAAAATATGCTAAATCAAACATGCAATTTCATAACATATCGGATCCACACTGTCAATAAAAGTGTCAATAAAAGTGTTGGCAGTTTTGATTTCCATTACTGGGAAGTAATGGCATTATTTAAAGTGATACATTCGCAATCACACGACCTACCTCAGTCAAGTCCTTCCTAAACTTAAAATGTTCACCGATACTGCAAGCTTTGCGAAGTGTTTTCCTTAATGTTATCATCTTTGCAATAACGCAGCAAGACAGCTCGCTAATAACTTGCTCATGGATCTGAGAACGTGACTTGCCTTCCAAGCAGCGTACGGAAGCCGAGAGGACGGCACATGTCAAACTACGACGTTACTTTAACCTGTACCAACCAACGTTAATATTTTAACTAGGCAATAATTGCCTATTTTAGAAATACAGAAGCCAGTAACGAAACAGAGGAGTGAGTAGGAGTGGCAGCAACAATTTTAAGCTTGTGTTTGAGCGTAACACATTAAAACATTTTCCAATGAACTGTACCATCAGCATAACTTAAGTGAGAAACAAGGTTATTTTATGTTAACATTTAAATGATTTAATCAATCCTAAATGGCATGGCCTGTGCTAATACCTTTCACATATAAACTTGCTCCCTCGCTGTATGAAGAAACTAGAGCTACAGTTTAAAAAAAAACTATCACCTATCAGCGATTGTAGTCACCTATTTTTTCTGTTATGAATTACGTATAGCTGATCTGAAACACCTATAGATTTGGAAAACTTGAAAAAAAGGTCCGTGATTCAGGATAGCCTTCATTTTTTCCTCATTTACATTTATCTGGAGCGACGTCCAACTCGTCCAACTGTAGTGGCAATGCTTTGCGCGCGCGCGTGTGTGTGTGTGTGTGTGTGTGTGTGTGTGTGTGTGTGTGTGTGTGTGTGTGTGTGTGTGTGGGTGGGGGGAGGGGGTATAGCATTCATGAGTTACATGGGAAAGTGCCTGATGCTTGTATATTGTGCCCACTTGGCTTGGATGAGAGAACAGCTAGACGACTGGTGTCTATACAAGCACCACTTCTCCTCCCTTGCGTTCTATTAGTTAGACTATATGGCGACTATATCTTTCGGCCGTTTGGAAAGTTTATTTCTGGCGGTCAATTCACGAACAGAGGAGTTGCAGGGCCTGTAGTTGCGGCGCCTAGGAAGCTGGTCCAGCACGGTGCATTCAAAACAGCAGTTATTCCAGTGCAAATAACTCACCTTTCACTGACAACACAAGTTCATCCTATAGCGAAGGATATACCTGCTGCTCATAGACTGAAACAGCAAGGCCTCTATCCCACGTAACACATTACTTATAACTGTACATGCGCAACACACAAACCTACAGATATCAAAGGTGAAGTCATAAAAAATCAAGGAAGGTACTGGGTGTTTCACTGGATATTTTATTATCAGGCGATGACGAACAGTCACTTGTCAGCTGTCGACGTTCCCACGTTCTACTTCAGCCACATAAACTCTGGCGGTGGGCTGTGGCACAAACATCTGCGTTCTTCTCGACAACATGGTTTACAAAGCGTTGCTCGTGTGCATGCTCCTCGTCTTCACCGCAGGTAAGATTCTACCATGTCCGCGTACCTGCTGGTCATTGTTAGAGAAACCTCCTGTACATACGGTTGTTTTTCATCATTTGCACTACAACGCTGCGGTTGATGCCAATGCAACAAAATTCGTACAGTGCCGTTAATTTTAAATGTTGTGAAAGTATCAAAAATTGCTAGTCACTGTCAGGCCTGAGTTAAAACGTTCTTGTTACAGATGCGGAAGACAAGTCTGGGCTGTATAGGAAGGTGAGTTGACCATTTTCTTTAATTTCTACGGACAAAAATGAACAACACCTTTATCTAGTGTGATGTGTAGGCAGTTGTACTTGACAAAAACGGCAAAAGCCACAACTCGTTCTGTCGCGATTAATTGAACGTTGACACGTTGGGTGGACTCCCATACCGCTGCACCCTTGTACAAGTGCCCATTCACGGGCGATTGTTAAACGACTCCTAAAGGCAATGGAAGTCATAACGAAGAGCCATCCTTTATTTGCTCAGTGTGTTTGCTTGGCAGTCTAATCAAAAAAGACATAGTTTATATAGGATATTTACTGACGTATATATGGCTTAGTGACCTGTTTGATTTAGGGGTACAAAAAGCATCCCACCAGGAAATCAAACCTGTAATATCTGAGTGACAAGCCCACTTTCAACTTTCAGTCCTGTCTTTGCCCCTGTGTCACAGCCCACCTGTGGGGACATGAGTGAGGTGCAGGCGTGCCCCCTCAACTTCGCCCCGGTGTGCGGCACTGACGGCAACACGTACGCCAACGAATGCGCGCTCTGTGTCCAGAGACTGTGAGTATTTCGGCTCTCCTCCCACGTTCTCGCAACGAAACCGCAAGAATGTCGTGGAAACTGCCGTGTTGTCCAAGGTTGGGGAAACTGCTCCACCCTAGTTTCGACATAATGATGGCCATTTCTTTAATTCAACAGTGAGTGCGCACGCGGAGGTGTAAATTAGCTCAGCGTCATGTGTCTCACGCACATTCGTTCAAACAAACGATAAATATGGTCTGAGGCAAAATTCACGTTGCATGTCTTTCAACGTGCATACTAATGAAACGTGATCTGAAGTCATGGAGATGTCATGGTGCTCTGTGTAGCCTATTCATACTTTTAATTCCTTTTCGCATTATTTATTCAATGATTCTGATTGAGTTATATACATGATTTGTAGTGCAATGAAAGTGTTCAGTTAGGAGCTGTTTCATTCAACACTTAAACGTTTTCATGCAGCTGAAATAAAGACTTAAAGCTAATCAAACACATCAATAACTGTGTCAGTTGACAATATTAACAATGAAATAACAATACAATGACAATGATGACAATAAAATAATGAAGAGCTCCCTTTGAACTTCTTCAAGTGACTGTTTACCCCTCTCCAGGGAGACAAAAACGGAAATCCTGATCATGAAGGAGGACAGCTGCTGAAGGAGGGGGGGAGAGAAGGTGACCCACCTGACAGAGCGTGGATGTCACCTCACTCATTGTGTCCTACACAGCTGCACCCCTGATTAAACCTTACTTCAGCTTCTGATTACTGGCGTTCTGGTGTGGTTTTTACCCTTGCAGATCCGCACACACAATGGCATGTGAAATGAGTCATGAGTCATTTTCCATCCATCTTCTGTCAAATCAGTGATTGAGAGTATGGGTTAAGGCTCCAAAGCACTGAGTCACATACAGTGAGGTCAAAGGACTGCAGGAGCCTTGGGGAACATTAACATCTTTGTATCATTCAGGATGGACGTGTTGCACCTGCCCAACCTGTCATTATTTGTCCTCCCACAGAGCCTGTATAAGAAAACTAAATTAACTCAGAGGAACTGTTTTCTAAAATTACTTCATGGTTACCTCCTTTCCGTTTCATTACATTACGTCATTTAGCAGACGCGCCTACCCAGAGCAAATTCCAAATAAGTGCATCACTATGCTACGAGTAGTTATCGGGAAGTATTACAACAGGTCAGTAAGATACTGAGTTAAGTGCTAAACTAGTGTAGAGCGCTTTTTTATACAAAATAGGGATATGTAGAGGGCAGGTAGACAAGAGATACAGCATGAAAAGATGAGTTTTCAGCTTTCTCTTGAAGGCACCCAGAGCATCTGTTGTACGAATCTCAGCAGGAAGGTCATTCCACTGTGGAGCAAGCAGGTGAAGAGGCGGGTCCGAGAGATGCCGCCCTTGTATTTCGGGACACAGAGGCGACCTGAGGTAGCAAAGCACAGTGCTCTTACTGGCTTGTAGGCCTTGATCATGTCCTGTATGTATCAGGGGGCTGATCCATTAAGTCCCTTAAAGGCAAGTTACAAGGTCTTGAACTTGATCCTTGCTGCAACCGGTAGCCAGTGGAGGGACTCAAAGAGAGGTGTCACATGGGCCTGCTTGGGGAGGTTGAACGTCAGTCGGGCTGTTGCGTTCTGGATAAGCTGCAGTGGTCGGATGGCATATGCTGGGAGTCCAGCAAGCAGTGAGCTGCAGTAGTCCAGGCATGACAGGATAAGAGCCTGGATCACAACTTGAGCTGTGTGTTTGGAGAGGTATGGTCTGATCTTCCTAATGCCGGAAAAAAGGAATCTGCACATCCTGGTTGCGGCTGCAATATGGTCTTTGTTATGAACTCTGTGAACTTGTGAACTTGTCTGATCTTCAGAAAAACAACGGGTGATGGAAGGACCTGTTGAAATGAGTCTAACTACAGAACTGTTGTGCACTCTGCCTGGCCTGAAACCTAAGTGGTACCCACCATTGGTGTAGAGATGGCATTGGTCCCCACACGTTTCCCTCGCATCTCTGATTGGCACAGGGATGCACAAAGAGTCTTTGGGATTGTACACTTAGCCTCTTGGCAAGCTAGGTCCTGTCATCTGTTCAGCTCCAACCACCCTGGTATTGTACACTGATTGGCCACGTTGTCTTGCTGAGAGAAATCTGCTGGATGTACTAGACAAACTTTAGCCAAACTATGGTACAGTTAATCTATTCTGCAGTAGGGGTGGAGCCGAACCCGAATACGGTATTAGGCAAAGCACAAATAGTGGGTTTTTACGAATATTTATATTTATATTATATTTATATTAATAAAATTATTTGTTTTCGGGAAGAAAAAAAACATGTCAAATAGCTGGTGTTCCTCATTACTGTGAACGCGGTGGGTATTTTTGCTCCGCCTGCTTGTGCTGACGTGAGTCATAAACTTATTATAACGTTACTTGTCTTTCGTTTTCCTGTTGGACCTGCAATATGTGAAGCGGAGTTTGACCGGGAGGAGGAGATTAGCCTACGTTAGCTCTCTCTGGCAGTGCACTAGGTAGTCCACCTACACGCTGTGCTCACTGCTAAGTCAGCCTGTGTGTCACACGGTTCCAGATATCACATTAGAGAAACAGAGCGCTATTTATAGCTATTCTAGCAAAGTTGCTGTGCCACTATTTCAACTTAGAAGACGTAGACACAGCGGAGCTTGTTTGACCGGGAGGAGATTAGGCTAGCGTTCGCCTGTAACTTAGCCTATATTGTTGGCAGTGTAGAAGTAGGTCTACCTTTTGTGTGATTGTTTCGAATTGCATCTACACTTGACAAGGATTGAGATATTTGCATAGCTTGTTAGGCTACTCTCCTTTTTGCAGACAGCAAGATCTATAGTTAGCTCCCTAGTTAGCGCCGTTGTCTACTAGTTAAGTTACCTCCATAGTTAGCAGTCTATTTTTGACCATGTTATGTTAGTTGAACGTTGAATGAATGTTAGTTTTAAAATGATTTTCTTTTCAATGATGTTAATGGTTATACATGTTTATTGCTGGGTTTATGAAAACCGTAAACCAATATTACATTTAAGTGTTCATAATTATTATAATAGTTTATTGAAGAACACATATTAACACTGTAATATCCTAAAATTAGAAGTGTAACAAAAACAAAAACAGGATTGTTACGCCTATTTCCACTTTTATTCGAATACAAATAATTTTGCTGCCTTAACAAATACAGATACAAATACTGGGCTCTCTGCACATCCCTATTCTGCAGATTCTGGTTTTGGCATCTATCTCACAACATCTTGGGTTATTAAGATAAGGGTTTGCATTTAAGACTGTTTTTAAGACATACATGTTTTATAACAAACAGTGCTCTTTCTGTCATAAGCAATCCTGACAACACAACATTCCCATGCACATAAAATGGATTAGCAGTGTCTCTGGCATTTCTGATGCCTTAACCAATGCACACCGTCACCTGCATCAAGCCTCACAGGAACTCTGTTCCCCCATCTCCGTTGCGCTGTCTGAAGAGAGGCCTCAGGGAGGCGGATGGGCGTCCATCTCGAAATGAAACAGAAGTGTCTCTAAATTTCCAGGCAGTGGGTCAAGAGGGCTGGGATCCTATATAAACCACAACAGTTAAGTCAGAGCAACACAGGGGCTCCGGATGTCTGTGCTGAACAAGTCATCTTTTCAACCCGGGGAAAATCCCATCCCAGCATGCAACAGTGTGTCATGAGGTGAGCTGGCCAGTCTCAGCTCACTGTGATTAACACCTGGCTGATTGCATGCCAAGGGCAATCCATTCTCAAATCAGAGCCAGGCAAAAAGCGCATAAACAGGAAAGAGAATGTATGAGACAGCATACTGTTTTAGGGGGAGCACTCTAGAAGTGCTGGCCTTGTGTGCTTTTCCCTGTTCATCTGAACCATTCTTGCAAACAGCGCACACAAAGCATTCTGCCACTAAACCACGAGCTCTGTGAAACAGCTCCTCCCTCTGAGGCTTAAAAGAAAAGGTTCAGTCCTTAAAGCAGGTTTAATTGTTGTAGCAAAAATGGATGTGAAGATGTTTCCTTGAACATTGTGCATTTCTTTTTGGCTAGACAAGTTGCAACTGGGTGAAAAATCCATTAATGCACAATTAAGCCACAGCACCTTCGTGCACAGTGTACGTGTCTCTTAAACTTGGCACCGCAAGATGGGGCTGTAGCCTGCGATCTTCTTCAAGAGTTGCCTGCGCTGTGTTTCATTATTTTCCTTCCCCGGAACAACTGTCAGCGACAGAATAAGATAACAGTGTTACCCAAGCTATGGCGGACTGTTTGAAAGATAAAGTTGGTGAGGTTTTGTTACCAGGAGATGTCTTTTCATTTGAAAGTAAACCTGAAAAACTTATATGCGGACCTGGACTACGCAGAAATGGAGATGAAATCCTCGTTTGCAAAAGCGGCATCTTGCGTCACAAACAACCAAACATGTACTGGATTGACTCCCAGCAAAGACGGGTAATGTAGCTCGTTAGATAAATGACACTTTAGAAAAGATTCATTTATTTTCTTTGTCTCATTCTGCGTGATCAAGGGAATAATATATCAAACACGTTTGAAATTTGATGAAGCTAACTCTCTAGCTGCCTAATTAGCGAACCAGTCGTCACCACGTGGATCACGAAGCTAGCCAAGCCGGCTAGGGTACCACAACTCTTGCTAGTTAGCTAGATAAAGCTGGTTACATCAGTTTCGCTCTTCAGTAGCTAGTCTAGCTAGATAATTGTCAAAGTGCCAATTGCTTATTATAGTGTATGTGAACACCGTAGTTTTGTTTTAGTGTTTTCCTCGTTCTTGATCAGATCAGTCCGCTGCTAACTAGCTGAACTGGCTGTATACTATTGTATACTAAGCCAAGCAGCATCCACTGCACTTAAGTTTTTCCATTTAGCACCGAAAACGGAACACAACGGTGATACTGGCAGCCTAAATTTGGGGGACAGAAATGCACTACTGGCACCGAATACGGTTTGTAACAATGCTTCTTCTTTACGCCAGAGGTCAGTGTAAACCGAGGGTTGTCTCTCCGTCTCCTAGTATGTTCCGGCCAAGGGAGAGAGTGTGATTGGCATCGTCACTGCAAAGTCTGGGGATGTGTTCAAGGTGGACGTTGGAGGCAGCGAATTGGCCTCCTTATCTTACCTGGCCTTCGAGGGGGCGACCAAACGGAACAGGCCTAACGTGCAGGTGAGCAGAGGCGGGGCCAGAGGTGGGGAGCTTTTGTACTGCCAGTATTGCAACCGCAGTGAAATAAGTTGCTGATCTGCAATGTAAGGTTTTTTTTTGCCTTCTCCCTTTATGCAGCCCAGCGCCAAAATTACATTAGGATTGTCTAACAGTTACAACTTCTGCATTCAGTCAGGCGAGGCGATACATCAATAGCCACGAAGCGCCGTGAGGCGCATAATTTAAAGTTTACCTTGCATGCGCTCATATGGATGGGTCGCACGCGCATATAAATCCCTCTCATATTCATATGAAACGCTCGTGTACACACACACACACACGAAGCCCTTGCTTGTATACCCGTGCTGTTGACTTGCACACACCAAACGTTCGCATATACCGTATATGTGAAATTCTTGCATGCACAGTATAATACGGGAATACCCGTATGTTTCACGTGTGTCTAGCTTTTCATATGAGTGTGTCCGAGACATTGTATGCATGTATGCGTGAGAGACACGCTGGTGGTAGCGAAGTGTATTAGGCACAAGTGGGACTTTTTGCTCCACATGTAGAAATTAAAGACATAATATTAAAAAGGGCAAATAATATTTAGGGGAAAAAGTTGAAAGTTTTAAGATTCCCCTGTTTACAGTGCTCAGATGCAGCGCGTTATCCTATGCTGTGGGTGACTGGTCATTGTTGTCAAATGGCACGGCTGGGATTGACCCCGGGCTGAACAGCTCAGCTTGTGTTCAAAGCGAACACCTTAACCACTCCCAGCGGAGTATTTTATGGCTTGTGTTATAAACGTGTGTGCATCTCCATTGCTGCTGTGCATGTACCCCCCTGTACATGGCAAAAATGGGGTACAAATATTAGAAAGGTTATAGGTGATCAAACTGAGGTAGAATGCCATCAGCTCTTTCTAACTGCATGTCAGTTAATTGCATAGCTCTGTTTTCTTGCATGTCCTGATGCAGAGTCTGGTTTAGATTCAGATTGCAGATTTTCTTCATTGTCATTTTATCATGCACTTGCGTACAATCAAGAATGAAACAATGTTTCTCCTGTACCAACAGTGTACGTAAGTTAAGAAAGAGAATTAGAACAGCAAATATCTATAATCAATACACGCAGTACAATCAAGGAGTGTACTGTAAATTGTCTTAGTCTTATAGCAGCAGCAGTCTTTACAGTATATTTGAGGGGGAGTAGCAGCATGTACTATCAATAAATAACTTTATAGTCTGTACAAAAAGTGCTAGGTGCAGTGTGAAAAGGATTGCACTGAAAAGAATTGCAGTAGTGGAGAGAAGTGAACCATTAACCCCTATGTAGGGATTAATGATTCAGTGGGGGGGGGTCTAGAGTGTTCATGATCCTCACAGCCTGGGGTATAAAGCTGCTTAGAAGCCTGGTGGTCCTGGTATGGATGCTTCTGTATCTCGTCCCTGATGGCAGGAGGGAAAACAGACTGTGGGAGGGGTGGTCGGGGTCCTTGGTGATGCTGGAGGCTCTGTGGGCGCAGCGCTGGTTGAAGATCTCCAGCAGGGATGATCTTCCCCACTGTTCACACTATCCTGTTCAGCTGTTGAACCAGGCAGTGACACAGTAGGTCAGAACACTTTCAATGGTGCCCCTGTAGAAGGTGGTGTGGGCCGGAATGGGTAGGCTGGCCTGCTTTAGCTTCCGGAGGGGATGGAGCCAGGTGGATATTGTGTCGTCTGTGGACCGGTTGGTTCTATAAGCGAACTGTAGGGGGTCCAGATTTGTGGGGAGGCGGGCCTTAATGTGTTGCAAGACCAGTCGCTCGAAACACTTCATCACTATCGGAGTGAGATCCACAGGACTGAAGTCGTTCGTGCAGACTGGAATGGGTTTTTTGGGCGCAGGTATGACGGTTGTGCTCTTGAGGCAGGTGGGCACTACTCCTTGGTTGAGGGAGATGTTAAAGATGTCTGTGAAGACATCCTTCAGCTGTTCTGCAGAGTCCTTGAGAACGCATCCAGGTATGTTATCTGGACCAGGAGCCTTTCGGGGATTAACATCAGAGAAGGCTGTCTTCACCCTGGCTGGAGACAGTTGTAATGCCTGTTCGCCGGGTGCTGGTGTCAATTTCTGAGCTGTGGTTTTATTAGAGGCCTCGAAATGTTTGTAAAAGTTATTGAGTCTGTCTGCAAGGGAGGGGTCACTGTGGCATGTTTGAGGGGCTGGCTTGTAGTGTGTTATGGTCCGGAAACCTTGCCACAAGCGGCGTGTGCCCTTATTGTCTGTAAAGTGACTGTTGAGATTCTGCTCGATGCTTTCTTGCCAGCGTGGTTCCTTGCAAGTCCGTGGTGTCCTTGGGCCTGTCTGGCGTAGCAGATCAAATTAGCCGAGTACACTCAGCTCTCCCAGCCAGCGTTTCTCGTAGCAGTGGTTCTTATTGCCGTTGTCCAGGAGAAATTGACGGTCATATACGTGCTAGGAGAGGCTGCCGCAAGCATCGGTCGCACCGCCATCTTGTTTAATCTGGCTGGCAGAGGTACTTGTATCATAATTAACAGTCAAGAACAGATGCAGTTGTGCGGAGTTGTCTGTGCAACATTTGGATGGGCTGACAGGGGGAAACGGAGGTTTAGGTGACCGATCCAACTAACGTAGGGATCAGAGAAACGGCCGCGCAGAGCTGGCCGTTGTGAGTATTGACAGGGCGCGGGTGTGCTGTGATTTGGCAGGTGGGGGACCTGGTGTACTCCCAGTTCATCATCGCCAATAAGGACATGGAGCCGGAGCTGGTGTGCATCGACAGCTGCGGGCGGGCCAACGGCATGGGCGTGTTCGGCGCGGGGGGGCTGCTCTTCAAGGTGTCCCTCGGGCTGGTACGCAGGTAAGGGGGAGGGAGGGATTCGGATGGGTGCCAGGTAAGTGGTGTGTCAGTGCATGGCAACCTTTACAGTCCCAGCCTGCTTGCATACCATGAGCAGCCGCCGCCATGAAAACATTGTCTGCAGTGTGCCTCACAGTTCTCATGTAACAAATATCTCCAATGGGAAATTGGAATTAATTGTTGGAAAAGGGTTAACAGTATTGGAAAACAAACCCTGGGAAAAGTGTGTTGTCAGGTGTGCCATCTGCTTTCCAAGTAAGTGGCTCTTTAGAGGCAGATTCCAAATAAGCCTTTGCCCTGTGTTTTATTGTCTCATAGAACCAGTCATGGTTCCTTTTATATCCCTGATATATCTCTACTTGTACATCATTTCTTTTCTTTGTAATTCCTTTATCTTTCTTTATAACCACACTATCCATAGTCTTTATCTGTCCAACTTCCTCTCCACATGAATGCCACATATAAATCCCAGGTCGCACCCTTTCTTCTTTTGTCTCCCTGGTCAGACAGACTGCCAGTTGCGAAGGGTATGTTCCCTGCCCCTAGTGTCAGGCTAAGTAACTCGGCAAGGCTGTGAAGGCGTGGAGCCATCATTTGGTCAACATAAGATAAGTTAGCCAGGAAGGCTGGGGGAGCTCAGGAAATAAAAACACTCCTCTGCGGTCAGTAATTCAGTAAGTCAGCGCTTTGCCATCACATGTTCCTAGAGCTCAAATATATTTGGTGAGCTGTGGTTCCTGGGGGTTGTGTTGCTGCCTGGAAAGTCCCCAGAACATTTGGAAGGAAGTTGTGCTAGACCATGTCAAACAATGGCAGTAGTTTGCCGACCGAGTTTGATGTCCCTTTTCTATTTGAAAGGAAACCGGGTACACTGAACACTGATCAGACAGTGTGGTTGTTCATTTGTCCTTTTGACTTTAGGTACGAAAATGCAACAGACCTAATGTAGTTATACAGGAAGCAGAGTGATGACCTGCCTGTTGAGGAGGTCAGCACCAGTAATGCTAGTAGCCTGAGCTGACATGGTTAGTCCCTCTCAGGCTTGACAAAAAAAATTGCGTAAAACCAGGACCTTGAGCCAAGCGAGTCAGCCTCGTTCTAGCCCAGCAGATGGAATTGCGAGTCACCTGACCCGAGTGAGAACACCCGCCTTAGCTTTGCAGGTCCTGCTGTTCGCTAACTGGCCTTCCCTGTCCCCCTCCTCCTCCCCCCCGCAGGCTGCTGGCTCCTCAGAGTGAGATCGTGAGGGACCTGGAGAAGATGTTCCCCTTCGAGATGGTGGTGGGGCTGAACGGCCGCGTGTGGGTGAAGGCGTCGAGCACGCAGCGGGCGCTAATCGTCGCCAACCTGCTGGAGAGCTGCGAGAACATGACGGCGCAGCAGCGCCAGGCGCTATTCCGCCGCGTGTCCGACGGCGCCTCCTGACGGACCGTCCTCGCCCCTGCGCGGCGTGACCTCCCAACACCCCCCCTCAAAAGCGTTCGGCAGGACCCAGCCCTGTGCGGTTGTCAACACGCATGCAGGCCTGCTAACACTGCTACCACGTCACAAACGTTGGGAGAACGTTGGTTGTTGGCTGGGCTACTGCCACTACCGTCTGCATTTGACGGTATGGGCATAAGAGCGGTCCAGTCCTGTGTCACTATGAATTCGGTTCTTCGACATTAATGGAACAAACAGATGTCAACCTCTGCGACAAGGTAAATGAATATTACAGGCTTCATTGGGTTACTGGGCAGAAAGAACACACGTTATTTTGTGGGCCTTTGAAAGTTTGTTTTGTTTGTAATTGAAGATGTATGTTTATGTTTGTACAAATATAAATGATCTTTTCAACTTGTATGGCGTAACTTGCTCTTAACCAAGTGGACAAAGCATTTGGGTTCTTTCATGACTGGAAAACTGGTAAACATGAACATGTTGCTGTGTAGCAATATACTTGTTCATTGAGGAAATTACAGCCTAAACTGAGGATCCTTGCAGCATGTTTTTGCAATGGTGTATGACTTTGACCCAAGTTTTACAACCCAGACTTTGCAGGAACTAAAGCCAAGAGTACCCTTATTCGGGTGAAGAGATGAACGCCTGGCTTGAGTTCCGGGGCAACCTTGTGTACCTCATGAAGTTCATGTGTTTTCAGGCTCCTGCTGGTCACTGATCAGTGATCTGTGAATGAACCACACCTCATGTGATGTGCATGCTGAACATAGAACAGAAGAGATTGCTCTGCAAGTTGATGGCTGCACGGACAACTCAATGTTTGTTTTTGGGTTTCGTACACATAATCTCCAGCCTGTTTGGTGTCGATGCCATACACCCTCCCTTTCCAAGAATCCCTTCTGAATTTGTGCCAGGTTCCATTGTACAATAAGTTACTCATGCTACTAAAACTACAAAGAACCATTTTGGAGGAAAAGCTTGTGCAAATATGCTTCAGTTCATATATAGTGCATGCATTGTGAAATCATGGATGTTTGAGGAAAGGCTGTTGGTCAACTTTTCTTTAGTTGACAAATTTCCTCCTTGTTAAAAAAGCAAGCTGAGCACAGTAGTGGTCAGAGAAACCTGACCTTCCAGTTGCTTTACTGCTTTGATAATCGCTTGATAATCAAAGCAATGTTTCTTTACTCGGTGTTGTGTTAAAACTGTTTTCCATAGCTCTTGTTTGATGAGTTTCACATATTCTAGCAACTTCAAACTGAACGGGAAAAGCCCTATAGACAACTTTATAATCAGTGACTGGTAGGCTAATCTCTGCTCTGCGGTTCACAGAGTTTTCTTCCCAGCAGCAGAGATCTGGAAAATGTCGTCGAGGATGCTCTGGAACAGAACCAAACAGAAAAATGCGCAGAGTATGCATCTGAATACAGGGGTACTGAGAAAAGGGACTGAAGGAGAGGTGGCAACAAAATTTGGAAATAACTGATTTCTTAAATCAGAATCTGCCCCAAAGCCCTCAGTAGCTCCAGACCAATGCTACAAAGTGTCCAGACAGTGCTTAGAAAACCTATATACCTGTATAGTTTTGTCTGTGTAGTGACTTCACATCTGTTTCAGTGCTTTCATGATGAGACGACTTGCCGGCTAAATAATGTCAAGCAATATTTGCTATTATTCTCTGTCACTGAAGGGTAGCACTGTAAAAGAAAAGATGGCGGTTCAAAGAGCAGTTTCTGAGATCTTAAGTACAGTTGCTCCTGTCAGTTTACACTTTGAGACAGGCACAGAAACACTTTTGAAAGAGGGCCTGTTGTATTTCAGTGTGCTTCAGCGTCACTTTCTTAAGCTCTTGGGTTGTAACCCTGACCAGGACATAATGTCATAGAGGACTGTACTGGCTGAACAGAAAAGGCTCTACAGACAAATTGGTAATTAGCGACGGGTAAGCTAATGGGGTGCCTTAAAACGCTGCAGCACAAACCCTCTCATGTGACTTTCCTGCACCCCTCCCAAAAAAAAAGAATGCTGGTGTGAAAAACTCCCCTCTTCCTCTGACCGCCCAGTGCGGTCAGCTGATCTGACCATTTCCTGCTCATTGTTTTCTCTTAGGACACCTATTCTTCCTTCCTCTAACCATACAACAGTCAGACAGGTATTGGCAGGGGTAAATATACATTGTTCCTAGTGTTGTGTCATTAGATGGACTGTGCTGGTCTTGACATGTTACCTAGATTTAAAATGCTTTCCCCTGAGTGGGTGTTCTGACTGGAATCTCTTGACAAATTGAACAGTTATTTTTACAATGTCAACAGCTGTAGAACGGCATGCAAAGAAAAAAGGGGCACTCTCAAATAGACAGCATTCAAACAACTTTTGTCAGAGTGTGGATACTGGGTAAGGTACACAGACGCAGTCACACCCACATGCACAATAGCAATTGCCATGATACAAGCAATCCAACTAGACGTGAATGACTCTAAAGGTCTCAGCTTCCAATGAATGGCTAGTACTCATTGATTGTTTGTTCTTTTTCAAACCCTCCCCATTCTCTTTGAGACACTACAAGCTCTGGGTGGAGAGCACCTCCAATCTGAACCTTGACCACTTAACCCCAGTGTAATTGCATCCCCAATGACTTTTACTCA
This sequence comes from Megalops atlanticus, assembly GCA_019176425.1. Taxonomy (NCBI): domain Eukaryota; kingdom Metazoa; phylum Chordata; class Actinopteri; order Elopiformes; family Megalopidae; genus Megalops; species Megalops atlanticus. Next base: position 19,423,457 of record CM032894.1, read on the forward strand.
AATATCACACTGAACTAGGGTTAGTACCAGCTGTAAATCATAACTATATGATTCAATTTGTGTTCATTTTTTCAGAGAAACAAGTTCCCCTTGAAAGCTCTGCTTTGTTGTGCAAATGTAATGTTCTCAGCAAAAAGTCAGAACCTGCCGAAGCCCACATTGGCGCACAGCACACACGTTCCACCACGTGTCTTGTGGTTGTCATATGGCGCCTTGTCACACAGCTGGGTCTGTAGATGGGTCCATGACAACTGAGTGCCCTGGCACAGTAGAGGTTGCTAGGCAACGTGGCAAAAACCCAAACCAAGCTGGAGGGGTGGTCCTTCAAACAGAGTCATACTGGGCGTGGTGTGAGGACACCACTGTTTCATAAAATGCATGTTTTACAAAAAAAAACCAACAGGCATCGGCCCTCTGTATGGAAGAAGGAAAAGGAACGGAGCAATACTTTCTTGCTGTGGCAAAAAGAATCGGAACAGAAGAATAACAGAAATCGTGTGTTTATCATGTCTGACTTTTCTCATTCCATCCCTTCACTCGGTAGCTGTTAAATACAGTCATGGGTTCTGATAGCTTTTGAAAATGATCATGCAGTCTGACAGCTGGTGAATGCAATCATGCAATCTGAGGGGTCTTCCGGAAACACTTCTCAAAAAGCGTGTTTTATGATTTAAAAAAAAGTGGGATAGAACGCTGAGCTGGAATTGAATCGAGTGAACAGCTTTTTTGAAACAGGCACAAATGAGGACAGACCCGTCTTCTCAGGTGTCGCAGATGAGAAAGGCTATCAATTCTGGAAGGGCCTGTCACATTCTCTTACTTTCACATTCTCTTCCTTTTGTCTGTTCTTAATCTTACCCAGGGGTCAATTCTGTACGCCACCCCAGCTTGTGGAATTTGAATAATGCCTGCAAAACACCACTACGTGAAAAGTACCGCTTTCAAATTTCCTCAGGCATTCTCGACTGAAACATCCTTTTCATTTATATACAGTTTAAGAAATCAACCAACAGCATGTATCAGTAATGTACAGGCTTTGTTTTTTGCTCACCTGACAAAATGGATGTGAGTGCAATTGCAACTGACTTGGAACTTCTCCTGATGACCTTTGGATGGTTTAAGGAGTCCTGACACAAGCACAACATTTGTTCATTGTTCTACACACCATTTTCTAGGCACTCTCATATCCCACAGTTGAAGTTTAAAAAAGAGCACACAGGGTGAACCTTTGCAATCCAGACAGTGTTTATGAGAGCAAATGGAAAAAACCCAAACAAATGAATAAACGATGCCAGTTTGTTCTCTTGTGATTTCTGTGGTCTTAGATAAAGTACGTTCTGCCTTATTGGCAGGGTGTGTATTTATACAAAAAGCCATCTTTCACTGAGACATACTGAGAAACATTTCTTGGAAACCCCAGTTGAGGAAATGTTGAATTCAACTTCAGAAAGACTTGCATCAAGTAGGGGAGAAAATGGATACGGGCAGGCATGATGTAGCTTAGCTGTGAGAATGAAATATGCTAGAATAAATGTGGGAATAATTCATATTTATAATTTATAGTAAATGAATACTTTTTTACAGGATCCCAAAATTTGAAACTGCTGAACAGGAAGAGGAGGAAGGGGCCATGGAGCCATGGGCTTGGCTTTATAAAGTGAGATGAGAGTTGCTGAACGCTCAGTGTTGAAGCATAGTTTCCTCTCAGGTTGGCTCCTTTTGAGTACCCACCAAAACAAGGTGGACTGGCTCATAAATGTCACACCAAAACGGGACTGATGGGAAATTTTCCACTTTTTCCTTTGGCATATGTTCCACTGTCACTGAATCACGGGGGTGAGTCACCATCATCAAATTTTGCTGCAACCCCAAGCACTTGCCAACAGAACTTGATTGCCCTTTGTGTCTTTTGAGAGGATGCTGCTTTGCATATTGTGATGAATTAAAAACCAGTCTTTCCTGACATTCCGTTGCATCTGATGAATATGACGGCAGAATCATTCTCCTCTCAGACCTAGTTTGGAAACAGTGAAGCCCGAACTGCTGTACTGTTCTCATGAAACAGGCACCCTGTGATCCTCTCATAGTGGGCACAATGTTTCCTTTACAGTCCATGTACTCTGTGAACCTGGATGGTTCTCATGGGAACCCGGGCCACAAAAGCATTGCGTCGCCATCTGCGAGCACGGAGCCAGAGTAAATACAGGCTGGAAGGAATTAGCGTTGACTTAACGATTTAATGGCAGAGCGCTATGAATTACATTGCTGCCTCTGCTTCAAAAGCCAAGGTTTCTGCTAAATACATCCACACACAGACACACACACAAGTGGGACTAAAGTGCACTCTTTCACTGGCCTTAACTGGGGGATGCTGTCTAAAAACTACATGTATGCAAAGCAATCCTGGGATGCTCTGCGAGAAATTAAAACTGAGGGAAAACCTTTGGTTGGATATTCCAAGCATTTATTATCCTGCCATTGTGAGGCGAACCCACTGCATGTGCTGTGTAGGTCCAACCAAGCACTTAACCTGAAGTTCATTTACAAGTGCTCTTGAACCTCTTAGCAAAAAAAGCTTATCTGCAGAATTACAAGCCCTTCCATGCTTCTGTTTGTTTACTGTAACTGAGGATACTGAGGCAAGCCAGTGAGTGGCTTGCAGCGGGATCATTGCATTTTGAACCTGGGCCCTAATCACTGCTGCTTCCCTCCCAAACCCTCACCACGCCCCCCCCCCCCCATCCCCTCCCCTACCCACATGAGCAGACATTTATAGGAGACAGGGGCCCTTTCCGCTGATGTCTGTCACAGCAGAGCAGTAGCAGTTGCCTATGGTTTTGGCCCATCCTGTTACCCTGTGGCTCTACTATTCTTGACAAGGTCTACATCCTCCGTCTCCTCCACCCCACTGCCTCAAGCCTCCATCTTCAAGGCTCCTCTAACCCACACGCCGATGCCTCTGCGTACCCCACAAACCTCCCGACTCGTTCTCACGGTAAATCAACAAACAGCGCCTTCGTAAGGCCGCACACACTGCGCTTCCACTCCGACAGCTCGGCCGCCAGGCCGTCGGGGGCTGGAACCCATTAGCGGCTGTAAACCAGAGGCAGGGCATGCCTCACAGTCAGCCTCTGTGCAGGGGAGCAGCGCTGGCCGGGACCCCCCTCTAGGGGAATGATGCTCTGCCCAGAGACTCATTGTCTGTACCAGCAGGTCCTGCCCTCTGACACATTATCTTCACACAGAGATCCCTTTTTTACACATCCGTGTACACTTACTTACATAGCTTACAGTGTTAACATGCTTTACAGGCATTTACAAAGCTGGATATTTACTGAGGTAATTCATGTCCAGTACAACCAGGGAATTGCACTGGCAACCTTTGGCTATGAGCCCTTACCTCCTTACCAGCATGCTACATTTGCTTCACTGCCTAAACTTTCCTACAGTGTTCTCTTTCTGCCACTTTACAAAAACTTGACCCAAGCATAGCCAATTGGGGGAATCCTTTACACATAAGGAACCGACCAATCAAGAGGCTGTCCCTTTGTTTACATGAAAAAAACTGACCAGTCAAACTGTCAATAAATTTGGTTACAAAAGGAGGATGTCCCTTAAAAACGTAAAGATGTCCCGGTGTCAAATGGCTGTTTAACCCACTTGTATGATTAGAGGCTGGATCAGGCAGAGGGTCATCTGGGGGAAGATGCTAGCTAAGTCCCGACCCAAATGTAGCATCATTATTGCCAGTGGGGCTCCTTGCACTTCTCTCATGAGATGCTAAGACAGTCATTCACCTTCATTGCACTCGAAGCCTGCGGCGCACAGGCCAACATGAAACGCACTCGTCCATGTTCATCCCATCCGGAAACATTGGAAAAAACCTCCCGAGTTCAAGATTTACTGAGGTGGCATGACCCAGTCTGGCCCGCAGCCAAGACTTAACAGGAAAGGGAATCCCTCTGGGGGATTATTGCTGAGCATAGTAAGAAAAAAAAAAACAGCTACTTATATCTGTTCAAACAAAACAGAACCACAGTTTAAGTCAGGCATTACAGAAAAAGTCTGGACAAAAATATGTCTGGGCAAAAATATTGACGTTGCATAGTGTGCTACAAATACTTGTATCCATAACAGAGATTTTGATGACAACTTACCAGCTGGTGTGTATGCAGGACATTGGCAATGGAACACTGACTAACCATTAAGCAATGGTATTTCCTTAAATAGTGCCAGATCAAGATAAGAAACAAACCGGGGTGTACTGTAGACACAGTTGTGGTTATTCTTATAACCAAGGTTATTCAGACCCTTCCTGTGGCAGACGCCACACACTGGAGAATGGACCTCAATTCTGGGTCTTAAATGACTAGTCCCTGATCATCATGTGACATGGAGACAATGCCAGAGACTCCCAAGTAAGAGATGATTTTAAAAGTGTCTGATTACTCCGTGTCACTGGTTGGGCAGTTTGCAAAGTTGCACAAAGTTCACATTTTTACCCACGTATTAAGCGCCTTAACCGTCTCACCTGGTGGTGCCTCCCGAAGGGTGAAACCGCAGGGACGGTCACACACATCGGAACGAAACTTCTACAGCACAGAAAAATGTCAGCATGCAAAGTACAGTATCAAGCTGAGGCAGGTTAAGTGTGGCAATCCTGTCATTGGAGACTTTATGGAGGATGTCACTGATATGAGGCTGCAGCCCTGACGTGGCAGTTGCACACAGCCACAGATCATTTAATTATATGGCCTCCCAGCCCTGCACCAAGGCGACTGCTCGGCTAGAGGCAGCCCACTGGCACATCTCAATGACCAAACGCTCACCTAACATCACCTGTCATGGAATCTCACCTTCTAGAAAGAGACTTCAGTGGTGAAACAGAGTCAGAGCGCAGTGAGACAATTCCGTGTTTATTCTGAAAGCTCTCAGGGGAAAAGAAATCCAACAACTCGAACAGAGAAGTCAGAGCAATTCCAACTTTCAGTCGTGTACATCACAATTTTTATGCGGTGATAAGGCGTGCAACTCTCAAATAGACACATACGTCATTTCTAGGAAGTATCCAGGCAAAAAAGTTATAATTGTGTTTTGAAATATTCTCTTGGCATTGCAGCAGTCAGGATGCCCGAGCGGTGCCAGAGAGATGCCAGCAAATATGCAAACAGTTTTTTTATGGAACGGTGACTGTGATACTCATCTGAGCTGGTCTTGCCAGTTCTTGTGGCATCTTGTGCCAAAGCTGCAAAACAAAAAAAAAAAAACACTAAACATAGCAAGCATTTTGTGATGTGTGAAATACTACTCCATTCTCCCTGTGTGTAAAAAAAAAAAACTCAAATCGCTAATGCACACATCATTGAGAAAGTCTTTTAATGATTCCAGCACAGCAACTTCAATGTGATTTCCCCCACATCAAAAAAACATGAGAACAAACAGAATACTTTGGGTGAGAGAGAATAAAAAAAAACATTCAGCATTTGTCAGGACAATCCATAGAATACCGTAATTCTGCATTTACAAAATCACATGCTTGAAAAAAATAAACGCTTAAAATGTGAAGGTCTATTGAATGGAATGCTGCAGAGACAAATACAGGCATGTGGATTAAGTGCCACTCCTCTGGCACAGTCCAGTTACCATGGGGCACTCTGCTCTTTGTTGTACAGAAATGCATGCATGCAGGTACTGGTGGTGTTTCTTTGTTCCACATAAGGTGACATGTATGATAGATGCGCATAAGTCACGCCCGGAAACCTGCCTGCTGAAATATGCTCCCTTCATAAAGTGAACCCAGGGAGAGGACAATTCACTTCAAGTTTGCCTCCGTTTGTGCTATACTCTAAATTGAGGACAGAGTGCTACATTTTGATGTTTTTATAGATGACCTATATCCTACCTTAAATTTCCCCTTATTGACTGATGGAGTGATGCTGCCAAAGTAACTTTGTGTTTCCACAAAACGGTCAAAAATGATTTTACAGACGGTGATACATAAAACAATATTAAATTACGTTATGCATTTTAATGTCTCACCATGATGACCTGAGCCAAATAAATAACAATATTAACAACATCCATCATTAGTTGTAGTCTCTGGACAGTGCCCGTTTAGCCTCTTCTTATTTTTCCCCCAAAAGGGCCACAGCTCTTGAGGTAACTGATGTGATCTTTTAAGCTGAACTGTTTTTACGACTATTTAACCTCGAGACTAAACATCTGCAATGGTAGATACAAAGGGGTCAGGAATATAGTAATTAGCAGACATTTTGATACTGACAGCGTAGCAATCAGTAGACCTTCAGCAGTTGCCAGTGACTTTTCCTCTTCGTGGCTGCTCTAAGTTGCAAAGTTGCTAGGCTTTATAACACATCACCCAGCACTTGAGATCTGTCTGCTAAGGAATAACAGTCTGATGAGATGATTTGCAACAGCGATAAAAGGGTCACCCAGACGAGCAAGAGAAGGAATATAAATCCAATTTAAAAAGCTACAAAAATAGCTTCAAAAAACCAGCATCTTATATTACTTACATTTACATAATTGAATTCAAGTTTATTTCTTGTTCATGCACTGTGGACCCGAAGGACAGACATGGTAAGATCTAGAGAAATTAAAACCTTGAAACAAGGTTTAAAAAATGATTTTTTATAAATTATCTACCCTCTTTTACAAAAAGCACCCAAGAAAACAGCATACAGCAAGCTGAAGCTTTATTTACTCCTTAACTACTCTCAGTTTGTCATGGCAGCCATCACGTGTCCCAGCATCCATTAGCCTATTGTAGCCTGCGTCCACTTGAGGTTAAAACAGCGCCAGAAACAGGCCAAAACCTGTCAGACTCTTCGGTAACTTACAACACAGCTGGGCTCACACACACACTCCCTTCCGCATTTTTCAACCACAGTGCAGAATGATAAATAGAGACTTTTGTTCACAGGTGAACATACAAATCATCCAAAAGAAAAAAAACACTCAAGATCCCACTTCTGGCTCCAATGTAGCAGGACAATCCACATGACTTCTGGTGGTGATGGTTTCATTCCCCTTTTGATCATAGCAAGGAAAGGCAGAGGTTTTTGGAGAGAGGTTCATCTTTGGAAGAGATAGGTCTTAGAAGGATGAGGTTTGGGAAGTTCTTTGGGTTTAATATCCTGGGAGGAATTCACACACCACAGAGAGAAAAAGAGCACTTGGAGAACAGAAGAAAATAGAAAGCGAGGCAGTGTCTAACTGCATTTAAAAAGAGGCTGTAAATAAAGCTGTTACAGATGAGTCTTCTTCACCAACAGGGCTGGAACTCTTAGCCATGGGGACACACCCCTGTCCAAGGGAAGAGCCCCATTCCTGGGTTTCAGCTCAGAGTCCCCTCCTGTCTATTTCTTAATGAAAAAATATCTACCAATGAAGGCCCTGTATGGATCCAATGAAGCACATCTGTGAAATGGTGATTTCACTGAATTACTGCAATCTCTCAGAAAATGGATCTGGAAATAAAGACTTGGTAGACAAAATAATGCTGTGTCTTGAAAAGGTCCATTCCTGGTTAAGACAGTTGGTTTAGTTAGCCAACAAAATAAATGGGTGTGGAAGGGGCCATTTGCAAATCACAGTGGTTTTGTGCAGTTCAGATTTCACTTTTGTGATTCAAGCTGGTCTGGCTGTATGCTTTTGAAACACTGTCATGCACTCTACCTATGCCACTGTGACAGAGATAGATGAGACCTTCCTCCACCAGGTATTGGTTAAAGGGACAATACGGAATTCACCCCTGCCTTCTACTACAAAAAGACAAAAACCCCCCATCTGCTACTTTTATACAAAGGTACACACACGCAAGAAGACAGAAGGAAGGACCCATTCACTCAGATTCTGTGAGTGGAGTGCCCCAACTGCAAGAGAATAGGTTCAGCTTTCATTGTACAATATTGACTTGAAGATAGATTGAATTCATGGCTTGAAATTAAATTTCCCAGCATCAACAACAGACATGAGTTCATGTGCACACCGCAAAAGATGCTGACCAGACCGGAGTCTTCAATGAGTGACCTTAATGATTCCAACTGTCTCATTAAGACATTGCGTATCCAGTTCACAATGGTCTCTCCTTCTGCTCTTTGTAAAACGTAACCCCGTACACCCCTCTTTGATAGAAATATGTTTTGTTTTTTTTTAAATCTCTAAAAATGCATACAATTCTCCGTCGGCTGTGCAAACATTAACAAGAAAGTGTATAGTCTCAGGGATCGTTCGGGCTCTGAGATCCCAGAGCCACTTCTGCGAATGATGCAGGTCAAGGCACATTTGGCTTTGCATTGGTGATTCGTAAAGATCATTAAAAACAGTCAAAAGAGTCCTTCCGTGACCGTTGAGGCTACCTGGTCGGCTTCCCCACGTCCACTGTGATTTTTGTGTACAGCTGATCCTTCTCCACATTGACCACTTTGTACTCCAAGGAGTTGATGCCATCCCTGTCCATCGTCTCCCGAGTGTGTGCGATTCTGTCGAACCTGGGACAGGAAACCACGCGTCAGAGAGGAGACTAGCCTTTTCGTCACAGCTGAAACTCAAGCGCAACAGAGGGGTTTAGGGCCGGGCGAGTAGATGAGGACTGCGAGAGCTAGCTAGGTTCCTTCAGGATGTGTGATGCTGCAGTATGATGGAGTGCTAAAAGAGATGGGCTTGTAATCCAAAGGCAGCAGGTTCAATTTCCAGGTGGGCCAGTGCTTCTGTACCCTTCATAAAGGTGCTTCACCTGGCTTCAGTAAACAGGGCAGCAGTGAGGCACAGTGGTAGGGAGCAGGGCAGGGCACTTAAACCCCAGGGCAGGGTACTTAACCCACAACTGTAAATATCCAGCTGTATAAATGGATGAAACTGTAACCTAGCTAAGTTGCTCTGAATAAGAACATCTGCTAAATAACAGTAATGTAACGTAAATATCCAAATACCCATTTAAATGAAAAAAGCATAAAAATTTAAGCCATGTAAGGCATGCTCTGTACACATTATATGCTCTGTTACACAATATAACGGAATGTGTCTGCCTGAGAGGTACAATACACTTTTATCCACGTAGAATTTTCACTTATTTGTATAGGAGGATGGTAAGGGATGCAATTTAATCACACTTCAACTCATTTTACATGAGAGCACTTCACTTGCTTCCTCATTTTGAATGGCTGATTAATGCCACAGCAGAATAGCAGATGTGTTGCATTTTGCTTAACATTCCCTTTGGTTTTCTTTTTCATTTTCAGTTTGACACAAAAAAAGTCCCTTGATACCCTGCCTCAGTAAAGGCTGGCTTAAACATTTGCCAGCGCTCTAGGCTTATACTTTTAATCTTTGATGAAATTTATACATTTATGCTTTTTCAAACTATTTAATTGTGGCCTGTACCATCGTGTATTGTACATGTAACTCTTTGTGCTGCTGCTTTGCCAGGACTCCTTTGAAAATAAGGTTTTAGATATCAAGTGTGCCTACTGTATATCTTCTTTAAATAAATAAATGAACACATAAATAAATAAATAAATGAAGGAAGGGAGGGAGGGTGAAATTTCTGTCTGTCCAGAATTTGTGAAGGCGTGACTCTGGAGAAGAGAGATGCAGCAACAGGGCATACACTTAAACCCCGTGCCAGTGAGGGCGGAGTTAGACCAAGCCACTATGTTCAAATTACAGGGACGGTGAGGCTTTGAGTCCTGTAGCAGGCAGAGCTACAGTGTGCTGTCAAACCGCCACTTTACCTTTGAGGGTTTGGCTCGTTCTTCTTGTCTCTTTGGTGGCGGATCATTCTGCATTTTCCGATGGTGCCATCGGGGCGAGAGATGGACATGCCTTTGAAGCTGACCCTGCGCGAACGAGAAGCAGGAGCGATCAACGTGAACGTGACATCAGCACTATCTGGAAAAACACTAATGTTGAAAATCATTATTTTGCAGACAAACGCCCTCTGTGCACTCCCAACACCCTTTCGATATGTCACATGATAGTCCCTCTTTGTGAGTGAATGCCAAAAGTAAAGTTCCAAAGTGCAAGTACAGTTGGCACTCTGTCATTGGGAGACTGAAATAACCTCAGATAGGGGAAAAAAGCATTCCAAACCAATTAGACTTCAGGATCAAATTTCTACTTTCATCAGGCAGCAGAGCTCAATAAAAACAATAATGAGATTCCATCCCCTGTAGGAGGACTAACTAAGCAAGCTGGGATCATGCCACTGCACTCATGAATCAGTGGGACAGAGACCCCACATTGACCTTGTTTGAGTGGCACCTGAGAGATTGCAGAATGCAGAAGATTCTTCTCATCTGTTTCAGTGAAACCTCAAAGTGATAATTGCTAAATGCGTGGACTCCAGCATAGGCAAACCCTCCAGCCAAAGTTTAATGGCCTCTGGGGTAGCTGTGAGGAAACAGTTTTGATGAAGGTTCAAAACATTTCTGAACATGTTCTTCGAGATCTCTTGTCTTTGTCAGACAGCCATGTGTCTCACACAAATGAGACATGACAAGTAATTAATGAATGACACCACCATCAATAATAATATCATCATTAAGGCTAATAAAACTTATTGACTAAGAGATATGTGCAGACAGAATGTTTAGAACCCTTTTCATGTCAAAATGCATTAGTCACCTTGCATTTTTATCATCATAGAGTGAATCACATTTGTACGTACTGTAGCTATTGTATCTACTCAAAAAGGCCAAAATAATTTTCTGATTTTAAGTTCTCATTATTGGTCATTCGTAACCAAAAAGCAGTGCTTTCCAATGAAATCTGTATGTGGGAGAAGGCAAACTAATACAGAGGGGAAAAATGTTTTTCACCTGCAGTGGAAAACTAAAGGGAATGAGATTTCACCCTCTTACACACATGGGCCACAGGAGTATTCTGGAAGGATTGGTTTTAAAATACCAGTTTTGCTAAACAAATAAGAGGGTGGACAATGCAGGGCATCTTCTTCCTTCCTGGTCCAGGCCAGGTCAGTGGCTGAGTGCACTGTGCTTCTGTTGGGGAAGAAATGATAGTCTTCAAAGCACTGAGGCTTCTTGCCACAAGTGAGGGATCCAGACAGAATGAGAGGAACATCAAAGTAACAAAAAAAAAAAAAAAGAAAATAAGAGAGCTGGCATGGGGGGAGGGACAGACGGCTTGCGATGGACATGTCAACGTGATAAAAGAGTTTTCTGTTCACCCCGCTCTCTCTTCAGTGCTCCACAGCTGCTTGTGAGAACTCTCTTACCTGTTGTAAATGTCATCGTCCTCCCCACCCCAGCCCCAGTAGTTGTTGGGGAAGCCGTTGATCTTCAGATACTGCTCCTTGCTCAGCGATGAGACGCCCCCGAAGTACTGAAAATAGGGCAACCTGAAAGGAGGCAAAGCAGCCCTGGGTCAGTAGAGGAGAAAGAACGCCCCCGGACCGTTAAAGCACTGATTTGAAAGAACTCAGCCAGGTGTTCAGAGCAGGATGACAAACTGCATAACTGCCGATCCCTAAAGAGAGCGCTTTCAGTCCACCGCCACCTTCCTCCCGCCCCCCCTCCCCTGGATACGACTTCCTCTTCAAACCCGACCCCTCCCAAACTTCCTTCCTCCTGCAATCGAAGTAATTCTTCAAACAGACATGCACCAGTGAGCCGTTTAACTGTTCAGCTGAGTGAAATGAAACGTTCATGTGCCTGAGATGGCCTTGGTGCAGGTGCAGGCATATTTACGTCCATAAAGAAAGAGGCTCCTGTGAACCAGACCTCTTCTGACGTCGGCCTCCTCTTGGACTGGAGCTTTGGCTTTTGTGCAAACACTAAAATGGCAGAGATGTGGTGATTGATAAAGTGCATAGAAACTGTCAGCCACCAAGTTTTGTGAGTTTGGGGGATTGATACCCATCCAAGCCCCTACCATATTACCCTTTGCGTCTGCCTATGCATGCTTCTTTGACTCTGCAATATCGTTCTTTAAATGAAAAGAGAAACAAAAACAAACAAAAAAAAAACACCACGTAGCCCACATCCCCCGCCAATTCGACGGAAGCCTCTGTAACTTTTTAATCACTGCTTAAGCAGCTGAATTCAGCTGCTGTACAGGAACTGCTTTGTGAAAGCAGGAAATGAGGGAAAAAAAAACCCAAGTCAGAGATCTTGCACGCTCTGATTCAGAAGCGTGCCAGAAGTGACTCCTGAGAGTAAACAACTTCGAGGGCTGTTTAGAGAACTGTCCCTACAAGGTGCCAGGACTGTGACCCCGGTGAGGGGTTACGCGCCGCCACCCCCAACCACCCCCCGACCACTTTGTGACTCTGGTTTAATGGGAGGGCAGGTCAACGGCATCTGAGTCAGCAGCGCTGTGAGGAGAGGGAACTATCTGGCTTTCCCAGCGTGTCTCCCGCCGATAATTACAAGCAGCTGCTCGCCGCGGAGTCCAAGCGGAGTGGAAATGCGCGCTGTTAAAAGGCCCCTATGAAAACCTTCGCAGAGGCGGCTGCGGCGGGCCCCGCTTTCAGCACCCGGGCAGACTCGTCTGCGTGGCCCAGACATTCCAAACAGGAATTACACCATTTAGCATCAGGCAGGAGGTCTGAGGCCTGCCAGCTCGCAGACTTTTCCCATATGACTCACGCTTCAGATGGGATGAACGGCGGCCCTGTTAAGCTTCTCTGTAGCCATGGCTCCAACAGCCCTGAATACAGGGACAAATCAAATCGTCTGGTCTATAGTGATGGCCAAAGTAGTCTTATACATACATAGCCATGGCTCAAAAGATCCTGAACACAGCAACTGTCCTGTGTATAGTGAAGACCTCTGTAGGACTCCAATTGTCCTCTTACTCTTTGTCCTCAACCGCTGTCCTTAAATCAATATTTTTTTAAGGGAAAAAAAAAGAACTAAAGTTGATCTAGAGGCCTTAGCTATCATTAACAACTTTCACAGTGAAACCTACTTGATGTTAAAATACAAAAACCAAAAATTCAGAAAATGGATGGCTAACTGTAAGTCGCAAATGATAGGCTAACTTGCTAAAAGAATGAAATCTCCATAATGGCTCTATGACGAACAGCCAAAGACAGCAAAGAAAGCAATACCAGAGCAGGAGGAAGACACCCAAGAACACAGAGAGCGTGAGAGGGGGGTTGTTCTACTGTGATTAGGGTGAGAGCCAAGTCCCGAATTTAATCCCAGTCATGTCATGCAATAGGCAAGGACAGACATACTGACACCTGCAACGATTGTTGTCCTTTGAATAGGATGGGGGATTATTAGACTATGGCACCAGGCCCTAGGGAGAGACACTGTATATTCCTTTACTTCTGCCATCAATACTTCTGAAAATTCAGAGCAAACATAGACGTACAATCTTCACAAACCTAACAGTGAAGTAAACTGGCGCTGAGAATTAATTTGCAACATGTACACCAAAAGCTGTAACGCCTTTAACGTGGACACAAAGTTGGGGAAAGATAACTAAGACTTTGTCATTTTCTTATCTCGCAGTGTTGTTTGCTGTTGTGGTTAACCTTGCAGAAACTGACGTGGTAACGGCAAAGTCAAGTAGCTTTTGAACTGGGAAAGCAAAGAAAACCACTTGCTCAGCAACTTACACAGCTTGTAGTTTTTAATGTTACCCATTTATACAGCTTGATATTTACTGAGGCAATTTGGGTTAAGCACCTTTCCCAAAACAGCAGCAGCCTGCTGGAATCTAACAGGCAACGTTTGAGTTATGAGCTCTGCTCCAGTAAGCTACACTGTAACATTGTTCATGGGGCAGGTAGAAACAGGTTCTAACAACTGATTCTTTAAGCCCAGGGCTTTGTGTCTGGGTGAACCCAGGTGCATTGTCTCTTGCCTCATGTATTATTTAAAGAACAACACTGGGATTCGTCCACGCCCCAGTGAAACTTTAACTGTGCTAAGTGCCGTGTCTGCCCGATTGGTATCATCAAGGAACTAAAAGTCACGTTGGCATTAGATTCAAGCCTGCTTCCAGTCATATTCATTAAAGCAGGAAAGAGCATTTAAAAAAAACACCAAAAAACCCCATTCATATTCTAAAAGTTGAATTAAAACCACCTTCAGAAGCACTGGAGGCAGTGGCAAATGAACGGCTGTCTGGGGTTGTTTGCTGTTAAATGTAACCTGACACTTCACAAAGGGACGCACTCCTACACCACAGAAATGGAACGACCTGCCACGTGTAAAAATCACCCTGTAACCTCAGGGTGAACGGCTACAGTACAGCTGCTTAAACGACGGAGCACGAACAAAGATGCAGGGCTTCCCTTCAGGAAATGGAGCTAAAATGGCAGACCAACGCTGAGCAGGTACGCGCGGCAGCCATTTTAACTACAACTGCCCACTGTGGAGGGACTTACTTGAAGCCAAATTTGTCCATGGACACGGACAGGTGCCTGGGCTGGCTGTAGCACTTGTAGGTGTTGCGGTCGTCCATGGGGATCAGGTCGACGTCGCTGAACACGAAGCAGTCGTAGTCGTACTCCTTCAGGGCCTCCACGTAGCCCACGTTCAGGAGCTTGGCCCTGTTGAACGTCTCCTCTCCGTACTGAACATGCGTGCCAGGGGGGTATGAGGAGACAGGGAGAGAGAGTACGTTCTAAGCATACCTCATCACATCACAGTATTTACATCAAGTACTTGCATCAAATAAATCAATCCAGATTTATTTGTTATGTAGTTAGCGCATACATAAGACCAGTTCTTTAACCACTACAATACGCTGCACTACGCCCAGATCAACACTCCTCAAAGCACGCAAGTGTTCCTTTAGGACAGTGTAGTAGCAGCAAATGTGTGGGAGTACTAGCTCCACTGTCTTCTGCATACTGAATCAGTTTTCATGTAACAAACATTTAGAGCTGAGTGCCAACAGTCATAAACACATCTAGCAAACATTTTGTACACAGTCAAAGACAGCAATGTAAATAAAACTCAGCATTTTTTAATTACGGATTGTGTCGGAATCCAATCCCCTGACCTGATGATGTTGCATGTTAAGCACGAGGCCACAAACAGCAGCTATCCATGAAAATTTTACTTCTTACGGTGCTGAAGTGGAGGTATTATGACTTCTCAGAACCACCTCTGCACCTACAACAGATTTTAAGGATAATATTGCAGGATAGGATATAGGAGGATATGGAAGACACTCCCAGATCCTGACTGAGGATATCCCAACTGATACCAACTTGTCCGGTAAGTAAATAAGGCAAGCTGGTTGTCAGTGTATCTCAAATTTCCAAAGGCTATGCACTCAGTATACAGTACCAGTCACAAGTTTGGACACACCCGAATAAGATAATGAGAAACGTGCATTCAAAGACATTTTGATCTAAAGACTTACGCTTAAATGCTTGATTTTTTTTTTCTCAGACACATATAAATCATCAAGTTGATGCCTATGTATGAATTTCTTTCCTAAAAAAATTGTAATTTTAAAAAATATTTTTGGCTATTTTGAAGAATCTAAATTATAAGATAATTTTGATTTGTTTATAACATTTTTTGTCACTGCATAATTTCATTTGTGTTGTTTCATAGTTTTGATGTCTTCACTGTTATTCTAAAATGTGGAAAATGGTAAAAAATAAAGAAAGAAACATCTTTAAGAAAGAAAGTACAAACTTTTGACTGGTACTGTGTGTTCCTGCATTTACAAGGCAAACAAGCCCACTAAGCCCTTGAGCTTCTCAAACAGGAGGAGACTGAGGAGACATCACAGGGAGACACATCTGTTGACAGGTGAGTCAGACCAAAGCACAGGTTAGCAGAGCTAGGCTTTGGAAGTGAACCCATGAGAGCATGGCTGTAACCCACAAGCTCAGGGTGGACATTTTGTGGTTGTGAGCCACAAAGTGCTGACTGCCTCCATCCTATGGTTGCCTGGCTTCACATAGTATAACAACTGAACCAGTTCACACAATTAATCACTGGGGTGGGAGAACAGGATCAACCAGCTATCGACTAGCCAGTTGGCCGACATTTCAACTTGTCAGCGTGGAATGTTGACAGCACATCCACAGAAGACCACCGTACCCCAAAAATGGGCATACTTCAACATTTTTACATCGCCTACTCAGACGCAAATAGCAGAAGTTAAAAAGAGGCCTCAATTAACACATTCTTTCTTGTTGTCAATGTCCTTCAAACTCTGAGCAATGCTAATTACGCTAGTCAGGAGAACTGCTGATTTGGGGGGGAAAAGCAGTCAAATGGTTACATTGTACTTTATAGCCAATGTATCAATCATTTCATGGCCAATAATGGTGACCCATAAGATATGCAGGAGAGAACCCACCTTTGAGTCTTTTGTCTATTCTTTTGTGCGATTAACAAGCTGGCCGATTTAAAAAAAGATCACCCTTTTTAGGTGATTCCTTTTTTCCTGACTTTATCCAGTTTGGAACTCCCTTTAATGACTTCCTTTAATCAGTCGTGGAGGAAAAAAGGTTTCAAGTTAAAAACTAATCTCTGATCTTTTTGTTATATTCAGTGTTCAATGTAATGTAATTACTTTTCATTAAAGCTATTCACTGTGAAGTGCGCTAACGTAAGCCTACCACAGGAGACATAATTAAGTAGAAAGAAACCAGCTGCTGAAAAGTGATCCTTACTAAAACCTTGCTAGTCTGAAAGAAAGAAAGAAAAAAAAGTTTCAAGATTGTTATCAATTTAAAGTTCTCTGTCTACCTTCTCTGTTGCTCAGAGGCTACTAGTGACGCCAGACAGATTCCCTACTTTCCGAGAAAATTACCAATTGAATGGTAGAATGACTGTGGATAACAGAATTTCCATTCTCCAATGGAATTGCGCATTTCAAAATGGAATGAAACACCAGTTTCCACAGCCATGAAATTTATAGCAAGGCGACAAGCACAATTAAATGGAAGTATCAGTTCAGAAGGTTTAACCAATAAAATAAGGGGAGGAGGCATGACTACTGACTGACATTTGACAACATATTACAGGGAGCAAGAATTAATTCACTATAAACTGCGGTCTGCGCCTGCGCTTGGTGCCTGCCTGCAAGCTGACGCAATTAGTGTTCCGTTTTGGGGAAAACACACAGGCGAAACTGTCACCGACTTTCATTTCCTGAGAACGGGCGGCAGCTGCACTGCTGCGAGACGTTCGACACCGGGTGATCACCAGAGCCAGTGCTGCCAAAGGACATTTCTTTGAGATTAAAAGATCGAAAATATGACCCCTTTCTGCAGACTCCGCTCTGAGGGGCCTTCTGTCCTGTTACATCCGCGCGGCTTCTCCTCCCAGCTATGAGCCCAGATTCCAACAGAACCAGACCTTCCAGTCTCACACAGTGTCTCTGCACGTCATGTTTAATGGATGAGTGTGGAAAAGGCACCTGTGTCTCATCTATATTCAACGGGGGTGTGGGGGTTGGGGGTAATTGCTGTGGTTTGTGTGTGAGTGATTCAGAGGGGGAGAGAAAGACCAGCCTAGCCTCCTAAAAAAGGCTGTGGGACAGGAGCTCCCTCTCCGAAGGGCGGGGCTGGTCTTCCTACGGGCTCTCGGATTCAGTCTTTCCTTTTTAAAACGTGGGCCTGTGATTGGAGACGCCCCTCGGGGACGCCGGACGCTGCGAGGGCTTTTGTCGCGGGAGCTTTATGCTCCCCGGCCGCGCGCGACGTCTTCGGTTGCAAACGGCAGAGCGCCGGGGCGGCTCCTGAGCTTTCGGTGACGGCCGCCGGCTTCCTGCCGTTTTCCGTTCACTTTGGCGCGATGCAACGACTCCATCTCAGGCGTCGCTGGCTTTATCTACATCCACCTGAACGGGTCAGTACAATGACACGGTTCAGGTGTCATTACAAACGGAAACTGTACAGTAGTAGTAAAGTGTGTTTTTACACTTTGAGACATTTAGGATGAGACCACTTATCTGATCACTTGAATATCTGACCTTTTGACCCGCAACAGAATGTGAAGTCCTCTTAACAAGAAATGAAGAAAAATCAAAAGTTGTATTTTTTTTCTTGTCAGGTTTCATGTCAGTTTTCATGGAAGAGAAACATACATTGCCCAACTCTACACACTGACAAGTAAAACAGTGAACAGCCGCTTGGGATCATTAGACTGTGGACCAGAAACAAGACACAGGTCTTTCCAGCTCAGGTTCCAGCAGTGGAAAAGGGGCTAGTGTCTTTTCTTCAGCAGAGGTCAATGCCCCACATGCTAACACCCGCAGGCTCAGTAGCATCACAGAAATGTCGAAGGTGTCACCTAAGGGCTGTCACCTGAGCGCTGACTGTTCTGTGTTGTTCAGTGCATGCGCCACTCCTGTTCATCTTACAACTCAAGACAATGCTGTGCGTTTGTGCCAAAGGTGACACGTCCTTTTGCAAAACAGCGTAACAGGGAGGGCGCGTAGACATTTAAGCTCTTATGCATTTCACTCGTTTCGTGGTACATACCATCTAAAATATTGCGTATCGTCATGTCGAGGCGGTGACTTGTAGCGGCAGGATAATGACTACACAAAATGCAAATTCACTTCATTTGCCCTACATGCATACACCCAAGACTTCATCAGTGCAGTGCTCGGTACTCTTTCTAACATATTCTGATTGCACAATACAGTCAGAAGAACAGAACTGTGAGCCCGTTGATGAAACACAGGGTTCAACCATGGGGACAGAACTTTCAAGGAAAGTTAGTCTGCCATCTTGGTAACTGCTTATGGGAGCGCTTTCGCCTAGACCTAAACAAATAGCCTATTATCTCTTGTCAACATTTGGGCCACATTCAAAGAGCAAGCCCCATTACTCCTCCTGAAAGTAGTCAAATTGCTTCTTTTTATCATGGTCGTTCAGAATTTTTGATAGTTTTTCACTAAGCATGCCTCACTGAACACAGCTGGTCAGCATTCTTTGTCTTGGCTTCTTAGTTGCTTCTTCCCTGTTAAAACAGTAGGGCTACCCTAATACCTTTCCAAGCTGCTAGTGCCATATACAAGAATAGAGCTGTCACTGTCTCCCTTGCCTTGTAGTTAAATGAACACCAGTCCAAAGATGATAATTTATGTTCTGCTGTTCTCTCAGTCTAGCTGTTCCCAAACCATCACAACATTGTATATTTATTCTGCACTTAATGAGTAAATATATTTGGATGTACAACCGTTTACAGAGTATTAGCAGTTAAGAATATTTAACTTAATCCAAAACATTATATTGCTAGCTTGTGTTTCAAATGTTACACCTGCTGGTAATGTAAGGGGGGGGTGTTAGGGTGAGGGTGAGGGGTAGGGTTAGGGTTGGGGGGCAGGAATGCGGGAGTTTGAAATGGACAAGCAGGGCCAGGACAAAGGGAGAGAGAGAGAGAGGGAGAGAGGGAGACGGAGAGTAGGAGAGGAGACAAAGGCACGAAGAACATGGCAAACACACTCACGCCCTTCTCCTGGAGCAAGAGATTATTACACCCAAAACTGGTTTTGAGATTCTTTGGACATGCACCCCGAAAGTACCCATACTGGCCGTAAAACTGGTCTTTCAGTTTCATTCTCTGCACTGCAGGTGGGGCTCAAGTTTAACACCCGAATTCCAACAGGTGGAAAATAGCAGGGGGGCTCAGCATGCAAAATACCATTTCTCTGGACAGAGCGCAAATACGTTTCAGTGCAGTACATTTGTGGGGCTTAACCCTTCATCTTTTGCCTAGCCTTATGGATCACAAGGAGAAGAGCATTTAGTATCAGCTGGAGGGTCAATTCTGTTTCAAATGAATTGAAATTCAATTCATTAACTGAGAAAATCCTGATAGGAAATGATGGGCGATTTTCAGTACAGTCACCCAATTTCAATTTGTTCCCTGACTTGTCTGAATGGAACGGCCCAAACGCTGTTTAGTATCCTGATACTCATAAATGCTGAAGGTGTATTTGGGATTCGTCTGACATTATAAAGCGCAGCTCCTAAATGAGGCTGGGCGTGTTGTTTCCCAGCTCCTGGGACGGTGAGGTACCGTCAAGACAAAGTTGCCTCAGCTGTTTCAAAACTTGCTCAGACAGCACTCCACCAAATAACATGGATGATGACAGCTTAAAAGGAAAGAAAGCAGCCCACTAAATGCAGAGGAGTTTTAAAAAAAACAACCCTTTCCTGTAACAGGCAGCTTATCTTTAGACTGGTGGGGCGGCACACAAACTCGCCGAGCGGCCGAAGCAAAACAGGAGACAGGCCTGCGCTTCTGTGAGAATTCACCTTCCCCCTGCAGGTGGGAACTCATGACGTCCCTCCTGGCCCCTGCTCCCTCTACCCTTCCTGAGACAGCTGCAAGCTTTAACTTGTCTGGCGAACCTCAGCGTTGTGTGCGTAAGCTGCTGTTTACCTCACGGACGAGATAAAATGAGGAATAATTAGCCACGTTACTTGGCAGGGGCATCCTGGCTGTTTATGAGATTCGAAGAGCTGGACAGTGGAGCTGAGACCTCCGGGCAGATACATCCAGGCCATCAAAAGTGTCAACAGATGTTCTGTCTCACTTAATAAGCTAGTCTGAACCACACAGGCAGAAGCAATGCTGAACTCCATTTCCAAGTCAGAGCAATGTCCCTCATAACCTTTTTGAAATATGTGGGTCATACCACAAATGCTGCCCTTTGAGGTGGTGGTGGGGGAGTTCTGTGTTTATATCATCAACAACTTTCATTTACTATAGCACATTTTGCAACCAGGGTTGTCACAAAGTCCTGTACAGGGACTTTCTAGAGGGAATCAAAAAACATCAAAACAGATACATTGTATAACACCACAGATGGCAGAGTGTAAAGGCAAATCAACAAAAAAAGTGCTTCTTCCACTGACAGGTGGCATTCACCACACAAAACAATCCAGGCAGCATAAACATGACCAAATGTGCAGAGCAAATGTATTGTGAGTGGTAATGTCACACAATCCGCTGAACTTTGGCTTCCACATTGGACCTGTCCTCTTCAAGTAGCACAGTAAGCACAAAAATCATTGCAACATCGCATGCTGAGCTGAAAACTCAAGAAACAGTTCTGACTCGAAGCCCGAGTACACACGGTCCTGTACAGGTACTTTTTCTGTCATTATATCATAATTCCTGTCAAGCCGCATTCTCTGCTATTCAGTCAACTCTGACGTTATGCTGGGACATTATGCATCGTTTCTGTACTAATTAACAGGGGCGGTTTGTTCCTTAGGGCGATGCACCACCAAAGGGGGAAAGGGAGGGAATTTTTCTGTCATATTCTACCACAGTGTTACGCTAGCTGTGACTGTTCTAGACAGTTTGTTCTGCCTCTGAATATCATAGTCCAATCAGCGTCAAGTCGTGTTCCATGGACTACCGCCCCTGATCGCTCTGAGAGTCTCTCATGTTAAGGCAATTTTTTTTCAAACTGCAGGCACTGCAATGCAATCTGTATGGGTTCTGGGTCAGCTTGCAGTAACGTGCTTTCAAGTTTGAGCCCAGTGTCATTTTCTCTGTTTCTTGGGACTGTATTCAGTTCCTGTAACCTGGTATGGTAAATCTTGTCTGAAACCAGACTACCCAAAAAGAGGAGTGAGGTGGGTGGGGGGACAAAAACCCTTCTGCGAAATGTGTCCGTAGACTGGGAGCACACAGATAATTGCCTTCCTGCCTTCTAACTGTTTCACGTTTCAAGACGTGGCAAAATGCCACCCCTGACTGTGCCGATGCCAGCAACAGTGCCTCAGGTAAATACTTCTATAACGTCACATGACATCAATAAACACAGCCCTGGAGCTCCAAGGCGCTCGTGGGGGGTGGTGGACCAGAATCAGCCACCCACTCTTGATTGTCGGGCACCGGCACAAAGAAAGGCAGCGGAGGGTTATCGAGACCGCCTCTTACCTGGTTGATGACGTACACGCCGTAGTCCAGCTGCTGCCGCTGCAGGATGGGGTGGAGGTAGTACAGCCAGTATTTGAGGTGCTCGTCTCGGTGGCGGAAGGGGATGATCAGGGCCACCTTCTGCAAGGCCACGCAGTCCTTGGGCTTATACCGGCCCCCGCTCTGGACATTGGGGTTCTGGCTCCTGACCGCGTCCAGGGTGACCGGGTCGGAGAACTCCACCCTCAATGGACCCACTGAGAAACATATACACACACACACACACAAAGGATCCCAGGCTGCTCAGAAATAGGTCTGGCTCATTTATCACCTGTCTTTGTTCACTTCCTCCAAAACAAAGGCATGGCACCCTGTCCACACTGTGTATGCGGAGTAAGCATTTTGCACTGTGCTTTTTGTAGATGTTGCTGTACACTTTGACCCCGCGGTGGGCTGAGTGCTGCAGCCAGTTGCTTTCCTGTGATGATTTCTTTTTAAAGGCCACATTGCGCTGGACACAGGCCCAGACTGCCAGTGAAAAAAAAATCATACTGTACATTGTGAACTGATCGTTAAAGGAACAATAAAAAAAAACACTGCATTTGTCCTCCCAAGTGTCTTATCTGAATGTTAACTATTTTCCTTTTCAGGGGAAGGGTGAGAGCAAAGCTCTCGCGAATTCCTTTTCCTTCTTTTGTTCCACTCTCATTAAAAATACACTTCACCCGCCACAGAGTGATAATACCGTATCTTCTAGACTGCATTTCCTGTGCCCTGTGGAGCATCTAAGAGAGCTGATGAGGAACCGCCAAAGCAGAAGAGGAGCACAGGGTGTTGGTTGGCTGGCTGCAGCAAGCGACAGCGACTAGCTGCAGCTAGTGACAGCGACTTGGCGACATACAACGACAAAGTTGCTGCGGTGTGAGCGCATGGTAATGCCGTTCCGAGCCT
Source organism: Megalops atlanticus (assembly GCA_019176425.1). NCBI lineage: Eukaryota > Metazoa > Chordata > Actinopteri > Elopiformes > Megalopidae > Megalops > Megalops atlanticus. The sequence continues at coordinate 19,446,265 of CM032894.1, forward strand.
CCTAACCGCGCACATGCTCGTCAGGATGCAATCGGCGCGAACAGAGGGCCTCTATGGGGTGCCGTTTGTAAACTTGAACAGGAACATTTTCACAGGCCTTTTTTCTTTTGCAGATTTAGAAATCTGGTTGTATAAATAACTCCTTTCTTTGGAAAGATTTAATTTGTAAATCTAACCCTTGAAAGAAGATTTTTAAATATTTGTTTTAAATATTAAATCTGTCTTAGAAAACAAATATTTAGCAAAGATTGAATATTTAAATTATATCTAAATATTTTATAAAAAAATAAATGTAGTTACAAATTATATATATATATATATATATATATATATATATATATATATATATATATATATATATTACACTTACATAAATATTTCATTACATTTTAAATATTTCTATTAAATCTTAGTGTTTATTTTCACCTAAATGATAAAATAAGTATTTAGTTCAAAAACAAATATTCAAACTAAATCCTAAATCTGGGACTTTAGATTGAATATTTAAGTTAAATCTAAATGTTAATTTTATAGTTTGCTACATTTAGCAATTTGCTATGGGAATCTACATTCAACTTAAATAAATCTGAAAAAGTACATATCCAAGATTTAAATTTAAGTTAAATATTTATTTCTGAACCAAAGATTTATTATATAAGTTAAATATTTACCAGCAAGCTAAATATTTGTTTCATTGATACAGATATAACATTTAACTTAAATGTATAATTTGTCAGCAAGAGATTTATGCAAGAGATATATTTATCTCTTGCATAAATAAATGAATAACTATTTCCATTACATTTAATTTAATAAATCTGATGGAATAAATGATTTTATTAAATACTTAACTTAAATGTTAAATCAATTATTCTAAATAAATATATAACAACCTACTAAACATATAACATATCTAAATCAGGGATAATATTTAAATATTTAGTTAAGTAAATAAATATTTTGTAAACCATTACATATTTAAATGAAATGCCATTTCTGTTTTTAAGACACAATTATTTAACACTGTATTAGATATTTATATTATATCTTAAATTGGAGATTGAGAAATAAATATATAACTTAAATGCTAAATGTTGGACTTTACACTTGGCAGGATTTAATAAATCTGGAGAGTTATATGCTAATTAACCCCACCCATCTCTGGCTCATTGGGTCAACTAGGCCCTCTGAAAGTGCCTTCAGAAGTGCCTGAGAGAAATGCTAGTTTCGCAATGTTGGCAGCAGTGTTCATTCTATTCAATTGGAGAGACAGCGTCTTACAACTTGTGTGCTTGCTATAGTAGAATAAGAACCAACTACAGCAAAAATACAGATACAACTAAATAACGTTAGCGTTAGGAAACTTAACCTAACATTATCCCAGCTTACATCAGCAAAAGCATCTAACCTTACCATAACCTTACAGCACAAAAAGGCAGTCTCTACAATTGAAGCTCCCTGAATCATCAATTATTCCATTATCTTCTGTGCATGTCTGATGGAACCATCCTTCACATCTCTCACCCTTCACCCACTCCTCTGTCTTCTTGGGATGCTCTGCCACTCCATATCTAAACTTGCAGACTTTGCAGATGTCATCCCCGTCTCTGCTTGTGCTTCGCTCATTACCAAATGTGTTTGCTTTGTTTTCCTTCTTGGATTTTTTGCTTGTTGGTTTTCTTTTCGCTATATGTATGAAAAATGTTCATCACTTGTAAGGTGAAAGGAAGGCGGTTTGGACCGCTATCTTCTCTGGCCTCTTTGCCTGATGGGAATGGAGACCAGATCAGAGAAGGTCACAGATGTGGGTACCCCTTTGCTCTTCTGTGTCTGTAGGCCTATCTGTAGGTGGGACAAAGGCTTCTTCCTCCTCTTGGCCTGTGTGGGTGTTCTCCTCCCCTATGACCATTTCTGCCCCAACCCACTCTGTCAGCAAAGGGGATGGAGGCTCTTGCAGAGCCAGCGGTCTTTCTGTTGTCAGGCTTGGCTCAAACACACTGGACTGCAGGGCCATCACATTAAAAGGGAACATACCGTGCCTCTGAAACCTGCCTGCGCAGTTTGGTCAGTAGCTGATCTTGACCACGCCCTCCTAAAGAGAGAGAAGAACCCTGCCTTTTGGAGCTTCCCTCCCCCTGTCTGTTGGAAGAAATGTCGTCCTTCCTCATTCCAGTGATGATTTAAAGATTTGAAGAGGGACTTGTCAGCTGGTTGGAGACAGTGGGTTGTATGTGATGGATAGCACATCACGTGGACATTGAAGAATTACATAAGCTGCAGGAGCTCTGCACATAAGTCCAGCAGCAGCATGTGTGGTCTAGGGTCATCTTTGTTAAGCTTTCTCACAAATTGCTTCCCCCAAATCCAGGAGAACTCAGCTGAGATCCATCCATTTTCTGATACCCGCAGAATAGTGTTGGGGGGGAATATTGTAAAGCCATTCGCTTTTCACTCTTTTGGCCTTGAGAATGACCAGCAGTGGCCCATAGTCCCCAGCAGCACTGAGGCATGCAAGGGCAGTGGTGGTCTCACCCTTCTCTCCTGATGTGATCTCAACACAAGGTTTACCCACCTCCGTGATACCTTTTGAAGACAAGAAGTGGTCTTGCACTCCAGCCTCATCCAAATTCCAAATATGACCTGGAACATCTTTTATGCCTAAATCCTGAAGAAGGCTCTCATAAACCTCAAACCACTTCCTCACTGTTATTGAATTCACACAGGGTGCCCTTGCAGCTGACAGGGCCTCTGGCTTCCTCAAGCCAATGTCTGCATGTCTACGAATGAAACTGTCTATCCAAAACTGGCCAGGTTGTTTTGTTATCTGAGAGAAGCCACGTAAGCCATTTGCCTCTGCAAACTCTTACACAAGTTTCTGTATATCTTTGTGGAGGACTGGGAAACCCCTACTGGCTAGGGTTTTGATCAATGCCACCAGTTCCTCCTCACTGTCCTCTGATAAAACAGGCTTCCTACCTGATGCGTGTTTAAACCCTTTGACCCGGCCCTTGACCCTGCACTGCAGGATGCTCTTTGGCACATTCCATGCCCTGGCTACCAGCCTTAAGTTTGGGCTGATCCCTTCTTCTTCCTGTTGCCTGTACTCCTCTACAGCACCCCTCATTCTGTCCTCACACCATTCATTCAGGACTCTAACTCTCCTGCTCGTCATTCTCTGTTTTGCCTTTGGTCTCTGAAATACATTTTTTTCCAAACACTTAACTGCAGTATAATGCTGATGTAACACAAAAGCATAAGTAGTCAGTAGCCTAGGTAAAATACTCCACCCTTAATATGATCTGACCACATTTGATGGACTACTACTATGCCCCCCATCAAGTAATTGGTTAGGTTAGGGCTGTCCCACTTTAACAATAACACCCTGTCCCACTTCACAAATATGCTACTGGTAAAGTGGGACAGAAGAAAATCTACCCCTAACAAAAATAATTTACAAGACAAATAATTAATTTTTAGACTTTCTGGTACAGTTCACAATCATCTTTCATATGTATAAAATTTAGAAACCCTAAATCAAGCTTTAGCTTTTTACACCCTTAACATCATTTACCTCAGAGCGTTATGTCATTTCACATACCATTGTTTCTCGTGCTGCTGATTTTGAAGTTGGCTGGGTCACGCCCCCGGAAATGACATCACATCTACACAGCTTTAAACATTTAACCCCTGACATCCTAAAGATTAACTAAACAATAGGTTTTGATCAGTAAAGCACAACTACATGAAGATACTGAGGATCAAGCTTAAGTGTCCCACTTTACCCACTGTCCCACTTTACCAATGTTCACCCTAAAACAAATATATAAATATCTTCTTTCAAGGGTTAGATTTATAAATTAAATCTTTCCGAAGAAAGGATTTATTTATACTATCAGATTTCTAAATCTGCGAAAAAAAAGGCCTGTGAAAATGTTCCTGTTCAAGTTTACAAACGGCATCCCATAGGCCCCTCTGTGTGCGGGATTTACTCCCGCGTCTCCGCTGCGGAGAAAGGCTCTCTCTGTTTCCGAGCGCGGCCCCGGGGCTCTTTCACAACTGAACCGCGGAGAGGTTTAAGTGGGATAATCACAATTCATTCATTTCACAGAATGTCACCTGTAAGCAAAGGGCCCAGAAAGTCCAGCCAACTCAATTACAGGGGAGGCCTGGCGACAGCCGCCGTGAGTCCGGTGACAAGAACTTCGCGGTAACCCCGTAAGATGACCTGACAGTGCCGGTTGACCATGAAAACAGGGTAAAAGGTAACCCCACATTTAGAGGACGAGTCTTTTAAAAGATGGCAATGACAATGGCAATGGCAATATATATATATATATATATATGAATTTTGTTGCCCATGTTATTACAGTTCAAAATCAACCACAGGCAAGAAAGGAGCCCATACAAAAGTACACATAAAAAGAATATACACAGCTCTCACTGTGCCAGCATCCTCTGTATAAACTGGTTTTCATTCCGGTTCGACTGAGCTGTTAAATGACTGCTGATCTCTAATTAACTGCATTTAAATATCTGCCGTCAGTTCTGTTATAGATCTGTCTTGTTGGAAACATGTTTGCTGTGGGAGAATGACACGTAAAATATTTCTGTAGGTTATTTCTATTCATTTGAGCCCCTTAAACTAATTAGTAATATAAACAAGTAATCACAATAATTGATTAAGAGTTCATTAGCTGTTCAATGAGGCCCAGAACACGAAATCAAAGTAATTATACTTCACTGGGACAGATATACCAACTTTGGAGAGTGTCAAGGGACACATATTCACATAAATATGTTTAACAAACAGCTTTTGTTGCTCTACATTCTAAAAAACTCATATTTAATAGCATATTTCGTTCACAAAGAATTTATATAAGACTAAACATCCATACATAAATAAAGTATTTATTCAAATAAAGACCAGTGTTCAGCTAACAATTCAGTCAAACCTGAGTAATAGTTCAGATGGAATTAAAACCGGCAAAGAGGACCAGGATTGGGAAATACTGCACTGTAAAGTATTATTATTATTACTATTTATTGTTATTATTATTATCATTATTATAATCATACAGTGTGTGATACACCACAATATTCCAATATTATATCTATCCAATTCTTATAATTACATTAAATTACTATTCCAACGATATCCACACCTCTATAATAATTTGAACCAATTAGCTCAGTTACTTCAGCCACTTACCAAGAAGTGGTGACGGATCCGGACATTTGTCCAGTGCTTTGGCTGTCTTCTCGGAGGCATTTGGGGCCAAAGTAAAACTTCTTGATACAGCGCTGTTCTTGGTTGTCTCGGCAATGTTGTATTTTAAAGATATTGTAGAAATCTCGATTTGAGTCGGAATTTGCGTTTCCTGGTTTTGCAAAAATGAAACGCGCAGATCTAAAGTTCTTAAATAATAAAATAAAGTAACTGAAAGGTGAACGACACAGAGAAGCACAACTATACTGCATGTTCTGTGTAGTAATGTGAAATTAAGAGTTGAGTCGCCCATTATACGTGGCTTAAAAATCGAGTCTGAAAAAAAGATTGTCTAAAGCATACGCACAAAGTTAACTGGCAAGTTCGTAACGTAATAACAACAAAAGAAAATCCAAATTATGATTCAGACCAGCTGGCTGGCAATCTTCGACACAAATCACTCATTTCAAACTTCTCTTCCAAAAAAGTAAAACTTTGCACTTCTTATGAGTTGTCTTTTTTAAAACATACGCCAACCTGTTTCCGTAAAAGAGGCATCGTTTTCCGCTCGAGTGTCTTCTTCAACTAGCTAGCTATCAGTATCAGGCTAGCTAGCTACATAGCTAATCAGTCACATTATACTCAAGCCGTTGGCTAGCGGTACTGTAGTCCTGCTTATATTAGCCAGCCACTTAGCCATTAGTTTGTTAAAAGTTGTATTCAAGTTTTGTTTACCCGCAGAGGGTGTCCGATTTGCTTCTAAACCGTAATCTGGAAGCTGAGACTCCTATTAAAAGTCTTAGGTCTTCCAATAATGCTTTTTTTTTTTAATTCCTTAACGAGAAATGTAGCAAGCGCTAAATTCTTCTCTCAGCTTGCTGGCGTAATCCATGTTTCGCAGGGTGTGAGTGACTGCGTCTTCCGGGTGTTTTACTGTTCGCTAACTACTGAGTCAACTTGCCTGGTTTGGGGGGCGTACATGGAACTTCAGGTTTACTTTTCGGTTGTACTCCGAAAAGTTTACGGGATGCAATGTATGGCAGAGGACCTACAAGTTACGTCTGGTCTTGAAATAGCGCTCGATTTTAATGGTTAGGTTGAGCTTGATCCAAGAAAAAGTCAAGTAGGCTACGTGTTTCTCTGAAACTTGTGAACGCTCTAGTTTTATGTTCTTTTATTTGTAAGTAATGGATTAACAGTCTGGCTTTGCACATGCGTTCTTTATGCAGCTCCTAGCCTGACATTACTCAAATAGAAAAATTATATATTTGGGGTGGGTACAAACCCCTTTATGTTGAGAGAAAGTAATTAACTAACTATACAGTAACGCGGCCTTTACGTCAATAACAGCAGTGAGCCCAACAATGTTAAGATGAATCGTATGCTGTTGTGATAATGAGGATTGGGTACTTGTGAAACGTAACCTTGTTCAAGTAACGTTATTCAAACTTGGCACGGAGTATAATCTTAAAATAGCTGTTCGGCAGCGCCCCCACGTGGGCCACCATTCCCCAAATCATTTGAAAAGAGAGGATGGTTACACGCTGGTACGTTTCAAGAGAATTGTTTTGCACGTGTACGCATATTTTACAGTATGCAATGATTGAAAAACACATTGGTGTTTTGTTCGGTATGGTAAGGTACATGTCAAGGTTTATATTAAACAGTTGGGTGAGTCCTATATGGGTGGTAAGGTTAATGTTCACTTAGCTGCAATAGCTGGATTACGTAGTGAGGAATTATACGGATTTCAAAACAGGAATCTCCCCTGCAATCTCTCTTGACAGCAGTTGGCGAGATATGATATAGGCCTACTTAAGGTAAAGTGTCATGAGAAGTTTTGTTTTGATAGAAAGGTAGGTCATGAGTTGCAAGGCTTTATTATGTTAGTTACATGGCCAGCTAAATCAACAAAACAATTTCATTTCTTACTAAACAGCATAGAAAATATATTTCTGTTGTCCTTTTAAACTGTACATTGCATTAGTAGCCATGTATAATATAGCTAACTAATTAGTTTGCTGGTTAGTCAGTCACAGACCCTGTAGACTAGGAGATATTAATTTAGCTGTTCGAGTGTACAGCTGAAGCAACTAATGAAGTGTTGTTGTTTCATTTGGTAAAAGAAAGTGTCGGTTGTTTCATCTGTTATATTTGTGTTAACTTCCATATGAAAGATTTTTTCAGTTCAGTCCATTTTGGTGAATTTGTGATCAGAGTGTCTCCTCTTATCCAAGATGATCTGGGGTGCATTCATAAGTCAAAGTGAAGGCTTTACAATAATACTGATTGCCCCTCTACTCCACACTCAAGCTGTGATGGAATGGTGCTCCTTCCCGGAGTTGCACCTGTACATCAGCCGCTAAAACCTACAGAAAGCAAACTCACCTCTAATCATGTGAGCTGTCTGGCTCAGACATGGTGCTTCATGCACACTAGAATCCCATTCAGACATCTAGCTGTAAGGCCGCAGGGACCGACCACCAGTTGTTTAGGAAGCAGCTGCAGGCTAACTGTAAACATTTAGATGGACAGTAACAACAACGAAGGAGGAGGGCTCACTTGAAAAACAGCAGTGTTTATTTCTAAAATAGGGAGGCATTTTAGACTTAAGCCATAATTTATGCAGACTGTCTGGATGCCTTTGATGGTTTGATCAGGAGGCCTTAATGTCACACAAAATGTCACAAACAATGCAAAAATAGGAGGCTGAGAATGAGGTTTATAATTAAAGCCCATAGAAAGACTACAGTACTTTAAGCCCAGTGATAAAACTACTGTGGAAGAAACTTTTCTGCATGAACGCACTGACTGAGAGGATATGTGTGAGTCATTGTCTGAGAGTCAGAGACAACATGGTATACAGTAGTTGCTTTTTTGACATCCTCAGAGTAGCGTCTGGGGAATACCCAGGGACACCATGGAAATGACAGCATGTGGAAAAGATCCTTTGAACATGCACACAGTAGTTCTGGCTACATACAGTAAAGCAGAATCTGCATAAAATAAGAAAATTTATTGCCCGTTTTCACAGAAAATTTCTATACATCGAACAAGACATGCAAAACAGCACTGAAATAATTTTCTCTTAGTTAAAAGGACAAAAAACATTGAATAAAATATGTAAAACAATGGGACATTTGCTACATTTTGTGATACCGGTAGAATTCCATTGTATGCAAACATAAACAGCTGATGTTGCTACTTAATTGATCAAGTGAACTATACCTTCAATAAATAGATCAATAATTGGGTAAAAAGAGACTGTCACAATCAGTTATTGTGTTCACATGGAAGTACATTTGTGAGAGAATTGTGACTGTCACAAGCTAGCTAAGTTAGCTAATAAAGACTAAATAGGTACAGAGGTACAGTACAGCAAGTTGCAACTCCATTATATCTGATTTTTCTCTGCTGATAAATCTATTTTATAACTAAAGTAAATCGAGAAATCTTCCATTTTCTATTTGGTCAGAGATGTTTTAATGCATGGTCTTTACCCCTCACATGAACACATCAGGCTGCTCTCAAATGTAAACCTGTTCATTGGATAGCCTGCTGGCACAGCTCAATTACCACACAATACACTCTACAGAGAGTCGCACAGTCACCAAAGCCAGGACAGGCGGTGGTGAAGATTAGTTTTTATTAGATGTTTGGTATTCAAGATCATATCAGATGTCACAGAATTACAAAACACACTTACATGCGTACACAAACACGGTGTAAATCAAATGTTTTGTGATAAACATAGTTGGTAGATTTTCTTTTCAAGTATTTTTTCAACTTCTCTCAGAGGATTAAAAATACGCAGCCTGATTTTCCCAACGACATCCGGTAGGACCTGTTGGATCACTCGCATATCCAAGAATGGCATAATCGTTGTGATATTAAGGAACCAAATTTTGACAAATAACACGCCCTTAAACAGTATTGGGAAGAGAGTCCCATATTAGAGGACACAATTAGAAATTATTGAATTGTTATTGAATCATGTTAGTGAATAGGATTGAAAACGTGCAGATGCCTTTCGGTGATCAGAAAGAAAGCATCTATGAATATAAGCTTTTCTTGTCTTGGAATGATAATTTTGACACGTTACCAGGGGCAAAGCGTGTACCAACTTTAAAGAAAATTTGATCTGGTCGGTCAAACCAGGTCAACATGGATTGACCCTTCTTGTAAAAAGGTCTACTGGAAATCTGACAAGATCTATAATGAAGAAAATTCATAATTCCATCAGCACAATGATTCATTTTTATTACCACAGTTGATAAATTGCAAATACACAGCCGAAATTATTACACATTTTATGCGGTTGATAAATAACACGCCTGGACTAACGTTACGTTTTCACTTAAAGGATTGTCTTGCCATTTCGGCTTAACGTGACATATTACTGGTAACGCTGGGTTCTTTTCACAAAATATTATAAATTTGATCTATATCGGGATTAGAAAAATCATCCAGACACTTGCCCGCGGATTTTAAAAGGAGTATTGTACTATATGCATCGAAAACATCTTCATATATATTATCAGACGAGGTTAAAAACACTAGTTTCAAAACTTCCTTAACCAACCGAGTTCCAACCCGCGGCACTGACGCGCGTACGCGCTGACGTCGGCCGTCATTGTCCGATTCCAGAGCGATGTGTTGGAATGTGCGGATTTGGAGCACACGGTCTTTGCAATAAGTTCTAAAATATACCTGAGAAAGTTGCCAAACAGCAGACGCCCGTCGACGGAGAGTGTAAAGGTAGGGAAGATTTAACTAGCCGCGGGATTTGTTGCCGGCATTTGCGCAAAATACTAAAACTTTCAAACACAGTTTCTAAAAATGGAGGGGACTTTCTGAAAAGGGAGAGGCGCTGTCCAGGGCTGATTCAATACAAGTCAGCGCACAGATCGTATTTCAGCACGAAGATCAGGACCACGGCTAACACTCATTACACGCTCTCGAAAAGTTTGGGGGTATGGATTTAATTTTCAGAAATAATCACAAAGCGAAGACTGTTCGCTTCAGAGTTCGCGTCGACGATTATTTTTCGTTTTAGTTATTGTTTTATACATTTAAGTATTGCTGAAAACATGCTTCGCTCTCTGTTTCCGGAAAGGGAATGTTTACTTTTCTAGTAAAGTTTGAAGTGTACAGACATCGGGCCTTTGGTTGCTAACAAACTAGATGGTCGGATAGCAATATCTTACTTGCAATGCAAGCAAAAAGTTACTTATCAGTTTTGTCGCTAGTTACAGGTAGTTACAGCATGTAAACAAGTTTGGGACAATACAAGAGCCTGTAACTTCCTTAAAGGCAAAAAAAGTTTGACCTTGTGTTAGCAGGATTGATGACACATTTCATCTAACGTTAGCAAGCTGATCTTCCGTGTTATTAGTTCAGATTTCCCCCACAGCTAGCGGTGGCTAACGTCATTTAGCTAGCACGCTACTTAAAGAGTTAGCTGGCTATGATTGGAAAAAAGCTAAGGGAACTAAAAATTGTGCTGCTCCCAGCCAGATTTAATTAGTTAGCCAAGCTAGCCAAGTTAGACAGCTAATAAAAACTAAATAGGTACTTTAGCAAGTTGGGTAAAACAAAAAAATTAATGGCAAAATGTTTTGGTTTTCACAACACAGCATTGCAGGCCAATATGGAAGTGTGAGTAGGCTCACTAACTTGTGAGTTCCGTCGTGTTTACCTCCCCCTCCTTCGCATGGTAGTCCTAGCTAACTTGAGTGAGCATGTTGGTGGTGGTGGTGCTGTTGTAAAATGGCCGATCACAAAGTTGTGACATAGCTACCCAACTAGGCCAGCATTTTGCTGGCTATATCTGGCTCTTGTACTCGGATGAAGAGAGTGTGTATAGATTCATCTGCAGCAAGGGAGATTATGCTAACCCAAGATTTTTTTTTTTACTTTTAATTTTGTTGCCTATTCGGTCTAACACGGACAGCCCTTGTGTTAACTATACGTCACCCTGTTGTGAATTAGCCACTGGTGTATATTTAAACTTTTAATGTTAGATTCGAAACAAAAAGAATTTTATTTTTAACAATCATATTTGTTCGGGGGTTGCTTATTTTTGGGGTCTAAATTAAATAAGTTAAAAATATAAGTAAAACATCAAACCTCGCCTAGAAAATAATAAATTACAAAAATCTCGTAACAAAATAAAAAAATCAAATGTGTTTTGATTCAGTGGGTTTGCGCGATATGTCGGAATAGCCCTCTGTCTTGCGCTCATGGCTGTTAGGTCAAGTCAAGAAGAGGCGTCAGTTTGATCAGATTTGTCTTGAAACATGTCCCATCAGTTAACTTTGATTGGGATATTTTGACCATTGTTCCCTCGAGATAAGGTTAAATGCCCTTTATGTTAATTTGTCAACCACGTGAGTGGCTGTGTACAAATGTAGTGTGCTGGAGTCGACAGATCTAGTTGAACATTGTCACATTGTAAGTATCTCTGTAGATGAGAAGAACCAGTTGTCTTTAGATGGGCCGAATGGTCAAATCCCATTTACTGTAAATACCACATTGCTGTCACAGATTATCTCATTGTAAATGGATTTACTGAGTTACATAAATAATAGTAAATTGGTCATTTGCTGGCAGGCTTTGGCCAGAACCTATGCTGAAGAGGATAGATGGATGGAGGATAGATGGATAACTGGATAGATATAAAGGAATTTCTATGGTATATAGGTGAAATGGTTTAAACCTGTACTTCACCCTCATTCTTAAATGTCCTTTACATATTTCTAACAGCTGGAAGACTTGCGTTGTTTTTGTAACAAAGTGCCACTGCTGCTATTTACACTTAGGACTTTGGATTAGCTGATGGAGCAGAAAGGTACAGTACTGCCCTGCCAAAAGAGTTGATTTGTGGGACCTCACAGGACATTAACCACTCTCTGTTTCTTGCCTGTACTATCCTAAGCACTCATTTACTACCACCCCCCCACCCCACCCTCCAAAGAAGCAGGAGTCATTTGTCTTCGTTTGCATTTGAAGTGGCCCTAAGCCTGGGCAGAGTGGTTTTGGGTAGAGGAAGCAGACCACGTTTGTTTGTTTTTCTTTGGCTGTTTGCCTCGTCACACGTGTGTAACGACAGTGGGCGGAGTTGGCTTGATGGCCCGTTGTTCCCTTTGTCTGTCCCCAGATCTCCCAGCATGGCCCAGACAGTGCACCCGGCGGTGGTGTGCATGCTCGCCCCTTCCGTGGGGATGCCCGCGGACGGGGAGGGCCAGGATCTGCCCGTCCCGCAGCTGGTCATGCTGGCCAACGTGGCGCTGACCTCGGAGGCCGGCGGCTGCGACTACATGGCGGAGGAGAAGCAGATGGTGGAGCTGAAGACGGTGGGCAGCAGCGGCTACTCGGACAGCGAGGACGAGGGCCTGCCCTGCTACGGCTATGACGGCCACGCGGCGATGGCCACGCCCTTCCACCCCGAGGCCCCCCAGGCCGTAGTCCGTGTGGTGGAAGAGGAGGAGGAGGAGGAGGAGGAAGTGGTGGTGCGCAGACAGCCCGAGGAAGGAGTGGCGGTGCAGGCCCCGCCCAGCGCCCCGGAGCCCGACCGCGCCCCGCCCGGCGGAAAGCGGAAGAGGGCCCAGGGCTCGGCGGAGGACTCGAGGAAGAAGAAGCCCTTCCACTGCAAGCCGTGTCAGTACCAGGCCGAGAGCGAGGAGGAGTTCGCGCACCACATCCGCGTGCACAGCACCAAGAAGCTGATCGCCGTGAGCTGGGCTGAGGGCGAGAACCAGGCGAAGCAGGGCCAGGGCGCCGCCCCAGCGGGCGGCGAGGCCGCCGCCAACGGCAAGGGCGTGATCCGCTGCGAGCGCTGCGGCTACAACACCAACCGCTACGACCACTACGTGTCGCACCTCAAGCACCACGGCAAGGAGGGCGAGAGCCAGCGGGTCTACAAGTGCACCATCTGCACCTACACCACCGTCAGCCACTACCACTGGAAGAAGCACCTGCGGAACCACTTCCCCAGCAAGCTGTACACCTGCTCCCAGTGCTGCTACTTCTCTGACCGCAAGAACAACTACGTGCAGCACATCCGCACCCACACAGGTACGGCACAGGCCTCTCAATCAAGGGGAGAGAAGGGAAGTGGGGGCGAAGTGGCCTTGCATTTGTGTTACAGTCGCATTCAAATCCTCTTATGTGGATGTCTGTACAGAAATGCCCTCAAGCCTTGGTCTCCCTTTCCAGGTGAACGCCCTTTTCAGTGTCCTTACTGCCAGTACACAAGTTCCCAGAAAACCCACCTGACCAGGCATATGAGAACACATTCGGGTGAGTAGGAACCAGGGAATGGCGGCAATGAGGTTAAAGTGGTTTAGCCCTATCTACACCATGCACTCAGGTTCAGACCTGTTTTTTAAATTTGTTTGTATTCGAAATGTTATCATAAGGATTGATGAGGCATGTAGATTGACAGAAGCATTCAGGAACTGTATCCCAGTGTCTTACCTGGCATAGGTAGCAGACATTTCATGTTATGTGCTTAGGTTAAAGCACTGTCATATTAGCTAGTAGTGTGCTTTTATGAAACAATATATATTTGTTCTGTGTGAGCGGTTATTATGTCTCCAAGGACTGTTAATGTCAACTTAGGCCTAGTTTATGTAAGATGAAAATACATAAAAGTTACTTGATATGTTTACCTTATAATTAGCAAGTTTAAAATGGCCACATGATAGCTAAAATAACCATGGTGGCTGTTAGTAAGTTTGCTTCGTTTGGTGGGTTGTGGTGCAGTGAAGGGTTGTAAAGGTGTTTAGAATGTTCGGGTAACAACATCGCATGGTAAAACCACTGTCAAAACTACCCTTAGAGCGTAGTTCAGTACTGGTTGTTGGGCAATTTTAGAACTAAGTTTCGACTCTCAACATGGTTTTAAAACACTGGTTTTGATATGATATTGGAGGGAACAGCAAACCATCTGAATTGGGATTGTGCCTGTTTCATAAACGATGCAGTGTGTGAAATGCAGGAGGCCTGCTCTGTATGTGTGTGCGCACGTGTGCATGTGGAGTGTAAATGACCTTTGCAGCGTTGCTGCACTTTGCTTTTCCTTCTTGTGATGCTAACTTCCATTCTTTTGTTGTTCATTGCATTCAGTGGAGCAGTTGGTTATCTATTAAAACGGTAAACTGGTATGTATAATTGTGTGGATGATTGTCGAGTCATTATTGCTGAGATGTGTTGTGAATTTGTGAAGTCAAGTTTCCTTTATGTTCCCTGCACGAGACTGTGGACTGTCAGTATCCATGTTGTATCAGAAAAAGAGACGGTTGATACGGTGTACATGTGATGACGGTTTGCTTTCCTTGCTGGTTTGTCCGGGCAGGTGAGAAGCCCTTCAAGTGCGACAACTGCAGCTACGTGGCAGCCAATCAGCACGAGGTGACCCGCCACGCCCGGCAGGTCCACGGCGGGCCCAAACCCCTGAGCTGCCCCCACTGCCAGTACAAGACGGCCGACCGCAGCAACTACAAGAAGCACGTGGAGCTGCACGTCAACCCCCGGCAGTTCCTGTGCCCCGTCTGCAGCTACGCGGCCTCCAAGAAGTGCAACCTGCAGTACCACATCAAGTCCAGGCACCCGGGCTGCTCCGACATCACCATGGACGTGTCCAAGATCAAACTGCGTGTCAAGAACAGTGGCGCGGCCAAGAGCTCCCGGTATGTGCCGGCGGGAATGGGACAGGGGGGCCAGCCGGCCCAACCCGCTGGGCAGGAGAAGACGGCCTGCGGGGGGTCCGTGGGGGAGCAGAGGCAGCCAGACTCGAGCCCCATCAACCTCTCGACCAAAAGGAACACAGAGCCAGCTGAGGACCGCGCCGCGGGCACGAAGAGCACGAAGGAGGAAGTGGGCCTGAAGGAGAAGTCAACTAAGGAAGGGGGTGTGAACAAAGCTCAGGGAGGTGCGGAGAAGCCCCCGGAGCCGGAAGAGACCCCAGAGAAAGGGAGGACAGAAGCAGAGGAGGAGAAGTCCGAGAGGAAAGAGAGGGGCAGCGCGAAGGCAGCAAAGAGTGCGGGGAGAGGAGGTGGAGCCGAGAAACAGGCGGAGGGCTCTGCCAACCAATTGGAAGGGGTAGAAGGCGAAGACGCAGAAAGGACGAGTGACGCCAGCGAGCCCACCGGGAAAACACGGCTCAAACGGGAGCGAAGGGCGAGAAAATCGAACGCTGCCACGGAAGCCGTGGAGAAGGAACCTGTCAAGGAGAGCAAAAACACGGGAAGGACTGTTAGGAGCACAACGAAGAGACCGGCGAGAGTGGTGAAAAACGCTGAGCAGACAGACAAAGAGCAGGCGCCAGAGAGTCAGGAGCCCCCTGCAAAGACCCCGAAGAAGGAAGTGAAGACCAAAGCTGAGAAGAGAAAGTCGGGCACCGCGGAAAGTCCTCCTCCGGAAAAAGACATCTCAGAGCAGCCTGCTTCATGCACGAGGACCAAGAGCAAGAGAGCCGAGGGCAGGGCCAAACACCCAGACCAGGAGAGTGTACCGCAAAGTACAGACAAGGCACAGAAAGGCCGCAGAGCGTCGAGGCGCAACGCTGAGCAGAGTGCGACAGTGGAGGAGCCTGTTGTCCAGCCGAAGGCAAAAACCAAAAAGACCAAACGGACACGGTCAAGCGTGGCGGAGGTGGAAACAACCAATGAGAGTAAAGAGCCGAGCTCTGTGGAGGTCACTCTGAACTCGCCAGAGAAAGATGATCCCACTGCCAGAGACCTCCAGCCAGGAGCGGTGGAGGAGAAGGACCCAGTTGTGTCTGTTCAAATGACCAGCCAACCCCAGGACTCTGAGAATGTTGAATCTTTGGCTGAGGGGGACTCTGTAGAGAAGGAGCCTGAGAGTGCCACAGTGCCCCCCGAGCCATTCGAGGACACAGAGGGAACTGCAGCCAAGCTGAACAGCATGGCGACTAAACAGGCAGAGGGCGTGAGTGAACCAAAGGACGCTTCTGAAAGCTGCAGCAGCAACAAGGAGCTCCAGTCTCCTCCAGAGGTGGTCCCTGGGCCCAAGCAGGCAGAAGGGAAGAAACCCCTCCCCCCGCTGGAGCTACCCAAGGTGTCTGACAAACCCGCCGACACGGAGGAGGACGAGGGCATCCACAGCCCCGACGGCAGCGAGATCAGCGACAGCGTCTCGGAGGGCAGCGACGACTCTGGGCTGAACGGGCTGGCGGCGGGCTCCGACGCCGCAGGTCCGCCTGAAACCCTCTCGGAACCCGACACCCCCACGGAGGAAAGCCCCGCCCCCACAGAGAAAAGCCCCGCCCCCGCAGTGGAAAGCCCCACCCCTGCAAAAGTCCAGGCTCACACGTGTATCTTTTGTGACCGCACCTTTCCTGTGGAGGTGGAGTACCGGCGGCACCTGAACCGCCACCTGGTGAACGTTTACTACCTGGAGGACGCGGTCAGGGAGGAACAGTGAACCAACCGCTCTCACACTGTACTTTCGGTGTCTGATAAGATACCAGCCATTTACCTACTGCTTTCAAATAAACTGTCCTACTTTTTTATGTACTTATTTTTTTGTACTTTTTGTTATTCATAGTTTCGAAGACCGCACATCTGTTTTCTGTTTATCACCTTGCTGTTATGACAGATTGAGCAAAGCCAACAGTGTAAGACAGGCTTTTCAGAGTCCTGTCTCAGACCTACAGTGGAAGTGTTAGGTTATTTTGTTAACAGTTTGGAGCTTTATTGGGTTCTTGAAAGCAAATGTAATGTAGCTTTACAGCATAGAAAAAGAATGCTGATTTGGTTTTGCATCATCAGCTCTGATTGAAATGATCAATTTATCCTTTACTTTCAGACCTATACCTTTTTTTCAAATCAGTCACAGGAATTATGTCTACATCACTGTGAGATTAATGATTCACAGCTTGGACTCTGTGAAACACCATGCGTCTTCGCAAAGTTCCTGAATCTCTTTAGCATTCCATTTCATGTGAGTCGCTTTAACCTGGCGGCCCAACAGCAAAGGAGGCCCTTCTGGAATGTGCCTAATTTTTCCATATTGTCCTTTCCAAGAACAACAACAGTTGTTCCCCATGGGGCAACGCAGTGTAACACTGATAAATACTTCAAAAAAGAACCAAAGATGCCCATCCCCTGTGCTATGAATACAAGAATAGATAGGTCCAGGAGGTCCATTGACAGTAGTATTGATAATAATATAACTTGCACGTCTTTGTTTCAGCTCTGTCCGGGGAAAGGAGCTTGCATTGGGATCGTAGTGTTCAAGTGGGAATAACAACATATTTGAAGTGAGTCCCGGTTGATCTTACAGCCAACAAAAATATCTGTAGTAGGATTTTTTTTTCTTTTGAGCACTTTGGAAAGCAGATATTCCTTGGCCACCCCGCCCCGCCTTTTGTCAAAAATGTTTTCATTTGGACCTTGTAGATAATTTCAGGTATTGGGTTTCATGCAGAGCTGACACGTTAGCGTAGCGTCCAAAATCTGTGCAGTGGAATGCATTAACTTAGTCTGCTCAGATCCCAGTAAAATGTTTTCAGATGCAGTGTTTCCCTCTAAAATCTTGTTTGCGCATAAGCTTATGAATGTGTAGCAAGTCACAGGCTGTAAAGTATCTAGTATCAAGTATCAGATATGTAGATGGTTGACATATGTTACATTCTTCAAGGTTGAAATCTGATTCCTCTTCATAGAAAGTTTTCTTAGTGTAGATGGAGTCGGATGCCATTACACACATTGAAACACGCACAGAATGTACTTGTATCGAATCTGCATTTGGCATTAAAAAATATTAAGGTGTATAAATTGTGAACCTGTCGGTGGCCATCTGGTTGTACTCGCAGTGGCAGTTGGTGATTTTGGGAATGATTAATGGTCTAATCATATGGTTTAAAAAAAACATAACTGTCATTAATGCTCTGGAAGTCTTGCCTTGTGAAGCACTGATAATGGCAGTTTAATGGCTAAACACTGAAGCAGCTAAATGACTGCTGATCGCAGAAGATGGCCTGTGGCTAAATGTAGAGTCATTGTATGCTCATTAGGAATGGGTTCACCACGCCATGCTAGGTCTGTGTAGCATCAGATTTCAGCAGGTGAAAAGAGTACAGTGTTGTGTAATACATATACAGAACCATCTTTTTAAATAGTGAATATGTTTTTCCTATCTTATGGGAAAAAAGTCCAAAGATATTTTTTTTAAAAATCTGTTCTCTTTTTGTTATGTATATATATCTTGTGGTTGCTGAGAGGTGCAGGCTAGTGATTTCTTTTTTTGTCTTTGATTTCTTTTACATATTTGACAATCAGGCTCTGGCTAATTGGGCAACTTTTGCGTGCGTGTGACAAGCCGGCCGACACAGGTGTTCATTTCACATCTGGTTTGAGCAGCCGGCTCATTATCTGCATAGACATGCATACTTCTGATGTACTGTGTCCATGGTAGAAATTGAAAACAAGCAGTAGCACCATTCCAGTATGAAATGCCTGAATAAAGTGCAGCTTGATGTGTGCGCCATTTATTAGATGAACTGTTTTCTTAACATGATAGTGCTTCTGGAGCAGGCTTTTCCATAGGTGTTGAAGTGAAGGTCAGATGAGATGCCTTCCGCTGATGTAACATTGACTTGTCTTGTGAAGCAGCCACGCTAACAACAGCCTCTTTTGTGCGTAGAAGTAATCACCAGACTAGAGTTAAGTTGGTTGGGCAGGGTGAAGGGGGGGCAGTGAGTGTTGTTTAAAATTGATTGGAATGCTTTGCTAAAATTTCAGGGTTGCAGCATTGGGCAACTCTGGGGGAAAAAAAAAAAGAAAAATTTGCTTCATGCGATATGTTGATCATGTTGCACAACCCAAACACATGGTCTTTAGAAAATCCAGTGCAATATTGCCTTTTGACAGCGATACCAAAGTGAAACAGAACTGCAAGACATAGGCCTACTGTTCATTGTGTGGCCATGAGAGAATCTACTTCTCTCTGGGAAACTGTCAGTTCAAGTCTATATTCCCCATGAAAATGCACTCATAGATGGTTAGATTGTACTTTATCACTGTATGTATGCACTCACTTTTTTTTATCTCTGTATAAATGATTAAGAATGTTGTATGTTTTCATTTTTTTTCTCACACACACACACACACACACACACACACACACACACACACACACACACACACACACACACACACACACACATATATTATACATCTGCAGCGTTATCAGGTATTGTCCATGTGTTTTTTTTAGTGCTGGTACTGTTTTACATTCATGTACTTTTAATGTCAGATATGTATATGTTATTTTTCAACTTTGTCTCTGCTGTGTGATTGCATCATATCCACTTTTTTTCTTGTTGATAAAGTGCATGTAAAAACGGTGTGGTTCACTGCCACAGTGTCCCAGATCTGTCAGTTACAACTGAACGAATGAGGGGCCAATTGCATAGGGGATCCTTTCCCTTTGAGTAACATTTGGACAACTGTAAGAATAGGTCGAACGCAAATGTTTTGTGCATTCCAAGAAGGAAAGGGATATTAAGTAGTTTGCTTTTCTTGCATTTGATTATATCTTTATCAGAACTATTCTGTGATCTGTAGATACTCTAGGATTGTTCATTATATTTCCCTCAATAAAAGCTGATGAGTATTGATGTGTTCCTTTTTGTCTTATGTGTGTTGAAGCTGTCATATTAAAAGCAGATATAAAGTAATTTGGGGTTCAGGACCCTTTAAGCATTTGACTCAGTAGAATATTCTGTTCTTAATCAGGACTGATATTTTGCAGATCATAGTATGGTATTTCTGTTAAAAACACTAAAAAACACACAGTTTTCTCAATGAGCTTATTTTTTCTGTCTGTTTCATTCAGTGACATTTTTTATCAGAGGGTAGAAACATCCTAAAACCAGGAGCACTGTTGCTACCATAAAAAACAAATATGCTAGTAAATTTAAGATCAGTTTTTTTAACACTGAAAAATGTGCACTTCTCTGCCGAAATACTTGTGTAAACCTGTACATAGACAAATGGCTGATGGGCAGAAAGGACCATGCTGAGCAGTATAAGGGTCCTCCAGGACTCTTTAACCGATTAGCACCCTCATACATAGGTCTCTGTCTGGCAAGACCTGGGCCCTTTTGATTGTGAAGGAGCAGTTATCTCCACTGCTGCATCATGACCCAAAATGGGTGACACCTCCGTTAAATCGTAAGTTCAGACCCTGCATTTTTTAAGATGAAGTTCAATCCGTAGGTTTGGCATTTTAAGTTGTGATGCTCTTTAATACAGCAAATCTTTCTTTACACCTATCGGAGGGTAAGGGTTGTTAAAAGCTTTCAACCTCTATTTTTGGGTGACTAAAGCAGGGTTAAATTTCTTCTCCTTTACATCCTCCCAGCACCTTACACGGATCAGTCTCTGAGTTCCCAAAGTACTCATGGGAAAAAGTAGTTTGGCCTTAATATGGTATTGCCTGAAGGTAAATAGTTACTGTTGCTATGTTCCTTGTGCTTCCCCTAGACATTGTAAATAGCAAATTCTTGCTTCTTGATTCTTGCTCTCCTAAAAGGTGACATGCTATAAACTGAAACCACTGCCTGATTGCTTTGCATGTGGTAGCAAGATTGTTGGTTTCTGCATACATGCAGCTCTCGTAGGTAAGAAACTATATCCATAGAGAAACAGAAAATGACCAATTTTATGCACAGGTTTCACAAACACTTGGACAGGTGTACACAACTTTCAATGTATGCCATCAGAGATTGTGGTGACCTGGGGAATGCTAAACAGGGAGAGTGCTACCATGTGCAAAATGTGGGAGTGGGATATGTAGTCTGGATCTGGCTAAACTGTACTATAAACACAAAATGGAGGATACTAATCATGAAGCTGTGTTATTTCTCCTGCTTACTTTCTGTTGATCTCAATGGAGTTTATAAGCCAGGTTTATATCAGGTAAAAACCTATGCTTTTGAAGGCTGACAGTTTGAAGATTGTACTCGGTTGGGCAAATGAACGTGAGGAGAATGCCAAAGTGTATTTTGTGGTTAATCCACATTACTTAAGGAAGTTTCTGTTTAATCACGAATTCTTTGTTCATTTTATGTTATTAGTACACACCTTCATCTTTTTTATTAATGAAAAATATATTCATCATTTTTTTTTAAAGGAGTGACAGACGTTTAAATTTGGCATAGTCCAGATTTTAGGACTGGTCAGTTTGACCTGTTCTCACAACTGATCTGCATACTTCTTTAATTATATATAACATATATATAATGTAATGACTACATACTATAATTTTATGTATTTACTTCTGAACATTCTGTAGAAACAAGCCAAAACCACAGCTTCTAAACATGAAATCGGGGAAGTCAACCTTCTTTAACAATAAAGGGTTTTTGCAGATTGAAATAATCCTTCGAAACTCCCACAATCCTCTGCGAGCCAGACGAAAGGACTACAGCGCAGGAAAATCACACACTTACGGCATACCAGCTAACCATGTAGTCACTGCTTGATTATTAGGAGTTACTGTAAACTAGGTAGTTGGTTATTGAGAACAGCAATGCCTAGACTCATAGATAAAGGAATCCTCTGCACTGGATCGTCCAATCCCTGCTCTCTCTCCACTCGCTATGACGCGTCAGGACATGGTAATAAACCGATTAGGGAAAAAGAATTCTCGCCTGCTGACAGCAAGTGAATATCTGACAGCAGGGTTGACGTTAGAAGGTATCAAAGCAACATTTGACACAGCAACTATACAGATGGGATCGTGGGTGCGTATGTCGAATTTGACTGCGTTTTAGCCTTGGCAGTTGTGCGCGGATCTGCGGAGTCAAACAACGTCTTGAAAACACAGCAGTCGCAGGTCAGTTGCTAACTGCTTTCCCCCTGCGTTTAGTTCTCTGTAACATTACCAAAAAGGCCTAGGTACCGATGTCGTAAATTACGTGCACAATCGGCGAAATCGGTAAAGACACCGAAACGAGAACCACGAAAACATGTTTTGTCCTGTTGTCCAGTTGTTGTTAAATCAGATGGCTAATACGAACATAGCTGGCTAGCGAGCTCCCTCTTTAAATCGGTCCAAATCGCAGTAGCAAATCGCAAACGTGGCTTGTTTTCAGGCTGCGTGCCATATTTTGGTTTGTTATAACTAAGGGCGTATCTAGCCATTGTGCAATAGTCTTAACGCTTCTAATTACACATTATTAAACACGGAAAACTGATTTATAATTGCTAACTAACAATGTTAGCTTCAGTGTCATGTAGACGTATAGTCAACTCGAAATTAAAGGTATATGTACATCATAGTTTTGAACCGCAGTGTTAACTTGGTCATGCAGTTACTTTCTTGCAAAGTTTGTTGTCCCATTCTGAAGGTTATCTGATTTTCTTGCAGAAAGTACCACTCCATGATCCTGCTCGCTCTGAGGCAAGTCTCGAGGGCGTTCAGGTTATCACTACAAAGTTGGGGTGCATCCAGACAGGACCGTGAAGAGTATGATGCAGCGAGTTACATCTCGACATAGAAGACTCAAAGAAATGCCATTCCTGGATGATGTACAGAAATCGGCAAATTGGGCGCTGCTCTTTAGTGTCTGAGAAGCCGCTCTGATTTTTATTTCCAGTCTCACAGTGGTTCTTCGTGAGATGGAGCCTCTTGCAAAAAATGAAGGCGATGTCTTGCCCGCATTGAGACCCGTCGTGATTAAAACGGAGAGAGAAGAATGGGACTCGTATGAAACCCAGAATAACGCAGGAAACACAGCACAAAATAAATGTGACGGGTGGTTCAGAAGTGCCGAGGAGGCCCCTGGAACTAGTCTGGATTATAACATAATAAAAGTTGAGACTGACGATCTGGACTACATTAAGAGTGAACAGCAGCACTCTGACACACTAATAAAAACAGAGACTGGTCAATTTGGCCTCAAGGAACCAGAGCAACATGTTATCCACAGACCTGATGAGTATACTGACTCCGCCTCCAATGCAGCAGCACAGAGTGAGTCCACCGCGTGGTTTCCTCAGATGGAGACGGAGACTCATCATCAAATGCACGCAGTAGAGGCACCGTATTTTTGCACTGTGTGCATGCAGAGGTTTTATGATTTCCAGAGTTTAAAAGAACACCAACAGCTGCACACGGGAGAAAAACAATTCATTTGCACAGAGTGTGGGAAGAGCTTCAAGAAGTCAAAAGGCCTCCTGAGGCATCAGCGCATCCACACTGGAGAGAAGCCATACTCCTGCACAGAGTGTGGAAAGAGTTTTGGCCAGTTGGGAACCTTAAAGACTCATCAGCGAATTCATACCGGAGAGAAACCATACTCTTGCGTAGACTGCGGGAAGTGTTTCAACCAGTTAGAACACTTAAAAACGCATTATCAAATTCACACGGGAAAAAAACCCTTCACTTGCACGCAGTGTGGAATGAGTTTTGGACAGATGGGGACTTTAAGGAATCATCAGCGCATTCACACGGGAGAGAAACCTTACTGTTGCACTGAGTGCGGGAAGAGTTTTGGGCAGTTGGGCACTTTAAAGACTCATCAGCGTATTCACACAGGAGAGAAGCCACATTCTTGCACAGAGTGTGGGAGACGCTTCAATCAGTTAGAACACTTGAGAACACATCAGCGGACTCACACAGGAGAGAAACCGTACCCTTGCACAAAATGTGGGAAATGTTTCAATCAGTTAGAGCACTTAAGAACTCACAATCGAATTCACACAGGAGAGAAGCCGTATTCTTGCACAGTGTGTGGAAAGAGTTTTAGTGCCTTTGGAACATTTAAAGAACACCAACGAATTCACACAGGAGAGAAACCATATATTTGCACAGAATGTGGGAAGAGCTTCAGGCAGTTGGAAAGCTTAATGAGACATCAGCGAATTCACACAGGAGAGAAACCGTACTCCTGCAATGTGTGCGGAAAGAGATTCAGTCAGTCAGGAAACTTAAAACATCATCAGCGAAATCACAACAAAGAATCCAACGAAGCAAAGAGTGTTGTTAGTGCGCAGTAATCATAGCTAAGGACCTGAATCTGTCCTCCTACTTTGCACTTTGCCATTTTAATTACAGACATAAGAGTTACTAGTTATCATACTTTACGATAACGTGGGAGACCAAATACACTTGACCAAGCTTATAATCAGATATCACATATCAAGTATCTTTTTAAAGTATTCCAATGAAGTTCATTTCAGAACCCACTGAGTTTTTAAAACAATGTCTCAGAATGGATTAATTGATTCAGAATTCCCTGGTGACTTAATACCAAGGCTGAATGCTCACTCATTCCCCCAAATGCCCAAAGCTCTTCTGAAGCAAAGTGATACCTCCACTGCACTTTTTTTGTTATGCATGTTATTTCAGCACCACACGGTAAAAATACATTTCATTTCATTAAATGAAAACAGTAAAAGAGCCAGGTGGCTGGCTCAAATGAGTTATCATTTCAACTTTTACTGTTTAACGGATAGCTTTTCTGTTCTGCATGCTCCAAGTAATACCTTAACACTGTTCTATCTTTGTAAAGTAACAATCTATTGAGGGTTTTGATCACTATACTTGCATTTATGGATGCGAAACTTACCTGTGGATTAAATGAGAATGGATTAAGAAAAAAACACTCCATTCATTAGCCATGCTGTTTGTGGAAGCAGACAGAACATTTCTGAAATGCGGAGTTATCATTTTTAAGTGATTTTCAAAAAAGAAGCTTTTCACATCCTTCCATAGTGTTTTACTGCATACAGAGCTCCAACGTCTCCTTCAAAAGACCTCAGAAAGTCTTACGTCAGGGGCTGACAGCTACACTCCTGCAGAGTTTGGTTTACAGCTGAGCTCTTGCACAGACATTTGAATCAGCTTTTTGTCTGATTAGCTAAAAAAAAAACCTTGTCCTTGTTTTTAAAAACACTTGATATGATATGAATCTGCTGGATACTGCTCTTCCAGGATAGTAGTATTGCACCACTACCTGGCATTGAGACAGGGTGTAGATGGCCACAAGCTGCCAGGACTATTTGTAGCAGGCAGCCTTTACAGATTGTGCAGCTGACAGGCAGTCACATCTTTAGCTTGGCGCAAGGTTAATCTTTAAATGTGGCAGTAGTGGATGCCGCTCCAAGGTGGACGTTGGAGTCGTCGTAAACTCACTCCTTTGCCGGATCTCAAACTGCATCAAACACCTCGACTCACTGCTGCTTCTGAGGTGGCTCTGTTCTGTTCAGCTCTGCTGTAGTGACTCTGGTACCTGTTTCTGGTGTGATGCGTATGCATAAACCAGTGGACCCAAAGGCCAGATCTGGTTTGAAATTAAAATGAAAGAAAAATGTTGTTGAAAACATTTTTTGGGTCTGTGTGAGCAGTAAGAGAGAGTCTGGACATTTTGTGAAAGGATGTTAAGCAATACAAGGAGGCACCAGAAAAAAAGAAGAGGTGAAGAAATGGCTTTAAATATTTTCAGCTGTTAAAAAAAACTACAGTATTCAGTGACTCAGAATTGCTGAAAGAAGTCAAACCAGCCTCCTTTACACCTGTGACAGCAGAATCCCCACCACTGCACAACCTGTGGAAAGCATGAAGATGCCTGATAAGATAACTTGAAAGAACTTGTCACGCCCACCACTTTGAGCTTCGTCTTTGTATCGCCTCAGGTCATGTTCACGGAGCTTGTTGTCAACACAGATTCTGACTGCAAGCACTGAAACCTGTGATCACACATTCTGACTGCAACCACTGACTCTGGGTCAGTTACACCTTTTTACTCAGGCGGTTGGATTCAGGATTAGGGGTCGCACAAGTGGTCCTGGATTTTTTAATTCGAGATGGAGAGGGCCTGGGTTGTCATTACCACTGCTGATGTAAAAAGAACAACTTGACATCTTAGGACAACACTAGTGAGCCAAAGTCCGCATCATCTCTTTGACAAGATCGGGCTGTATTTTAACAGTGAAGGGCCCTCAAAGGTTTTGACTTGGATGAGAATAATATAAGTTACTGGGTGGCTCTTTAAGGTTTCATTGAAGTTGGGTTTTACTGTCCCTTGCAAAGCATGCTTGTATTTCACATATCAATGTCTTTGGCTGCTTAAGGGTATACATATCTACTGGTAGTAAAATTCAACAGCTTAACTGCATATTCAAGGTTGGCAATGTCTTCTTGGTTTGCATTCTATGTAAGAATGATAGCCATGAAATCATTGGAATATCTATATAGAATTTGCACATATTCAAACAGGATACTTTATTAATTTTAGTAGGGTTACAAAACATTTAGGTAATCAGAGAAGTATTCATTTTTTAAGATTTTTTTGTGGGTGCTACCAAAAATGATTACATTTAAGTGCAAGTAAAAAATATAAACAAAGATTAGACAATACAACCAGTAATAGAAAGCACTTTGTGATTATGAAATCATCATCTGTATCTGTAACAGGTTATGAATAATTATTGTCGTGAATTGTCATTTAATTCAATAGCTATGAATGTGATGGTGGAAAAAATGTACATTACATAACATATTTATGGTTTGTAGTATAAAAAAGACCCCTTTGAGTTGCGAATGAGAGGGAAAATTAAAAAGAAAAGATTCCTTTAATACAGTGTCAGTGATTTTTTTTTTTTTTTTTGAAGGAGCTAAAGTCTGAACTACTTTCAGTTCAAAACTCTGTTTCAGTACTACATATTTTTCTCTTTTGGGGGTGGGTGGTGGGATGTATGACTTAGCACCTAGCTGCACCAGCAGCCTCTGAAATATTACTGTATGGCTAAAGGTATCTAAAGGTATTAGCATCAGCACTTGTCTGAATTATCTTCACACTCAGTCTCGACTTCAGCATGGAAAAGTGGAGTAAGTACAAATTTTACCATTAGGGGGCGACATTACATACATTACATTAGCGTTTCGATAAGGACTGAATAACGGTAACTGAAATCAATGTTTTAAGTCACGGGATTACTGCACGCAACCGTTCTGATTTTCATCATTGTGAGGGCAAATTTTCCATGTGTCACAGGACATTATCTTAATATTTCTGCCTCATCTTATCCAGCAAAGTTGTCACTGAAGAATAATATTTCATCTTTTCAGCTGACCTTTGTGTTCTTCCATTCATAAAGAGCGTAAATTCAAACTGTTTGAAACCAAGGGATGAAAAAAGGGTTGTGTCAGCATTCCTGATTTATAAGCATGGAGGAACACACAAAGTCGGCCAGTCAGTAATATTTCCAGGAAAAGGCCTTGAAGAAGGCAGAGCCATGGCTTTCTTTCTTTCGGGTGCCATTACCTCGAGTGCCAACTGGTGCTATGCAAATCACTGTTTTTAATCTGTGGGTGAACTGGGATAGCTGTAGGAGGACTTTCCTTGGACTTTCACGTGTGAAGACGTGGTCAGTGACATCATCTTTAGCCCCCACACTATCCATTCGATCCCATGCCCTCAGGACAGGGACAATGATCTTGCTCTGTGAATGCCAACATCAAAGAGCAGTTTTGGTTTTGAATGGAGAGGGATCGTGTTAATAAGGAGCTCAGGTTCAAACCTGTCCATCACGTGCCTGCAGACAAAGACCTTTGTTGGCACTGAACCTTGTAACAATGTTTATGGAAGAGATGAGCCCCAACTACCTGTGCAAATGTAACATCAAACATGAGTGTATCCCAGTATGCTGTCTGTTATTAATCCCAAAACACCCCAAATCATAAACAACCCTCTCGGAAATTGCTTAAACTGGTAATTTTGCAAGTATGAAAATTTAAAGGATTTTTCACTGATTTTCACATCGTTTTTGTCAGTTAACACCCTTCCCTGCTTCCCAGCCTTGCACAACCCTTTAATGGATGACCCTGGATTCTTCTGATTGGTCAGCTGTAACAGCTGAGAGCTCATTGGTAACAAATTTTCATTCATTGGTTTACCTCCCATACTTGAAGCCCAGAGAGGTTAATAGGGTCCACGCTTGGGCCCACATTCTGATCTGAGCAGCTTCAACATGCCTGGGCAAATGAAGCTTGGCTGCTTCGGCAGGGCCAATGGTCTCTGAGAGTGGGACAGATGCACTCAGACCAAACACAGGCTTGGGGAGCAAGCCGCGGTCCCGTTCGGCAGATATATCAACCATCCTGTACCCTCTCTTTAACAGTCCCATGAAATGACACATTCTGACAAACGAGACAACAATTAAGGGTCCGCTCACACCAATACACACAAAATGTGTATTTTTATTATTTAGAGAAAGGCAGATACAATGTGCAGTATATAATAAAATCCTGTATTAGTAGTCCATAATCCAAAACTGAGTACAAAATAGAACATATCTCGTGAAACTGAAGACAGATCTATGTTGTTCAGCTTCTGAATTTGATCTTTGGTGTTCTGTTTAAAACCATGCTTGAAATTCTCCCTCCCTTGAAAGCTAGGGAACAATGATAGTCCTCCGATTCAGGCATTCAGGTATTGAATAGAAACCACCTATAAGCACAGACTTTCTCAAACAAGAGTACAGAGTAACATGATAGTCGAAGCAGTAGCGCAGTTTAACGTGACGCAGTGCTCTCAAAGTGGAGTGCAAAGCTACTCCTGGCTGGCTGTGCTGACACTTGCATGCATTACAGTGCTTATGTTAAAAATTCTAGCCTGGGTATACAACAGCATATTAATATAATTTAAACTAAATGAAAGAAAGAGGGACAGAAGTTCATTGCAAGTAAGCTTAGTTTACAGAATTTTCAGATTGAAAAAGGCTACCTCTTATTCATACAATAATTGCCCACCACCTGAACTATTGTATAACCATCCTGTCATACAGTATTTGATTTCCTTAAAGCTTAAGTTGTCACACACATGCTCAGATAATCCCATAATGCATTGGCTGTGGGCCCTACTCAGCTGTCTGTCTCCAGCTACCCCCCCACAATGGCTTGTGAAAGTCTTTTCAATATGGCTTGTCAGGTACTGTACTGAAGGATGAGGTATCTGCCGTCTCCTTGACTTTCCTCAGGCGGTGCTGGGGTAGAAATTTCTTTGTTAAAGGCGAAAACCCATTTAAAGTACATGGAAAATAAGATATAGCATATAAACCCTGCCTAATCGTAAAAAAAAAATATACACTCAGAGGCTTTTGCAGATATTGTGTACTGTGAGATAATATGTTTATCTGTGAAAAAAGTGCTATTTTCCCCCTCACAGTGCTGTTGTATAAGTGCACTCAGAGCAGGGAATGACAGTCACAGCAGACAGCAGGTTATGTGTTGTGTTGGCAGTATTTGCGTGGTGACTGCAGGTGCGTGTGTGCCGTTTGGTTTCTCCTCTGCGTGCGGGTCTCCAGCAGGGTGGGGTGGTGCTGCTCCCAGTCCTGCCGGGGGCCTCCCCCGATGCGCACGCCACCGACCTCCTCACAGCTCGTCGTCCTTAGCTGCACGGAGGCGCAGAGAGAGAGTCAGGGAGGAACAGAGAGAGGAGGGTGGACACGGAGAGAGACAGAGACACAGAGAGAGGAGGGTACGCACGGAGAGAGTCAGAGACACGGAGAGAGCAGGGTACACACAGAGAGAGGAGGGGACACATGGAGAGAGACAGAGACAAAGAATGAGGCAGAAAGGCAAAGGGAGAGAGAGGGAGAGACGCAGGGAGATAGACACAGAGAATCGAGGAGACACATAGCGAGACAGAGAGACACAGAGAAATGGAGAAACACAGATAGAGAAGCACAGGGAGACACAGAGAGGTAGAGAGGCACAGGAAGAGACAGAGAGACACAGAGATAGAGATGCACAGCAAGACACAGAGAAACACAGAAAGATGGAGCGACACAGTCAGACACAGAGACTCAGTATAGCACAGAGACAGAGATACACAGAGGCACGACATTACGTTACTCACAGCAGTTGGTATTGTGACCTCCAAAACCACCCTGCATTTCCCCCACAGTGAGAGCTGTACTCGTTCTTAGCTTTGTTTTGTTTTGTTTTCCCTTTCTTTTTTACACTAAGCTCAATAATAGCTTCGGCGTGTATATGCAGCAACCCTTTCCAGGCCTCCTTTGTTTGTCTTTCTTTCTCTTTTTACTGAAAGCTTTAGGCAAACCACAAATGAGTTTAGCGAAGGGATAATCTCTGTAAGGCGCTCGGAATGCACCGCCAAGGGCTCTGGAACATTTAGGAGTCGCCTCAGGCCTCCACCTTTTAAGGGGATCATAATGCAAATTTCTGACCTTTATTTTCATGAAGTATCCATCTGCACACGTAGCCCTGAGCGCTCCCTCATGAGCTCTGCATCTGTCAGCGCATGCAGAGGCAAATCCCAATTACACGCCCCCCCCTCCGCCGATGACAGATGAGGGATCTGGGCCAAGCATGGGCACGAGACGGCGTGTTCGAGCAGGAGCAGCGGGAGATGAATTCCTCAACCCGTCTCTCCAGAAACAGGCGTGCGAATCGATTGAGGCGACCGATCGGCCCCCTAGCCAATCACGGAAACGCAGACGCCAACGTGCCCCGCTGTCAGGTGGTCCCACGACAAAACGAAACCCAGGGAAAGCGCTTGGCCGGACATTCCACGTGTTTCCAAATTAGAGGTCCTGGGCGCGTGCCTGTGCTTTGACTGCCCAGCTTGCGCATCTTCTTCCTGGGGTTTGTTGTCAAACGCTTGTTGGCATCTTCCCAAAAATATTCCGCAAAGATGCCAACAAGATCTGTGTGTTGAGTGACATGCATCGGAAGGGAAGCTAGCGACCCGAGGGCGCCCTTTCAATGTGCGAAGAGAGGGCGGTGTGCAGCCGTGTCCTCGGGCCCGGCGCTATGGGGGTGCTTAGGGGTGCATTGCACCCCCAGACGGACCTCAGTGCACCCCCAGTTGTCTCCTTATATCTCAATGTCTACACAGTATTTACGACTTTCTGTGCACCCCCCTTGACTGCAACTGCAACGCTCTGCATTTTCTCCTGGCGCCGGGCCTGCGTCTCCTCACCTTTCTTTGTCGGGATGTCATCGATGGACGCCACCACGTGGATGCTGCCCATCGCCGATGCCTCGCCCTTGGCGTTCATGGCGTGGCACTCGTACGACCCGCCGTCCGCCTCGGTCAGCGGCGAAATCTGCGACACACACTCGGTTACAGTCTCCCTTTCGACCGCAAGCACACATTACATATTGAGGAAACAGGCCACCACAGTAACAGGAGGTGCAAAAGCTACTTTGTGCTGCTGGCAGTGTCGCTGGTTTTTCAGGCTGCTTGGGCGATACGGACTGCAAAAGGGCTCTGTGTCCCTGTTTAGAACTAGGAAGCATCATGATCCCTGAGGACAAATGGGTGCTGCACCCAGATGCCTGGGTAGCTAAGCCTTGTTTACATTACAGACTTCCTGAATTCACACTTCCACCTTGTGAGGACATGTGATCTTTCACAGAGAGGGTCCGAAATCTTAGACGATTCTTTAGTTCCTGTCCCCATTGGAACAAGGTCACTGGCCATGGCCACAGATGTTACCCCCTCTGTGGAGAACAGACTGATCCTCAAAAACAATGCTGGTAGCTTATTGTGTAACATGCAGAAAAGAACTACTTTTCTGAGCCTGGAATATAACAGACTCAAGGTAACAAACTCAATCATTAAGGGCAGTGATGCAGGGCTTAATGGTGTTCACTTGTACTGTTTTTGAGATTTGGTATGACAAATCAGACAAAATCCTCTGGGATTTGGATTGTGTTAAATGTGAAGAGACTGAGGATGGCATTTGTTGTATTTATAACAATAATTCTCTCCATACTTGTACATTAAAATATGAAATCCTCACAGGCCTACTATGAGTTTGGGGGTACATGGGTCTCTCCTTTTGGGGAGATAGGTCATAGATTTTGGCCACGCGTCCCCGTGTTTGGGACAGAGGGTCCAGCTGTGTGTTTGTGAAAGGTGGGTCCTACACTCACCAGGACCCAGCCGGTGACCTCGTGTTTTTCGGGGCCCCCTCTTGTCTGGACCGCCAGGTTGTCTCTGTCCCCGGGTAGCAGGGCCGCCTTTCCTTTGGTATTGGGAGAGATCTGGGACATAGCGACATGTGATGACACATCAGTCAATCAGTTGATCAAAATGTATTTGTATTACCTCATATTTACAATTACAATTTTTACAAAACCCTGGCCAAAGTATGCTCCAGAGGGAATTCAGAGGGAATCAAAAAACCTGGAGGCATTTGGGGAAAAACTGGAAAAATGATTCCCTGACCCCAAGAAGAGGTGGTTGAGAAAAAATTATAAAACAGGGGACTAGACACAAAAGCAACAGAAATGGCAGAGCTCAGCATTAAATTAAAACAGCAGTAGTATTAACAATATCAGTGCCCTGGAGATAATCCTACCCTTGTACAACAGCATTTTTTTATTTCAAATAAATAAATCAATGCATAGCAAACAAACAGAAGTGATGGGTAGTTGGCCAACAAAAGATGATTCTTTGCCAGCAGACTTCATGAAGTCATAAGGAGTTAATGAACTGGTGCAGGAAGTTTCACTGCACAGAAAAAAGCGTTGCATGCCAGCTCTTCACTCCAATTAAATTTTCACTGTAGATCGGAACGAACGGAACTCAACAGCTCTTCCGTTGTATTTTTCTCAGTGCTAAAGATAATTATTCATTTGTGGGAATTTCAGAATAACATCAAATTGCATACAAGACAATATGTAGCTGAACAAAATAGAACTTAAAAAGTAATGTGTATTGCTTATCATTAGATTGCTACATCTTTATAAGCATATAAGGATGAGCAATGTTATCACAGGTTTAGATGCATTTTGGAATAACCCAAACCGCCTCTGATTGTGTGATAATCTCACTGAGTGCTCATTGTGCAGGAATTAAGTGTAAAAAAACTCACTCCAATTAAATTTCAGAAGCAGCATCCCCTTACTGTCAAAATGGTGTCCTGTCCCCTCTGTGTATACTAACATGCTATGAACACTCTTTATCATGGATATGATATCCCACAGTCTAAGAGTTAAGTAGAGGTGGGAAATTTGAACACTGAATAGCCTAGACTTGATTAAGGTTATTAGATTTCATCTTTGCACGCAGAGTGAGAAAAAAAACCTTTGGTCACAGGGTGATTCCTGCGCGGAATGATGGACAGGCCCTTTGTCACCCTCTCCCCTGACTCTGGCGTGAGGGGCTGTCTGTTCTCACCCTCAGAGGGGTCGTGTGACACTGCGCCGGTGAAAGGGGCTTTGTCTGCGGGGAAGGCCGGGGACCGTGTCACATTCCTCATTCCTGGGGGCCTGCAGTCACGCCAGGCGCCGGAGCTCCGCACGGCACGGCGGGCCAGGCACGAGAGCGGTCACGTGCCCCTCTCTCGGCTTCGGGCGGGAGGGCCGTCTGCAGCCACGCCGCTGTACCTGACATCCCCTGCGGCAGTCAGGGCGAGCAGGGAGCCAGGCAGAGACCTGCCTGTGGCCTGGGGTTTTGGGGGGTTGGGGGTGTCGCTCAAAACGGGTCATGCTCATCATTTCTGACAGGCCAATGTCAGGCCGCTCACTGTAATTAAACTCTTATGGGGCCTCTTATGGAGAGAGGCGAATGATGTCTTGCCTTCACTGTAATGTTGTTTTCTCTTTTTTTTCCCCTGACTCAGCAGGGCTTTAGTGTGAGAAATCTCCCTCACATTTTTCTGCATGAGCCACTCCTCAGCCTCTGGGGCCGCGGGTTGCGTTTAACCCCCTGTGTGACAGCAGAGCTCCCGAGAGATCATGAACCCTACATTCACCAGACTGTAGACTGTAGACCACACAGCACAGCATGCTCTTACCCATACCCACTTTACCCGGCTTCAGCTTTCCTTCCCACAATGAAATTATACTGTGGCATTTTTTTAAGCTGATCAATGTTAGAATCGCATTTGGTCCATTCGTGGTCATTCTGGTTCACTTCCAACTCATCAATGTCACACATCCTGGTTCTTCTTGACCTTTTCTTTTTTCCCACCATCTTTTTCTGACCCCTGACTGAGAGAGGCTCTCTGTGGTTTTCTGTTGGCCTTTCTGTTAGCTTTTGACTGCCTGCCTTTCATTACAAATTCTTTGTGATCACATTTTCTCTTTCCTTTCCGGGGTCCTTTCTGAATGGCCCCTGCCAATCTATGGTCCACACTAATGCGTTTTACTCCAATTGGGGGACCAGAAAATTGATCTAGACTCTTCAAAGACTAAAAGTGTTTAAAACACAGGTACAGTAATTCAGTCTGAAGGCCTGGCCTCAGTGCTGCGTTGTCTGGTTGTGATGGGATATAGTCTGCCTCCACAGCCCTTCCTGTTTCCTCCGCTGTGGCTATTGTCTCTGTGGCTAGTGTATTTACAGGGGCTGAGCATACAATTCAATGTACCTTTAAACAACTTTCCATATGCATCTGCTGCACACAAAGGGCACAGGGCTCAATGGAAATGCTTTCAATAGTTTTGTTGCTCTCAGCGTCCAATCTACCTGTTTTTTTATCCAACAACTAATATTTTTGCCTAAAAGGCAGTATTTGTAAATTATGAGTTATTTATTTTAAGATATCCCAGGTCTTGAAAAACAGTTATACAGGAATTATTTTTCTGAATTACAAGTCATGAAGATGCAAAGAATACATTAAAAAACCCATTTCTATATTTCCAAAAATGTCCTTGGAAAATGTTACACATTTGGATAGCCATTGCAGCCCAGAAATGTACTCTCAGCTGAATATGCTCTTGAAAAGTGTGCCTGGTTCAGTTAGAGAGACCTTATCTCTTATAGCCTTCCCCCCTCCCACTGGACACCTGTCCATCTGCAGTGCCCCGCCTACTTCACAGCTGCTCTACATGTCCATTGGTCACCTACCTTCTTCCAGGTGACGATAGGGGTGGGGACGCCAATGGCCTCGCAGCTCAGGAAGACCTGGGAGCCAGTCACATTCCAGATCTCTTTCGGAGGGGTCACAATGACAGGGGCTGCAGAGATGACATGGTTGGTTTAAGCACCTTCTAAATGCAAATCCATCTCAAAGTTCATCTTTTGCTCAGGGGAGGATAAAATAAAGACATGAACTGAGAGCTGATCTAGGTGGGTGGAATTATCATGGGTGAGTTGTAAAGGCTATCGCTCGGTTTGGCTTGCCACACGGATGGGACGCTCCCACTCCGTCTCATTAGACTCCAGAGGAATTCACGTCAATCCCCAGAGGTGCTTTCTGCTGGAATTGACCTTGGGATAATGATTCCTGCCTAGCTTTGCACAGGCATTCCGCTGAAGAAGTGATCCATGACAAGGTGAAATATGCCCCTATCGTGCTGTCTGTGGGGCAGCTTTCGGCAGTGGCCTGCAAGCTTGTTAAAGACCGCCATCTAGATGCAGATCAGACAACAATGCATACAGCGTGACTGTAATATCTGGCAAATGTGCTAATTCAGCAACCCAGGGTGAAGCAAGGCATGAGGACAGATGAAGTAAAATCAGTCAATCAGATCAACCAATCCAGGGAGCCTCCTGCCACCTGTATCTGCACAGAAAAATGATGGAATATCAGAATTCTGTCTCCTAAGACACCTGTGTAGCAGAACATGTTTGGTCACGTTATCTTTCAAAGTTTTGAGTCACTCTTGTATTGCCTTAGGATATGTTTTTTGTCTGTCGGCATAACTGTAACTGATTTGTACTGAAAATATGGTCCCTTGAGATTTGCTTGACTGTATTTGCTTGGAGGCAAAGCACAGACACCTCATTAAGGTTAAGACCATGATGTACCATACCACATTTGTTTTGAAAAATAAAGCACAGCTCCAGATATGAAATAAAAAACTTAAAAAACCATAAAAAGTTATCACAGTCAGTTGAACATGCATATGATGGAGGCAGGAACATTGGAGACTGTTTGACACAAACCCGTTTTGCATGTTTGTTTTTTCTGCTTGTATTTTGACTGCCCTTTTTGTGTTGCTCAGCATGACCTTCAATGCAAGCTTCCACGGGACATAAATAATATTAAGGTTCCTGTTACAGGACAAACACAGATGTAGCATCTCTAAAGCATTGTTCTGGTGGCTTCTGGGGGGTCAAGTCAATAAATCATGTTACACTCAGGAAATTTTCACCATCCCTGTCAGTGTTTCAAATTAAGTAAATCGTGGATGAGGAAGTGAAGAAGTGAGGACAAACCGACACCACAGACCTCTGCCACCATTAACAGTCAGAATCCAGAAATCCAGTTATTTCTTCCTTAACGCAGAGGCAATGATTTCCCCAAGTTTCATGTGGGCCAGGCCTTAAATGCTCAACGATCCCATTCATGAACAGTCAGAAGAAAATACAGGGGAGATCATGTGACCCCCTTCTCCACCAATCAATAGTGGAAGTGAGAAAGCTCAGAGGCAGGTTGAGATTGGCGGGTCCCGTTTTAGGCTTAGGTGACCAGCCCCAGGTTACTTCCCTGCAGGGTGGAACCGCCCCACATCCTGCTCCTCTCAATTGTTCTTTATTTCCCCTCAACGGCGGTGGAGGGAAAGACCGCGGCCGCTGACGCCATCGTCATTTCATGTTTGCTTTTCATTTCCTGTGCAACTGTACAGACGCTGGGGGCGGTGACGGATTTCTTGGTTCCGCTAAATAGGGCCGAACCGTGACCCCCATCGTGCTCTTGCCGGGTCGCCTTTTGACGGCCTCCGTAAACAACCGATTTCGCCATGGGAGCTTGTGACAGGACATGGTTCCAGTTAAGCCGTTTCAATTTCCCCTGGTGATCTGCAAGGGGCTTCTGAGACTTGGGTTCTGTTTGAGCACTGACCCCTTGTGAATGCCTTCATTCCCATACTTTCGAGTCTTGGCACATTGGTCAAATTCGCCATTTATGGCTGGCCTGCTTAAATATCCTCAGCAGAGGTAAAGAGAACGTGTACTGAGAAAGCAGTTAAAAATACAGTTGGACCTCACAAATAGCCTGAAGATTGTTTAATGCACCCAGCTAGTAAAATGAGTTCTTACATCATCTCTGTTACATTGAGGCAAGGTCACACCATTTCAATGATGTTAAAACTACGTTTGGGAAACATTTCATGTTCAAAGATTTTGCACACCTCGCTTGTGTTCATTTCGGCCTGCCAGGTCTACTCCGGCCCGAACCGCTGCACATGGGCGAATTAGCTGGGGGCTGAGCATGGAATGCCGTTTCTGCTAACTGGGATGGTTTTTTTTCCATTAACCAGGCCCATTCACTGGCTAATCCCGAGCCTGGCATGCAGTTATAATTAATCACGGGGGAGGGTTCACTGAGCCGAAACAGCCCAGCTTTACTTTAAAACAACAGGTCTCGTCCCTGTCTCTACAAGCGCTGACGATCACCTCCTTTCAGGCTCAAAGTCAAGCCCCCACCGCCCTCCCCACCCCGCAACCCCAAGACTGGAATTTCAGACAAACATGTCTATTCAGGGCCACTGAGCAGCTCAGGCTGCCACCCATTGCGGAAATGTTTGCTTTCGGCTTATCTCGCTTTGACACTGAGAAATGCCTTTGTCCGTGGTGTTGATTCCTTTTATTTTTGCTCCCTGTTTTGTTTGTTTCTACACTATGCTTGGGTGAAGACATTACGGTTTTGTGGTTGCCAGTGAGATGTGGCTAGATTTCTACCAGATAGACACCTGAGCTGATGCACAGTGTAAATATGGTATAATCATTCACCCCCTATGCACGTTCCACTTTCAGAGAATCAAACGTCATAAGACTTGTTTGCACCAAATTTCTTCACTGTACTGCTGTTGACAAGTGGGGGGCTTCTGCGAAGTGCTACTACCAACTGAACACGGTGTAATGGCTAAAGAACAGGGCCCCTAACCCAGAGGTTGCAGGTTTAATTCCCTGATGGGACAAAGCCCCTGTATTCATGAGCAGTGCACTTAACCTGAATGGCTTCAGCAAATTCAGTTACATGAATCAAGAAAATGTAAGTGATGTTGCCCTAGATATCAGTGTCTATGGAGAAAATAAAAAAGTGGTGTTGAGAACTGTCAGAGATCTGAAAAGTTGCCAGAAAAATCTGAAAATATAAATACATTGATATATAAATATAAATCAAAATATGCGTGGATGTGCCAGATTTCACCCACCCACATGTGTGAAAGACTGAAAACAAAGAAGAAACAAATTGCAACAAATTTATTCCAATTGACGTCGACGACCACAACTTGTGAATCTACCTTAAATCGCGATCAGCAGGAACACAGATTGTAGTCAAAAAACATCATTTAAACGTGACAAACGCCGCCTAATTTTAATAATCATTGCTGTAATGTACATTCAGAAAAGCGAAATGTAACTATTGTCTGGAATCACTGTGAACTCAGGTTCAAAAATCTCTCCCGTGTCAATATTGAATTTGCAGCACGCTGTTCATATTTTAGCCGTTTAATGAGCAGGGGTCAGTTCAACATTTCTAAGCTTTGACACACTTCTTGACAGAATCCCTAATGCTTTTTTTTTTCGGGAAATTGCAGATAACGTTGACGTTATTTGCAGAAATAATGTGATTTATATTTTGCATGGGTTGTGGTTGGTGGGAGAGTATTAGGTCCCTGTCAAGCTAAATCGCCGCTGTTGCAGGTTCTGAAAATGGGCAGAGTATTTCACCAGTCTTCCTGTTTATTTCCTGATTACTTTAAAGTGGTCAAAAGTATGCGGGACGTGAGATGTCTCATCCGTCCTTTATTTTTCATTGGTGGACGATTTCAGATTCGCGAAAACACAACGTAGGCATTGAAGGGGCTATGTATGTTGGCAGTATGACTTCTTAAAATTGTTTATTTCTTTGAGTGCATGGCTGCCAAAAAAATGATAGCTTATTGGATAAGCTATCAACAAATCGGATAAGCTATCAACAAATAGGATAAGCCTTATCCTATTTGCTGTATCTTATTTAAGAAATAAAATAATCTCTACCTGCATTTAAAAAAATCCCTGTTGAAAAGTATACTTACCACGCCTCGTTTTGCTACCTCTAAGAGTACTTTTTCCCAATAAGCCTAACATCACATTACATTAATTAGGCCTACATTTTCTTAGCTGCTGTCCTTATCTGTAACAGCTTCACAGGCTTACATTGCTTACATAGTAGGTATTTATACATCCGAACCAAGTTGTCGCATCTGGCAAACGAAAGACAACCTTGGGGTTACAACACCTGCACCTTAGTAATAGTTTTACATTATTAAGCCTTATAAATGAAAGTAAAGTAAAAATGTTGGGTGAATATGCTTGGCATCAGGAGGGAAAACACACGGACAACCCTAACTAAATGAAAGTGGCTGCATCCTTACCTTGTGCGCATTTTCCCTTGTTGAGTACCTTGATTTCAGGTTTCTCCTCGCTTACGGCTTTGAGACTGGCAGCTTTCAGGTCACAGCCAGTTTTGTATGTCACCCCATCGGTGCCGCACACTTCGTAGTCGCTCTTGCAGACGCAGATACCGAGTTTGCTGTTTTTCTCTTCCTCTTTCTTCACGCACTCCATTCCGGAGGCGCATCGCTTGGTGGACGCTCCGCGCCCCCCGCACGGCTCTCCCAGCCCGGCGGCGCAGACCTCGCAGCAGCCGCAGCCGTCCAGGATGGAGCCGAACTCGCACCCCTCGGTCGGGAGAGGGGCGCATTTGCTGATCTCACACGTACCGCAGCTCCGCGCAACGCGCCCGGACGCCGCGGTGGTGAAAGTTAACGAAACCACGAGAACAAAAAGCGTGAGCATCTTGTTGGCACTGTAAGGTTCAACACGTTACCTTGACAGCCGCCAGCACCAAGCACACTGATGTCGCGCTGCCCTCAGTGCTAACTTTATTGAAGTTTGAAGTTCAACCCCGCCCCGAAAACTGAGCTGCGCTTGCCGCTGATTTCCCATGTACATGACACAACTTGAAATATGTTAGGATAATGGCATTCGCGTCTAAACTGGCTGTATCTTAACGAGATAGTATCTATATTAGTCTATATTGATATTAAAACACTGAGTAAGATTTCACCCTCTCAGTCTTCCTTTAGCGACTTTGTAAATGAAGTCCATGTGCAAATGACACACATAGCCTATCTTACACGTAATATTCATTCGGTGTTGTAGAACATGAGTACTTCATGGTGTAATCGTTGTTTAAATGTCCGCATTAGAAAACTCTATCATCTGATATTTCACCAAAAGAAGTCCTGTGTCCTTAAGAATAGAACCATATTTCCCCGACAAATTCTTGGGCGACTTTATGCGAGGATCACGCTGTAACGCTCTCATGTGAAACCTTTTTCTCAGGCAAGCTAATTGGCAAATGGTCACTCGTCCAGAAGAGAAATATTTGAGGTCTCAGGAGACAAACAGTCTTATTTATTCATCTGAAATTCCTGAAGTAGATCTCTCCCCCTCTGCTGGAAAATGTTTTGATAAAACAAGTCACACACTCTGCCTGGCAGGAACTGCTCTTCCCTTTGCAGAAATGCCAGGTCTCGAGGGTGATGCGGTCTTCGTTACATGGGGGCGCTCTTCAGAGGGGATAGTGCGTGTGTGCGTGTGTTTTCAGGTTGGTTATGGGGGCATTTTGCCCAGGACATACTACTCTGTCACAGACCCACATAAGACCCACAATGCACCTCACTGTAATGGAACCTGAAACTGTGTGTACCACCAGGTAATTTCAAAGGTAAGCAGTGATAAAAGGAGATAAAAAGGATAAGATCCTTTAAGATTAAAAAAGATTACATCTTTATAGCGAGGAGTGCACAATGTCACACCATGTATGGTGGCAAACTGGTATGGTTGACTTGGGATTAGATGCATTTTGTCCGTACATTGGCCAGAATATACCCAACACAGTCTACAGATGTTCATGGGGTTTGTAAATTTCTCTGAGAGATGGAGTTTAAAGAAACTATATGAAAAATAGGCCAAAGGTGGGTCATGAGAAGAATTTGACAGATATTGCTGACATCTTTACCTTACCTGTCACACACACAATTCTTGTTTCCTTTGCTGGATTCTGAAGATCCAGTCACAAAGTGTGCCTTTGTTTTCATACAACCACACACACACACACACACACACACACACACACACACACACACACACACACACACACACACACATATCAGTTTGAGCAAATCCAATTTTCTTGTAAAAGGAATGCCCTCACTGTAGGCTGACAGAGTATCATTGCTCGTATGCTGCCAGCCACTTCATGTAACAGTATAGCTGCTGTTATAACTTGCATTATTTCCATGCAATGCGCTCTACGAAAATTCCCTTTGTTAAGACAGCTGTATTAAATAACACTGAATGCATTGTGCTGTGCTGCGTAAACATCAAACTGGACCTTCATCACTTTTAAGCCACTGAGAAATCTGTCCCTTCACCATCAATAAATCATTTCACTTCTCAGTCGCTGCGGGAATCCATTTCACAGAGTTCATCTGTGATCATATTTCATCCCGCACATAAAATCATTGGCATGGCGTACCTCAAACATAATTGCTGAAATCCTCTGTGCTTGGCCAAGGGCCAAATGGTAAACCCACCGATTCAGTGATCTGAAAGAGCAGGTGAACCTTGCTGCACCTGGGACTCCCTGCATTAGCCTGCATTTTCCATCTGATAAAAGCCAGGAACTCCAAGCTGAGCGCCTCACTCACGGCTGTAACAGCTGCTGTTTCTGTAATGTAATTACAATTAATGTAGGTTTTATAGCGCATCAAATTCCTCTTCTCTTATTTCTCTTTACCTGCAATGTGATGACTCTGGATGAGGAAGTGGTGGCTGTGATAATTCCTGATGCAGCTCCTGGATTGTGCATCGGGGCTTGTTGTCAGCGGCAGTGTCCTCAGTGGGATTCCGGTCTGCAGGCTTTCAGTGCTTCACCCACTTCTCTATCCAGCTGATGATTCAGGCGCACAGAGTCAAGGGCAGTTTTGGTGTTCCTGGAAGGGGCATTAGAGCAGGAGGGGGCAGAGGTGGCAGACACTGGAGGTTGGACTGCACAGTGCCTCAAGGCTTGTCCTTGGTGGCCCCCTAACCCCCCCCGCCCCCTGCTCTTGGCCCTATATTCTGGGCCTGCAAATCCAATTTGTCAGGGTGTCTTAAGGGTTGGATTTCAGTAAGGGGAAGGGGGTGATCTGGCCCTGAGACACCACTACGATCAATTCAGTAACCCCACAACCTTTGGGCAAAAGGCTAACCCACAATTCTTTGAATTGTGTGTGGCACAGCCTTGTTTCTTTCCTATAGTTGGGGACAAACCTGACGAACACAAAATACCAAGATGTCAGAAGAAGGAGCTTATGTGAGTAAGACAGTATCCCAAATCTGAGTGCTTTGTTTACTTGCCCCTTGTATGGTGTTAACCACAGGTCACTCCAAGGGCCACATGCAGAGAGGGACAGAGGGTAGTTCAGGATACACCCTCAAACAGCGGGAGAAAAGGTCACAGGTCAAAGGGCAAAACCATCAACTCTCTTTCACTTGACGTCCAGAGAAAAGTCTAAAACAAGCAAAAACAGCCCTGAAAGAAGGCAATTTATTTCAGTGGATGCTCAGGACCGATAAAATAAGCAAAATGAGGGAAAAACACCAGTAACTGAATGCTTTGTAGGTGTGATTAGTAAGTGTACAAAAAGATGACTGACATTGCCAGCTGTGAGTAAGACCACGGCCTCCCAGATATGCTTCACCATAGAAAACAACAGGGAAAACACACTGCTGAAGCTGAACTGACAGAACAATGGCTGTGAAGCTGTTATTTATGCTGAGGAGGAAATCGAGTGTCTGTGTGAT
Source organism: Megalops atlanticus (assembly GCA_019176425.1). Classification (NCBI taxonomy): domain Eukaryota; kingdom Metazoa; phylum Chordata; class Actinopteri; order Elopiformes; family Megalopidae; genus Megalops; species Megalops atlanticus. The sequence goes on from CM032894.1 coordinate 19,489,275, forward strand.
ATCCTTGCTCACACAGTAAAATGGCTCACAAACAGAGAAAGTTGTGATGTAGGTGTTCCTCAGATTATCAGAGACATGGCAAGGGAAATGCAGGGAATGAGAATCTGTGAGAACTCACGGCCATGACACACTCATGCGTGAGGGTTCTCACTCAGTGCCCTGATAACCATGTGAGCCAATACACTGTGGAAAGGAAGGATAGATCCTGTGAGTGAGATATTGTCACCAAAGCAGGCCCCATAAACGTCCGGCCTCAAAGTGATTCACTGTGCCATAAGTAGGTAGTTTCACAAACCAGCATGAAAATGCAAGTCATTTAGAAAATTTGTTGTTTTTTGCCATTGACCCTTTTAGAGACTTGATAAAGCCACTCTTCATATGGAAAGGGCAACCACAGTTTTGACTGCATTGTGAAATTAATTCAGTAACAGCCTAAGTATAAGACATGATGGTTGTGGTAAAAAGCTTGAAACCATGTAAAGATTTTTACTCAGTTGTATTTCATGGCAATTTCACTAGTTTCACCATTCATATGAAAGATTTTGGTACAGTGGTATCAGTTTGGAGTGTGATAACATAGCACGACATTGTTATTACTGTTAATAAGCAATCTTTGGTCATAAGGATGTTTCAAGGAAGAGAATAAATAGAGAATACAATAAAAGAGCATATAATAAGGAAGACACACCGAACAGACTGGAATATGTGCTTTACTGTAGTCACCAGGGGAAAGGTCAAAGGTCAGCAGAGAAGGGCATGGTTGTAAGATCTCACAGCAAAAGTGGTTGCCCATTCCCTCAGTCTCTCTTGGCTTTGTTCAATCTCAATGACAAGAGGGGGTTACTTATTAAACCTGGGAAGGCCTCTTGTCCACTCTGGGGGTAAGTGCATGGGGACATATCACTACCCAAAACTGCACAGAAAACTGGATACAAAATGAATTGGCCTGCATTTCGGTCCAGAACAGTTCAATTACTGGTTCCTAAAATAGCTATCTTGCAAAAACTATCTGTGCTCTCAAAAGTAGGAGGACTGCGCATTCTCACAAACCCTCCAAGGCCCAGGGTGGAAATGCACCCACCAGGATGAAGCCTAATAAAAAGAAAAACTGACTTTCTCCCTTTTGACTTTTTTAACGCTGTCCAGGCCGAGTGGGCGGATTGTGCTCGCATTTGTAATCGCTGGGCTGACGGCCGTTATGAAAACACTGACTTTCTCCCGGGTTGCTTTGTTAAATGAGGTCTGACTGGCTGAGGGGGCGGGTCGCGCTTGGGTCTGCAATCCCGGCAGCTTTAATGGGAGGCGGCTCCGTGGTCTGCGGGGCCGTTCCCATGCGGCCCTGTGATGTCCTCGCGTTTCCCGTCGCGGCGTGAGAGCTTCTGAGCGGGCCCGTGCTGCAGAACGATGGTCTCGAGCCCCGCCCTCTCACACCGTGGGCAGGCGGGGCAGGGTGGGGGGTCAGCCCGCGCGTCTTTGGCAGGGGAAAGCACATCCCACAGCGCAGGGGGGTAATTAAATTAATAAAGCCGGCAGTGATCGATGTTTACAGGCAGAGGAATCCGCTTCCCTCGGATGCCGTTTGTGCTAATGCTGTGTGGATATAAACACATGCTTCGGGAGGTTCTGCACAGCGAGACACAGTGGGATCAGCTCGGCCTTGTCCAACACTCTGGCCTGCTGCAGAGAGGCAGGCCGTTAACCCTCTCACCACCACACCGGTCTTATATCAACATGTTATTTCGAAGCGTAATGAAGTCAAAAACACTTACATAAGCTTTAAATCTAATTTTAAACATTGTCAAAGTGGAAACAGGTGGTTGTCCCCCCTGAAACCAGAAGGTGGTGTGTTTAATTGCCAGTTATTTTAAAAGGAAGAAGCACAGTACTATTATTAACATAAACATTAACAAAAATGTTTCATACGCAATGGATAGGTTACATTCCTTTCAGCCACACAATATGTTGTGGGGAACTCATATGAAAGGAATCACATTTGACATATGTTTTCATGCTATAGTGACATCTGCTGGTCTTGCTGAGGATAACAACTGCTTAAATGAAATGATAAAATGTGTATCTCTCACAACGTAGCTGAAATGAGCCTTACATTTTTCAAATCCATTTTTGATGAGTAAAATAAAAACTTACATTCTGTACCTTGCAAGGTAGAATTTTTGACATGAACTGAGTGGTATAAAATAATATATAGGAACTAATATTTGAGTATTGTAGATAACATTAACATTTAAGGATTTCTGAGGCATAACTTTACAGTAAAAAAGTCACACAGGTTTATTTGACTACCCCTTTTTAGCAAATGTAATGAATAATTAAAAAACAAAACACATACCACAACACATAGAGTATGGTAATCTAAAATCAGTTCACCTAAATGGATTTTTCTTGTACTGCGTACAGCATGGTGTTATGAGAAAAAGCTCAAATCACAGTAGACAGCATCGCAGTCAGTAGCTAATCATCTCCAGAAATGCAGAAGTGCTTGTGAGACAGGAATCCCCACAGAGGAAGCTGTGGCCTTCTGCAAGCCCGGGGGTTTGTGTTTGCTCTGCCGTTATACAGTAACGCGAGGGCGGGTAAAACGTCTCTGGGTTAATCCCCTGTCACGGCGAGGGGGGCGGGTCAGACGCGTGGAAGCGGTCAAAGGTGGCTGGCGCGCTCCGGGCTTTTATGGCCGGGCCGTGAGAGATACAGTATCGTGAGCCGTGGGCTGAGGACACCGGAAGGCCGCGCTCAGAGAGGCGAGCGTTTGAGGTGACGCTGCCTCGACTCCTGTCTGCCACCTGTTCGCTGTCCCCCTCGGCACCAGGATGCTGCGAGTAGAAGAAACTGGGTGAGTAGAGCAACGGAAAGCAAACTTCCACAGATAATGCGCAGCTGAAGGTTACTTGTGATCACACAGTTGGCAGAAAGACAAACAATGTGCTACCTGGTCAGAGAACAAAATACGTCCCTTGTGTTGACTTTCGTTTTGTTTCGTTTTGCTCTTGAAAAGGACAGTGGAGGTATTTGCAAAATGTTACAGCATTTTCTACTGTGATATGAAGGGTATGGTTGGTGGTAGTGCGCATGCTGTAAAACTGAAAGAAGGCACAGGGTTTCAGTAGTGAATTCAGTGACTCCCGCTTCACTTGAGAGGAGCGTGTACTAGCTCATTTTGAAATCAACCATTCACTCACTTGTACAGGGGCTCATCTGTTTGCTGAATTGATTGCTCCTCTGCTTTGGTTATTCCAATACGCTGAGGTAACTGGTTTGGTATGCCGTTATCTGAAAGGGTCACAGTTACTGTGTAATTTTTCACTGGTTGCTTTCTGTAGGCCAGTGTGTGCCAGATGCACCCGCCACTTTACACAGCGTTTTTAAAGCTATGTCCTTGATCATATGTTAACATGGTTTCATGTTACACGGTGAGGTGAGGTGGGTCCAAGTGTGAGGTAAAACACAAGACTGTGAATGGAATACAGCTATTAGCAGATCGTGGATGTGGAGCAGGTGATGGGAGATACATACATATTGTAATCAAACTATCAAAATGCTTCAAGACTGACAGTTGACCTCAAAGCCCCTTTGACAGATGTGTGACACTGGCAATGATCCTTCGAAAGCTGTTTCTCTTCCTTTATGTCCATTTTATGAACAAAGAGATGTTTGTGTGTGTAAAGGGGCGCTTCAAACCGGACCTGTGAAAATGGCATTTCCATGGAACTTTTCCTCCATTGCTCGCTGGTCCCTGCCGTGAGTACAGCGGCTTTCTCCATCAAACGCAAGCATTGATCACAGGACGGCGGGGCGCTAACATGGCCGCCCCCTGACGCCCCCTTCCTGAGCCCTAAGAGTGTCTCAGGCATGCCCCTGTGTGTCTCGTTTACAGTTCGCCATCGTGGCCGTGCTGTCGTTCCTGCAGAGGAGGGCCAGGCACATGGCCATAGACGAGAGGCTGTCCGTTCTGAGGGGACGGTTCGGCGTGGTTGTGTGAGTCACGTGTCCTGCTCTTTCCTCTGAGCTTTAATTCTGCCTGCCAACATACGTTTGGGCTGGGCTGCTCATGTAGACACACAAACTCAACCATGAACAAAGTGTAAACTATCATTTAACACTTAATTATATAACAGCATACTGCAGTGTACCACGCTGTACTGTACTGTACCATACTGTAATATGTAATGGAACAGAGTCCAATAGCATACTTTAAATGGGAATTTGCACTACACTACACTAAACTATACAATGCTATGCTATGTTATGCTATGCTATGCTGTACTATACTTCACTGTGTAATAGAGACAGATTCAGCGCTCCGTTGCAGGTTTATGAAAATGTCTTTATTGGTTGGGCATGCTCATGCAGATCTCCAACACAATTAAGCAGTGACAGCCTTTGTCTATGCCAGACTAACAAACAGTTTGCAGTGGTGACAGTATGAGATCAGATGCAAAGAGGACAAATATGATAGTACTTTTTTTGGTGTGTTTTTCCCGTTGGAGTTCAGCCTCAGGGTCTTCTTTGTAATGAGCCGTGGTGCTTGTGTCCTTTTCAGGCCGCTGGACTTCATTGGAAGCCTCAGTAACCGGTGGTCTTACGGCTTTGCATTCGGTGCCGTGTCCTCCAGCGTGCTGCTTCTGTTCTCAGAGAAATACGTCCAGTTTAACGTGCCAACATGGGCCAAAGGTACGACACGTCTTGCTGTTTCCTGTTCTCATTAGCCTGCCCTTGCGACTCACCCAATCAGACTCCACACAACATGCAGAACTGGAATCTCCATTCTGTAAACCTCAAGGCTAAAAAGTCATGAAAGGCTGGAACTGAAACCTTTGTGGGTTGTTGAAAAAAAAATAATACTGCCTACAGTTCTATTCTTATACCAACTGCAGGCTACGGTATGCACAGTGAGAAACTCCCAAGAGCAACAAAAAAAAAAAAAAAAAAAAATTGAGACAAAACCAAGGCAACAGCCCAACTCCTTCCTTTTAACTGAGCGACTGAAAAACCTTGACATTTTGACTCTGGCGTCAGGCTATCATCAGTGACAAATTCCAGAGACTAAAAAAAACATTTGAAACCCAACTTCCTGACGCCCCCCCCGGCCCCCTGCCCCCCTTCCAACTGAGTTATTAACAAACTATTCCAGAAGCGGCTTAACTTGAGAAACTTGGCCATTTTTCATCATGGGCGTGACCCTTCACCACCGTTTAGCTGCATCCTTAGGAAGGTGTTTTTCCACATCAGAGGGGAGTCTGGACAGAGTCCAGTCACTGTTCCTCACAGCCTCTGAATTGGCCTCTGTCCTCTGCAGCCATTGTGTACCTCGTGGGTGCCCTAGAGGTGGGTCTGGTCTACTTCCCGTTCTTCGCCTGCCTGTCCACCCCGTTCCGAGCCGTCGGGGCCGTGCTGGGGATCCTCTACACTCTGGCTTGGTCAGTGTTGCAGTGGGATAAGACCCTCTTCCTGTTAAAGCAACTTTTGTCCTTCGTCCTATAACCCACCAGTGACATTGTGCCATTTGTTGTCTTGCTGCAATGAAACAGGTCTGATGTCATATGAAGGGCTTTTTAATCTGGTGTCTTTGTTGTGGCGAGACCTTTCATACATCTAAAATGTATCTGGTAATTCAGTATTATTACTGTGGGCCCCGATACACCAGCTGTACACTATAATTACATCATATGGTACAAACAGCTGTATTTTCTAGTTGCGAATTGAGAACTGTGTCGGACAAATCATTAAACTTACGATAAGGCATTACCAAAAGTAAACTTTGCTACCATTCTCAGCTGAGCTCCATTGCTATCTTATCTGTACAATTTTATCACAAAAGTTAATTATTAGCTTTTATGCATTTTATTTTCTATTAATTTTTTTGTCTTTTTATTTTCTATCCTGATTTTTAGGACCATAGTAACACTGTGGGACACTGTGACCTGCCCTAGCGGCGTGGTAGGTAAAAACGCCACACACCCCAAAAATGTAAAATTTTACGATATTGATTTTGGATGTTGGTAATAGATTATTTATTATTATAGATTATTATTATTATAGATTATGTGCAATGAAACAAGATGAGGCCAACATACTGTTCTCTGCAAATGAATCTCCTATGAAACAGAAACCCAGTACACTGCATACTATATATGTCATATGTTATCAATGTGTGAGAAATTATACTGCAATTTAAAATTACATTTCATATTATATCTTATATTTTATGTAATGATACGTGCATAAAGGACACTTACGAAAGTGGCAATCACGCTGTACATTTTAAATGAACTGGAGCAGAAACACGGACATATGTTGCTGCGCTTTTTAATGAAGCTCACATGCTTGTAATGCAGATGAAGTAGCAGGTTGATTCTCTTTGTCCAGGTTCTGGGAAAGTACCAGAAGCCCATCTTCCAGTGGCCCTCCATCGTGTGCCTGGTCTTCCTTCTGGGGCGATTCTTCGACATGCTCCTGAAGGCTGTGCGCCTCCATCGGGGGCTGGAGGGAGAGGAGGTGAGAGCCAGCAGGGCCTCATGAGGGCAGGGTGGAGGGGCTTACCGAAATGTCCAGCGAGGTGTGTTGCTTTGCCATATCCATACCATCAGTATAGTGGCACACTGACAGACAGACTGGCATGAGCACTACTGGTTTGATTGTCAGGTGGGACACAGTTAATATAGGCTGTCTTCAGTAACCCAGGTTGCTTCAGTTAATATATGGCTGTAGAAGGATATTAGTACTGTTAAATTTTAGGATGGAATTTTCCCTACATGGAGGCATAATATAAGAATAACAGAATTTTAATATAAACCAGCAGTAGTGGTTTAGGATCCCACAGTACTGGGGTCCTCCCCTGACCCCTCTGTTCCATTCTGTCCCCCCTTCTGCAGGAACGGGATGAATTGATGCAGACCCACCAGGCCAAATATGTGCAGTCTCTGCTGCGGAGCGCCCCCGAACGCTACAGCCGGCACCTGGAGCAGCGCTGCATCTCACAGGGGTAACTGTCCTCTCTGACTCTGCTCTCCATGACGGCATCCTTAGTAGGGCCACTGGTGGCAGCCAAAGCTGAGTGGATTGCAGGGTGGGAGTTTTTCCCAGTTCCTGCAGCATGGAGTTTGCTTCTTTCGTATGATTCATCTTGGGACTGAGCCAACAGCCTTCTGGGTCAGCGCGGACAAAAAGCCGCTGAACTGGTCTCGGTCGATGACCTTTCACGTTGGTAGTGGTAAGGAGCGGGGCTCGCAATCGAAAGGTTACTGGTCTGATTCGCCGCTGGGGCAATGTTATCGTACCCTTGAACGAGGTACTTAACCCAAAATTGCATCAGTAAACATCCAGCTTCATGAATGGATAACATGTAAAGACTGTAATCTATGTATAAATCTCTGGATAAACGCTTATGTTCAGAGGTGTGTTGGAAAATAGCCTTTCCTTCCTAATGCAGCTGAGTTTCAGTGGACTGTTTCTGCTCATTTCCCTCTGATGTTCATCCTGAACGTCATATACCTCGCGATTACAATGAAGCTAACATCAATACGAATCTGGTGATTCAGAGTCCTTCTAGAAGGAGGGAGAGAGAGAGAGAGAGAGAGAGAGAGAGAGAGAGAGAGAGAGAGAGAGAGAGAGACATAGAGCGAAAGAGAAATGGTTTTATATCATTTTTTAATTTTATTTTAACACTATTATTTTAATAGTTATTCTTTTTTTCTGTTGTCTGATTCCTGTGACAGGAAGCTGAAGAAGAACTGGTTTGAGAGAAACATTTATGAGTGGGATCCTTACTTCAAATTCCCCAACAGAATGATTGGCACATCTGTCATTTCTCTCATTGGCCTATACACAGTGAGTACTGTTAAAACAAAGAGTAAAACCGATATGGTGGACCCTCTATGCTGGAGATATCTGTCCCGGCATCATTGAGTCTGGAGTAAAGTTCCAGCACCAGAACTAGTCCTGGTCCTTGGTTATTTAAAAAGTGCCTGGCTCTTAACTGAAACAGTGAGGTATGCTGAGTGCATCTCTTTTTTTGATTGAGGGTTATGATACTGTGTTTCACCCACAAATATGTTTCACCTTGATGAAAACATTCACACAATGTCCCCTTAAGTTTGTAACATTAACACAGAGCTATAACATCACAGACGCGTAATGAGGGTGTTATGGAGCATGTGGGACTTTATTACTTCCATTTCACTTCTGCATCTAAGGGGGATATGATGAAGTGGTTGATTGCTTCTCACATACAGACATAAAAATGCCAGGAAAGGAGATATAAATAAATGTAAGTGTTTAAAAACAGGTGAACAGGCACACATCAAAGGGATTAAGATGATTAAGATGATCGAAAACAAGGATGAAAATGATTTAAACAAGGAGTACAAGTTTTCCAGACAAACCTCCTAGTTCTGTCCTTTGTCTCTTTTTGAAGTCCTCCAATCATCATCATCATGGTCTGAACTTGAGTTCATGAAGCTACAGTCTGACCATGTTGAAGATGAAAGACATACTGGTGACCAATTATTCCAAGGGCACTGTAAAAGCCGTGAGATTATCTGTCATTTGCTTCGTTTTGTCTCTTGAGGAGATTATTATCCAGGGCATATTCCATAGTTTACATTTCACATACTTTAAAGGTTTCTTGGTGTCTTTAATGTTCTTGCTCAGACATTCAACAGCAGTGCCCTACCCGGGATTGGAACATGCAACCCGCTGGTTATGATCCTATGTAGCTGACAACCACAGAACTGCCCCTTCAGTGTGGATTTGACCTAGAATGAAGGGCCCCCTGCCTCTGTCCTCTACAGATCACCCTGGCTGACTACAGCCTCAGTGACTACGCCTTTGATAAACTGGATGTGCTGTCTGCCTCCCTGAAGGATCTGGCTGCTTCCTGTAATGGAACAGACAACATGTTCGCTACGTTGATCCCGCAGGTAGAAGAGTTCAGTCACGTTGCCAGAGGTAATGGCCTGTTCATTCTCAGGGGTTTTGCATCAGAATGATCAATCTGAGGTGTGTGCTACACATCTTGGCAAAATATTTACTGAACTGCAGAAAAATCCCTGACCCCTGAGTACATTGAGAATGTTATTCTGGATTGAGCGTAAAGAGTTCTCTTTGATATCTCTCTTGATATGTTTGTGAGAAATGGGAATTTGATTCTACTGTTTACTTTGGGACTTGTCAGGGGTGAGTGATTATTATGTAATATGATTAAATGCACAGGAAATCATAGTTTGGAAAATAAATGTTGTGTTTTGTGTCTTGTACAGCCACCTGGATTGCCACCACCATCTTTGCCAGCCTAACCTCAGTCACATACACATTCCATGTGCTGGCCTGTTACAGGTATATCAGATTTTAGCTAAAATCTGTCTCAGCAGTGAGTTCCCTTTTTCTGGCTTTGACTTGAGGATTCACTGTGCTGTACACTAAGAAGGTAAAGACTCTGGCTAGACTGGCAGACAGTTACTTGTGGCGGTTGTAGGTGGATGAACATACAACGACCACTTCCTGTTCTCTGTTCCCCGGTCACAGGAAGCACCTGAGGAGACTCTGGGCGGGACAGAAGGACTTCCTGCCAAAGAAATTCCATAACCCCAGTTCTGCGGTCAGTGTGGTGAGTGGCAGCTCATCTGACCAATGGGAAGAGGCCTCTGAATGTACTGTCAAATAACAGCAGCACACAGACTTCAGCATCTTTCTCAAGAAAGAGGCCTGTGAATGTACTGTCAAATAACAGCAGCACACAGACTTCATCTTTCTCAAGAAAGATGGTCCCAGAAACATCCTGTGAAATAGACATCAAGTACAAATAACTGGCATTTACAGAACATTCTTTAGCAATTGGTCGTAAGACAAATCCACAAACCCAGCTGCACACATACAGATAAAGTGATAAAGCAGACATTAATAATTAATCTTCTGGATATAATTCTCAGGCTGCCATTACAAGGTATTCAGGCTGGCAGATTGCCTTCACTCTCTGGGGTAAGTACACCTTGGGTCTGAGCTTCCTCATCTCTCATTGACTCCTTAGTGATTGAATGAATAATTAACACAAAAGGTCAGAGCTCCTTTTAGCTTCTTTTGCCCCTGGCATTCCGCTTGCCACTGAGCTCTGAGCAGCGGCCTGTCTTCGACCTTATCAGTAAACCAGTGGCTGGGAGTGTTTCTCAATAGATGAGCTGTGTTTAATGTGTGCAGGAGATGAAAGCTCCAGTCAGTCTGAGGCTGGCAAGATAGTTCTGCCCTGTCAAGATAGAACATGCAGCTTTGGGAGGTTTAGCACGAAATCCAGCGCTAAACATATAAATATGTTACAGAATTCAGCACTGAATGTAGGATATGTAACAGTTGGAAATGTAAGATACGTACATTTGGGAAACAGCGAGAGCCAAAGCTTGTGTGATTGATCGCAGTGCTGTGGTGTGTTGAGGTTTTCCAAATGCTCTCGTCCTCTCGTTCTCTGACCGCCCCCAGGTTACCTCATCGTCCACTTCGTCCAGTTCATGTTCGGCCTGATCATTGCGTACGGCCTGGTCCTGCCCATTCAGAAAGGCCGAGGGCTGTCGGTGCTGGCCAACCTGGGGATCATTCTGTGAGTGAGCGGGGAGGAGAGTAACAGTACTCTTATGGATCTTTATTAGGCTCTGTGTTCAAGTTCACATCACTTATGTAACACTATTAAACATAACAGTCACACACTCTTTGTATGCTACAGCCATTACTGTTGCATGCCAACATATTAGCACTGTTTTTCAGCTTGAAGCTCAGTGTGTAACAGGCTGATTGGTCATATTTTTCTCATGTGTTGTTTGTGTTCTTGTTGTTTCTGGGATACACATAGGATACAGATAGTTAAAAGCAGTTTTAGCACAAGGCAATTGCGTTACATTTCCTTTTTTGCACTTGTTTTAGATTGACTGTGGGTGTGGTCGTAGCACTGGTGATTCTTCAGATAATGCTGGTCCAGGTGTTCTTCCTCCAAGACAAGATTTCCCCCACAGATGAACGGAAACCCTTAGCACTGAACAATAGGTACGCTAACAGCCACAGTGACATCTACATTAGCTCATGGTCTGTGAGCAAAGCTGTGCATGCTGAAATCCTTTCCCTCAAGGCCTTACATCATGAGGGATGCTATTCATTTAATGCCCTGTAATGGCTCTGTACTTCTTATTTACAGCTCAAATTGAGGTTAATAAATTGAATGCCAGCCTCTGGCTTGGCATGCTGCCATAATCTGCACTTTTCTGTCTGACCACAAGAAGGACCCAGCACTCATTTTAAGAGGATTCTACTCACTTCAGCTGTGGGAAATGAGACGACCGTTCATGATTTAAATGGCTTGGCTTTATGATAATTTGATCAAAACCATTTGGCAAGTGAAATTGCTCTTAGAGGCTGCAGATCATTTGTGATTAGCAGCGAGACGGATCTCAGCGGTTAGCAGCCGGACGAACTGCTGTTGGCACTCAGGGTTAATGGCCCTTTAAAGGGGTTATTGCTCTCAGCCACAGATGAGAAATGCACATCATCTGTGGTCTGGCGTTTTGCGATTAGTGGGATGGTCTGTGGGGGTAGACACACGTTTAACAGAGTGTCCATGCTGTTAGTTTGACTGTGACTCTTTGACAGCTGTCAGTGTTAAAAATGTGGACAGCCAAGAATCTCATGATACAAGAGATATATTAGGAATGTTAACTGCCCACTGGTAGGATAATGTCATAGCTGCTTGAGGGGGACTGTTTTAGGTGGGACATCTCTGGATGTGTAATAAATACAGATGAATTTTAATCTATGTCTACAACAAGCACGATTGATGCTCTTCATATGAATAAACCCGTGTAAACCGCTCAGCAACTTTAAAGAAAAGAAATCGTTTGAATTCCAAGCTGACATATCAAAGACAGAACTGTTCTGTGTTTTCTCAGTATGATTTGTGCAGAGTACAACAGATTAATACATTTTCATCAGCAAAAGTAAACCGCCACCCCTATCAGCTACTAGACATGTCGAGAGGAAGGAGGATGCTTGTAAGAAAACGGCTCTTTATGAGTGAAATGTGGGATTCCAAGAGTGTAAAATGAGTGTGATTGGGCAAAAAAAAAAAGATTACAAAAAACACAACCAGGCAGCAGAACACGTCTCTAACTGGGGCTGCCGGTCCTCTTCTCCTCCAGGAAGGCCTTCCACAACTTCAACTACTTCTTCTTCTTCTACAACGTGATCATGGGCCTGAGTAACTGCGTGCTGCGTCTGCTGATCAGCAGTGTGCTGGGGACCTGGCTGGTGGCGCGCATCGACCGTACCATCATGCAGCGGGGCTACGAGTCCCTGGACCCGGGTGAGAGAGGTGTCCTGGCCCATGCCCGACGGGACGTGGACGGAAGGGGTTTTGGGGGAGTGTTGGGGTACTGGGGGCATGGGAGCATGGATCTCTGGACAGGGGTTACGGGTTTGAATCCTGGGCGGTGCATTGCCATAACCCTGAGTAAGACTCGTAACATTCTCAGATTGGGGCAGTGTGAGTGTGCTCATTTCTGGAGGGTTGCTGTGAATTTTGTGCAATTACCCCTGTCTTAATTGGGCCAATTAGCTAGTTAGTTGCATAATAGGCAATACACTAAAGCCTGCTCAAAAATACAATACAATAAAAAAAAAACTTCAGCAAGAAAAAAAAAAGTAATTTTTTTATCTGACAAAATTTTTGAGCTGATTATGAGATTAAAATTGGAGCAATAGAAAGGACCAAACCCAAACATAACAGGGACCAGGGACTTTCCCAGAAGTGAGTCTGACACACAGCCTTTGGTAAGTGGTTCCAAGCAGTGTGAGCCCAGTAAAATCAGGACACCTGTGTGGTGGTGATATTCATCATTTAGAAGGATGTGAGCTCATACTTTGGAATGTGTTTTGCAGTGCTGCAGGAAAATGTATCAATAGGAAATGAATACTATAAACAATAAATACAAGGAGAACGGAGTATGATACAGGTAAGACATATCTCTTTGTTTTTATCTGCTGAGGCACATAGAAAAGGTTACCGCTGTCTGCGTTTTGCTTCAGGGTACAGTACCTGGATCGGCATGATCTTTGCTGACCATTACCATAGCAACCCCATCATGGTCTGCTTCTGCCATCTCCTATTGGCTGACAGACTTGAGGCGCGAAAGAGAACGACCTCCTCGTACTCCCAATTCAACAATGTATCCTCTGGTGAGTATGCATATGACCTATAAACTTTGACCTCTGGTCTAAATAAAGATTGGGGAGGCTTTTAAAACTGTTATTTGAGCATACATTATTGATGTTTTTAGGATTCACTAGCTGGGTGTATATTTTCTTTTCATGCATATACTTTCTTCTGTAAACACATCTTATTATACCTGCTTGCTCTTGTACATTTTGTGTAACACAAATATAAGGTAATGTTATCATATTCTATCAGGCAAATTTATAATAATTACAGAATAATGCACAAACAGCAATCACCGCTTTAAAAGGCAACTACATTGCAGTGTTGTATTGTATTGTATCTAGTAGCTTTTCCAGTTCTTCATAAACTGCCTAAACTCTCTGAATTGGGGTTGGTTGCAAGTACAGTCAAGACATTAGTAGTTGAATAAATTAGGTAAGTTAAGACATTAGTAGCTGAGTGCCTGGCCAGAGCAGACAGCCAGCAAACACAGCAGCCCTCAGGGAGCGGGCGTCGGAATTAAGGCAGTGGTGTAACGCCCTCTCCCTCGCCCCCGCCCCAGTGTCGGTGACTGGTGGCAGGGCCCGGGTCCGGTGGCTCCTCCTCTACACCCTGATGAAGAACCCCCAGCTGATCCTGACGCGTAAACGCCCCACCCCGTCCCCCGAGAGCAGCCTGGAGCGGCTCGTCCTGGGCTACGCCCTGTCTGCTCGGGACCGGCGGTCTGAGGAGACCCGCACCGGAGAGACACCCGGCGTCTGAGTGACGCCGACAGCACGGCCCAGCGAGCGCGTGGCCCGGCTGACCGGTGCCAGTCCGGTCGCTATGGTTACCGCTGAGCTGTCAGTGCAGAGAAAGTCCCAGCAGGCCGGACAGAAAAGGCTGGGCGTGTCCCCTGAGCTCCACTGTCCCCTCCCTCGTGGACACGGTGACAGAGAGAGCTCTCACTCTGGCTGCAGGGATAGGTCAGAGCATCCGGCCATTATTATTTTTATATTCCAATTACATTCCCACAATTCAGTGTAAAGAGAATTTCAGCATAAAGAGAGCCTTGACTGGAGCAGTGCTGGCCAAAGCGCTCACCACCTTTGGACTAAAGCCCTCCAGCTCAAGGTGCAGGGTGCTGCAAAGATAATTGTTTGTGATCTCCAAGTACAGCTGCATCACTGCCAAAAACTACAGAAACTAAAAGAAGTACTACAGGTCAAAGATTTTTAAAAGGTAGCATTCAAGTCCATAGTGAAGCGCCATAGCCCTCGTAATGGGAAACTGCCTATGCTGCACTGCCAGATGAACAATAGTTCCCTCCAAACAAGGATCTTACAGCTCATCTTAACAAAGCAACTGTAAACAAAGCTGGAAATGTATTACTTTTCTCTACTGATAAGTCCTCAGTCTCTAAGTCCTCTATGCGTTTACCTGGTCTTGAAAAACAAATGAATGCCTGTGAACTTTGCTTGTGAGGTGATTTGAATAGAAGTGATTTCAGAGTGTGTCAGTGACACAACCCCATTCCACCTGACTCTGTACAAGATTTTAAGAGAGATCATTAAAAACGCTTGTATGTAAGATAAGCTACATACTGACTCTTCGTTCCCATGTAACAGATGTTTATTGGGTTAAATTTGTAAATACTGAAAATGTGGTTGTAGATAAGATAGCTAACAAATTGTAAATGTTTCAGGGGTTTTCTCAAATTTTATATACAAAGTCATCAGGTGATTAAAATAAAAAGTTTTTCTCCAGTAAATTTCTTGCTGTTATTGTCTATGTGTTCACTAATAATGTGTTTTATTAATAATTTTTCTGCATGTCCTCAAATGCCAGTTCTTAAGAGGGCTATTCTGGCAAAATCAGAGAAAGGATTAAGGTGTAGTCAATTCACAGAATGTTGAACATACAAGATGCGCAAGATGCCGGCACCATATTTTATATACAAAACATCAAACTATATTTTTTCCATGTACATTTGATTGACGTCTCAATGTTTAAAGAGTGTAAAGACAGGCTTTCCAGAACTGGGGAGTGATACCATTAAACAAAGATCAACTAAATTTAACGCTGTTTTAGTGTTCACCTCCACCTCTAGTCTGGTGTGAGCCAAAAACAATGGAGGACTTCTTAACTAACTGGGACTAACGAGGAAACACTATTGCACTTGATCATTTCTACAATGTGTCTCCTTCCACACCACATATCTTAAGTACAATTTTATGCTCAACAATATTACTGTCTGAGGAGCCTGCCTTATTGATTCTGTTGAGAGGTTGTAGTGAAAAGCTTCTGATGCTGGTAACAGGCACAGACCTGCAAGACAGAAACTCTTCAGCTCAGGGTGGACGTGGCACGTGATAGGCCAGGATGTAACATGGTGTCCAATATGGCGGGGCTTGTGTGACATGGAGGCGGGATGAAGGGCCACAAATCAGCCATTGTCCAATCAAAGTGACAGAGACCACCTGATGACTTCTCTCTTTAGCCTGTGCAGCTGATGTTACCTGCTGAGAATAAGTGTACTATGCTACGTATCTGCTTGCTGGGTAGGCTAGAGTTTATGTGGACAAACCACAACAGGTTGCTAAGGCCGTGCTGTCTTGGTTCAATCAAGGGCCTGAGTAAAGAAGCCAAAACTTTAAAACGCACCATTCATTTTAAGTGTTCAAGTCTTCATAGTGCCAAGATGCGGCCTAAGTCAGTAACCATCTGTGGGCTATAAAATTCAGCTCGACTGTCTGGGAGGAAGAGGGTAGAAATATTTGAACAATGCAATAAAATGAAAGGATGCATTTTTTTCCTGTGTGAAATGAAACACAGCAATACAACAGTAGCCCTGACTTTAGGCTGATGCAACATTCTCACAATGTTCCTGTGATATTGTGGTAACATTACCATGCGGCTTCAAAGTTTTGAAAGCAACTTGTGTTGGATGGGCTGAACTCTTTAAATTATATTTAAAGAACTATATGCCAGTCACTGCCAAGAGAATTCTGTTGTGTTTTTTTTCCTATTGGTTATGCACATTTTAAAACATAATGCACATTTTTCAAAACTGTTAACACACAATTCAAATCCACTATTTACAAAAGCAAGTTAGACATGCAAACTTCTATATTTTTGTCCAGTTTTATTGAGATATATTTTTAAAAGCACACACTTGCAACTGACTTACAAATCATTTGCAATTGATTTGTATCAAAGCAAAAACATTTAATGAAATGGCAAGATCAATGATCAAAACAAATAGAAATAACAGCACCAAAATTAAATCACTTAAACAAACCCTATATTTTCCAGTTAAAAAACATATGGTACAATGACACGTTTTCCTGGGTGTTGCATAAATCCAATCTATGGCTTCAATCTACTATGCTGCCATGGTATGACATCATAATATGTCATTTCACATCTTCTTCATCTTCATCTTCTTTCATCTTCTTCATTTGAAATCTCACATGCCTTTGTGATCATGGCACATATCATACACTTTCCATCCCAAAGGTGAAGAAAGCTCTTTGATGCCACTTCGGAAAAGGGAAATTACAGTAATAGCACAGATCATCTTGGTCTGCCTAATGCGGTATTGCTACATGACCTTTATCTCTTTCTTGACTCTGGCCTTGCCTGCAGCTGCTGTAAGTCCACTTTACCCAAAGCCATCTGGAACAAGACCACTACTGTATCCTTCACTAAAATACAGTACAAGCCTGTTCCATTAACCAACCTCTAGTTTCCATAGGGCCCAGCTATTTCTCACAGTCTTTTGAACAATGGCAAAATGATTATCAGTGTGAAGGAGAACCTTCACCACCTCTCCCTAAATACTGCTTAATTGTCGATTGTGTATCAATTATTTGTTAATTAAGTGCACATGTTAGCAATTTGTTGGGGAGCCAGCCTATTGGATAAAGAGCCACCCCTTGCTAATGGAGGCTTGATTAAATACAGGTGTGGCTTGAAAGCAGGGAGAAACTCGTTTTGTTCCTGTTACTGGTTTGAATAGGCTGGTTTGTTTGTTTGTTTTGTTTGTTTGTTTGTTTGTTTGTTTGGCTTTTACAATAAATTATTGGTTTTTAAACTTTTGATCTTTTGGGGCTTGCTTATTGGAGAAGTAAGAGCCAGCTTCTTCACAATCAGCAAAGTAGTGCATGGTTTTGACACAAATAAAACTGTTATCAATAATGAAAACTGAGCATTCCTAAAAGAAGGCAGAATTAGATGGTTAGCTAAAAGGACTATTTGAAACAAGATGCGGTTTTAAGTGATAGATTGGAATTTCAACAGTTGGGAAGGAGACATAAACTAATGCAACTGCATTGTGCAAAACTCGGATTTGCGAGTCACAGTATTGTATGTTATACATTGTAGTAAGAGTTTTGAAATGTTTAATGTTAAATGTTTCAAAAACTTTCATGACCATTAGAAAAAACTAAAAGAATTAGAATTATTTCAGGTGTTAAAAAGGAACAGCTGTGCCATTGGAAACATGTGTAATTGGCTGTGTGAATTACAGCCATCACTTCTTTTGTTTCAGCTAATATCAGCTCTTTGTCATATTCTATTGTTCAGTGCTGTGGCAAGCACATCTATGATGTCACCGCGATTAAGCTTCAATGTGGCTTATTACTACTTTGTTAAAGGGTTTGACCCATTCCTCTATGCTGTACAACCCCCACCCCATCCCTCCCCTCTGGGTTAAACTGCCTGCCAGTTCATTCTGGCAAACTCCCCTTTTGCCACATTGGTGTGAGAAGTGGCACATGGCTTTCGCAGCACCGGTCATTAGATGAAACATGACAGGCGTGGTGCTATGCCTATTGTTAGGATATTTTGCCCTTCTCTGTGGAACTCAATGCAGGACGACGAGGAACACGCTGACGACTTCTCTTAAGAGAATTGATGTTTATTTCAATGCGCAAGGGAGTGACAAACTCAGGACATTTGGGCTGTCTGTGCTGAGAGAATCTCTAAAGCAGTGTTTCTCAACCCTACTCCTGGCGGCACCCTGTCCTGCATATCTTCTATATATCCTTGCTCTACCTACCTGACTGAACTCACCAGTGGCACATTTTATAAGCTGAGCACACCTGATTTAATCAAGCAGCAAGGATAGATAGAAGATATGCAGGACAGGGTGCCGCCAGGAGCAGGGTTGAGAAACACTGCTCTAAAGAATCAAGTTGTGTGGTGTGTTGATATACAGTCCATGGTCGTAGATATCAAAGGATTGAGTTAAGTGGTGGGCCGGAGACAAATGGTCTTAATTGTGCCATGGGAACCCTGGCAGAGCCATTCAGCAAGGATGTGTGACATCCTTGCTGCACACTACAGCGGTGTTATACAGAGACATACAAATTACAGACATAGTAATGGTAGAAAAGGAGACATAATACACTACATATAAAATATATATATACATGGTACTAAATAAAACTGGGAACTTATCACTATCGAGATGTTTCTGCACTTAACACAAGGGTTGCGGGGGGTGGCAGCGTAGTGTTCACTGGCAGGAAGTGTGACATCACCTGACATTGCCTTGCGCCATATGTCAACTGCGATGTCACACATCTGCTCACTGTCTGCTTTTTTCATGGGGACTAGATTTTTGTTTAAGGTGCACATAGGTCAATCGTTGTCCTACAAATAAAGATAGGTGTAAAGGGTACAGACACACACTTCTCTAAATTTCCTTAGCTATTATTCATCAGGTCCAGAATGAAATATCATTATTGCCTTACATCCGCCACCCATATGTGGTAAATGATCAGTTTAAAACACAAAAGTGCTTGCTTAACAAATGAAACGCCTCAGGAAGGCGCTCAAATGAGTCTGAATTTGTACACATAATGATAAGTAAAGAAGTATTTTTCTTTTTCAGTTCTCAAAGGGTGTACAGGAGGTCAATGGAAGGCTAAATGTGTCCCTCCTTTCACTCTTTCCCTGACAGTTATTCAAATCTCCAAGACAATGCAGACTAAAAGATAGGACGAATGCTTGAATGAGCAAAAATTTTATTAAATTAGCCTGGAAGTTTATTGGAAGGAGAGTGCATGGTACTGGATAAAACAAACAAAGAACTTCAGCTTAAACGAACTGATATTGGATTAGATGCAGGACAGCAAATGGAGATATTTGGTAAACCCTTCAGGGCATGTTGGTACCTTTATCCCAAAAATGTTCAGCGGCAGGGTGGACAAATTCCCTTCCCCGAGCGGTTTGTTGTGACGCCTGCGTTCACGTGGCTCATTAACAGGCGCGGATTGCAGGATGACCAATCGCAGCACTGGTACATAGCCAAACAGGCGGACGGGAGAGACCGTCGGAGGCGCGGTCGGGAAAGGAGAGGCACCGACCGGGAGTGTTGCAAGCGAAACGTAAATAACTAAACTGGGATATCCATCCCACATCCAAACACAGGTAAGAACCAAGACAGAAAGTGTTCAAATATTAATCCAGAAATTACAAGATTACACTGGGTTTATCTAAATTACTTTAGTTTACACATATCACATTCATTTGTAGGCTACTGCTGTATGGATCTGATGGCTATAGTGATTAATTTACTTTTGCAAAGCACCTAACCCCTGATGAGAAGTCACCGACAGCTTCTAAAAAAAGACTTTGTATCCAGTCTTCTCTGAAAATTGGACAATTTGCAAAGTCTTATTCGCGTCATTTATGTTTTTCGTTTTTGTAAAGCCTGTAGATCAGTCCCCGCTCGAAGTACTCAACTTTGCGAATTAGCCGGCAAGTGCGTCTGGCGTGACCTGACAATCGTTGAGACACTGAATTAAACTAAATGCACAATCATCGGCATCTCTAGATATTGCATAGCTATTGTGGACATGAGATGTTAGTTGATTCCTTGCTTCAGACGAAAGTGCGAGTGTATGTGCCAGTGAAGTGCGGCGGCGGTGTCAAGCTGTTTAGGAAAGGGTGTGTCACATTGAAGCATATTTTCCATGTCTTCTGCACATATTTTAATGCTTGTTTGCAGCAGCAGATAATGTATGAAGTTTGGCATTTAAGGGTTACTAAGACTAAGGCTTGCAAATCAGTAGCCTAAATTAAAATGAAGTTAATTAAATGATGGACATTAGTCTACTTACTTTTCGAGAAGCTTGACTGCATGTGTTCCATTCCTGAGCTGTTCGCGTTCGTTCCTTTAGAACCACGCATCACCGGACTGCGTTTTGTTGGGTTCCCACACAGATACCAAACACACCTACTCTAGAACCGAAAGTTTATTAAACGTGACCACTATGCCAAGATACTCCACTCTAAAATAATCTATCTTAGATAATGTTATGACGCGATTTTAAAATTTTATTTTCGTGTGCTAGGCTATTTCGGAGAATTTACTTAAGAACTTAAGTTGTGATTGGAATTAATAAAGTACGTTTTCATGAAATGCAGAATTGATCTCTTATTTTTAAGAGACACCTGACTGAAGCAGCGCCCCGACAACCGAGGTTTTTTCCACATAAGCTGGTCGCGTCAGGAATTAATTTGACGGTTGCCTACCTGACCAGAACCATCCTTGAAATACGGTCCAAATTCCTTTACTGCTGGCTGCTGCTAGATGAGATCACAACACGATTAATCACAACTAGGCCTACAGTTAATTCTGCCCAGGGTACTTTTATTTTCTTGCGTCGTGCAACTGAAAATATTGCGAATATCCACTGATGTTGTCAACATCTGATTTATTGAGCTTATCTGGGTGACTTTTCCCATCCTCTGTGAGCACTTCAAGGGCATTCTTACCCTCTAAAGATGAGTGCAGAATTCCATGCAGCTCGAAAACTGAAAACCTGACCCATATCTTAAATAATAAAACCGCGAAACGTGAAAATAGTAGCTTGTCGTGGTTTTGACTAACTTGTAAGCGACTCCAGAATATGTTTAATTTTCATGGCAATTATCTAAGGTGTGGGCGGAAAATAGTTATCTATTATCGCTTACATATTGGACATGCAGAACTGCACTACAGGTTTTAATGTGAGGTTACAACATAAATTTTAACGAACCAAGATAGGCGGTTTGTAGCCTGAACAATAAGAGCAACCATAAAGTGGTATAATTAAACTATGGCTACAGCAGAAATTGTATGCTGTAACCAATTGCTAGATAAATACCAGAGAGCTGCCGTCATAGCTAAATGCATTTAACACCATATGATCTCGATGTGGTGTACAGGCAGCCCCCGGGTTACCAACGAGATCCGTTCCCAAGTCTGCCTTCAAGTCGAATTTGCAGGTAGGCCTACACACGGTTCTTATTTAGCGTCAGTTAGTCGTGTTTGTCTTAGTATATATTTTACCTTTCTATGCATATAAAACACTTAAGAAACACTTACAAATACACTAAACATCATAATAATAATAATATAGTATATAATACATAGTACATAATAACAATACAGTAATAATAAAAGTAACTACAGTAACTATTTCCACTTTATTTTCAATCGTGATCCTTTTCCTTTTCTTTGATGCATCACCAGCATTTGCATCGGATTTACGCTTTGGAGGCATGGTTACAAGGGTAAATAAGTGAAAAATTTAAGCCAAATACTAAGTTACACACTCAACACAGTATTAACGACAATGTGATCCGACTTAATTTGGCGGACAGCGTTCTCCTTCCTCGAGCCGACGAACCGCTTAAACCGCGCAATGTTTCCATGAGCGTCACAAAGTAGTGCGTGCTTTCGTTATTACGAACCATTGTATTTAACTCAATTTTTTAATATAATAGGCTTTATGGCAGTCCATTCTTAAGTACGAGTTGTCCGTAAGTCGGACGTTCTTAACCCGGGGACTGCCTGTAGTAGCTTTAGGGCAATTACGTCAGGTAGTTAGAGTTTTCCCAGAAGGCCTTACACCTGAACTTCTAAATTCAAATTACCGACATCGAAACATAATTGCAGTGACCCTACAAACGTGTTGCCAACAAACGTTATAGCAGGTAGCTTCAGGGATGTTGTTTTTGTTTACTAAGTAATTGCGATTGGTTTTGCTGGTTAAGCTTATAAGTGCCTCTTGATTAACTGACGTTACCAATTTGTCGTTGGGGAATATTTCTGTTGCCAGCTCGGGTGCCAACGAGCTAACGTTATCTACTTAGGTCACTGTGCGGAGGAACGATCATCTTCTGCTTTAGCTAGCCAGCTAGCTACAGCAGGTACTTCGATGGCATGATTGTGCGCTTGACTGTTAGACAACCTTGCTAAATATTTAACTACGCAGTTTTAAGTAGTTACATGATTTAGATTAAATTTATATTGCTAAGAATATCTAATGTTAGTTTTGAAAAACTTTGGATCGCTGGTGGGCGAGCTATATTACCTAGCTAGCTGGATGATTGTTTACCATAAGTATTTGGGTAGCTAGTCAGTGAGTTTGGCGGGGAAGTTTTAATCTCACTTCCGTGACAGGCTTCTCTTAAAAATACGCCGTAATGAAATCATTAGGTAAAGTGAATTTTTATTAATATATTAATATATTTTTTGAAGGCCCTGGCTAGTAAGATCAACAAGCGAGTGGGCGCTATCACGATAAAGTAAATAATGCTGACAAGGGCTGGGATTTGTATGTGACCAATCTCTCTAGTTAAACGACGTTAGCTACCTCACCCCTGTATGTTTAGATACATTCGTCTTATTTCTCTGGAAGTAAGAGAGTGATCACTACCCATGAGCAGAGGAATGAAGTGCTTGAATATTTTTTTCATAGTGGATGCACGGCAGCTTGGAAGCTGTCATGAGTCTAATTTAAACATGAAATTATACTGGTTATAGCTAACCGTTCATAACATGTAATGTTATTCAATCAATAATTGTATAATGTTTTCTGATTGTAGGTGTCCTTCGTGTTTAAATTAGTCTTAGCTTGAACCTCAGTGCACAACATTGCGTGCAGTTTAAACTGTTGACTGGGATAATCAGTTTGAATAAACCCTATACCAACAGTAGGCTGAGTTTGGCTCAGCTGTTTCTAGTGAGTAAACACTATTAGCTATTAGTGCTGGGCACCTGAATTTTTCTAAACAGGTGTGTTGTGATTTAAATTTTTCCCCATCGCTGACCTGAAAGGGGTCGTTGTCTCAGAGGCGTCGCCCCCCCGACACCCCACGGGGGGGCTGCGCTTTAACGTCCCCCTTTGTTTTCGGAGGATGTTGGACACGGAGGTGTTGAAGAAGATGCTGAGGGCGGTGCTGCAGTCCAACAAGAACGGAGTGTCCCTGTCTCGGCTGCAGGCGGACTACAAGTCGCTGACGGGCGAGTACATCCCCCACAAGCAGATGGGCTACCCGACCATGGAGGCCTTCCTGCACAGCATCCCCTCCGTGGTCAGGATGGAGCGCAGCCGAATGGGAGAGGTGAGAAGACTCGCCCCGCCCCAACTCCCCATGCCAGTGGAGATTACAGTCACAATATTGCATTATTATTTCAGTTGCTTAAGTGCTCTTATTCAGAGTTGCTCACGGTTCTTACCTGCTATCCAGTCATGCCTGGGACATTTACTGAAGCAGTTTGGGCTGGGCACCTTGCCCAAGAGTACAACCGCAGTGACAGCCTTTGGGTTAATTGGTGTTCATACCCATATTACCACTATACCACACTGCTGCAACAGGAACGACGCCGGCTGGGGTGTGGTGTACTGCTCAAGAATGTGAGCCTTTGAAGAGAGCGGTGCGGGTTATATATCCGAGCGGATATAAAGAGGTACTTGACCCAAATCGCTTCTGTGAATATCCTGCAGTGGTGTCCGGAAGTAATGTCTGTTGAGTAATAGAAGTAGTTCAGTGGATAACTCTGCATCATGTTATAGTCTGGGGGAAATGCACTTGACAAAGGTACCGAATTAAATTCTAATCATGGATGCCACTTAAATGCCAGGTTTTTGGTTCTCTCTGGTAGCAACCGGAATGACCATTACTGTGCTTGCTAACTTGAGAAAGCATAATGGGTAAGCTTGGCAAGTGTCATTTGGTAGGTAAATTACATTACATAATTTTTACAACTGGTACAACATATGGACATTCCATTGGACATATCATCTTTGCCACAAGCTAAATGCTAGAGTCTGCGCTATGCTCTGTGTGTATAGCCTGTATAACTGAACCCTGTATAGCTGAACTGAACTGAACTAACACTGAACACTGAACTTATTTACAGATTGGAGACTTGCAGCGATGCCAGTTTTAGTAGGCTTTCTGCTTCTTTGTCTTACATGCCATTTCTTGGAATACCTCCATAGTGTATAGTCTATTAGAGGACCACTCTGTTTGGGAAGGTGGATGAGATGCCTGTTAGAATGGGTGTTGGAAGTATGCTCTGTAATTTTCCCCTCTCACAAGAAACATTTACATTTGGAGGGCTGTTTGTGACTTGATAACCCTGATGACATAACCTGATTGTCTCATTTACCTCCATGTGCAGTTGTGAACAGAGAGCACTGTGTTGCACAAAAATGCCTCAGGGCAACTGCAGAATCTCGTTTTTCTCTCCTGAACTTACTGAAGGAGTTCTGTCCTGAATTTAGCAGACCTTACAAGGCTTTAATCTGTATAGAGGAGGTAGAAGAACCCTGCATTTGGATGAAGCACAGTTCGTATTGAGTATGGAGCTAAGCTTGTGAATAGTCCCCTTCAAATGAAACTGCAGCAAATGTAGCAGCAGGTAAACCATCCATGTTTAAAGTCCCTGATCCTGTGAGTGCTTTAAATGCAGGTTTTCAGGTTGAAGAAGTGTGTTCCAGAAACACGTGCTTTAAATTGCACGCATGAGCTTGACCTGATGGAGTGTCGTTTGGTGATGCCACGAGATACTTAAACTCAGGGAAAATGTTACATTGGCCATACTTTGTTGAATCGGCCTTGTTACTGGGTGTGTGGTCAGCATGTTTGACGAAACATTTTAGAGTTTTTGAATGTTTTTTTCCTCAGAAACTCAGGTTAATCTCATGTTCCTGTTAAATATGAGCTGTCAGTTGGGTTATAATTACGGCACAATGTGCACATAGTTTGTAAAAGGTCTTGAACTTGTTGCCTTTTAAGTGGGTGTTTTTCTCCAGCCTTCCATCTTCTGCCAGATGCATCATGGTATTTTTCCCTGAAACCGATGAGCTCAGTGTTTTGATGCGATTACCACAGATCCACAAAAAAGGCCGCTGTCAACAAACGCTTAGTCACGGAAGGCGGGGGGGCACACACGTCCCTCTTCAGTGACATCCGATTGGAGGGCATGAGCGACCCTCCTTCGTAACATGGCCTCGTCCTGTAACGAGGCGCACGGTAACGGCCGTCTCCTCCTTAGCGTCGAGCGTTACCCCCGGTGGTGACCCGGCCCTCTGTCTCCGCCCCTCCCCCCCCCCCCACCAGGTGATGTGCTTCGCCGCTGTCTGCAAGGAGACGGCGCACATCGCCCAGCTGGTGGCCCGCCAGCGCACCTCCAAGAAGGCCGGCCGCTCCCAGCTCGTCAACTGCCAGATGCGGGTCAAGCCCACCACGCCCTTCGTGCTCAACGGTGAGTTCGTGACGGAGCCCCCATCCCCCGCCCCGCCGCCGCCCCACCCCCGCCGTATGACTCTGCACTTTTCCGCAGCGCCAGGGGGAAGCTCCAGATGGTTTGGAATGCGCTGGAACATTGTGTCATTATCTCTATGAACAGAGCCTCTCTTTCATGGCGACTGCGTCTGCCCTGCCGGCCGCTCTAGAAGCAGGCTGAACTATGGAGAAATGCTTTCATTAATGTAACACGCTTAGTTACGTAACAGTAAAATCATTAATAATTTTCTTAATATAGAAGGACATTTTCTGCCGCTCATCTGGATTTGAGGTTGTAGGGTTAATTTCCATGCAGACGTTTTGGTTCTGCAGATGGGCTGTTTTATTCGTAATTCGTATTTCATTCATCATCACTCTGTGATCTAACCCTTGGCCTCGATGGGTTAAATGTTAAATTCACAGTTGAAAGAAACTTTCTTCAAGAGTTTGCTTCTAGACTGTATAAAGCAATGTGTGGGGTTTGGGACCCTTCAGATGGGGTGTGGTTTGTGCATTGCTTGCTGCTCACTGAAGCACAAACACAGAAAGGGGGCTGGATATCTTGTATATGTAATATGTCCCTTTGTGTCTTTGCTAGCAACACCTACAAATGACATGGGCAATCATGTCAAACATTTGGCAGCAACGCAATTAAATTGAACTCCCTGTCCTAGTAGCTGATCATATGATTAACATACTGTTCTTTCTCTCGGTATCTCTGTTGATGTTGATTGTTCATTCCTGCCTAATGAGTGCATTTCAGAGACCGACAAAGGCCTGAATGGTTCCGAGTTTATTGTGACCGTTGTCGCGTGACTGACTGGTTTCATGTCACAGTGAACTCCAAGCAGAAAGCAATTTTTTGCCATCGCTTGTTTCTCTGACATTTTAACAATTCAGATTGTCAAATTAAAAAACTCAGCGAGATTGATTGTCAGTAGATTGAAATCTGGCATGTGTTTACTAGCTAGATCGAAGTGTGTAGCTTTCTTTTTACATTGCATTCACAAGCTGGCTCACTGGGGCATCATGTTACAGCTGTTCTATCATCTACTTAGCTTGTTAAGCAAAGTGAAGTATAGGTGTGCTCCTTTTAATCAAATGTAAGGGATTGTAAGAGATTTATAGTAGCAGTATTTTAGATCGGATGGTCCCTGTAGTAAAACTAAGCAAATATTGCATTGTCTCAACTGTTGTTAAATAGATTGTGTTCAGTTAGAGAGCTAGCCACAGAGCAATTTCAGAAAGCTTTCATCCTGTGTGTGTTAGTGTTAACAGGATGGTCCTCTCCATGGACTGACATTCCCCCACAAGCCCCTTATTGGTTAAAATCATGCTAATAAGTGAAAAATAACAGTTTTGGGAAGTCCACAGAGCAGATGAATTTTTTTCCTTTTGGGGAAGTCATTCAGCCATGCACCTGCTCTCTGATTGGTTTTGGTTGCTTGTGGCAGTAAGGTTTTAAGTCAAACATAGTTCAGTTGTTTGCCGACATCTTGCGGCAACTCCTGGTTCTTCTCTGCCTCGCCTCCTCTTCTGAAAGTGACAGTTCGGGTGAAAATGCATTAATATGAGGTTGGCTTTTTGCTGGTCTCTCAGCTGTGCTTGGACAGACCGATTTGTGAAATGACTCGTTAGATACAAGGGTCTGAGTGCAGTCTGTACCATCTGCTGTAATCTCCTTCCCAGATGCATTTGTGTGTACTGGACTGCATGATCGTAAAGTCCATAAGTCCTTGCACGTCTTTCTGCATGTGTACATGCATGCTGCAGATACCTTGTCCCTGTGGGTAGAGCCCAAAGTCACATTGCTTCGATTGTCTGTACCTCTGCAGGAATATGATATTTGTAACACGCAACACACGAGTCTGGTCCGAGTCCACTTTTCTTCTTTCTGCGTCTGTTGCAGAGTTATTTTTACAAACTGCCTTCTCATTTGCAATATTTGGTCCTACTTGTGTAGTTTTTGATATTGTCAAGCGTGCAAGCAGTTCTCTACGTTCTGTTCTTATTAAGGAGCAGAAGGCATCACTGAATATTCGGCAATCTTTACTGCTGACCCAAAGTTGATCTCTGCAAAAGTGTTTTTCAACACAAAGCACTCTTTTTTTTTTTTTTTTTTTTTATAAAAAATTGCATTGTCAGTGCTATGCCAGAAACGTTCCTTTGTACTCTTTGTACTCTGTGCTATTATTCAAAACCTGCAAGGTACAGGATCTGGCCTATTTCTGTGGCCCTCCGAGGAAATTTCCCAGTGTACAAGGAGCTAAGAATAAAGCCCAATATCAGGCCAGACGCTGGTCTCTCCCCCCGCCTCCCTCCTCCTCCTCCTCCTGCTCCCGCTCCTCCTCCTGCTGCTGCTGCCGCTGCTGCTGCTGCTGCTGCTGCTGCTTTGGCTTTCTGTCGCTGGAAGGGAGCGCACCCCCTCCCACATCTGCGGCGTCTTCACATCGCAGCGACGCCGGCGCGAGAGGATGCCCGCCGCCTCCTCCGGCTCGGCGAGAGACGACAGCGCCGGGAAGGAGGGGGCGAGGCGGGAGAGCGGCCGGGCCCCCCGGGCAGAGCCCTCCCCTCTTTCGCGGCCCGCGCCCCCGACCGCCTCCGGACGCCGACTCCGCGGAAGCCGGCGCGGCCGGGCCCCTCCGCGCCCCCGCCCGCGGCCGGCGGGGGGGTAGGGAGAGCTGGGGGAGCAGGCGGGTGGTGCGCCCGCCGCCCGGCCCGCGCCGTTAAGCTCGAGGAGGCGATGCCCTGGACTCTGATTGACACGTCCGTGCGCTGGCCTGCGGGTGGGGTGACGGCCGCGAGACCTGCACCGTGTAAGTGTGGCGCTGGGAGGGGAGCCGTCTGCCTGCTGTTTGCTCCTGGCACAGGTCCCTCTCTGTCCGGATTCTCCTTGTTTCCTGCAGTTTATCGCTTCATCTGTCTGGACTGCCTGGCATTCAAAGGTCTGCCTAAAGCCCTGTTTTTAATGTTTAAAGGCATTTTGGGTTGTACTCCGAGAGTGAATCCCAGGCAAAACTCATCATTTGATGTGTAAAGTGTTCGTAAATGGGCACGATACTTTCAGCTAAACGTGACTGCTTGCTACTACTTGCTAGTTTTATTTATTTATTTATTTATTTGAAAACCTTAATTGACTTTATGTGCTCATTAAATATGCAAATTAATGCTAATTGCAAAGTTGACTCCTGGAAATCTTTTGCAGAGTAGCTGCAGGGACCACAGAAATTTGATTGGAAGCAAGATCCTCTTGCTTGAGACTGGTCATTTGTGACCACTTTAACTTTTAGTTTTAAGCACTTTAAAACTGGGATAATGAGGGATCTGAGAGTAAAGGTTGTTCTGGGTTGATTTTCATTTGATGTTTGCACAAAGGAGCTCTGACTAAGGGCTGAGCTGCCCCCAGGGGCTGGATAGCACAGAAAACCTGCTCACGTCCTCAGAGCAGACAGCCGTGGTAACAGAGTCTCGCTTGTTCAGCCTTGCCCTGAGTCAGGCGAACAGCAGTCCAGACCACAGCAGCTGATCATTGCACCTGATCTCATTTGTTGTGGTCCATTTTAAAGATGTAGTGTTCGTGCAGGTGTCTTGTGCTCATTTCAGTGGAAAAAGTAGCATGAGCATTAAAGCGGGACTCCATTGTGAGGTCACGGGCGCCGCCCCCGAGGTTTGATTGACTGACCCAGACTCCTCCCCCGGCTCTCCCGCAGCCAAGCCCAGGACGTCCCTGCGGCAGCCCGACCACACGGGCCGCACCGGCCGGGGCGTGACGCACCCCGGCGGCCGCCCCGGGTGCTACGGCGACCACCGGCAGGCCTGCGTGCGGGACGCCCAGCCCGACGGGAGGGTCACCATGCCGCAGATGAGAGTGCCCGGCATGCAGATGAAGAAGGCCCCCGTGCAGTGCGAGAGGTGAGTGTGTGTAGGGGACGGGTGCACGTGCATGTGCGCATAAACACGTGCACACTCGCAATGCCTTCTGACCCCTAACAATATCAAACGCTTTGGAGTTAAAAAGCTGGCTTTACTCTCTGGTCACCTTTCACACCACACGCTGATGCTGCGGAAATGCTGGTGTGGTACCATTCACATTGCAGTATGGCAAAAATGGCCTTAATCCAAATGCAACATTTAGATTCTTACATTCATCCTATAGATTGCTTTCTTCAGATATTGGTGAATATTTTTGATAGTTGGTTTTGTCAAGAATGTGTCCCAACAGATTATTCATTATGCTCACATCAGCCTTGTACTGCAGTGTTGTTTAGAGACATTTTTGGGCAGTGTACGATGGTACAAACAGATAAATCTATCAGCTTTATTTTTAACCACACAAGGGAAAAAAGAAAGTCCTGTTTGAGACACTGATGTTCCCAAGGGGAGCAGAATAGAGCTTGTTAAACAGCAGCTAAATCTGCTGCCATTTCTGAGGCTGTTTTAACCACAAAAAACAGGAAATATTGATCGCTAAGGAAGTGTGGAAACCTCTGCAGCTGTTAACAGCAAAGCTGTCTGGTAATGGAGGTGCGTTATATTACGCTCCAGTGCACATGCTGTACCAATACCGGCAATTTGCCGGCTCCATTCACACCACACAGTTACCGGCTCTTAGCTGGTAGTAAATCGCCTCTGAGGTAGTGTGAAAGATGGCTCCAAAAAGCCAGCTATATGCTGGCTAGGATAGAGGGGCACCAATTTCACACTGAAGCTAAGGTGGGTAAGTCCAGCCAGGCTAAGCTAGCAAAAAGGTGACTGCTGCAGTGTGAAAGGGGTTGTGCGAATACCCGCTTACACACACAGGCCTTGTACCACTACACTCAATGGGCAGTGTGTAGACTAAATGCTGTCAGAATGGGGAAGATGTGTGCTGTGTCCTTCTGACCAGGGATTGTCAGGAATAACATTGTGATTGTCTGCTTAGCCTAAGGGACTCCTGCCTTCACAGTATATGGTATATTTCAGTATGGTCTGTTCACACTTCTAAATGGTTTCTTTCAAGAATGAAGAGTTCTCAAGAAAGTCTGTTAAAAGGATTCCCTGATATATAAAAAGAAGTTTACAGAAAGTTTGCTGATCAGTAGTATAACTTGCTTGATTTATGGTTGTTATCTATTGGGAGTCATGGGGGTGGAGTGGAGCTTTTATGTCAGGTAGAATAGCTGGGTAGGCCATGCTAACTCTCACAGAACTGTAATGCACATCGTTGTCATCATCTGAGGAGTACAAGTGGGTAACTGATGTCGTTTTCTCTTGGTTTAGTCTCCAGTCTTCCAACACAGTGACGTCACGTGTGTTCACTCTCCATACCTTCAGAGTGTCTTTATTTCTGCTTTCGCAGACTATTTTGGGCCATGGGGGCTAATGGAGGCACCCAGAACCCAGTAGTGTATGTGTGTGTATATATAAAGCAGTCTAAATGTATACATTTCATCTGGTGTGTACTTTTTGCCTCCCTGTTAATTGCCAGAAGTCAGTGAGTCCTGCCTGCTGGAGCATGCTGGGATTGAATACATGAAGGCTTGTGGCTGCACAGTGGAATGCTAATTAAGGAGGTTATCATCTTGGACTTCTTTGCGGAAGCTGTGGTTTCTGTTTTACACCCTCACACCCAGGCCCTGGCTTAACGCCAGTCTTTACTTAAGCTTAAGTGCTCCTGGGAGCTGCCTCACTTGAAATACTTCAAAGGCTGCTACACTTGAGTAGTGTGACATTTACCACCTTGATTATGTCATTTCTTACGTTAGAGGTACTGTCTGCATTATCAAATGTAAAAAAAAAGAAAGAAAAATGCACCCTACTAAATAAGGAGGACCCTAATGTTGACTGGGACTGGGAGCTGGTCTCAGGTCAGTCTGAGTCGTGATCCTTGAGGGCTCTCCCTGTGGAAGAGCGGGGTCCAGTGGCAGAGCCGCTCTGGCGCAGACGCTAACCCCGGCATCTCGTGGAACTTTCTCTGGCAGCGCGGTCAGCATGGAGCGCCCGCGTCGCGGTGAATGGGGCTGGCTCGCGGCCGGGGGGACCGTCCCCCCCCCCCCCCGCTGACTCGGCACTCTCCACCCGCTCACAGCTCTCCCCAGCCAACCCCTTTCAGACACGGCGCGGCCCGGGCCAGAGAAAACAACTGACATCACCAGGCGGTTTTCTGCATTATTATATTACTCCCCCTCCACCCCCGACACCCCACCCAAAATAAAAAGGTTTTTTGTGAACACAATGGGAAAATGAACCCGGAACAGCATAAATGTGGCCAGGCCGAACAGCCTGAAAACGGCCACCTGATCCCCCCTTTGTAGTGCAGATTAGCCATTCTGCATCCTGCATAGTGAATCAGCACATCCCCAGCAGTACAGTATGCGGATGATCTGCTACTCTCATCAAATGCAGCGCAGTTGTGGCATCAATTAAGAGGGGCTTCTTTTGCTGAGAGGGAAAATGTGGCAAATACATTTGTTGAAAGACTGTTATGGACAGATAGATAGAGGAATGGAGGTAGACAGACTTCATCAGTACCCCCCTATACCTTAAAATCCCAAGACACTTCAAGTGTTTTCTTAACCGCTTTGCACTAGGTTTTCATGGTATCTGAAGCATGGAAGCTGTTGTCACAATATGCCTGACAAGCAATGTACATCAAGTTTAAAATGAAAACTGACTCATTCAGAAGGTGGGATATAAAGACAGAGAGAACACTTAGAAGGCCGTCCGTCAGGGCTGTCAGTCATCATGGACTGTTTGTTCATTAAGATGTGAGAATCTTCCCCAAAAGGTTGATTGATTTTTAGCTGTTTAGTTTAGATGTTTGTTCTTTTCCTAGCCTGCATAGAAGCAAATGGCATTGAACGTATAAACCCTCCAAAATAGTCCCACTGGTGAAAACGGTTAAACTCCAGAATGAGTCAGTGATCGTCCCAAGTCCGATGTGAAAACACCTTTTATGATTCAGTCCATCGGAGCAATGGGGAAGGAGTGGCTCTTTATTATATTGATTTAAAAGTGACCCTGTCCTTAAACTCCACTTCTGTTTGTATGGTGATTTTCTCTCTTTGCATAAATCAGTCCAAATGGATTTCTGTGAGCGTTGAAATGTCAGAGGAAGGTTGTAATGGCTGAATGTCACACTCAGTGCTGGACTTGAATCTAAGTGACTTCAGAGGCTCTGCTCTTTGTGTTTAGGTCGGACAAGAGGATGACCCTCCCCTCCCGGTTTCAGAAGGAAGTGCACGCACACCTCAGCAGAAACACTCAGCAGAGCGGCGGTAAGCGGGACTCTCTGTGGCAGATTTGTGTACTCTGACAGCGTTGCTGTGATGTTGTGGGAATGTTGTGCCGGAACAAGGGAGGGTCGCTAAAGAGGGTGTCCTGTGTCTTCCAGTGCCCGCCGCCCTGAACGAGAGTGTCCCCCCGGGGAAGCACCGGCTGCCCCAGTCCAGCGGCTACAACCCGCAGGTGGTCCAGAACCGGCTCAGAGAGGTTCTGAACAAGCACAGCAATGGATTCTGGGTGTCCAAGCTGCCCCAGCTGTACCGCGAGCTGTACAAACAGGACCTTCCCATGGACGCGCTGAAAGAGCTTGAACACTGGTCGCACATATGCACGGTATGGTCGAACCCCGGTTGAGCATATGCACAGTACGGTCAAGCACCGGACACACTAATGTAAAGTATGGTCAAACACAGGTCACATGTGTAGGGATATGGACACGTATCTACAACCAAAATCAAGTCATTTACAATGCTTACTCCTGGCATCTTCGGAATGTATATGGCCCTGGCCATCTGGTAAGGAGAGGATTGGGCTCTGCATGACCCCTCACCCTTATCAGGCCATAAAAGAACATCAGGCCATTTATTGATGGGCTTCAGGACACTGCTCTTGACTTAAGATAAACACAAACATCCTGGCACAGCCATGTGTGCAATCCCTCTGAGACACTTGACACCTGAAACGTGAGCCCCTATGGGATCACACATAGTTCACTGGAGATTCTCAGGTCTCGCGCGGCAATTAGAGGCGCGAGTATTTCTACCAGTGACTGAACTGTGTCCCCACGTGGACCATAGCGTTTGAAGTGGCTCTATATAAGTGCGAAAAAAGCAGTGCCCCTCGTCGCCCTGGCTCCATTGTTCCCTTGCTCCCTGTTGCTGATGGCATCACACCTCATCTAGCTCTGCTAGGGGACCCCTCCTTGTTCTGGGAGGGGAGGTGGGGGGGAGTCCTTTCCCCCAAAACAAATGCACTTCATTTTTCTGAAATCAGTAAGCTCTGAAAGAGGAAGACTCCTCTGCCGATGCCTCCTGAAATCAAACCGATGCATCCTGAACTCACCGCCAATGCATCGTGACCTCATCCTCAACTCTGGACGGCCAAGCTCTTTGCAGTATACACCGTTACGAATCCACAACCGGCTCTGGAAGCAAGTCCCTCGACAATGAATGACGCAACCGAAATGCCCCGACGCGAAGTTGGAGGCTGTCGGAAAAGACGGCTATCTCATTGAATGTGAAGACGACCGGATCTCTAAGTCATTCCTGTGTCGACGACATTTGTACCTGGCAAGGACGCCAGAAGACCCAGCTGCGGGTAATATGTAGTGCTTCTTTTATGTGTGTCTGGCAAGGAAAGCCAGAATAAGCGGACCTCCAGTGACGGACCTGGATGCTGCGTTTGTTCCCCAACGATGGTCAGGCAACGGTTCTCTCCTGCGTGTCTCTCTGTGTCTTCGGCGACAAACCCAGAAGCCTCCGGTGGAAAACGGACTGCGACCTCCCAGTAGGCCTACCACAAATGAGCTTCCATCCCCTCAAGTCTGACATACTGGTCCTCCTCAATAGCTCGATGAGTGTTATTGTTTAATACTGGCATCGTTTATTGCTTAGCTGATTTGATCTTGTACGAGATGTGATTAGACATATCCGCGACTCGTACAACGATAATTTTTCCCAGTTACAATTACCATTACGAGACTGGTTAGATTGACTTACAAATAGTTGAGCTAAACTTGTAAAGTTAGCTAACTTGCACAGTTAGAAACATGTCTAATTAATGTTTGCCAGCACGTGTCAAACTACGGTTATCACTTCATGATATCCTGTAGTTTGACTTAGCTGCTGATAACCACACCGAAACACACCAATCTTTATCATCATGTTTCCCCTTTTTGTGTTGTCCTGTCTCACAGTAACCTTCTCACGACTGATTCATTAATCCATTTTCTGTTCTGTTTGTTTAGATATTCTAGTTTATGTCGTTTCGTCAGTGTTTGTCTGCGTTGTGTTAATAAACTTGTTTTATTAATTACGTCATCGTCTCGTCTGAATTTTGTTTTGACAAACTGGGCTTTAATAGGCTTAAAAGACCTCATTTTATTAATTACTATGTTCGTTGAGGAATGTTAACTATCCTCGCCAAATGGCCGGTGCCTCTGTGGGGATAGCAATGTCGCCTACATAATTGGTACCCCGTGTGAGGAAGACTAAAATCCCCTGCACATGTATGCACAGTAGGATGAAACTCTGTTCGCCCATATGTACAACATGGTTGAACACTGGTCATGCATATGCATGGTACAGTAAAACACTGGTCTGTCCTGTTTTCTCACCAGGTGGAGAAGCCTTGCAGTAGCAACCCTTCAGAGCGACTGCTGTACCCCTCCAAAGAGATCTACCCGACCAAAGCCCCCACCCTCCCCCTAGCCAGGCAGAAGTCCTACATCCCTGCCCGCGCCGCGCCCACGCCCGCGCCTGTGGCCCCGCCCCCCGCCGAGTTGCCCCCGGACGTCAAGCTGAAGCTGGCGGAGCTGCTGGGGAAGTACAGCAACGGGCTGTGGGCGCACGCCCTGCCCAAGCTCTTCCAGGAGGCCTACAAGACCAAGTTCCCCGAGCACGTGCTGAGCGACCTCTCCCTGCTCTCCGACATCTGCACCGTGGAGTACCCCATGCCCGACAACACCAAGAAGGCCATCCTGTACGCCCGCGCCGCCGAGGACGAGAACCGCAACCGGCTGGACCCCCGGGAGGAGGCGGGCCGGCGCCTCAGCAGCCAGGCCGTGCCCCCCCTCGTCCTCCCCAAGGAGGAGTACCCCTCTGTGCTGGTGGTGGAGGCCGCCAGCACCAATGGCGTCATCCTCAGGCACGGCTCCACCCCTTCGCTGTCCTCGGCCTATCCGCTTTGATCATGGCTACCAGTCTGGCTGTCTTTCTAACAATTTCTGATTACTAAAATGCATTCTTCTCCTTTCTATGGCTAATATAGTGGCATTTATGTAGTATTGTTGAATGGGTGGAAAATGGACTAAAGCCCCGCTGTGAGACATACAGGGAGACTTGGTGTTCCCTGCTAACTGTTGTATAGTTAGTAGTTTGCTCATATTGTAGTGTAGTGGTCTTGCTTTCAAGCTAGTGAATTTAGCCTGTTATGTGCCATATTTTTTGTACACATTTCAGGTGTTCAACTTGATCTTATCTCATCTCAAAGGCTCAAGGCTCAAAATGATTATTTCGTAGTCATAAAAGGGCTAAAAGAACATATCCCTGCAGTAATATTACAGTTTATGTAAGGAAAAAAGTATTGTTTCTCTGAAAGTAGTTCAGGAAAAGCTGAGTTTGTATTAAAATGCATGAGACATCTGTCTGTTCCAGACCCACATAGAGGGAAGCCATTTTGAGAAGGAACATTCAGGTCACAAATCACAATGTCAGCTCCACTCGGATGTGGCCGGCTCTAACCTTAGATGTCTCGCGTTGTTCCTCGCATGAAGCTCGCAGCCAGTAATAAGGACACAATGCAGCAGCCATCAGCACACACGCTGGCATAAGAGGGCCAAGTTATGAGGCCAGTGCATTAGAATACAGATGCTCCTTGACTTACGATGGGGTTACGTCCACATAAACCCATCGTAAGTTGAAAATGCATTTAGTATATCTAACCTACCGAACATCATAGCTTAGCCTAGCCTTCCTTAAACGTGCTCAGAACACTTACATTAGCCCACAGTTGGGCAAAATCATCTAACACCAAGCCTATTTTATAATAAAGTGTTGAATATCTCATGTAATTTATTGAACACTGTACTGAAAGTGAATATCCAAAAACCGCTGGCAACACAGTGCACTGTAGAGTATCGGTTGTTTACCCTCATGATCGCGTGGCTGGCTGGGAGCTGCGGCTCACTGCTGCTGCCCAGCATCGCGAGAGAGTATCGTACCGCATATCGCTAGCCCGGGAAAAGGTCAAAATTCGAAGTTCGGTTTCTACTGAATGTGTATCGCTTTCGCACCATCGTAAAGTCAAAAAATCGTAAGTCGAACCATCGTAAGTCGGGGACCGTCTGTACTGAGAAATCAGCACCCTTACGAAATGGAACATGTGCTGTTGTGATGAAACAGTCAATATGAACCCAGAGTAGCAGTACACATCATATGAGCGACTGAAATGGCTGATCAGTGGCTAAACAATGGCCGATCAACACCGCTGGTTGATCAATGACTGATCAGTATTGTGGGTAGTGCAGGCTAAATGTGTTATCTAGAACAACCATTGACCGATTTGTTGCACAGTCATATGTACGTTTTCATAGCAGCGGATTCGGTGAAGTGATTGACCCTTGGCGTACCCTTCGTGGTCTGATTTTGGTTAAGACCAAACCTCTGGTTCAGTGTGCCTGTCAGAAGCCGTCCGTGGTGTTGGCGGTCAGCGTCATTGGTGCCCCGGCTGACCCCGCCCTCCTTCCCCCCGCAGGTACATCGGCGAGGGCTACTCCCAGGCCCAGGAGCAGCTGGAGGATGAGATGCGCGAGTTCTACAGCCAGAATGGTGCCAGGAAGGCCCTGCTGTCTCCCGCCACCGGCCAGCTGGCCGCCGTCAAGGCTGAGGAAGAGGAGGAGGAGGAGGTGCTGCGGGCCCAAGTGTGCGACGTCATGACCGATAAAGTGAAGGTGCGAGCGCTCGCTCCGCGTCGCTAACGCCCCCATCCCCATGCACCTTTCTGCCACTCCCGTTTTGGGTGGATTTTTCTTGCCATGGGGTTAGGGTTGCTGTTACATTACGCATAGGGCGGCAGTGTAGAATAGTGGTTAAGGAGCAGGACTCTTAACCAAAAGGTTGCCGGTTCGATCCCCGCTGGGACACTGCTGCTGTACCCTTGGGCAAGGTACTTAACCCACAATTGCCTCAGTAAAATATCCAGCTGTATAAATGGATATCGTTGTAAAAGAACTGTAACCTATGTAAGTCGCTTTGGATAAAAGCGTCTGCCAAATGAATAAATGTGAATGTACATTACAGTAAATTATTGTCATTTAGCAGACTTACTTGCCCAAAATGACTTACATAGTGTAGGTTATAATTTTATCCATTCATACAACTGTATATTTTTTGAGGCAATTGGGGGTTAAGTACCTTGCCCAAGGGTACAACAGCAGCGCCCTAGCAGGGAATCAAGCCCGCAACCTTTTGTGTTACAAACCCTGCTCCTTACCACTACACCACACTGCTGTCCCATACTCTGTTCTCTGGGACTCTGCAGGTTTATTATGTGGACCACGGGTTCTCGGAGGTCATCGGAAAAGGCAAGCTCCTGGATCTGCACGAGAAGTTCTTCAGACTGCCCTTCCAAGCTGCGAAAGTCAAGCTGGCAGGCGAGTGCAGTCCGTGTGCCTCTTTCACCCATTGGTAAGCAGACAAGGGTAGAATGGACTGAGAAGATGGAGTTTTGATTGAGAGCAGGTAAAATGGCCTGGAGAACATTCAGACTGATTGGCGTGGAATCTTGTTTTTCTTCAGTAGCAGAAAAACATGAGAAGCCTTAGACTTCAGCTGGTCAGCTTCTGCAAGTGTAGCTAAGCTTAAGACGCGGCTTGGTCCAGTCGATTGCTGCTTTAGGCCAGAGTGGAGCTGAAATGTAGGGAGTGCCGCGCCCATTGGCGTGGAGCGGGACTCGTCCCTAAAACTGAGACCGAGCCTGCTTCCTTCCAGGCCTGGAGCCCTTCTGCCAGGAGCCGGCGGTGCTGAAGAGGTTCGAGTCCCTGGCCTGCGGCAAGATCCTGCTGGCCGAGATCCTGCAGAGGGACGAGACGCCGCTGGTGGTCCTGTACGACACGTCGCAGGATGATGACGTCAACATCAACGCCGCCTGCCTCAAGGCCATGCAGGACAAGACCCTGGAGAACCCGCTGCAGGTAGGTCTCAGGGCCGGGCCCCAGCGGCATCAGATCCTGAGGGCTTTCCATGTGGAAACCCCATTCTGTGGAGTAGCGTGGCACACTTTCAGTGTGGGAATATGGCTGAAGCCAGCAATGCACTGCCTCTGGTCTTGTCGTCATTAATTACAGCTGTGGTCTGAACTGAACTTGAGTCTGTCGTGCAATTTAATTTTGACATCGCTGACCTAATTTGCTGTACAGTGGCCTCCTCATAATTGCTCGGCTCTGGAATGTAATGACCTTATGCACTTAACCAGAGTATGCATATGCAGGAGTAAGTAAGTCAGTGGGGATTAAAATGGGACCAGTTTTATACTTTGCAAAAGAACGAGTATACAGTTATTCTATATGCAGTTGTAGGGAATTGACTGTATTGCTTTGATCGGTTAATTTAAAAATGTATATGGTCCATACCCTTAAATCTACCTCAACAACGATTTTCAATGGCAAGGTCCAACAAGCATGGAGACCATCATCAATTGCTCTCCCTCCTGCTGTGGGATTTCAGAAAAACAAGCGCATATGTGCAGTGATCTTGAAACGGTGGCATTAGCCGAGGGAGGCTTGAGAAGAACGTACAGTAAACAGCGGTGGCTAATTGGCACGGCCGTCTCAAAGCGCGCTGAGTTACGTCACGCTGACCCACATACCGCACAACGGCCCCCTCTCATCCGTCGTCACATGCGCCATGTGACCCGACATGCTGAGCACCCCGCGCGCCGTTACTGTGCCTGCAAGCAGCTGCTGTGAAGTACCGGAGTGTGTGCTTGCGGACCTCAGGAGGCGCGTTTGGTGCTGTTACTTGCGCTGGTTTTGCACTTCTAGGAAGCAGACTGTAGTTTTAAGCTCCTTTTTCTTCCATGTAGCCTTTGTATTCTTACCCTAAGAATCATGTGGATTCTTTGAATTGCTTTGTGGCCTCCTAATTTGCCTGTTAACATTTGAGTTTACAGTGGTAAATGCTCATACGGTCTGCAATGCATCCATGCACCTTGTGGCTTCATTTTGTTTGTGCTAATGTAATAACCAAGGCCTGCGTATTAGTTTGCGCATTAATTCCTGCAGGTGAACAGCACCTACGCGAGCGTATCGGTGACCAACGTGTGCTCGGACGGGACCATCTTCTGCCAGCTGCCTTCACGAGGCCTCGCCAAGCTGAATGAAATACTGGAGAAGACGGAGTCCTACTTTCAGTCCCAGGTACCGCAGAGACTCCACCAGCCTCCAGTTACAGATACTGACCCACACCGTCTCCAGTGTGTTTCAGTCATGTACGACCACTCGACTGCAGACCTGGGATATCCTCTCCGTCTCTCTCTGCCCTGCTGCTAATTGAGAAGTAGTACCTGATGGTGGATACTGCACCCAATCAGCTGTTAGGGCAGAGGCTGCGGAATCTTTCAGGTGGTGGTGAAAGTGAACGACCTTAAGACCCAGCAGAGCTGCAGAGCCATGATGGCATTTGCTCCCTTCTCAGATTTTGTGTTGAGTATATCCATGCTTTGGAGTGCAATGCATTAGTTCCTCAATCAGATCTAAGCACACTGAAAGTGCGGCGGAGGAAGAAGTTTTACCAGAGAACGCACCTCAGTTATTAAAGTGAAATTATCAGTACCTTACCCTGCTGATGTAATTTCATGCTTTTATGTAAGTAGTGGTCTGAGATCATTCTGGAAATTACCCTGAGAAATATATTAACTTTGAAAAGTGATTGTTTGCCTGAAATAAATTGCCTACTTTTTTTTACATCCGAAGTTAGCTGTATGGGTTGTGGAACGAGAATAAGAACCATGTCATTCCTGTTTCTAAAGGTCACGTCCGAGTTCCTGGTGTCCCGGCCTTTCTGTGGGAAGTGCTGCCTGGCACGGTATAAAGGCAAATGGTCCCGGGTTGAGGTGAGCGCACTGCTACAAGATCGCTACAAGATCAGCGGTCAAAAGAACCACAGAAACTAA
This sequence comes from Megalops atlanticus, assembly GCA_019176425.1. NCBI lineage: Eukaryota > Metazoa > Chordata > Actinopteri > Elopiformes > Megalopidae > Megalops > Megalops atlanticus. The sequence goes on from CM032894.1 coordinate 19,530,184, forward strand.
TGCCTGTGAGAACTGTCATTCTATTATTAAAAAAAATCTTTTTTTTTTTTTTTTTTTTTCTTTTCTTCAAATCTGAAAATTTCCTGTAATTGGAACCAGGGGAAGAAGTCAGTTTCTTTTTGACAGAAAAGTTCAGCGAAAGCATTTGGTTGGAGAGTTACAGTAATTTGTAGAGAGCAGCTTGAGGTGCCTCAGAAGAGTTTTGTTAGGAGTAAGTGTAGAACATTGGATATTAGAGGCTGCAGTAAGAATGCATAGTATCCTTATGCGCGGACCGCAGCAGGACTGTGTACTGTCCTTATGCGCAGACCGCAGCGAGACTGTGTAGTGTCCTTATGCGCAGACCGCAGCGATTCTGTGTAGTGTCCTTATGTGCAGACTTCAGTGAGACTGTGTAGTGTCCTTATGCGCAGACCGCAGCGATTCTGTGTCGCATCCTTATGCGCAGACCGCAGCAGGACTGTGTAGTGTCCTTATGCGCAGATCGCAGTGAGTCTGTGTAGTGTCCTTATGCGCAGACCGCAGTGAGTCTGTGTAGCATCCTTATGCGCAGACCGCAGTGAGACTGTAGTGTCCTTAGGCGCAGACCGCAGTGAGTCTGTGTAGCGTCCTGATGCGCAGACCGCAGCGAGACTGTTTAGCGTCCGTATGCGCCCTGCTATATGTGGCTGTGCCTCAGCGGGCCCTGCGTCTCTCCCGCCGCAGATCACCAACCTGCACGGCAGCAGAGTGCTGGACATCCAGTTTGTGGACCTGGGCGTGCCCGCCTCCGTGGAGGTGATCGAGCTGAGGGAGATCCCGCCCCCTTTCCTGCGTGAGCTCATTGCCATCCCGCCCCAGGTCAGACAGCCAGGAGCACACTGTTCCTCACTCCACCATTACCGTAGGGCCCGTATTCTGAGCTCAGCGCCTTGTCTAGCTGGCTAGCATGTGCTATGGTTGCTACTTAGCTGCTGACTTGTGGTAACTTAGACAACATTTAGCTCGTGAGCCGATACATGGCAGAGACAAAAAACATTAGGTCCTCTACCTTGGTGCCTTATTGATTGGTATCATGCAAGTTTAATTAAGTAATAACTTAATACGCAAGTGCAACACCTGGTAAGACCTTTCAGTCTTTCATTGGTTCCTTGGTTGGCTAGGTGATAGATCACTCAGCAGATGTAGTTTGGCTTGGCCACCTCTCATGAGATTCATGCACAGAACACACATAAATCAAGTTTAAAAAGCTTATAGGTTTTAAAAAGTACAAATTCTCAACAAAGCCCATCATGGCACACAAAGCTGTTTGTAACTTTTTGAAGCTCCTTGTATGAACATTAAAAGCTGTCAATAGAAGCTGGTATTACATTTTTGTGTTGGAATTCAGAAGGTATAATTATTTTGACAAATTTCAGTAGCTTTCTGATGTGTATTATGTAGAATAATTACCAATCATGAGCTCATGACAATAACAAGGTATGGTTTATTTTTTTTTCATTCGGAAAGTAGATTGCATGAGTCAGTCACAGGGATAATTCTAACTTGTAGTTTGAGCAGCACTTCAATTTCTTTCCATATGAGTGGACTCCCATAGCTGCTGATTTTGCACCTGATGCTTTTACACGCTGTGTAGATGCTATGAAGCTGTTCAGATGAAGTACCTTGCTCAGGGCCACTTTCCTGACGTTTGGTTAGGTCAGACCAGTAACAGCTGTGCAACGCTGCCCCCTTGTGGTGTCTCTTCTCAGGCCATTAAGTGCTGCCTGGCAGACCTGTCTGTGAGTGTGGGCTCCTGGACCCCGGACGCAGTGATGTGGCTGAGAGACGCCGTGCTCAACTCCACAGACTGCAGCATGAAGGCGAGTATCAGCTCCAGGGCCTCGGGGTCCACAGCTGGTTTAATCCGGCCAGCTCGGCTTCCCTTCTCAGCGCTCGGTGTCTGGGGGTTTAGGTTCTGAGTGCCTTTATTTATTGCTTTACCACTGTAGCTCTACAACTCGGCTGGCCTATTATAATATATCCGCTCTGCAATGTAGAACTGGAACCAGGCTTGCTCATCCTGTAGCCCATTTCCACTGTAGAGCTGGAACCAGGCTGGCTCATCATACACCTATTCCACTGTAGAACTGGAACCAGCCTGGCTCATCATACCCCTATTCCACTGTAGAACCGGAACCAGGCTGTCTGGCTTGCCAGTGTTTTGTTTTTCCTTTCCTTTTTTCTCGGTCAGCTGCTGCTATTGTTTCTAGTTCTGGGTCACTTTGCTATCTTTGAATTTTGGATTTCTTTTGCTTTCAAAGAAAAGATCTTCTGATGCTAAGGAAAAAGCGCAGTGGTTCCAGCTCTACAGTGGACAAGGCCTAGCGGAGCCTAGCAGCTCCACAGTCCCCCAGCACCAGGACGGCTTAGAGACGTGTCTCAGATCAGCGCTGTCTCTGCCTGTTGTATTTGTAAGATCAATAAATGCCAGATTTGCCCTGCATTCCAGGTGGCCAGGCTGGACACGGCCAAAGGCGTGGTGCACATCCACCTGTACACGTCCAAGGGCGCCGCCGACGCCGGGCGCAGCGTCAACCGGCAGCTGGCCGACTCGGACGTGTGGAAGCACCAGAAGGACGTGTTCCTGAGCAGCCGCAGCCCCTCCAGGGCGCCGGCGCCCCCCTCGGCCAAGCCCAGCGGCCCCCCGCCGGCGGCCCCCCCGCGGGCCGAGCCCGGCAAGGCCCCCGCTGCCCCCCTGCAGCTGCCCCCGCTGCTGGAGCTGCCGCAGGCCGGCCACAACATGGACATCTACGTGTCGGTGGCCTGCCACCCGGGCCACTTCGTGCTGCAGCCCTGGCAGGACCTGTACAAGCTGGTGGTGCTGATGGGGGAGATGATCCTCTACTACAACAAGATGGAGGAGAAGCCGCTCAGCGTGGAGAAGAACCAGATCTACGCCGCCAAGGTGGAGAACAAGTGAGTGCAGGAAACGGGGTGGGCGGGGCACTGAGATCAGCTTCTACCCGCCATTCAAACCGGTGGTGTCCCTTGAAGTTATAGCACGTGGTGGGACTTCCTTTTCCCCTGTGATTCCTGATGCCATAGCTCGCTAGCTGAGTATATCTGTGCCTGATGGACTGGCCAGATTTTGGGGATGGAAATAGTTAGCATGCGTAAGCAGTGAACTTTTTTTGCACTTTATATGTGATGTTTGCAGCCTCAGATCGATCTCTGATGGGTGAGTTTTTTAGTGGTACCTTTTGTTAAGGAGAGTGCAGTATGAAGAAGAATTCTGCAGTGACCTGGTTTCATTAGGACTTTGGCTTGCAGACAGTCGCTGTGCTCATTCACAGACATTGGTTTCAGCACAGATCTTTATAACTTATGGCTGCATCAAGCTAATTGTCGATGCCCACTGTTAGTCCATCCAGATGACATAAACATCAGTGGATCTGTCCAGCACGTGATTCCCAAGAACAACCAGGCTGTCTGTCCATGTCATACAGCCACCTAGAGTATTTCCCATGAGCCCCCAGGGGCGTGTTCGACGTGTCGCTAACCCCCGGGTTCTTCCTCTTCCCTGCAGCTGGCACCGCGTTCTGGTGAAGGGCATCCTGACCAACGGGCTGGTGTCGGTGTACGAGCTGGACTACGGCAAGCACGAGCTGGTCAGCCTCACCCAGCTGCAGCCCCTCATCAACGAGTTCCGGCAGCTTCCCTTCCAGGGCATCACCGCTCAGCTGGCCGGTGAGGACCCACCTTCCCCCGCCTGCGCTGCCACCGTCACCATCGAGTCACACTCCTCTATCTCCAACACCCACACAACAGTTCTGGTTTGTAGTGAACCTGTGCCACAATGTTCTGAATTGGTTTACAGTTGACCAACTGAATACTTTCCTTTTTTGTGCATAGCATGATCTCTGTCATTCACACTCACTATAGTATCATGTTGAATTTTGAGTTTACAATTTTTTAAATTGAAATTAAATTAGTAGTTGTCACCTGTAAATTTGTTTTGTCTGAATCCTTGTGTCAGAAAGAAGACCATAGTCTGTGGGCCACATCCAGCTAAGAAAGAGTTAATTTATTGCCATACACAGGCCATGCCTAGGACTCTCAGATCAGCTTTGAGCAATGCTGTACATTGTCCATAGAATAAGGAGCCCTCTTGTGGTCAAACTGAGTTAGAACAATTTTGGATGTGACCACACATTTGTGAAACACTGAAGACATTTATGAAAGTAGCATTGTGATTCCAATGGGAAACTGTCTGCTTTTGAGTCATCTGATTAAAAGAACAAATTAAAAGAACAAGCTCACAAATAACTTAAACTCTTTACATCTTATGCTTGCACTGCAGGAAAAAAGTCTTGGAGATTGACTTTCCCTTGATTTCTTGCTGTCTCCCCACCCCCATCTCCTGCTACTCTGCCTCTCTTCCCCTATCCCAAACTCCCTGTTTTCATCCCTTATGTTCCCCTCTCTGATTACCAATGCCCACCCCCCTTTGTGCTCGTCACCTCCACCTTCTTTTCGTCTCTCCTTCCTCTCTCTTGCTCCTTTCTCCCCCCTTTCCCTGTTACCCTGCTTTCTCTCCTTTCCTTCACATTCCTTTTCTCTTATCTCTCTCTCTCTCTCTCTCTGTGTCTCTCTCTCTGTCTGTCTCTCTCGTCTCTCTCTCTGTGTCTCTCTCTCTTTCTCTGTCTCTCTCTGTTGGTCTCTCTCTGTCTCTCTCTGTCTCTCTGTGTCTCTCTGTCCCTCTCTCTCTCTCTTTCTCTCTCTCTCTGTCTCTCTCTGCAGGGGTGAAGCCCCGGCAGTGGTCCGAGGAGGCCTCCATCGTCTTCCGGAACCACGTGGAAAAGAAGCCTCTGGTGGCCCAGATCGAGACGGTGCACGAGGCCACCCAGCCCTGGGACCGCAAGGTGGTGGTCTACCTGGTGGACACAGCCAACGAGGAGAAGGACATCTGGGTGCACGACATCATGTCTGAGTTCGTCGATGAGCTGAGCAAAGCCGCGTAACGCGGACACACAGAGCGGAGCTGTGCCCCTCCCGCTCACACACACACGCACACACACAGATCCGTGCTGTCCGGGGGCACCCGATACAAAGTTCCAGCTGTTACAGTGTTCAGAGTTCAGTTTCCCAATGGTATGGTAACCTACACACAGCGTACTACATGTGCTTAGACATCAGCCTGGCTTCAGCTCTCCAATCGCAATGATTAAGGTAGTTTACAGAGGTCTGCCCATTTAACTTTACTTAATTATTTATTTTTGTTTTTTACAGATATCCAGCAGGAGCTAAGCATTCTCTCGGTTTGCATCATACAGTGAAGCCATTTGTCTTGACAGCTGTTTTGCTTAGTGGTTGAATGGTATTTTCGTTTGTGTCCTGAAATCCTTGGCTTTTTTTTTTTTTTTTTTTTTTGCAGACTCCCCTGCACTTTGAAATGTTTGGAATTCCTTCACCAGGGTTTGTGCGCATAGTTTACTCACTGGTGTTTATTAAACCATATTTTCATAGCAGCGGCAAGACAAAATGGCTGCATTGTATTGAAGCGAACTACAATGTGGAAGTGTTACGCTGAATATATAAATATCTTGTGTATAAACCTCTATGACCGAAGCGCTACCTTTTGTTTTGTTAAGTGTAAGGTTTACTTTAGGTTTAACAGCATAAGTAGTATGCTCTAGAGATGGTTAACGAAATATGTTTTTGCTGCATTTTGTTAAATTTCATTAAAAATGTGTACATAAAGAACTGTCTGATACTTCATTGAATTCGTTATTAGTTTTTCAGACTTGGGTCTGTATCGAACTTTGCATCATAAAATATTCGATTCCAAAGGCACCTTGTGGATTTGAACAGGGCACACACAAGGGCACAGGCTTGTGCTCCTGTTGCAGTAGATTGCAAAAAAGACCTTTCAGCATTTTAAGTGTAGAACGGAGCTTCTATGACCATTAGATGTTCAGAATGACCTTCGAGGTCGGAACACGCGCCGTGGGATTATGCAAGATGGTACAACCGCTCATGCTTGTGTGTTTAATCGTACCTCGCAGACGCGCAACATGAAGCGTCGGGGGTGCGTATATGTAGTGCCTCCGAATGCGCTTAGCTCCCCTTTGAAGCGCGAGTAAAGATGACATCACTTGACTGGCAGCCCGTTTGAGGAGGAGTGCTCCGAGGGTTACATCTGAGCACTGGCAGCGCCGTACTTAACAGCGGGTAGCAGGGCTCGGAAAAAGGTTAAGCGTAAAAGTCCGCAACCTCCGTCGACCCGTGATCGCTAGCCGCAACTCAAGGGATTTTATGCGGTGCCTGTGGTGGTTTGCACCTGTGAGGTAAGAATACTTTATTCGCCGTGTCTTCCCGTACTTTTGTGTGACTTTTCAGCCTGCCCCGAAAAGGAACCATATCTGGTCAAACTATTCAGCTGTCACAAAGCGGGACCCGCTCGCTATAAATAGACTGGTATAACCAATGGAAAAAAGTAAGCCTGTCAAGACCGGCCGGCTAATGTATTTTCCTGACTGCACCTACTTTATCCAGTAAAGCTTTTGTAGAATTTGCTGTCATTAAAATGTCACGAAAGACATGTTGAACAAAGTGACATGAACTCGTTGTTTTGGTAGCGCAAGTGGTCAGATTGTGCACATTATCCTTGGGGGGGAACTAAAAAGCAGTTTGTAAAATTTCCTCTTTAGAGGATATTCCGATGATTTTTAACCACCCGCGTAAATCGTTTTGATGTAGCTCACCAAAATCTATTGCGTAGAGCAGAAAGTCGTATAATATAGACCGGAAATGTGTAGAAGCTGCGAAATTCTTCAGGTAGTATATCGCATTTCACATGCTGATAACTGTAATACTGCAACTACTAATAACAGAGGTTATAACAACTGCAATTCCATATCGATGTATTCTGAAGAAAATCTATCCGGGTTGTGCAATGTAAGTGCAGAATGCATTTCTGCAATGGTTTATATTTCTCGCAAGACAACACTCCTTTTGCAGCTTGTATACAATTATGAAATCCAAGAATAGCAATTATTTTTCTGCGCGTGAACAGTGACAGCAATGTTAATATTAACCGTGCGTAAACAATGTTGATACCTGTAAGGAGTACTTCAACTATTAAATCCTTCCTGTTGTAACGAATTAATTAGATTAATTCTAGTTTAGATTAAAGTCAGATTTTTATTTTCACGTTTTAAGAATTGATCAGACAATAAAACTAACTCCGCATTGAATTTTATAAATTCACCACAAAGTACAAAGTGGGCATTTACCCTGTAAAGTACTGTTTGACTATTTTTCAGCATTCTTTCTTTTTATAACCTTGTTTATTTCAGAGTAGCTGTGATTTTAAGAACAAACGTGCTGTTACGTCAAATAACGTCAGTTGGTTTTGAAATGGGAGGGTTCTGCCAAGATGAAGAGGTCGGTATGCGTCATTTTCAAGGAGCATGCAACAAACTCTGCCAGTAAGCACGCGCTCCAATAAATGGATACATACTATTTTACAAGGCAAGGTCCAGGTCCTGTCCAAATAACTGCTGCAGGGTGAATAAAAGCCTGTGAAGAACAGTTGGCACAAACAGTTGGTTACATCTGGGTTTATTTCTGCTTGAAGTCCACCGACCGTGCGACTGAGGACATTGTTTTGACAGCAGCTTAGGCCGTTTTGACCACGTGAGTAACCAAATTGTAACCGAAGACATTTAGACTCAACAATAGGATGAAGCTCTTAGGGGAATATTTCCAACGCAGGTGTGTGGCTCGAACCCTCCCGACTGCGGCTGCTCCAACGAGGGAGCCGAGCTCCTGGTTTGCGGACCTTATTTCGGACGGTCAAACCGGACACCAGGCCTAAAAATAAGACCTCTTCCCTGAATGTCTGGGATATGACCATGGGGCTGTTTTTATCAGCTGTTTCATGGTCGAGCTGGAAGAGCAGGTTTGACCCACAGGCGACGGCCTATGCTCGATCCATCACAGAGCTGTGACTGTCGACACGGAGGGACCACAGGGCGGCCGAGGGGGACGAGTTTGGGTGGTGCTGGATTTTACATGATATTTTTGTCCAATATAATGTGGTGTGCCACTGTTTGGCAAAATGCCCACCTTGTCCCCATGGCTGTATGCTCGCAACATGGGAAAAGGGAAAATGAGGGACAGGGATCATAATCACTAATGTCCAAATTTCCAAATCTCAACTCCGTCAGATATGAAGAACCTGTATGCTAATAAAGAATGTTTCACCTCTCTCTCTCTCCCTCTCTCCAATGTCCTTGTTGTTGCAGATACTCCTCTTGAAGACCGGCACTTTGTTGCCTTCTTTTTCTTTCCCCCTTTTCTTTTCTTCCCCCCCCTTCCTCCGCCACCATGTCGTTCAGAAAGGAAATGGAAAAGTACCGGGACGTGGATGAGGATGAGCTGCTGAAGAAGCTCACCGAGGAGGAGCTCCAGAGACTGGAGGATGAGCTGGAGGAGTTAGACCCTGATGTAAGTTACACTTCTGAGACTTTAATGGGTGTTGAACATTTGCCAGCAGACCAGTGCTATTTCAGGGGATCCAGAATATGTGCTGGTTTTTGGTCTGTCTGATCTACAGTACATTTCACACCTCAAGACAGTCATATGGCAGAAGTGCTAGACATTTGCTGTCTGAGTAGTCTGCGCTAATAAAAAGACTGGGAGGCTTGCTTGTTGCTTACCACAAAGCCAGCATGGCAAAGACAGACTAGAATGTTCCTCCAAAGGACGCTCTTGGTTGCTCTGCAGTCCTGTCTACATTTCATTCCCTGTACCTGTGAACATCAATCATCTCCACGAGTGCTGACAGATAAGTAGGATATGATTTAAGAGTGACAGCTAGTAAAAAAAACTTTCCTGGATGCTGTAGTGTCATTCCCAGCTGAGCTGTAGCCAGGGGTACTGACTCATTCAGGAGAGGGGAGGGGGTGGGTAGGGGGTTGCAGACATGAGAGACGCACTGAAAGAGATGGTTTTTCTTGACAGCGAGATCCCGTTGGAGAATGTCTCTTCCACCTTGCAGAATGTGATCCCTCCGCCCTGCACTGGCACTTTGAGCCCGGGGTCCTTGGAGAGATCCTGCACGCTGTGGAGCCCTCTCGGCAGGCAGTGCTTAAATATTGCAGGCTGTCCTCTCTGTCTCCAGGGTCTCACTGGCCTTGGTGTCGGTCTCATTAGATTGCTTGCTTAGCTCTGGGCTAGCATAGCTTACATTACTGCTGTTTTACTGAAGCAGTTTGGATTAAGGGGCACCATGACAGTGCCCCACCTACGAACTGAACATGCAGCTGAGCTCTGATTAATGTCCCAGTTCCTGAACGGGGACGGAGGGTCAGAAAGGCACTGAAAACATTTAGGCTTGAATTTATTCATCTGGCAGGATGCTCTTATCCTTACTAGGAGAAGGAACAGCACCTTAGCGCATATACCGGGGCCACGTTTTCAGGGTAAATAAAGAAAACATCTGGGCAAACATGAACAGGTGTCAGTGTTGGACGCAGTGCCGTACTGTAAGTACAAGTGCTACAATAATCAAAACGCCAACAGTAATGTCCATTAATAAATCAGTGCTAGAATACCCCTGGAGTGCTGTGCAAAAAGGCAAGACTTAAGTGCAGCTAAGTGTTGAAAACGAAACTGACGGACCCTGGAGCACAGAGAGAGGTCTTTATTCAATAGCTTGCGCTTCCTGTGCGCTTAAACAGCGGGGCCTACAGTAGCCAGGCCCTCCTCCCCATCATAAAAGTGATTAATGCACAGACTAATTTGTCACAGGATGAGACTGGTTCGGGATTTTCAGTCCTCTTGGTTGTGCCCTTTTCGGCTGTTTAGTCCAGACCCGCCACACAATTAGTCAGTCGTACGTGGTTGTTTGCATAGCCGAGGAGAGGGTACAAGGCGTTCAAAGAATTCTGTGACAGATGGCTCGTACAGTCAAGAGCTCCAGGGCCGGGGAACTCCGAGGCCCGGTTCACTCGCGCCTGGCTCCGAGCCATGGCCATCTGAAAGGGAACCGCAAGCGTCGGTCTGCGCTCGGGTCTTAATAGCCACGTATCGACCAGCATCGCCATCTGGAGATACGACCAAGCGCCTTGGGCTGGTTATCACAGGCTATGATTAGCTCTCGTCCTGAAACAAAGCAAGTGGCAACTCCAGCTAGTCCAAGAATAGCGCCTTTGAGGGCCTGTGAAATGCTAACGACTGCCTGCTGTAACCTAGTGTGCCTTTGTTCTCTGTGAGCTCCTATATATTTGACACGTGGGGCGATAAGGCTGTCTCGCTGGTGACATTTTCGGCCGCTTCGCCATCCTGTCCCGTGATCCATTCTGACAAAACGGATAAAATAACAGTGTGAAGCCCGATGTGTGTCATTCATGGCTGCGCTTTATTTTTGGAATGTTCGTTCCTGTCCGACATTTGTAATTGCCTGTAATGTTAGTTGAAGGTCTTATCATGGACTGGCTGGTCTTGGCTGAAGACACATTGATGAAAAACAACATGGTGTGTTGTGTCCTTGCTCTGTTGTTTTTCCACTCCCTTTTTATCGCTGCCATGCAAGTCTTTATCATCTCCAGTAGCATGGAGTAGAGATTAGGCTTCTGAAAATGGGACTCAAGGGTCATGTTTTGGGTGGTGGCTACTGGATCTTTAGATATGTCCTAAACAGAGGGCATTAATACAAGGGATGGTATATTTTTGTGCAGAATATGTTTTTGTCAATATTAATATTCACACTTATACCTTTGAATGACAGTGTCTGAGTCAAATAAATGTCACTTCATTAGTTTATGCTGCTCAAGGCTTCGTTTGAAGCCGTATGTCATTAAAAATGGCCACTAGACTGATTGTACTGTCCAGGTGTGGAGTAGTTGCCTTAGGAAGTTAGGACATTTGGGGGAGTTTTTTTTACAGAAGAACTGTCTGACAGGATGACTAGAATCATCTAGGTCAGCTTTTGTGTTTACTGAGATCAGTGCACCAGTTTTATCACTGGTCCTGTGATCCAGGTGCCCTCTCTCATTGGTTCCTTTCCCCCTGTGGCCAGAATGCCCTGCTCCCGGCGGGGATGAGGCAGAAGGACCAGACCAAGAAGGCCCCGACGGGGACCTTCCAGAGGGACAACCTGCTGGCCCACCTGGAGAAGCAGGCCAAGGAGCACCCGGACAGGGAGGACCTGGTACCCTACACGGGGGAGAAGAGAGGTAGGCCTCCGACCCACCGGGACAAAACAGAGGGATCGATCAGCCTGTTATCATGTTACCTCACTGGGAGGAGGGGAATTTCCGAAGCCCAGCAAACGAGCTGCAGTGATGATAGGCTGGCGCTTTGGACTCTCTCGGCCCACGCCCCGCCCCCTCCCACACTTTGACTCCATTTACATAAGCCCGAAATGTGAGGCCTGTCCGTTTGACACAGTGTGCCGAATGCCAGAGATTGCTGTGTGTAACACTAGAGGGGCTTTGCTCCACCTGTCCTAAGGGAGCTTGTTTTTAAAGACCTGCCCCGACTCCAGCCTTGGGCAGAATTAAGAGGTAGAGGTCAAAGTGGAGACCTCATTGCGTGTTACATAGCTTTGCTGCAGATGCTTGTTAGCTGTGTTTTATATGATTTTTTGTCCAATATAGTGTGGCCAGATGAGCTGTTAGCTGGCCAGATAAGCTGAAGACTGCAGTCTTTCTGCTACCCATCAGTCCTTTCCCCATCATCTTGTTATGTGCATCGGCTAAATGCCACTCAGCACCACAAATCAGGACACAGAAAACAGACTCACATGTTTGAAGGTTGCCCGGCAGCGGCAGCAAACATTACAGATTGATAACAGATCAATAACAGATTGATTTTCCGTCAGTCTACAGAACTGCAGAAGTATAATACATGAACAACCCTGGTATCTGACTCTGTTTAAGTGCATGTTGGCAGAGGTGGTTTTGCATAATGTTAACATTTCAGCTATAAAAATGGTGCAAACATGTCAGACATGATAAAAAATTGGGATTGCTGTAATCCTGCATACTGATTTATCAACAAGATCCATCAAAATAGTGTGTTAATTTAAATTTATATACAATAATTTTATACAAATACATATTGGAAAGGAAAGTTTATATTGTGGTTACATGTTACGGTTTATAATATTTCACTGTGTTGAAAAAAATAGCTAATTAATGATAAAATTCTGGTCATATTCAGAATTAATTACTGGAGTATGTGTACTTTTCTTAAGCATGTTTTGATAGTCTTTCTCTAAAAATGTCATGTGAAAAATAGACATTAAAGTAGCTTGTCTTTCTATAACTTTAGCTACAACTGGAAATGATGCTTAGTTGAGGGAAGTTCATGCAGCTAAATCTTCCAACAATCCAACCATTCCGATGTCTGTATTATAATCATGGGCTAAGAACATGTGCTGCATTATAGTGAAAATTTCATTTTAAATTGACTTAAATGCAGGGCAATTGTTGCTCTCAGTGGTCTACTCAGATGTCATAATTAGCTAAATTAATTTTTAAAATACATTGGAAAAATGAAACTCTCTATATGCTTCTGTAAGCTGTTTGTTTTGACAAACATTCTTCCTCGCAACCTTCTTAGCCAGTCAGCTATCTGCTTAGATAAAGTCCCAGTTTGGATGCTTTTGAAAAGTCCATCAATAACTCAAAATTTGAAAATGAAAATTTTGCTGCTGTTAATTTACTCTTCTTGTGTATTAGCTATCATCAGTCTGTGACATCAGCCACTGATTAAAAAAAACACAGTGTTTAATTGAACACAACAGTGTTAAAAACAAATGAGCAGCTAGGTCACTGACTGTCCTTCTTTGTTTACTGTGCTAGTAGTGGAACACGTTGCTGCCATGTTTCCTAACCCTGGTCCTAGGGGAACACAACTGTGTGTTCTGCTTTTCATTACAGCTAAGCTTTTAATTTCTCAGACTTAACTGAACTTGTTCATAGCAATATACTGGTATGTGCTGTTTGTCATCTGTGAAAGAAATTTTGCTGTGTGGCAAGTGTGAGAGGGGGACAAGTAGTTCCACGTAAGTTCGGTCATTGATTAAGATTGACGAGTTGTTTTATGGACCTAAAGACATTTATTACATTTACATTTATTCATTTGGCAGACGCTTTTATCCAAAGTGACGTACAAAAGTGCAAATAGTGGGCAAACAACAGGCACAAGAGCAAGATGTGTACAGGTCATACAATGCAAATAGTGCTGAAGCTGAGCGCAAGGTCAGTGTCGCGAGCCAACTAATCTGAACTAGGATTGCATATCAAATACAATCACAGGGACAATAAAGTACCGCTACACTACCTAGGTAAGAGAGCAACAAGTACAAGACAGGAATCAGATTTACAAGGTCAAAAGTTACAGTTGTAAAGTTGTAAAGTGCCTCTGCCACTTTACAGAAGGTCAAAGTGGCAGAGGCATCAGTCCAGGTAGAGTCTGAAGAGGTGTGTCTTCAGCACACGTCTGAAGAGTTGTTTAGCCTCAAATTAAGTGAACTGCAAGTCAAGCTTGTTTGAGACGATGCCATACTTAAATTCCATTTGAATGACTACACTGAATAGTTACCTTTAACTGTATTTTTGTGCTCCCAGGAACACATCACTGACACATTTCTTGGTTAAATGACTGAAGGCAGATATTTGGGTTTATTGTCACTTGACAGTTAAGTGTTTGGTTCGGACAGCTCAGCTGAACCTAATTGGATTGAAGCAGTTGGAGCAAAGTCCAGCATAAACACTGTGCCTCTAGGACCAGAGTTGGGGAAACAGTGGAATGAACAGCTTGGACTCACATTGGTCATGGTGTGGTCATGTGACCTGGTAATGTCAGTCAGTGAGAGGCGGGGCTCCTGTTCCTCCAGGGAAGGTCTGGGTGCCCAAGAAGGTGGCGGTGGACCCCATCATGGAGAGTGTGACCCTGGAGCCGGAGCTGGAGGAAGCCCTGGCCAACGCAACTGACGCCGAGCTGTGTGACATTGCAGGTGAGGAGAGACACCTGTCACCAGTGCGCGCACACACGCGTGCGCACACACACACATACACACACACACGGTCACATCCACTCTGACACATACTCACACATAGCAAGGCTTGCGCTTATCCAGACATGCATATACACACACTTACTCACCCAATCACTCATTCAATGCCATATACACTTTCATACATACACACCCTCACACTTACATGTGGACATTCCCTTGGTATACTCTAGGCTCAAGTCAGGCTCAGCCTTAAGTCACTCACATCATACCAACAACTGGCTCAAATTTGTCTGAAGGTTGTATCACACACTATAATGATGTAACAGTGATTTGTTTCTCTTTGAAAGACTAAAGAGCTGAAATCTTTAAATTCATTAACAAGATTTATACCCTGCAAAGCATAAGCAGTGGAAGAACTATAATTGATCATTTGTTCGGCTCTAGGCGCATGATATGTGCATTGGTAGACTTTCTAATTTCTGCCAGGTTTCACTTTGCATTTTCTTTTAAATCACGCTGTAACATTCTCTCAACATTGCAGCAACATTTCCAGACCATCCATGTTGGATATGTCCAGTATGCTGGTCCGGTTTTGTCACACAGCTGTATTAATATAGGATTTAAGTATCAATGTGTATTGAATGGGTGGTCCATCACTATGACTGACCCGTGATCCCCTTTGGGACATTACTTCCTGTTTCTTTCAGTCTAGTTAATTTAGTCTCTTCTATTCAGTCTCTGACTGTCTCAGCCAGTGTACATTGTATTGATTTGGAATAAGAGTTCATCCAGTTTAGTTCTAGAATGCTCGGAGACCTGCAGAGGAGTGTCAGAATTACTGTAACACCCCATTACCTGACAGCGATCGATGCACACCTCAGATTTATTCTTTCATTGCCAAGAAAAGAACATAAAGTTTCTGTGAGTCATAAGGGTTTGCACAGGCCAGCATGATCCATCATGATTTGATCCAGTAATATTGTGAAAAATGGTAGAGGTATGTTTACATAGCAGGCAGAAAGGGAATTAATCACTATCTTGATTGCAGCAGCTGCAAGGAGGGCAAGTTTATTTGCGATTACAGTAAGTGTTGAAAGTTGTTTGAACGTGAACCAATGGGGAAGTCTTCAACTCCGGTGTACGATGCAGAACCTGAAGGCGATTTTTCTCTTACTTTTTATTGGATATAACTCAAGAATTCCCTGGCAACCAGGAATTTAAGTGGTCGGGCTGTAACAATTATCCTGGAATTGAGTCGTACTGACACGCCCCCTCTCCTCATTGATTGACACCCTGCTGTTCTGTCCTCCTCCACCTTAACCACATGTGTGTGTTTATCTTCCAGCACGCTGCCCAGTTTTCCCCGCCCCTCCATTATGACATCATCACCTATTCCATCATGACATCATCACTGTGTGGTTGTAAGATGTAAGATGAAGGCATGTGTAAAATCCTGTCATTCACCCGAATGACTGTGCTGAAATGTGTGGGTTAGCTAGGTCATAGTGCTGCATGTTACCAAAACAGCCAGGACTAGTCCAATGCTGTTCATGTCGGTGAAACTGCTTCTGTCAATTGCTGTGTGGTTTCTGTTTGATTTTTGTGGGCCCTTTATGAATTGAGGTGCACAGGTGTTGCCAGCTCTTCTTAAACACTGGTCCAAGTGTGCTGAACTGGATAGTGTATTGTACAGCTGCACCCTGATGAGGCATGCTGTATGTTGCTCTAGTCAAGGAGAGCTGTGTTACATGCATACCTATTTATCAAACCAGTTGCTCTACTGACTTGTTAAAATGTAGCTGCTGGCTTGGATTGCAACACTAGGGCTCTTCCAGAATCATTTGACTAACCTGTAAAAGGACTTTAAAGTCCTTCCAAGCTAACCATGGGAGACAGACGTCATACTCTTTGGTGAGTAGGGTTCTGTGCTCCACCAGCCCCCTGCGGTCATGTTGTGGTCGCGTATGTACTGTCAGTCCCCCTGTGATTTAGTTGTGGTCTATGTGCAGTCAGCCCTCTGTGGTCAGGCTGTGGTCTTTGTTGCGCTGACCCCGTGTCTCTCCAGATAACCTGTGCCGAGACACAAACCAGGTCTTGGGCCTGTGTGGAATGAACGGAATGGATTAGGACTGCATGGGCAGAATTCTTCAGCGCTGTGTTCTGTGTGTTGTCAGTGGTGTCAGCACTATGGAGCGTGTGAATATACGGTAGAGGGCAGAGTCATTAGACTCTAATGGGCAATGGACACACACTGGTGGTATTTGGACTCACATTAACATCTGTGATTCCTGCAAGGAATATGATTATGGCAACAGACGGTGCCTATTTTTGATTTGACAGACATCATATCTTACATCTCCTTTGTTCTGGTAGCTAACATTCAATGTTGTTATTGTGTTGCAGCCATATTTTCACAAAGCTTCAAAGGCCTAGTAACACTGTAAGCGGGTCATGCTTTGAGTGGACTTCCTAATCATGTCGACTAATCAACTAATAATGACAACTAATATGACCAGGGCATGGCTGAGTACAGTGTAAATCCTCACCCACACATCTCACTCCTAACATTCTCCCAATATTTTTCTAACATTGTAGCGTGTTATAACATTACCGCAACGTTTAAGGAAACGTCATGAAAATGTTAGTTGGGTGGCTAGGTGTCAGTGAGCGGAAAGGCAGCTGTGCATGGTCAGAGTCTGTCTCGATGAGTCAAAGATGCCTGCTCATCTGTGCATGGTCTGTCATACTTCAGATTTTCAAGGTCTACTGAAAATGTTCTTGTGGGTAAAATCTTCATGTTATGTTTGTAAGATACTATGTTCCAGTAGCGGCTCTGGAAGCATTAAATGCGCGGTTATTGTGCAGATGCATTTTTGCTTTGTTGAGTAGTGCCTGTGATCTCCTAAAGTCTTGTTTGTTATGGGCGCCCCATGTAGGCCCCTTGTCTGGGCTGGTTGGCTCAGATGGTCTTGGCATTATGTCTTGTTTAAATACGGCTGGAGTGTTCACCTTGATCTGTCTTTGTTTTTGTTTTATTCCCTTTATCCTCTTTTTCTATTCCTCCTCCTCCCCTCTTTCTCCTTCACATTCTCTCCCTCTTTCTCTCTTTCACTCTTGCTTTCCCCCTCCCTCCCTTTCTCTCTCTCCCTCAGCCATCTTGGGAATGCACACGCTGATGAGCAACCAGCAGTACTATGAAGCCCTGGCCAGCAGCACCATCGTCAACAAGCAGGGCCTGAACAGTGAGTCCATCACCATCATGACCTGTTGCTTCAGTGCCACTCGGCACACACTGAGTACAGTACAGTACCACCCAGCACACACTGGGTACAGCATAGTACAGCAGATCATAAATACAGTACAGTAAAGCATGACTGACCCTACAGATTGGAACATCCCTGATCACTTTCTCATTGCATTCCAGTGCACATAGACACATTTCAGGACATTTACATTTATTCATTTAGCAGATGCTTTTATCCAAAGCGACTTACATAGGTTACTGTTCCTTATGTTCCTTATATATCATTATCCCAATGATATCCATTTATACAGCTGGATATTTACTGAGGCAATTGTGGGTTAAGTACCTTGCCCAAGGGTACAGCAGCAGTGTCCCTAGCGGGGATTGAACTGGTAGCCTTTCGGTTACGGGTCCTGCTCCGTAACCACTATGCTACACTGCTGTGTGCTGATGTGCGTGGTTTCCTGTATGTGTATGGCTCTGTTGGTGAGAATGCTTCACATGCCCGCTCCCACAGGTGTTATCCAGTGCACCCAGTATAAGCCGGTGCCCGATGAGGAGCCCAACTCCACGGACGTTCAGGACACCCTGGAGAAGATCAAGAGCAACGACCCCGACCTCCTGGAGGTCAACCTCAACAACATCAGGGTGACGAAGCCTCTTCCACCAAGCCTTTGGTTTCTCTCGCTGTTGATGCTGTTGGGCATTTGTGTTTCTTTTGTATTGAATTGTGATTATCTGAGGTTAGACCCTTGCCAGGGTGGGAGAATGAGCCGTCTTGATTGCTTTATTGACTCACTGAATTTGTTTGCCAAGAGTCAGTGATTGACAGCACACTGGCTCCACCCACTACAGGGTTCATTAAGTTTCAGTCTCCCGTCACTGCCATTATGGAGTCTATCTGTGTGGGTGGTGGCAGCGTGGTGGTTGACGTAAGACCTCTCTATCTAGAACATTCCCGTGCCCACGCTGAAGGCTTATGCTGAAGCTCTGAAAGACAACACTGTAGTGGAGAGGCTGAGCATCGTGGGAACCAGGAGTAATGACCCAGTGGCCTATGTGAGTGCACCGCACTGACTACTGTTTCCATCACTAACGTATCTGCCTTGAACTCAGTTACCACTAAGACACACAATCACTGAAACACGCACTTTCTGTACCAGACACTTAGTGAAACACACTCTTACTGAAATTTGCTCTTACTGAAACACACGCTTATTGAAACATGTGCTAAGTGAAACATTTCCTAACTGACACTCACTTACTTAAATACACATATAGTGAAACATACTCTTACACAACACAAACACAAACTTACTGAAACACACGTTAACTGTACCACACACATAATGAACCGTACTCTCAGTGTACCACACACATATACTGAAACATAATTTTATTGTTCCACACATGGACTGAAACATGTGGTTACTGGTCTACATGGATGGGTATAACGCTACTGAAACCTTATTACACCTGAAGGACTGTGAAACAAGACAGCTGCTTTGATGCACTGTCATATGATTTGTGTAGATATTCATTTCTAATGACTACTATGCAGGACTGTGAAATCTTTAAGCGTGCCATCTGTGGTCCTGATGGTATATAACTGCTGTTGGACCCTGGTCTCTTCTCAGGCCCTGGCGGACATGCTGAAAGTCAACACCACGCTCAAGTCTCTGAATGTGGAGTCCAACTTCATCACTGGGGCTGGGATCTTGGCTTTGGTGGAGGCCCTGCAGTCCAACACCACCCTTCAAGAGCTCAAGATCGATAACCAGGTACATACCACTACCCTAGGGCCCTAAAACCAGGAGCACACCTCCATCCAACACTGTAAAACCAGGTACACATCACAATCCTAGCACCCAAAAACCAGGTACACATGTCCATCCTAGCACTGTCAAACCAAGTAGACCTCCATCCTAGTGGTCAAAAGCCAGGTACACTTCCATCCTAGTGATAGAAAACCAGCTATACCTCCATACTAGTGTTCAAAAAGCAGGTGTACACCCCCATCCTTATGTTCAAAAAACAGGTACACACCTCACCTCCCTCATGGAGCCCAATATTCTGCACTAAGTTCCCTCATGGGACACATAATCCACAGCTACACCTAAATATAGAACCCACCTAACAAATAAGCAGCCACTCAAGGTGAATAACTTTTCTTTTGCAGGAGGGAGGCTGAAATTTTGCATGGTATACTGTATCCTGCACATTTTGCCATCCATTCAGACAGCTGGCTTTTACTGAAGCCATTGAGGTTAGAGTCAGTGCTAAAAGGTACATAGATAGTGTTGTTCAATGGTCAGTGGTCCATTTCCCCTGTAACTGTAAGACATAAAGATATGAGAGAGCAGTTGCACACCACAAGATATATGGTGTGACTGTCAGGATATGTCAGGATGCTATTATTAATAAGTTAATTTTTTATAATATTATAACGTCTAGGCTGACTTACATAGCTTACAGAGTATCAGTATAACACTGATATTTATTGAGGCAATGCAAGTGAGCTACCCTTGGTCAAGGGTATAATGGCAGGAGGTGAGACCTTCCGGTTACCTGGTTACCACTAAGCCGTGCCTGGCCCCCCTCTCTGCAGAGCCAGCCCCTGGGAAACAAGGTGGAGATGGAGATCGCCAACATGCTGGAGAAGAACACCACGCTGCTCAAATTCGGCTACCACTTCACCCAGCAGGGCCCGCGGCTCCGGGGCTCCAACGCCATGATGAACAACAACGACCTGGGTGAGTCACGCAGCACAGCGATCCGAACACCGCCAGTTCACCCCGGTTCACTCCGCGGGCCTGCCTGGTTCAGCGGCGCGAACACGCAACCTGATCCCAGACGTCCTTAAACACCCCGGACAAAGGCTAAACACCCACAATGAATTTTGGCATGTTACGATAGCGTTACAAACCCGCAACGGGTTTCCCCTTTGAACCTGGCTGATGTAGTGCGTAAACTATGGAACAACGTTTGCCATCATTTGCCTGAGGAGGCCCCAGTTTGACGGAGGGCTGCTGATCTGTGTGAACACTGTGTGGTTTGATTATTTTTCCCTTTCCCTTTGGTTTGGATTACTTTATTTTTCTTAGCGCAAATATAAGCAATGAATTATAAGCAGTACAAAGGACTGTATAGTGGAAATAAAGCATCACTTGGCTTTAAGTTTGAGGTGTTATCTTATCTACATTTCTGCTGTATTAGAATTCCTTAACCAGCCTTGCCAGCCTTGTCTTTGCAGATTTAATATACTGTGAAAGGAGAGGGAACATATTAAGCAAACACGACACGTACACATTGTAACACAGTGTTCAGCGGAGGCTGGGTAGGTATTATTTCCAGTGCCCGGTGCGACATTTCATGTATTGTAACGTGAGCAGACCCGCATCGCACCAGCTAATTATGAGCTCACTTAATACACAAATATAGCGCCGTCAGTCGGGCTTAATTGGAAGGCAGGGGTTTCTGACCAGTGAAAACATTCCGTGTGGAGCTTTGCGAGCTCTTCCAGGAAGGTTACATCAGCGAGGGGGAATTGGTGTCCTAATTAACTTCAGCGACCTTGCGTGCAAGCTGAGGCAACAACACAGGCCCGGTGCCCGAAACTCCGGCCCAGAACAGGACTAATACAGGCATGTACCGGAGAACGGCTTCAAGGGGACCCCAGGGCTGTTTTTTTTTTTTTCTTCATTTGCCAAGATACGATCCGCACAGAGCCTTGCGTTCGTCAGTTAATGCTTGCCTAATCTGTGCCTGAAATCCAAGGCTCTGGGGGGGGGAAGAATTTGAACAAGCATTAGAAATTAAAACTCACGGAAGGTGTGCAGTTCTACTCTTTGTGATGGTTCCCCCGAGTTTGCCTGCGGTGGAGTTCATTTTCACCGGTGAACAACCCTTTAAAGACGAGCGTTTGTTGTTGCTGTACATGGGGGCAGCTCTGTCAGTCACATTAATCAGCTCAGTGTTCAGCGGACACTCTCAGCACTGTGAGTTTATGAGCTGCCTCTTGGAATGTACCAATGAGGGTGCTCAGACGCTGAGGGCACATACAAACACACTCAAGCCCTGGCTGATTTATTCATTTTCCCATCACTCAGTCCTGTAACATAAAAAAGGGTGTTGGCAGCAGTATGCACATTCCTCCTCGTAATCTGAAGAGTAGGATACATACGGAAAATGTGACTGTTCTACGGACCCTCAGTTAATTTTCCAAGGGTAGGAACTGGCCCCCGCTTCTGTCCCGGGCCTCTGAAGATAATTCAGTAGCTACAGCAGGTGTGAGCTGAGCCCTTCTCCTGCGCCTCTGGGTACGTGCCGTAAACGGGACGCCCCCCCAGAGAGAAACTGACCCGCGCCCCGAATCAGCTGCGCATTCTGATCAGCGCCCGGGGTGTCTGCGCACAGCGCTTGCGTGCCGAGCGCTGATCTGAGTTCAGTGTTGACCAGCCCCTCTCTCCATTTCTGCTGGCACTGGGGTGCAGAGTGCCACCTTGACCTGGGGTTTACGTCACTGTCTCTCTGCTCTGGCACATGGGCACCAGGCTTACACAACTTCATATAGCAGGGCTATTCGGCCTGGCGCTGCGGGGCCACAGTGTTTGCAGGGCTACTCAGTCCTGGTCCTGCAGTTCCATAGTGTATTTTTTATGTTTGGGTGCATGCACTTTGTATATGTGCATGTTGTATATGTCTGAGTGTCTATTTTGTATATGTGTGTGCTGTATAGATGCACGTATTTTGTATACATGTGTTTTGTATAAATGTGTTCATGTTGTGTAGCTGCATGATGTATGTATGTGTATATTCTGTATATGTGTGTGTTGTATATATGCATGTGTATTTTGTGTTGTATATGTGTGTCTGTATATATGTGTGTTATATATGTGTGTTATATATGTGTGTTTGTATATGTATGTGTTGTGTGTATGTGTGTGTTGTACTGTATATGTATATGTTACAGTTTACATTGCATTTGTTCATTTGGCAGGATGCTTTTATCCAAAGCGACTTATACAAGTGAGGCAGAATGTGTTGTATATGTGAATGTCTTTTGTATATCTGTGTGTTGTATACGTTGTATTTGAATGTCTGTTTTGCCTTTGTGTGTTTGTGCGTGTGTTTTGTATACATGTACGTTGTGTACATGTGTGTCTTTGTATCCGTGTGTGTTGTAAACCCCTGTTGTGTTGCAGCTCGGGTGACTCGGTCCGACTCAGACGGCTCCTTTACCCTGACCCTGTCCGTCCCGGAGCTGGAGAAGGCTTTTCGTAAAAAATTCAAAACCAAGTCCAAGTCTAAGTAAAAAGAAGCCCTGTGCCTGTCCTGTTCTCTCGCCGCTGGGACTCTCGCTCCCTCTCGCCTGTCTCATGGGGCGTCCTGCGCTCCCCCCTCTGCCGCTCTAAGCATGACTCAGTTCTGCCGTGACTCTTCCTCTCTCTTCTGTGTGGGGTCCGCAGTGCGGGAGGCTGACGAGTTGGGCCTCCGCTGGTGTAATTCACAGGCTCTCTCTGACTGAGATACAGAGGCCAGTAGTTATGGTTGGGCCTTGTTCCTTTCCCTTAACAGGAGCGACCATGCCGGCTGGCGGCGCATGTGCTAGCACGCACACATACAGACACACAAGCATACATGCAACTATATAAATGTACTCATGTACACTCATTCATTTGCACTGTGGAGTGCACAAGATGCAGAATTTTTTAGACACCAGCGCCCTGACGTATTAGAAGATGCCGCTGTCCGGTTATGCAGCTGGATGTTATTTCAGAAGAGATTAGGGTTGAGTACTTGGCTGAAAGATGCAACACTTCAGTGCTCCATAAGGGATTTGAACTGGCAGCCTCCTGGATTACAAATCCAGTTTTTTAGCCATTATACTATACTGCTGTTTTAAGAAACCCTCTGTAAGGGTTTGGTCAGCAATATGATTCAGAGAATGATGACCGTGCAGGGACCAATGGTGGTGTCTCTGCTAGTCAGGTGACCAAAGGGTGGTGACAAGGTTATGGTGCCTGCGCAGCGAGGATGCCCCTGTCAGTCAGGGCACTGCCGCTGTGTGCTCTGAATTAAAGGTCGTTACCCTCTCCAGACCCACACACATCTGTCCTGGTTCCTGCCTTGGGGAATTCCGTCCCCCTAATGCATTTCCCATGATTCCTTTCCTTATTCTTCCTCCGCTTCTTGCCCCCCGATTCTCCTTTTTGCACGATGTTGTTGTAAAGCCATTTTGGTTTGTTTTCTTTGGATGCATGCAGTTGCCAGTTAACTCGCAGTAACTTACGAGACAGGGTGAAAAGTCTCATTGAGCTTACTGAGAAAGTATTTTATAGTGCAAACATTGTTTTAATGTGATAAACGAGGATTCTAATTTTAGATATTTTTTATGTGTTAACTTGGCTGGTCCCTGGTCCAGCACTGCCATATTCGGTGCTGTAGAATCACGACATCAACCTGCTGCATTAGGAAATAAGCAGTGGTGCAGCTGGACTCTACAGCACGAGCACAGTTTGAACAAAGTCAAGTGCTTCCAGTTGAGGGAGAGCACATCTCAGATTTGGCTAAAAGCAGCAAAAAAATGCAATAAGTGGTGTGTTAGTTACTCTTGAGTAGTGTTTTTTTTTTTTTTACTAGAATGGTCTTTGAAAGTCTAGTTTTTGAATTTGATTTCAAAATAAGGAAGAGCATTTCTTGTAATGATCTTTTCTTAATATTTTGTTTTTTTTTTTCTCCACAGTGCGAAAGAGAAGGCTTGAAGGGGGTCCCATCTTCCCCAAGTGTCGGACGAGTGTGTAGCGTCCCCTCATGGGAAGAGCCTTCCAGGGCAGCCCGGCACCCCACCCCCATCTCCACCCCCTTCCTGACAGCAACCCACTACGAGAGGCCCCCCACCCCGACCCCTCTCTGCGGGGGCCGGGGGGGCACCCCCAAAGGTTGGATGTGTCTGTCGGCCCGGGAGGGGTCTTCAGCTGTCCCGTGTGAGCTGTCCCAGCGAGCTCTTCTGTGTGTGTTCCCCTGATATGTTTCTTTTTTTATACCCATACTGGTGAGGTGTTACATATCATCTGTTAATTGTGAGACAAGTCCCGCTGATTCTGCTACATTTTGAGCCTTTGTGTGGCTTATGAAGTGCGTATGGGAGACAATTAAGCTATGCTGAATCCTATATGCTAGATGCTAAGTGCTACACGTCAATCCCCAATACAGTACAACCTGTGATGTCTTAACTCTGTCACGGTTTGTCACATGTGGTACTTTATGGCTACGTGCCAATTAAGGGAATAAGGGAATAAAAGCACAGTAGTCTGTTAACACCGAATACAGCAGAGTGAAAACTGTGTGAAAAAGCGTGTTTGATGAGAATTGATGGTGCTATTATTGGAAGTCTACTTTAAGATATTTGACACAATGTGTTCCTGTGGCCCCAGTCAGACACGTTATAATATCTATTTGGAAATGAATTGTGTACTAACCAGCAGTCATTGCCCCTTTCAGCTTTCTTGGGACCTGCTCAATTCGCATTATATCAAAATTAAATACTGCGTTATGACATTAATGACACTTAATTATCAAACTTGTTCTACTAAATAAATGAAAGGACGAAATACTTATTAGCTGCAGAGATTTTGTTCAGATTGTGTATAATTTGATTGCGAAAACACCTATTTTTCATGCCATTTTCTGCATAAATTAAACTTACGTCACCCACACAACAAACAACCCTCATTCTGCAAGATGAGATGAAGAAATGGCATAGCAAAAGGCCATGGATGGCATCGCAGTCCACAATTTAAAAAACAGCGTAACAGCGATTATCAGCAGTGACCACCACGATTGGAATATCCCATGTTTTATGAGCTGAACCATGTGAATCTTAAACCACATGTTCATAAACACAAAATTGACCCCACACTGCCCTCTGGGGATTTGGAGGTGTATGGCAGCACATGCTGCACACCTGAACTTCTCAGAGGTACGACAGAACCGTAGACAGAACCTTAAATTTTTCTGCGATTTAAGTAGGCCCCTGCCCACGTTTGTTGAGTTTGTTTTCTTGTGTGTGCTCTCAGAGTTAAGTGACTGAGAATATCAATGTTTATTTTGCATTTTAATGATGGGCAGAACTGGAACTTGTTTTGCAATTAATAGATGTGAGTGCTTCATTGTGAATGCTACCCCTGTGTACCAGAGCAAGCACAGAAAACAGGAAAAATGCCAAAGCTGTTGAATATACATGTTGTCATTTTAATCTGATTTAGATCTTTGTTTTGTTTTTAAAACACACTGCGTCCTCACACAAGCTCAAAATTCATACCATCAGATATTTTTTCAGTAAGCAGTTCTGGCACTGTAAAAAGAAAATGATGTCACCTTCACATAGGACAATTCTCTTATGTGGCTGTTACATTGCACCCCATTACAAATGGATCAGTCTGTCCTTTAGATCCCGCTCAACAACAAAAGGGTATTTCCACTGGCACTGATGGCGCATCCCTGTATTAGGATCTGCGGCCATCATGAGCCCCTCCTGCTGGGTGATGTCATAGTCATGTGACTGACATGCTGACTCAAATGTCATGGGACAGTTTAGGAGCTGGCTCTATGCCTTTTTTAGGAGGTGAGAGTCATAGTGATTGACACACACCTCAGGGGGTGAATGAATATGCTTACCCACTTTGCACGTAACATTCTCTCAATGTTCTGTGCCATGATAGAGGTGAGACATTGTAGAAATGGGCATTGCTACAGTGTTTGGATATTGGGGGAGTGTTATGTTCTAATGGGCAAGTATTTCTTGAAATGTTTATGAGGTACTTTTGACACTTGTAGCAGGTCACTCTTTTTCCAAGTATGTTCCATGAAATTTGAAATGTACTTAACAGTATTGGAGTGTGGAATGGTTTGAAGGTTGGTCTGTAATTGATAGCATTTTGTCAGATATTCTCAACAGTCAGAGGTCATTTATCCTGCCTCAGTAAATACCTGCCCCACATTGGTATTATATTATACATGTGTACTGTATGTATTTATTTAGTAAAATTGTCTGAAATGTGACAGATTAGCATGTTACAGGACTGAACAGGTGTTACAGTGAATGCAAATTTTTGTGCTTTCCTTAAAGGGATGGTCCTAATTAACCTATCTCAGCCACAATATTTTCTTATAGCTGCTGTAATACTGAAGGAACATGACAGCATTGCTTCAGTGTAACAGAAGAGTTGCCTGTTGTTTTTTCATGTGATTGGTTGTTCACAGTGCCTTTGTAGCTTTCCCAGTAACTTCCAGATCTGTCTGCCATTCTGCTACACCTGCATGGAGGTTTTCATCGTTTAGCCAGAGATACGGTCAAACGTGTGGATGAAAGGGACTAACTGTGCTCAGTCACTGAACATGAATTCTAACAATGTAGTTTCCCCCTCACTTCAGCCTTGGCTGCATTAGGCCATGTATATTTTGTTAGATAGTGCACTTTATTTATTGAGTCTTGATAAACCGAGCTTGAAATTATTCTGCAGACTGGGTGTTTCTTGTGTTGTGCTTGATTTATACTCCTCAAAAACCACAGAAGAAGAAGCGGTCAATGGAAATATTATATAGTGTCCGCAGAAGCACCGAGCTGATGGGTGTGAGCGACCGTTAATGACATCATTGCCCCGCCCCCCCGGTCAGATGACTGCAGAACCTGTTACAGTCCTCCAGCAAGACTCTTTGGGGTACAGTGCATACTGCTGTTTAGACAAAGGCTGGCAGCGGATCTGCACAAATTAGAATGCGTGCGTGTCTCAAGCGCGTTTGGTACATAGTCAGTTGGCCACCTGAGCAATAACAGAGCAGGCTGAAATGGGCAGTGGTGCAGAGAAAGAGCCCTTCGGCTCCACTCCTGGAGTGCTGCACTCACACCTCTGGCTCGGGCGGCTCTTGGCCTGACCCAGGCGGGCTCCCAGGCGACGGCGTGCGGTGGGAAGAAGAGTGACGGGACACGGTGGGGTCGGAGGCTTTCCCCTCCCCCGAAATCCGGATCCACCGCGCGACGAAGATCTGACGCTCACCGATTGGGAACGATGTGCCTTCCCCGTGTCTACCTTCAAACATCAATTGTACAGTGCAATTTTGTCACAATAAAGCACGTCTTTTTGTGATTCGCCCGCATGCTCAGTGTGTTCCCTCGTTAAAAAGTGGCCACCCCGAAACACTGCCTTGCTGTTCTCTCACATGAGGACCCATGACCGTCCAAAGAATCAGCTGTGGGAAATTTTGTAACATCTGTCAGCTATGCGCAGAAGGGTCGCTTGTTTAACTCAAGTAAAATGGTGAAAATTGCAGGAAATGATGCAAAGATATTCTCAGCTTTCCCCTGGGTGGGAAAAGATGGAGTATTCAGAGCAGAACAGGTCAGGTTTTTGACAGGGGAAAAAAAACCTCTGACAAGTAAACTATTATTAGTTTCCACTCGCAAGCAAACTTTTGCCTTCATTATAGCCAAAATACAGAGCGCACTGTGCTTGTTGAATTACACAGGGAAGGCATGGAGATTATTCAAGCTAACATGCTGTAATTGCTGAAAAATGTTGTTTTGAACTAATGCAGATGAGGTATGTGGTGAAATCATTCCGAGCCGCCCTTTCACAAACTCCTTTTAAAGCTGTGAAGCTGAAAGACCAGCTTTCGTTCGGGGTCAGTTTGTGCTGTAATTTATTGCATTACACGTGCAAACCCAATCAGCGTCAAACCATTCTGGCGACTATGAAAACAAGGCTGGGCAGGGTGGGGTTGTAAAAATCAGCGCAGTTTGTTCAGAAATGGCTAATGGCACTTGTCCTCCTTGAGATGAAGGAGGTCCCTCTGTAGGGCTCCTAAGTGGCTCAGTGGCTGAGGCATTCGCCTGGAGAGAAAGCTGAGCTCGACAGCCAGGGTTTGATCCTAGCTATGTCATCATCCAGTGATGACCAGGAGCCTGTCAACACTTAGCGACCAATACCTGCTCACTCCACTGTGGTGTGCTGTGTGCCTTGTGTGAAAAATAGCCGTTATTAGCCATCATTGTCATCATTCTCCAAACACACAAATAAATCTTAAAGCTGCCTGAATAGATATATATGTATATATAATATACCAATGTGCCTCTAATAAATGAAAGTATGTACTCTAGATGAACCACTTACGGAGATACAATGTCCCAATGAAGAAGCAATATTTTGTAGGTTATTTGTAGATTTGTAAGTGATATGTCATGGTATGAACTTGTACTTCAGAGGGGAGGGGATCACGCCAGTTTAAGCTCTGTGACTGACATGCGATGGCCTTTTAGAGGCAGTGCAGCATGTGAGTTCAGGGCAGCAGGTGTGACGTGCCGGTGAGCTTCCCCCCCCCCACGCCCAGAGCCGGATCGTTTTTCTCAGCTGATCCCGTCAGCTCGGGACATGCTGTTCAGTGCGGGGAGGAACCCCCCGCATCCGTTTCGTCACCTGGGGCCCATCGGATTGTGTTACATTAGTTCAGCAGAGGCTCTTATGCAGAGTGACTCCCATTGCTTACAATGTTTACATGTTGTGCATTTATACAGCTTGATACTTACTGTGGCAATTCAGGTTAAGCACCTTGCCCGAGGGTACAATGGTAGTGTCGTTCCAGGGAAGCAAACCGAGACTCTTTGGGTTACAAGCCCTGCCCCAAGCCACACTTCTGCACTTAAACACAGACTCCTTAAGGAACGTGTGTATTTACAGAAGTGCGTGTTTTTTTTTGTTACTGATTGCACTTTCGTCCTGTTTGGTTTCTCATGAGGGCACTGCGCTTCCCAGCATGCTTCAGGAAGGCAGATGGAAGAGATGTGACAGACACACATGGTTTTGAAGGGTCACAGAGTTCAAGTCAAAACATAATATAAAGTTACTTGAACTAGTTTTGAATACACAATGAGATCACGGTCATTGTCTAACCTTTCTGTGAAAAATGAGTACTGTGTGGGAATTCATGAGTATCAAGGATCATTTCGATCAGTATTTAAAGTAAAGTGGAAAGTTTTTTTTACGGTAATCTGTAGATGTTATGTGATCGCTATTAGTTGGGACTCGTTGGAAATCAATATCAGTGTGGTCATGTTGTGGTTAATGGTTTCTCAGAACCATTTAGCTGCAGCAGCAGAATCCACCCTATGAAGGAGGGAACATCGTTCCACAGACTTCCACAGATGTACATAGACCTTTATGCAGTTGGATGCATTAATATAATGACCAGCATCTACTCTCAGCCTATCCAAATGTTATGAAGATCAAATGAACGATAGGGATCCTGCCCTTAAAGTTAACTTATGAATAATTCACCTATTTGCCTCCCATTTGTCTCCTCTGGAGGGCAGTACAGTGTTCCTCTTATATGCTATGTTTTTAATCCACTAGAGGGTGCAAGTTCCTCAGAAATATACTTTCGTAGGCAACACATAGTATGGTTTCAGCAGTTTGCATTAGATCTGTGACCTCAGGACTCAGATGGAAGAAAATGAACATACCAAACCAAACACAAAAGAGCCTTTTTAAAAGATTGACAGCCGAATGTATCAGTCAATCACCTGTCAACCATTTTCAGTTTTTATCATGTGAAAACACCCTTGTCAGATTTCCAGAGCGGCACCTGATATGGGTACCATGGAAAATTATTCCCCAACAGGTATTTTAACTAATTTACATTTGATGAATGTTGGATGTTGGATGTTGAATGTTGTGCATGAGTGTTGCTTTCTGACAGAAGTGAAACGTCTTTTGTGTTGAATTCTTGTACACTATTAGATAAACCCAAATCATGGATGTGGAACACTTCAGTTCCTATCCTGCAACTGAACTGAGGTCTGTTAGGGCAGAGTTTGATGATATCACAGCATAGTATGGATACCAGGGGTTAGGGTTAGGATTTTAGGGTTAGGGTTAGGTGTAGGGTTTTAGGGTGTTAGGGTTATGGTGTTAGGGTTAGGGTTGTTAGAGTTGGGGGTGGGGTTGGGGTTGGGGTTAGAGTTAGGGTTTGAGGGACAATTCTCCAACCAGATTAAAAGGAGTGAGAAACTTCTCATCACCCCAAGAGCCCAAGACAAGAAAGTCCCCCGGGCTTTGACCACACTGTACACTAACACCAGCTCAGCACTGTTCCTTAATTTCAACTTTATTCCACTCTGAATGCCTACACTACTTACGCCAGGGGCCTCTCGGGGTTACCTGTGTGTGGAAGGAAAGCGGGCGAGTTCTGAGCACATTTATCAGCCGTTTCCTTGGAAACTGAGTAACAGGATAACATAATTAAGTGCTTAAGAAGACATGAATGCGGCCCTTGTAGTCTGGAGGATGTGAGCTGCGTAGCACAGGAGAGTTCTCAGAACCTGCGAGGTATGAAAAATGATACGAGCACAGATTATTCTTTGGGAAAGGTGGTGGTGGGGGGAGTGTTGGATGCCCTGAGACTTCCACAAGCAGCTTAGGCCCGCACAAATACCACATGAGGGTACGAACCTCTGCGGCTCCTGTTTGGGAACGCCCAGCATTCTCGGCTTAACTCCTCCACTGTGGCAGGCTGATGCCTGTCCTGAACCGGTGACAGGAGAAGACAGAGCGAATGACAGACTGTCATTCCGTGTTCCTCGGTCTGGTTTGTGATGAGAATAAATGCTGACAGGAGTAGAGATAGAGGAGTGGCTGCTCAATCTTCACACTGTCTCCCCCCTTAGGGGAACGCAAAGGGGGATGAAAATGGGGGTCTGAATGACGGGGTTGGCCGCGGGGTAGAGAGATACGCGCCGTAAAAGACTCCTGAACAAAGAGGGGGTGGAGTGTTTGCCGTGTGTCACGGGAGGGGTGCGTAAGAAGGCCGAAGAAGCCTCCGCCACATGTTTCGACAGCAGGTCCTGTACTTGTAGAAGGGATTAAGATTACCCCTAAATCAGTTTGGGGACTGTTTATGTTGTCTGAGTATTTGTAGGGGCTTAACGCTCTGCCGTGTCGCCTTGTATAGCTGAACATTTAAAGCACAGCTCTGAGAACCCTCTTCAGTCTTGCTGTATGTCTCAACCATTGGCATCCACCTGGGATTCCTGGGCCTGTCACATTCTGAGGGTCCAAATATAAGCCTTCCACTGATGAGAGAGGGCATCCGGAGAATTTGCGGCATATTGAATGATTGATGCACTAATACTGATCCTAAATAAGATTTTTGTTGAAAATAAAACATACTGGTCAGGACTGTTTTGTACAGCTCAGGTTTGACTCCCCAGCTGGAGGGCTGCTGTTATACCAGTGTGAGGAGATTAGGTGCTTTACAAATATATATATCATCATCTGTGTAAATGTTTATAGAGCCTGTAGTGTTATTATAGGCCGTTGCCAGGGTATGGGTAACCGGTTGGATAAATAAACAATGTATTGCAATAATTAACACTCGGTCATGCTTCGTCCTCTACCTTTGGCAGCAGGCAGCAGCACTGGCAGAGCTGTCATGGAGAAAGGAAGGCGAAACAGCCTCATCTAAAGGAAACACTTCTATGAGATTTCTGATGGATCAGAGCCTCGGACAGCTCCTGTATGCCAGTCAGAAATCAGACTCTCAGACTCAAACCTGGCATCTCAATAAAGCCTGTTAAGCGCAGTGACAGAGGGCCTGCCTGATGTATCCCACACTGCTTTGCATTAACAGCTACCCCTGTATAGACCGTTAACCCACATGGCTGTATTGCAACCTTATGTTTGGAATGGGGAGGGAAAGTGGTGACATTGCTTCCAGGCATGCTCCGCTGTGATTGACAAGGCCAGACCTCTTGACAAGCAACTCCCCAAAGGGAGAAAGTGAACCATCTGAAAATAAATCTGGACCCCCCACACACACACCCCCCACACCCCCATCCCTTAAAAATGGGATGGGTGAACGGGTCTCCTCGTTTGACTTACATTGAAGTAAGTGTTAATGAGAAACAGCAATGTCTCCAATGAAACCATTCTCTGACCTAAGAATCACTCAGTTAACCCTGTGCTTTCCACTCAGTTGTACAATGACACCAGGCCTGTCTTGTCTTCATATAATGGCTGGTGCATTGGTTTGCATAGGTTTGCAAGAGGAAATTACTCATCATTTTGTCATCTTCTACCCCTGTGGTCTCCATGTGAAGTAATTATGTGTTAACTGCATCTCTTCATACTTTTTGCTTCATCTAATGTAAATGAGATTAAATTGGAGTATTGTAAGTGAAGGATCGGGATCCAGTAAACCCTGACATGCAGTCACAACCTAAAATGGCTTCATTTGGAAAGTTCAGCTTATCTCATCATTATCACAGACCCTGACAGGTTTTTCCTTTGCAACAAAGCTGCCCACTTCGAGTCGCTGGATTCATATACGTTCAGCATTATTGATTTATCACATCACTTACCAAGCCCAGCACCAGGAGAAAATACAGAGGGGTGCAATTGCAATCCACAGGGGGGCACAAAAAGTCATAAATACTATGTAGACATTGGGATATAAGGAGACAACTGGGGGTGCACTGCACCCCTAAGAACCCCCATAGTGTCGGGCCTAGGACAGACACAGAGGTCATGAGATGGTGTTTACAGGGTATATTCCATTGTTTCCTTGTTTATTGCAGTGATGGGAAAGTGAGGCTTCATGAACCTAATAATGGGCATAGCCATCATGTGAAATCAACGATTCACTGATTCAAACAAAACATACAGTTTTGCCAAGAACAGCAAATTCCTTTGATTGGTCCATTCAGATGATTGACAGCACATGATAGCTCCATCCGCTATGGGGTTCACCTTGCTATCACTCATCTGTTCACATCTCATGATACTTTCGCAGGGTAATAACATCTCATAATGTATGTACATTAGTTGTTGTTTATGTATTTTGTTTAAAATCATTTCCAGCACCAGCTATTGCATGAAGGTGAGACAGACCTGGTGTTTCCATACCTGGCTTTTCATTGGCATAAGTGGGGAATAGAACCTTGCCCTGGTGCACAATAATGTACCCATCTGGGATCCGAACATATGACATTCAGGTGCATAAACCCATGCTCTTGGATCCTCTCCCTTCTTGCTCAATACACTGGGTCACAGGTAGAAGTACATTACGGATCACTGTTTTCTCTAATGTCAGTGATCCTAAATCAATATTGATGGCTAGAAAAGTATATTAATGTAAAATTTACAGTACAATGTTAC
Source organism: Megalops atlanticus (assembly GCA_019176425.1). Lineage (NCBI taxonomy): Eukaryota > Metazoa > Chordata > Actinopteri > Elopiformes > Megalopidae > Megalops > Megalops atlanticus. The sequence goes on from CM032894.1 coordinate 19,563,632, forward strand.
AATGTTTCCCATAATTCTTAAATCACATCACACAAACAGAACGAAGCCTTTTATACTAGGTACACGTGAAAGGAAAGGAATGAGATCTCTCCTTATTGAAATCATGATTTTTTTCAGCCTCATAATGAATCTGTCAGTGCCGCCTCCCTTGAGAGGCAATTAAACATTCATATGCAGCTTCCCAATGATGGATCATATCCAGTTTTGTTCAGCACGAAAAAAACAATTAAACAGACGATTGAACCATTAACCAATGACAACTATGGTGTGAATTTCAATTATTACCTGCAACATGGTGTCAAATGTGATTTCTTCAAATACATTTTTGTGTTTTATGTTGATCAAGCTACACATACTGCTGTCGTGATGAATTGCACTACATCTGTATGCATGGATTAGTTACAAACACGTTGTTTGAGAAAAACATACATTTCCGTCAAACCCACAGTCTCTTATTTTTACAATAAAAAAATGCAACCGAAAAAAAAACCTCAGATATGAGGTATGGAATTCAGCAGCGGCAGTATTCATTTAAGTTATAAACCTACTACAGAATGATACCCAATATTTAATTTCTTGCTTTGTTGTGTGTCCTTGCAAATTAATGGGCTCAGCTGCGATTTCGCGCGAATGAGAAGGAAACCCGGGGAATGAAACGCGCGGGGACCGCCTGCCGCTGCGAGATAGCGCCGTTATCTCCACGCTCTCCGAACAGCGCTGGGGAAAAGCTTAACTTCCGGGTCTAATATCCCCCCAGATCCGAGTGGATGGCGAGCCTCTGCGCGGAGCCGTCTGCGGGGTTGTGATATTCTGTTAACAAGCCCCTAGCGAGGCGAACAGCTGGCTCCGCGCGGAGTGTGGAATCGGGATGAAACGCGACCCTAAAACAAAAGAGCCTGTCGGGTGCGTTAAAAGTGCCTTCGAATCCACTGGCAGGTACATGGCACGAAGATTAGCGGCGGTATGTAAGAAGCGAGATTAGGGCTGGGGCTGCTGAGGGCGTGTGTATAACCGAGCGCGCTGCTCTCTTAGGCGCAGTTCCCCTTCCGGAGCTGGCGCTGGCTTCCAGCTCCATCACTCCGGGCCTTCTGATGCTTGGAGGAGGAGCGGTTTCTCCTGCACACCGCAAAGCCTCTAGCTAAGAGACATTCACTGTTCACCACTTGCTCCAGTACTCACTGCGCTCTCTCTCTCTCTCTCTCTTCTTTCTCCTAGAACCCTGGAAGGTCGAAGCTGGGGTTTAATCCTCGACTAAGTCACGCCAAACTTGTGTCTCTGATTAACACACGTTATAGAAGATGACTTGTGGGTAGCAGCCCTATCTCTCCTTCTCTCCTAGTATGGTGGGAGAGTGAGGTTTTCATTTCAGAGCTGACGCTGGAACAGATGTTGGGCAGATACATATAGAAAGTACAAAGTAAAAGGTTACTGTACCTGCAAAATGCTGTTGAAACAGTAAAAATACTTTAAGATGTCTGCCATCATGAACTGCCTTTAGCATCTCATTTAAAAGCAGCAGCCTGCCTGACATCTGCTCAACCTGGACCATATTTAATGTGTCGAGAAAACAGTGGTTAGCCTCCACGTTTCAAATAAACAACAATAGCTCTTACACCTGCCAGAGCAACGCCTATGCTTCGATCACGCACTGTACACCGGACCAATACTTTATTTCTGCGCAACCATCCACATCCATTCTGTACAGTATCTGTATAACCAGGGATAATGTCATTAACCAAGAACAGCCAAACACAGCGATGTTGTACGGTCACATGAGACGGTAATCAGCCAGACGCTCGCACATGCTTAATTCCCCCGGCCTGCAGGCCTGCACAAAGCTCGCCTTGAGCCAGCTCCCGTCCGCATTAGCCCTCTCCAGCCTCGCGCAAAGCTGCATTATCACAGCATCCATAATCCTATCCCTGAAGATCAGCAGGGCTCGCTCCCGCACCGGAGATCTCCAGCGATAGGCTCGGGATGTGAGCCGGGATTCTTCGCATTGGAGACTTCAAGGGGTGCGGAACAGGAAACAGAAAAATGGCTATCCCCACTGTTGTCAGCTTTTGCGATTCGCCTACACAAATCTAAAGCCATTTTGTGGCCACAATGTTCTTCTTCAATATTCTTTCGCAAACAGAAGTTGCTAGAGTTTTTTTCCCTAACCAAGTAAACATGAAAGTAATACACACTTATTTGGGCGCACTGGTTATTTGGATGCATGAATATAACCACGGGTGAAAATTGCCCCTGGTTGCCCCTGGTCTTGAAGAGTTGGCTACACGGTGTGTCACTGTCCGTTTTCTTTTCATATCATTTTCTTAGCTCATTATATTAAAATCTATGTTTTTCCCACAAAAACCATGAGCCCTGCAGGCGTCTTTCACCGGACCCGTTGTCTGTTGTCCAAACATATTGTCATTTTTCCATCGTTTCCCCCAACCGCCGCGGCGCATAATATCATATCAAAGCCGAAGTCCTCATGTCGTTCCAAACGGATGTAACAGGATAATCACCCCTTACGGTGTTGGCATCGTGTGAGGGCGAGCAAAGGGGATTAACCCTGACCCAGTTAGCAAAAATCAATCGAAATTACTCGTGGCGGACTCTTTAAAAATAACAGATAGCCTAATCTTATTTTCGATCGCTCGGTCTGATCCACCGGTCCCACACACTGCCAGATGTTACGGCGGAGCCGCGCCTCTTGCTCCTGACTAATCGGGGAGCTAATTGCAGGGGATTATGTTTCTTGTTTTAAGAGAAGTTTCCGTGAAGGATGCGCGGGGAGTTTACCCAGATGTTCCAAGCACATGTGGGCTGCTTCATAGCCCCGGGCGTCCCAGATGAAAAATGCGAGTTCTGTCTCAGATAAGAAAAGGAAGGGGAAAGAGGGGAAAAAAGTTGTTGTTTTTTCTTTCTCTACTGTTCTGTGGACCTCTCGCTGCTACGATAAATTCTGCCCGCGGTCAGAGTAAGGTTATGAGAACATTCTGACTCAGGTCCTACAGAGGACAAGTGCTGGGGGAAGGGGAAGGAGGCATTACAGCTAAATAAGTACGCTATAGCGTACTTCCTATTTTCTGGGGCCGTTTCTTTTGGAAATACACTTTGTGATATGTACAAGGAAAAGAAAAAAAAAACCTTAAGTCAGAATATTGGGGGTAAATCTTATTAACGTATCCAACGGTTATAAACACCCTTGACGTAACTGTTTGACCCAAAACTTTCATTTTGCATATCGTAGATACGTGATTAAGATTATAAAGGTGTAACATTTGTTTGTCAATACATGATATCAGATGGGAATGTGAACCATTCCTCGGTAAAAATCACAGAATTTACGGTGGGGTTTTATCACTATAAGGCCAAAGCACGGCTAACATGCCAATGACAACGTTAGTGTGACATTGTGGTAATATGAAGAGGTTTTTGCAGTTTTACAGGCATACTGCAAGAGTCTTATAAGATGTTGCTAACATGTAAACTTCTCAGATTTGTGGTGACATATTGGCAAAATGAAGAGGTTGCTGCAACGGTACAGGTATGCTGCAAGAATGTTACATGGTAGCAGGGAGGCCAGATGAGACTGAGAGAGATGAGACTCCAGCTCATTCAGTCGTGGTATCTGCTTACTGTGCAACTGAAGTGAGGCTGAAATGTAGCTTACTTGGTAATATTATGAAAAAAAAAGTTTGTAAAAGGATATTTGAAAGGATAACACTATAGGTGCAGAGGTAGAGGAAGAGGAATACACTGTATTTTTAATATTCAACAACGTAAACTGCAATACCAAAAGGTGTTTTCACTCAGAAGACATTTGGATGGGCAGAACCTTCTGGAACAATCTTGCACACACCATCACTATTGTATGGGTGCAGTGGCATTGTTTTATCTAAGAGATTTTTTTTATAATATTCAATTCATTAAAAAACTATGAACATTAAATCATAGTTTTGTTTTAGCATTATATTTGGAATGTCATAGCCCTTAAATTGTGCATATTGCTTTGCACCCACGTGTTAATCTAGGCACACATTTGCGATCTTAGCACCAAGTTTGGCAATGACACTTGTCCATCTGTGGTTAGTGGTGTCCTCTTTGTGTGACCTTTTATGCCACTTTATCAGGTGCACTGTGTAAGTTGTTCTGGATAAGAGCGGACGCTAGATGACATTAATGTAATGTGATGTAATATAATGAATAGTCCTTATATAATGTAATGTAATGGGCAGTAATAGAGCAATCCTTGGTGTCCTTTAAGACCTTCACAGTTCTGCCATCCTGAAATAGGATGTAAGAACGCCATAAGAACATAAGGAGTTTAATGAGGAGAACAGGCCATTTAGCCCAGCTCGGCTCATCTTTTTGCCTATGCGGGGTCATCTGTCCAGTTCTGCTGGCGTCCACCCGGTTGCCGTTGAAAGGGGGGCCTTAATGCAGCCGTCTCATTAAGCTGCATTAGCACTTAGCGATCGCCGTCATCGGCCTGCCCTCAGTAAGACCGCAGACATCTGCTGGCTTTCTTTATTTGACATGCGTAATTTGCAAACAGTGGGCCTCATCGAGAGATGTGATTGGACGGCGAGGTGTCAGCAGTTACTTGTTGCCAAGATGGAAGTAAAGCCGCAAGTTGAGCACTGGAGACGTCCTTGTCAAGCCCACTTATCTGTGAAGCACACGAGGACGCTGACACACACTCTTGCGTGCTCGCTTAGGCGTGCACACACACACACACACACATACACACGTACACACACACACACACACACACACACACACACACACACACACACACACACACAAACACACACAAAACATGACCTTGTTAACCCCAGTGTCAGGACACATGACAGTGACTGGTAAGGGGGTCCTCTGGAAACCCCTCATACACCTCCTGCCCTCTGCGCTCTCTCATTTGTTGAAACGCGTCCAATCCCACGCAGCCATTCCGTTCCCCCTGCAGCAGCCCTGTGGGAACGCCGGTGCCATCAATCGGCCTGTGTTTCCGTGTTTTCCTGCGCTATCTCATCGGCGAGTAAATCCCCTGCCATTTGCATACTGCGCCTCTCTGTTTGGACTGTTTTATTCCTGCGTTCCGCGTGCGGCGGGATTTGCCGCTTCACATACGCGCCCCATTGTTGCCTGAGCAGCTGTCTTATCTGGGTGCCAAATTGGCGAGGAGGAGGCGGCCAGGGATTCACACTGATGTCAGAGCCAGTGTCCCCATTGTGTGAATCTGTATAAATCACCTCGGCGTCGGCTTTGGCCCTCGGCCTTATCTCAAGGAAGATATGAGCCCAATCTCCCCAAACCCTGGCTCCGCGAGCGTTAGAGGGCTTACCGTATGGCCTGATGTAGTTCATCCCGTTGACCTCTTTCAGACACCCAACGGCGCTGCCGGCGTTGCTATGACAGCGTCGCCACGTGATAACACTGCCGCAGTGTTAATTGGATGTTGAGAGAAGGTTATGGTGCTCCAATGCTAGATTGCACCTGCTGCGATGATGCTTGGAAGCACTCTCTCGTTTAAAGCAGCACAAAAATGCTCTCATATAAAGCACAGGGTCATCGGTACCATTTTGCCTGTCAGGAGAGTTGTATTGCATAAATCACACATTCACGAATCTGGGAAATCACGACTTTTTGAAATTATCCCTTCTCACAGTAGTACTGTATACAATAAGATTAACTACCCAGCATTGCCTAATGAGAAAATATAACCCTGGGAAAGTGTTTGGCTCTAATAAACCTTTATACATCCATAATATAATACTACAACTAACACTACCACTACTCACTACAACTACTACTCCTATACTACTACGACTAATACTATTACTACCACTATTACTACTACTATTAACACTACCAAAAATAATACAGATATTTTTCAGAGAGCAGCCCAAGATGACCTATAATTCAGTTCTTCTATTTCCTGTTTGCACAGGAAATAGCCACTGTATAGGAAAGTTTTTACAGTATCCTCTGCCTGCGTTTGCTTCTACAGCACTGAAAACCACGGGGACTTGTTTTTATCTGCTTGTAGGGCTCCTTCGATCCACTAACCAGTGAGCAGGAGATCTGTGGTTTTGGCACTCTCAATCAGAAATCAGAACACATCAGAAACGACATCCCGGCACTTCATAATCAAGCTTACGAAGTGACGATTAGCGATGTCGGTACAGCTCCCTCACAAACGGGAGTGAAACGGCGAAGCGTCATTCTGGGGCTTGGTGCGCGGCCTGAGCGTGCGGTCGTTTGGCGGTTTGTTTGGCAGCGACGCTTCCCCTTGTCACTCGTCACACCCGCGGGGTCCGCGGCCCAGACAGCGCGATGTGACCTTGAGTGACCTCCAGCGTCAGTCACTGCCTCAGTGAAAGACCGCCTAGCGCGTCGCCCCCCGTTTGAGCGTGACCGGCCGGGGACAGGTGGCCATTGTTAGCGTGGCCGCGCGGTGACGTCTCGGGGACGCGTGCTGAAACTCCGGAGGCGGGTGGTTGGGGGCTCTGAGGTGTTGAGGCGGGGGTGGGGGTGGGGGTGGTTGGTTATGAATGGGGAGGGAGCCCTGCTGGGTGACCGGACCTGATGGAACTTGTGCAATGTCTGGTGACGTCCGCGTTTGCCCCACTCCCTTTTTGTTCCTGCCAGTTCAGACTGGGCGGGGCTTACTTCCGTGTCCCTGCGTCTGTGCTGGGCACCTGCAGTGTGTGTATGTGTGTGTGTGTATGTATGTGTTGGAGTTTATGTGTGTGAGAGAGTTTGTATCAGAGTTTGTATAGGCATTAAAGTGTGTGAGTAACTATATGTATCTGAGTTTTTGGCTTGTGTGTGTCTTAATGCTTGTATCTGTGTGTGTGTCTAGGTATATGTGCATGTACATGAACATATGTATGTGTGTATGTTTGTGTGTGCATGTGTGTGTATATATATGTATATCATTGTGTGCATCTGTGTGTGTGTGTGTCTGTCTCTCTGTATCTGTGTTTGTCAATGGGTGAACCTGTGTGGGTGTCTGTTTGTGCATATTAGTGTGTATGTTTGTCTGTGTATATCTTTGTGTGTGTGTGTGTGTCTGCGTTTGTGTGTTTGTGTTTTTGTGTGTGTGTATGTGTGTATACATCTGTGTGCATGTGTGTATATATCTGTGTGTGTGTATCTGCGTTTGTGTGTTTGTGTTTTTGTGTGTGTGTATGTGTGTATATATCTGTGTGTATGTGTGTATATATCTGTGTGTGTGTGTATATATCTGTGTGTGTGTGTATATATCTGTGTGTGTGTGTGTGTGTGTGTGTGTGTGTGTGTGTGTGTGTGTGTGTGTGTGTGTGCATATATCTGTGTGCGTTGTACCCTCTCTCCATCTCTCTCCCTGTCTGGGCCCGGGCCCTCTGCTGGGAGCTTGGCACCGCTGGAGCATCCCGTGGCTCTGTCCTTTCAGGAGGTGGCAGCCGCTGCGCGCCCCGCACCCCTGTCCCAGTCGAGTGCAGACAGATGGAGGAGCTGTCCCCCTGCCAGACAGGCGATGGGCAGGCCGCCATCTTAACAGGGTATCAAGAGGCACCGACGCGACCCTCTCCACGGATTCACACCCCTCCGAATCTGGAGTGCCTCTAAAGCCGTGACAATGAAGTCCGCACTCCAGTGCGGGGCTGATTCATTGGGCCTGACCTCTGCTGAAGCCTAACCAGACGTGTGAACTTTCCTTTGACTGTGAAATTGAAATTCGCATCCAGGCTGAAATGATTGTTGAGGCTGTTGGTCTTGATGCTGTTTATGTTAAAGCCTTGAACTGTGTGTTTATTTTCCAAAAATTTATTCACAGTATGCTGACTTGTTCAGTTTGAACTCAGGGTTTGTGTGTGTGTACAGTATGCATGTGTGTATGAGTTAGTGAATGTGTGAGTGTGTTGCGTTTTGTCTTTGTGTGTGTGTGTGTGTGTGTGTGTGTGTGTGTGGGTGTGTAAATGAATGAGTGAGTGAGTGTGTGTGTATGGACACATATGAGTTTCCCGGGTAACCCCCATTTGTTCAGCTCTGGGCACCATGCCCCCCGTCTGTGTCACGTGACAGTGCAGTAGCCGGGCAAGTCCCCCTTCCGCGAACGGCCTTTTTGTCTGTCTCCCCAGGCTCCAGACAGACAGGTCTGAAGTTCAGCCCTGACCCCTGACCCCTGACCCCCGACCCCTGGCGAGCGCAGAATTGTTGCGTATCTCCCGCCAAGTCTAGCGCATTTCAAACTGACTCTCCTCTCTCAGCCAAGTCTGCAGGCCCACTTCTGCCTGTGTCTGATCCAGCCTGCCAAGAAAAACACTTTCTAAAACACTTACCCAACACTCATACTTTAGCGTTACACTGAGTGCCTCTCTCTCTGACTCTTATGAAGTACTTGCAGTTAGATGACAACCCTGTTGAGTGTCATTGTTTTCATTTTTTTTCCTTTTGAGGGGGACATCAAAAGATAAAAAGTAGATAGATCTTATCTTATGGTGTGTAATATAAAATAGGATGATATGTGATGTTATTAGAATAGTTAGAATTAGAATTTAATTATTTTAAGATTGATATTTACTGTCCTATGCGCACATGCCAGTTTACTTTGAGTCTTAAACATTATTTTGGATCAATGATGTGGGGCTAGACTGTATAAGTGTATCAGATGTCCCTCTATGCACAGGGGAGTTTAATATTGCAGAGATAAAGTTCCAATTGTCATTGTGTGGACTTTGTCGTTCAAATAATGCCATCTTCCTATAGAACATAAGTGTTCTCTCTTGTAGGATTCACACCTGTCACCATGACTTGGAGCCCACTCTCTGAATGTATCCATGTGTGTTTTTGTTACCTTCCACTCCACACACCAATCCCATTCAGAGATTCCTGGAACAGTCCAAAAAAGGAGAGTCCTAGAAGAGCTTCCTTTGATTTATTTCTCTTTAATTATGAGTTTCCTCCTGGGCCGTAACCCATCCCGTTCGGGGTGGAATCGGCCCGAGCCGGCCGCTCCGCCGGGCTTATTTGCACAGGCTTACACAAATAAAGCCGGTCGCTCCCTTCTCCTCCTGTCCATCACTGCACCGTCTGGAGGCGCGTGAGAATCCCGGCAAGGTCTGCGAGGAGGAGCTCACCTTTACAGCTAAACTCGCCTCCCCCTAAAGACTTTACCCTCTGACTGACCAGACCATGCGGTGGTATTCATTGACCTTGTTTGGGGGGCATCTCTGTGAGGGGTTGTTGTTCCGGATCCCTGAAATCCGAACTTTGGGGGTTCGACTGACATCCCACCTCCAGCGATGAACTTGGCTAATTATTTTTGCCCTCCCTGGCAGCTCCCGGGAATCTGGCTTTTGTGTTTGCTGGGGATGAACTCTGACCGCGTGCTGTATTCATTCCCCTCATGCCTGTGCCTGATGGAGGCCATCTGCTTTGGATGCATGTGTGATGTGACCCAATATGGAGGACTGCATCTCAGCTGGGGCTGACTACTGCTGAGGGACATACTGCTGACCCCGGAACAGCTTTAGAGTTTCACTTTTCTGGTGGTGTGTGTGCCCTCCTATATGGAGTTTTTCGGTAAAAGTGCCAGGCTGCTCACCAAATTGGTGCTATTGCCTTTGTTTGCTGGTTTATGACAGAGGAAGAAATCTTAATGCTTGTGCCTGTTCTGTTCTGTACTGCACGGAAATAGGGTTGAAGAAAGATGCTGATAATGTGCGGATGTGAGATACAACCTTGGAGCTAATATTTTGGCCAGGATAAACATGCCTGCCTCTGCTTGCCTTGTCTGGATTTTGATCCAGCCTGCTATCGTATCTGGGGTTGGTCAGCATGCTGTCTGGGTCTGTTTGCTATGGGTCTCGTCTGGCTGTTCAGCTGAGGGGGGCTGTTAGAAGCAAAGCCATTGTGTCTCTGTAGGCCTTGTGGTCCTCTCGGCCTGCTTGTGGTCAGATGCTTCCCCTGCGTTGGCCTGTTCCCTTCTCGGGTCAGTCCCAGTGCACACTGCTGCCTGCATGGCATTGTGGGTCTTTAAGCAGAGCCACAGTTGCACCAGCTTTCCTGACATGTGGCATCGTGTGACTGGGACAGAAGGGCCACACGAGAGAGCAGGCGTAATTGTGGCTGGGGTGTCACACATTCCAGTACCCACCAAACACCCCTTCGGACACACACACACACACACACACACACACACACACACACACACACACACACACACACACACACACTGTACTCACCTAGGAGCCCCAGCAATCTGCATTTTAAACCCTCACGGCGAGCAGCCACTCCTTTTACCACCTTTTCCGTCTAAACAACAGCCCACAACATCTCAGGTAAGTATTACACATGCACGTGTCTGTGTCTGATTTCACTGTAACGTACACGACAGTGGATAAACAGTAACATCCAAGCAGACTCTGACCTACTCTACGATATTATATGTCATACAGGAAGTAAATGAAAATGTTTATATTCAGTGTCTGTATGACTCGGCTGCCGACAGTAGGACTCTTCTCCAGTGCGAGCGGGCAGGCGTTGACTCTGACACTCTGCCAGCACCACGGCGCTGTCCCCACCTGCTGGCTGGCCGAAATCTGCATTTTAAGCGCCCCCGCGAGTGGCTGTCGCCTCCGTCCCCCGAGGACGCGCGCGAGCGGTGGAGGACGGCCGCTTTTGGCGGGCGCCGGGGTCACGCCTGGCCATCCTTGCCGGGGCCCTGCCAAATCCTAGGCTTTTTAATCTGTTTACCGATCTCCGCTGGCCCGGCGCTGGGGCGAGGGGTGACCTTGGGCGTGATGACAGCGTTGCCTGGTGGTGCCAGGCTCGGCGAGGCACAGGCACGCAACCTGATCCGCGGGCACCGCGGCCCGAACGGGGCTGGCAGGACGAGGGGGCAGGGGCCTGTCACCCGCGTCCAGGTGCTCAGCGCTCTGCCTGAGGAGCGTGTGGTTACAAAAGGCACAGGCAGGGTGGAGAGCAAAAACAAGAAATTTCATTGGGGATGTGAATAAGTGAGTAAATATTCATTCACTGTGAAGTGAATACAACTACTGAATGTACATGGCAGTAAGAATAACCACAAGAAAGCACTCCCTTCTCCAAAAAACACTGACAAAATAATGACTACTCTACAACTACAAGGCAAACACAAAATCTCTTTACTGTTAGAAAGCCTAAAGAAGGGCTTTATCATTAGAAAACCTAAAGTGGGGCACACAACCACTGCAAGGTGCAAAAACGCCCATTTTTTCCGCACTTGGCACATGTGTGGTGTTTTGATTTGTGACATGTGAGCTGCATATAAATTGCATGCTCCCATCCACGGAATCTCCATGTGCACCCGCGATAAGGACGGGCACCAAACACGTGCCCTGGGAGAGGGTGTATCCATCCATTCTGCCTGGCACACACCGGGGCAGGTGACACACATGCTGAGATGCATAAAAGCACTTTGACCGGATTTATGATGGGCCTGAGGCTATTGGTCTCAATGCAGTGAGTCAATGCAAAGCGTATCAATATTGTCCAGTTTTCATCCTGCGTATGCATCAGAACCTCACATTTCACAGAATTTGGATTCTGAAACGGCTGTTAGAATCCAAACCCATCATCCAGTAGCCACACTTCCTTGTCATCCTTGATCAGCTGTCTGAGGCTAAGCATGGGTGGGTTTATTTAGCACTTCAGATTGAAGACCTCCTGGGAAAACTAGATCACCGCTAGCCGTGCTGGTATGATTCGGCCTTTCAGATGAAACGTTAAACTGAGGGCTCGCGCCGGTCATTAGAGATCCCTTGGCGCTTCTCACAAAGGGTAGGGGTGTTCCCTGGTGGCCCGGCCAAATTCCCAATCTGGCTCTCTCAATCTGGCCATCTAATCTTCCCCCAGTTTAATTGGCTGAATAAATCCCTTCCTCTCCGCCCGTGCTGGCGCGCGATAAGTGTTCTGGTGTAAAAATGGCCGCCGCCCGCGGCTCAGGCGGGCGCTGCCTATTGGTGGCGGATGTATAGAGCACAAACGTGTTGAAAAGCGTCGCTAGGACATGCTTTGAGGCCCAGGAAAGGTGCTGTTGGTGTTAACTGGATTACCTACGGGCAGCGGTGCCAGCCACCTGTGCAGGTATTCTCCACGTGTCCTCCCTGATCCGCACCCTCTCAGTTCCCAAGGGCGAGAAGGGCACTTTACCAAAGCTTGTGAGTAAATCGCCAGAGGCTCACAGGTGAACACACTAAGCTGAGGAGATGGAAGTGGATCGCGCAATAAACTGCATGTGTACGAATGGTTAGGTATCACCATAGATTAGAGAGTAGAACATGGCGGTCATTGTTTCTCAAGCAGCCGTCATTGGGGATGTTGACCGTCTTGACGTGAATAGAGGTGATCTCCTTACACACACCTGCTTTCTGTCTCAGTAAACCTTACGTCACATTTCTGGATGAAAACCATTTGCCTGTCCTGAAGAGAACAGAAGTGCTGCTTGGGTTCAGGGGTGTAGCCTAAGTACATTTTCTTGGATGAGACATAAAGAACTGTTTTGAACTATTTTTTCCATTTAAATAAAGGCACTTAATTTCATTCTAAAACAAGTGTGCCTTGGAGTTTGTGAAAGACACTTGCTTTTTACATTTTTGAAAAACAAAAAACCCCAAGCATTTAAGCAGACTGCCCTTCTTAATGTCACAACCATTTGTCTGTAATGGATAAACCCTCTGATATCAGAACCTGCTTAATGTGCCTAATTTCTCCTGTAGAACAACAGGGATTTTAACAGGGTTCATACACACTCCATTGACGTGTTTGGTGTAGACTGTAATCTTTTTCAGGCACCTAGTAGAAGTGATCTTGCAGACCTGTGGTTTTATTGGTACGTACTTACTGCCTGCTGCTGTTCCAGTTCACTGCTCTCTGTGTTTCTCTCTCTCTCTCTGCCCCACTCTCTCACACACACCTGAGCTTCTGTTAAGCCTTCTGTTTACTGGGTCTTCAATATTTCAAATTCACTTTGCCTGTTCTTACCATCAGAACTGTCAGTACACCATCTGATGGGCTGTAATAGCTTTTGTATCAGCGCTGGCTGCCCTGCAAATCTTAATAAAAATCTTTTTCGTTGAGGAAAATGTCTCCTGGCTCTCAGTGAACATGATTTCGTTTAGACAGGGGGATTACAGAGGTCTGGAAGGTGTGCAGAGTTATCAAAAGCAGTTCTCCAAAGCCAGGGGTGATCCTTCTATTTAGCAATCACTATAAATATAGGGAAACAAGAGGTACACAGGAAAGAATCTTTAAGACGATCCTGGCTACCAACAACCTCCTGTCACAGGTTAACCAGCTTTAACACTGGTGGCTCAAAGATGTCTTGTGGTGATTGACATTTCGAGGGCTGTCTTTCTATTTAGCAATCCTATACATATAGGGAAACAGAAGATATACATGAGAGCGACTATAAGAAGATCCTGGCTAGTGACGCCTCCTACTGCGGGCTAACCAGCTTTTCCACCAGCGGCTCAAAGAGGTCTCACGATGATGGGTGTTTCGAGGAGGTACAGCATGTGTGCCTCGTATCAAAAACCAGCCCTTTGTCGGGGCAAGTGAAAAAGAGACGTCGGGGGAGATAAACTTCGCGCACATGAGAGGGAAGGAAAGCCTTTTATCTTAAGCACGCTCTGTGTTTTTTTTTCCTTTTTTTTTAAACCGAGACAATGTCGCCCCAGTCAGATCCCCGAACAAAGGGGCCCTTATACACGTCCCTCTGCTGGCAAGCCTGATACGGCCGCTCAGGTGATGGTGGCCGGGAGATGCCTTTGTGAACGGGGGGGTGGAGGGGGCGGGGATAAAGAACAATTGATGCTAGCAGGAGACAGGAGGCCGGTTCTGGCCCCTGTTGAAAGGTAACCTGGAGCTGAGCAGCGGAGCCCAGAACGGGACCCACAATCCCACCTGCCTCCGAGCTGCACCACTTTCACCAGCGATAGGTGGAGGGGAGGTCACGTGATCGCCCCTGCGTTTCCATCTGCGTGTTTGTGAATGGGATTGCTGAACATCTTAAGGACAGATTTGGACGAAACGTCTGCCATTGAGAGACCCAGGAGAAATGACTCAGTTTTAGGGCTGATATGTAACAGCTGTAAGAGGCAGCAGAGAGACACTCTCTGCCGGACGCCAGTCTCGATCACATTAGTTCTGCTTTCATAAGCTGAACGCGCTCATTTTTAATTTCATTTGATATCGCTGTAGTACGATCTAAAGCAAAACAAAAGCCGCGGGCCTTTCTTTGCAGATTTCACAGTCGAAGGACAGCGAAAACGGCTTTGAAATCTGACCTGTAATTGGACACCCTTGTCTCGGAGGGGTGTGCTGCTCCTGACATCAGCAGGCACAGGTGCACACCCACAGCCTACTGCGGTGTCACCTAACACACCGCCATGCCTCTCCACTGCTTCAGACGCCCAGTCAGGGGGTTATTTTAAATTTTGGCACCTTTACGCATCATTTTGGTACACTCAGTAACAGGCCACTGAGACATCATGGGGGTTTCGATCTCTTAATCAAGTTTGCGACCTTAAAGAAAACATGGAGATGAATAATTTGTGTACTACATGCTCTTGAAGGGGAATAATGATATTTACGCAAGACTGTTGGGTGGATATGTGTATGATGCCCACTCAATTGCAGGTCAAAAAAGGTTTTGAACATAATTGAATGTACACTCTGTTGTGACCTTGGTAGTATATGACAGCTAGAGTAAACTACTTTGATGTTGGAACCTGTATTCATGCAAAAGATACAGATATGAAGATGGCAGATTGACACATGCTGTCTCTGTTCAGCTATCAAACAGTCCAGTTAGCCCCACACTCATACACCCAAACCAGCTTGTGAACACACTGTCCTGAATCCTTAATCATTCATAACCTGCCCCGTGACCGACTTAACAAAAGCGTTTCTCCTACCTCTCCTCCCCCTGTCAGAAACAGAACGTCCCGCCCACTGCTCATTCTCCCAACGCGGTTGGTTGCCTCCCGCTCTCTGGGTGTCGCCGCCCAGCTGGAGCTTCCTTTCATTGGCCCAGCGTGCGTCGCTCGGCAGGCCGGGGGAATGAGTGACAGCCCCCCTGTCGGCAGCCCCGAGGACCCGGCATTCACGGTCCTCCTCTGAGCGACGGCGCCCCTCGTCGAAGTGTGGGTCCCCCGCCACCCGCCTGGCTGGGAGCCGTCACGCTTGTCCCCCCCCCCGTTTCGCCGCAGACCGAGCCAGGCGGGAACGATGTCAGAGTGAGACAGGCATGCTGTGACCTCAGGGCTGTGCCACATCCTCGTATGGGGGGGCGGTATCCTTTTTAGGGGCTGGCTCCCTACTACCCTGAAGACTAGACTTGCCAAGTTGATTGTCTTGTCTCTGTCAGCACACTTTTGAGAAATAGTCATAGAGGGAGACTGCTTCAGCACACCACTTCCCCCCAGCTGGAGATAGAGCAGCCTGAGTGGCCACATCGAGGTGCAGGGACAGTGGCCGGTGAACGGGACCGTACGCGGCGCTGGCAGCAAGGTGAAACGGTACGGCCGCGCTCCTGCGCTCCAGCTGCAGCCCGCTGAGTGTTTATTAAACAATGCGCGCATCTGTTGTTCCTTATTCGCGGAGCCGGCCTCTCTTTTCCCCGGCGTTGCTCAGGGGAGCTCCTATTACTGAACCCAAACACACTCCACAGTCCATTTAGAAAGCCCAGAGGAGCGCTATCCCGCTCTAGCCGTGTTTTCCTCCGTCCAGCTGGCGATGACAAACAGGGCCGATTGAGAAGCGGGGGGAGTGTGCTCTGTGCACGGAGGATTCTGTCAAAGGAAAAACCATGAATAAAGTGAAGAAGGTCTGTGTTGTTTTGGGGGTGGGGGGAGGTGAAGTTGCGGCAGAATCTTCTGTGAAGGCCTTTAGAGTGTCTTTCAGATCCTTTGCCTTTTTCTTCCGTGTGTGAAAAAAATTATTTTGCAGGCAAAGTTTCACCTCAATGAAAACACCAGTTTGGATTCAGTGAAGTCACTGGGCGAGCGTCAGCGAAAAAGGCCCATCTGTATCTGCTGGTAGAAACACGGCGTAGGTTGTGATTCCCAGAAGCACTGAAAGACCTACCCTCTCCGTTTTAGCATATTAATCCAAGCAGAGCTGGTGATATACTGAATTACAGTAGGCCATTCAACAATACATGTTATTCAAGCAAGGTTTTTTTTTTAAACCCTCCATCTAATTGAAAGCACATTCTCCATTGTCCACCATTTTATTAGGCAAACTTCAACAGTGTAGGCAGTAATAGCAGTCAGAGTAGCCTACATAAGGATACTGACTTCATATAGCATGTTATTCATGTTATATTCCATGACATGTCTTGTATACTGAGGCTATTATTTCTGACACTCTGGTTTGTATTATAATTGTACAGTATGTACAAGCATACAGAATTAAAATCCATGTCACTCCTGGAATAAATTAATCCTGGTTTTATGTTTTAATTGTTATTAAACAGATGTCCCCCTCTAATGCAGTAGCAGGTGGTCATTGGGATGGAAATGAATCGATCTTACAGATTAAGGCCACATATTTTCTAATTAAACAATTCAAAGTAAATAGTTGAATTAACATGGTAAACCATGCATGCTAAAATAATGCATGTCCAGTAATCATCTACATATCCATGCATGGAATAAATTGCTGTATTATATGTTTACAACATATGCACATTTAATACATGCAAACACTATTATTGTTGTGTTTAATTGTTGTGTATAATTATCTTGTTAATGTTTTAGCTAATTTTATGTAACGTGTCATGTCAATGTAAATATTAATATTTTTAACGAATGTACACTTGCAGTTGAGACTCAAGCACAATGAATTCCTGAAGAAATAAAAAACAGATTTATGCATTTTGGAGCTGAACTGTCAAATCAATTTGCATTCAAAATGTCTGAAACTGAAGAGTACATTTTGAAAGATGTGGACCTGCTTTGTTAAAGGTAGTAATTGCAGTACCACATAAGTGACCACTTGTTATTGTATTGTGCAAGAGGCATTATGAGAAAAAAACAACTAAACAACAAAAACAACTTGGATAATAGGGAACAATGGACCCTACCAATGATGCAATGTATCTGCAAATCCATTTTCCAAACAGATTTCAAAATTAAGCCCCATGGTTCAAATATGATTGACAGATTTCCCCATCTCTTGCCAAAACTGGTACAAAATTAAATCTTTTTCATCTTTCCCATCTTCTGAAAAATGCCTTATTACACTAGGTATTCATTTTCCAATTAAATATTTAATTTTCATAATTTAACACATTTAAAGTTTAAAATATGAAAAAAGGAATAAATTAAGTACTCATTTTCCAAATATTTCATCTTTATTGATCATAGAAGAGGTTGAATTGGTTATGTTGTTATATTTCACTGGCATTAATTTATTAATTCCTCAAAACAAAAACGAGTCATGCCCATAGGCTTGCCATGGGAGTCACACAGACATATCATGAATCACAGCAAACTAACAGTGTGTTAAATGAGTCTATAAAGGAGTGGAAGAATGAATCTGTTGCTGTTTTTTCAAAGGTGTAAAACTCTTGTACCATAGACATTTATAGGATATATAAAGATCTGAGAGGTATACCACTGCTTGGATTTTCATGAGGCTGTTACTAATGCACTATTACATATAATCAGAATGTTAATAAAATATATTGCTATTACAAAACACTGATTTTTCATTGTAAACTGTATTTCAGCCAAAGATGCCAACACAAGCATACCTTATTGCAGAATACTTATCACAGAAAATCAAGACAATGTTGCACGTAAGCAGAAAAAACACAAAGCTAATTTGTTTTTATTGCTTGCTTTTATGAAATGAATTTTGGAATAATGAATAGAAGAACAAAATAAAAAGACTGTTACACCAGACCTAAATTTTGAACAAACAAAAAGCAAAAACAAAAAACAAAACACAGACGCAAATATTGTCAACCCACTTCAGTTTGTGCGCAATTAAGGACGAAAATTGCTCAGGGACCAGCTGCTGACGAACTGAGCTGCCTTTTCCAGAATCAAGTTTCCATTGTACTCTGATTCGTATAAGCAGAGCTGAACTGGTGTTTGTTTGCGCCCGATCCCCAGTGGTTTTGGTAATTATATGCAGGTGGTTCTTTTAAAAGCGATTCTTACAGACGGGGGAGAACTGTACTTGGCTTCACTTTAAAAGGATGCTCTGATTAAAAGGTGCTTCCTAGCCGCCCAATCAAAGTCGAGGGGTGCTCTTTCCTTCCCTGTGTAGTTGGTAGCAGGGGTCATTTGACACCCCGCTGTCTTCTGGCAGCTGGACTTCCTGCTCATTAACATATCGATCACCGTATTGATTTCTCTTGAACTTGCATTGATATCGAGCAAAACACAAAAAAGTTAATCCAATTAAAAAGATCCAAAAATGTTAATCCTAATCCGATAAAGTCAGCGAATCTCCAGGTTCTGCTCCGAATCGATAAAGTGAATTTGTTCTCAGAGTATCCACCTTGCTAAAATGTCGCAACACTGAAACAACGTGATCCTTGCATCAGAGTTTAACAAACAGGGGCAAAGACATTGAAATGTATTAAATTAAAACTGAATGAATTAAAATGAGTGAAAATGTTCTCCCTTGAAAATTGCTTACTTCTTCCAGTGCACATTTTTGGTGGAAATCTGGGGAGTTCAGAGCCTTAACTCAGGATTCCAGGATGACATATTTTCAGATCATCTAAAACGTTAAAGGTCAGACGCACAATGCATTGCGATTTTACTTGCCATCATGTCTTCCATGTTTCTTCACAGTATTGTATTAGCATTTTACTGGAGGATTGTCCGAGCTGTCACTTCACACATTTTCAATATATATTGTGCACCTTACCACACAAAATAAAGTTTGACCAATATAACAACTCAACTGAAATCTAAGCAATGCGGGAGATGCTATTACTTTGAATGTAAAAACTCAATTAACATCACTGCAATTTCAGAGATGTCCCCCTCCCATTTGAGAAGCTCATCAAATAGCGGGTGATAAAACACAGTGGTGTCCAACAGAGACGCATAACGATCCATGGCCCAAAAACATATTTAATTAGACAGCGCAATTCCCAGCTATGGGAAAGAACTTGTGTAAATCGGTGAAAAGTGTCTGGAAAAAGGAACGAGTGAATGGCACAACGTGGGCAACACTGCTGGCATTATTCCATGCCCGTCCTTTAAATGCCATGCATGGTGAATGCCGATGTCACGCAGCCTCTCCGACCCGTTCATATTTTTCTGTAGAACGTCCCCAAACAATCCCAGGTTTTGTTCACGTGGAAAAGCCATCTGCCCTTTACAGACGTCGTACAGACGTAATCTGAGGAGGAGGTGGGACGGAATGCGGAGCGGCAGAAAGGTCTTTTCTGTTGCCTTTTTTAAATAATAGGTTGCACAGAATTATCCCCTTGTCTCGAGCGCGCCACACAAGCAACAAAGGCACATTCATCTGAAGTTTTTACATTTGAGCATGCGGCCGGGTTAATTTGTCAACTTTGAATGTCGGGAGCACGGCTTTCATTGTCCGGGGCTAGCATGGAAAATCTTTCGAGATGGGAGACCGCGAAGAATGCATCTTTTTGTATGACATGGGAATGTAATATACTGCTGACTTGACGGTGATTTTCAAGCGATGTCTTTTAATGTACTGATGATACAGTATCTTAATGCAAATGCAAAATGCATGACAAGACCTGTCCAAAAGGACCACAGGGAAGCATGAAAGATGCTACTGAAACGCAGTGTCCCTAATATTATTCATCATTGCTGACACCGTGGCCCTCTGCATGCAGATTTGGACATGGGAAATAATGGGACTCTACTATCTGTAGTGACAGAGCCAATAACCAACCCCAAGCCCGCCGATGCTCATTTAGCAACATTTCCAGAATATATAGAATATTTAGTATAGAAGTCGCTCTGTCATTCTTTCTCATGTTGTCAAAAACAAAAAATAGGACCTAGTCATGGGATTTGTAAAATAAACAGCATTTCTTCATGAACGCCTCGCGGCTTCATCAGTAAGTGACCTGAGTGTGGAGAACCATGTGGCTACTTAAAACTGTGCAACGCCTAGACTCGAACCAAGAAATTAGACAGATAGGAACCGAAAACCCCTCGACTCAGAGCCAATGTAAGATTTCCGTATTGTGGATTTTGAAATCCACATTTAAAAATACCACATTTTCACGTTTAGATTGGCCACACCTTGCCCAGTCTAATCAACCAATTAACGGAACATCCGAGTATCAAGCTGTGTTATTGCTATGAACTACCTGTAGCCTACATCATGAGCTACTTGAAATCAATTAAAAACGTATATATTTCTTTAAAAAAATACGCCGGACGGAAACGCATATTTAAAATACCTGGCATATGATTATGTCTTATATGAGTATAGCTAGGTCGTCGTCCATGCTTATAATTCAGTTACTCTGTTTTTACAGGTGAGACCAACGGAAAGCGTCAAAAGTTGCCTAATTCACTATTATATTTAACACACTTTTAAATTCATAACTTACCATTCTGTTGAACACGTGAATATTACTAATGGCATGTGGCCATTGGTGCCAGTGGCCATTGTTTAAAGGAAATAATTTAATACAGATTTTTAACCAAATGATGTATGCAAAGGCAGGCGTGCAGTTACGGAGCTGTACTTATGGTGTTAAAACACTTTTGGCAGGGATTCAAAGTTTTCATTGTGGATCAGTATCTGGGTATGACATTTAAATTTGCATTGTGGTATAAGTGATTTTGGAAGGGGAAAAGGAACAACTCTTGCCAAAGGTTGACATAATCTGATAAATAAGACCAAGTCTATTTTCAGCTGGAGGACGTCGCACCCCAATATGCCTATTGTATAGTATTGTGTTACTAAAGCAAATTCAGTTCTATATTATTTTATGTTCATTTCACGCAGGCTGTTCTGAAAGTAAAACAGGATGTCAAAATATACACAGAATGGCTGACTTTTCATATGAGAGACAAAATTGGAGATGGTAAGTAAAAGATTTTTCCACGCGTTATACACATACAGTGCCCAGTGTGTCACTCAAGCGCAAAGTTAATAGCAGCATTGTTGTAATCGTCTTTCTTTTTTATTCACTGCCTTGATAAAGATGAAAGGATAATGAACAGAGATTCAGATCGCATTTGTCAGACAGAGCCCCCTCCAATATGTCTTCTGTTCTCAGAGTTTTACAGGCGCAAGATGTGGCTGCAGATCAGCTGATTTTGATCATTTCTGAGGCCGGCCAAAACCGCAGGCGTCTTTTTCCAGACTCTCTCCTAAGTTAAGATAACAATTAGTGAAACCACATTGGGTTTATCCTCAGAGCTGCCCTGGAGCTACGCTTGTCGAACTGTACTCTTAAATACACTCTTTGAATTCAAGAAATGTCTCTACATTAAAGCTCAGCGAGGAAACCATCCTGAACAACATCAGGAAAAACATTCACATGATAGCCTCATTTGATAATATTACATGCAGTCCTCGTCCATAGTTTCCCTTCACTATAGTAACGGTTATTGCTGCTAATTCTGCTGTTGTTCAGTGTGCAATGGTTGCAGTATGCTCTTTATTAAAATCTTAAGCCTCCTCCAAGAAAGTTCTATGATCCACATTTTTGTATTACATTGCATACACATTTTTCTCCAACCTTTTTTGAAGGTAGGATACAAAGCAGAATTATGTTTCAGAAGTGAATAAAACTGTTGTCTTTTCTGTCCATTGTTTTGAAGTGTTTTAAGAACTTTTGGGAAGGATCATATTTTCAGTTAGGCTTTAAATGTTGAAAAGTGGTTTAAAAGTATGAGCTCCATAGTATAAAACAAAAGTTTAAAAATAGGCAGAGCTGACATGCATAGGAACGTATTACTGTTCAAGTCTCTTTCAAGTTACTTAAAAGGCATCTAACATAGTTCTGAAAAAAAAAACAACAGATTAACCGTGTGAGAGCCAATGACATGATGTGCACATGTCCAACCAATCCCTGTTTTTGCTTATTGTTTTTTTTTTTCCCCAGACGCATATTCCTGCTTTGTCCACTTGATGATTTGTTGACACTGTGAACTATGGGAAGGCTAAGAATGGCCAATTTCATGTTACAGATGGAAAGCATGCAGGAACTCAGAATTAACAGAGAGATCCATGGTCTTTTTTATGTTGCCATAGTGATTGATGCATGCTAATAGGCAAACAATGAAAATGCTCAGAAACTGTTGGAGGTTTATATGACGCCTATTGATGGTAACTAGCCATATTTGTCACGAATATAGAAACCAAGTAAACATAAATAATGGTCAGAAACACCTTCACCTTTATCTCTCTGTTAGATGAAACATTTTTGCAACAACCCTCATCTGTAACTAAACCAAGCAGATGCAGGTTAGGTGTAGTCAGATCCAGGTCAGTGTTTAATTCACGGAGAGCATGAGTGGAAGGAAAAGCAGCCGGTAGGGTGCTCTGCTAGGACCAGGTGTTGGGGAGCTGTTTATCGAGCTCCGCTCCCGTGGGGTTGGCCCTGCCGTCCTGCTTGTCCACGTCACGATTTTGAGGGACAGGGGTGTGCCTCTGAGACCGAAGTGTGAATAAAAGCTGTGGGGTCTTTCACAGGTGTAAGTGATCATTTTGGGGGGGGGGGCGTTTAGCATCATGTAAAATCGGCGTTGAGCGCAAAAAAGCCTCAGGGGCAGAATCTCTGAAAATGTCCAGGGTATATGATTCTCAGCGCTCCCGGGCAAGCCGGATTTTAATTCAATCAAAATGAACTCATGTGGTCTTAGAGGGGGGTTTTGAAGAATGAAACCCGGCATATAGGTGCTGTGGGGTGTGTGAGTACAGTAAGCCTTAATATGCCACTGCTGGGCTTCCAGCTCGACATCACAGCACCCAATGCACCTGCGTCTCATCCAGTGTCACAGCATAAGCCCTTAGGTGGGACGCTAGGCTTCATAATAACGCCCACGCCTGCCAGCTTTTGATTCCAGACTGCAAGATAATTCATATGTGTTACATAAAAATGAAATGAAATATCAGTTCATTCCCCTGTGTACTGATAGTGGGAA
Source organism: Megalops atlanticus (assembly GCA_019176425.1). Lineage (NCBI taxonomy): Eukaryota > Metazoa > Chordata > Actinopteri > Elopiformes > Megalopidae > Megalops > Megalops atlanticus. The sequence continues at coordinate 19,586,773 of CM032894.1, forward strand.
TGGCAGAGGTGTGTTTTGATGTGTTCTTTATTTGGGTATCGAGCTTCATTGAGCAGGGAGACTTCCAGGCATGAGTTGCCACTGATGCACTGACCATGGAATGTGGAGCAGCGCATTATTTAGCATGTAAGAGCATTAGCCTGTACTTAGGTAGGCATTTATGAAACAAATAGCATCCATGTCTCACTCGTCTGGGGATTTGGGATAGCTTTTTAGCTTCTGGCACATTGTAGAGGCTATCATACATACCATTTTGCCTGGTAAAACTCAATTCTACACAAACACATACACACACACACACAGTTTGTTGTCTTGCCAAACGTCTGCCATCATAATATCATTCTATTATCGATAAACCCTCATTGCAAAGCCTGCCCAGATTTAACGGCCTAGGTTCCGACCAAGCATGAGAAAAGATTATGGGCTTAATAGTATTAAATTGTGAGGTCTGGCTTTTGACCTCTCCTAGCGGCGTGTTTATTAGTGTAGAGTGATGTTTTGTATTATTGTTAAATATAGTCTTCAACTACGAAGCAGTGTCCCCCCTACTAACCGCAAACTTGTCGTCACGTATTTCCCGGCGGAATCCGTAACAAGAAACCTATTGTCTGAGTAGCCGTGCCGCAGATAGCTGGACTTGCTTGCTCTTTATGTTCACTCTAAATTAGAGGCTGTGTGTGGTGATGGGAATCAAGCATATAATATTGACAATGAAAATGTCCTCTGCCCTGCAGGTGCAACAAAGGCCCCTCTGTTTTTCGTGAGGGGGAGAGAGAGGAGGCGTCTCCTCGCTTGACCTGATCCGGGGGATGTATAGCTGTCAGTCAGACCTGCTTTGCCATTATTGAATTAGCCAGCGGTGCACAGTCACCCTTAAAACTGCGGCGGTTTAACGGATTGCCGCATGTTGCTGTGAGTCGGACGGAGTCGTCTGAGGTTAATGTGTTTCTGGCATTTTTAATGCAACGCATTTTACGCAACCTGCCCCTAGATGCTGGAACATTGTTGGATTGTGTGTGTGTGTTTACATTTGAAATTAATCTAAAGAAGTTGCTGAAGAGTAACCCAGTCTGGAAAAACAAAAGAGGCAAGTATTCAGTGCCAGTTTTATGTGTTTCAAAACAAAAGCATTTTCATACAGATTAGATTGATAATGACTATGAATGTATTGCAGGTGTTATGTGACCAGAGCGCCATTGTCCCAATGAAAGACTTTTACGCTTAAAAAGGATTCCCCACCTACAAAGGCCTAAGAGGTGACTTGTGTCAGTTGCTAGACATAAACTTACCGGATGCACAGCAAGTGTTACACTCACTGTATATGTACCCCTGCTGCCGGGGGTTCCTTTTGCATGCTTCTAAGGGTCCCTGAAAAACTTCTGATTAGCACTGTTCTCCCCCTCTATCTCCTTGTGTCGTTTTTAATTTAAAACCAGGATGAAGAGCGGGTTTAAACTCTTTCCATATGAGGGCTGGAGATCGCCCCCGGCGACGGTCATGCGGGGGTCCAGCTGCCTCGGTTACCTCCGCGCCCTCCTCCCCAGCGTGGAAACCCGGCGACATCTGAACCGTGCCCGCTGCAGCCGATGAAACCAGCATGTCTTTGTTTGGAGATATTAATTCCCGGCTATTTGGGCCTCTCCTCGCCAACACGGAGTGTGTGTGTGTGTATGGGGGGGGGGGGTTGCTGGCTGGGTGGAAGGAGGTTGGGGGGTTTGGGGCGGCTGGTAAAGGGACGGGGGGACTACGGATCGAGTTGAACAATATACAACGGACGAGAATGCAAATAAACTTTAGCCTGCGCTGCCTCGCTAAGCAGCCAGCCGCCCACTCGCCGGACTCCCTCGACTCTCGGCGCTGACGGAGGACCGACACTGGCGTTCTCCGCCGTTCCTTAAAAATTAAGCCAGACCCAAAGAAGGAGAGCGAGGGAGAGGGAGAGAGAGGGGGAGAGACAGAGAGGGAGAGAGAGAGAGAGAGAGAGAGAGAGAGAAGAGAGTTGATCCTTGCCATTATATCAAGCGAGGTTGGAGTCACTGGTAGCGCATGAGCTTTTTTTTTTTTCCCATGATGCAATCTGATAAGGATTGGCCTGCGTGTGGCACAGCATGCCGTGGCTGACGATTAGGTGTCTTATCTTCCGTTGAGCTGCGCGTCTGATGAGGGCTGCTGACTGAGTAATGGCCGGGAAGGTGGGAGACGGCTCCGTCAAATGGCAGCTATGCTATGACATGTCAGCCAGGACCTGGTGGATGGTAAGTTGGCTTAAGCTGTTTTTTGTCACTTTTTTTTTTTTTTTGGGTAGGGGGTGGGAGATGTGAGCCAGCCAGGGAGTGTGTGTGTGGGGGGGGGCAAACTCCTCCTTCAATGTTGTGAATACACTTGTGGTGAAGTTCAAGGGCAACCGCTTTGGAGTTTCGCGTGAAACTTTGTGGCACTCTGTCTTTTTGCGCGTTATTACTGCAACCATTATTATTAATAATAATATGAAAGGGCAGACAATCGGATCTCCTTTCCTGGCATTACAAAGGGACATTTGTCTCCCTGCCAGTGGAACAGAGACACTTCATGTTGTGAGGTGGGATGGTTGGTGTCACTTTGTCTTGAACAGAAAAATGCTAATTTTACAGTGAGACCCCCTCCCCCACACTGACCCCCCCAGTTCTCAAACTTGGCATGTTTGTGATTATTCAGAGGCTAGCAGTTGCTGGAAAGGGGTGTGCGGAGAGGGTTGCACTGTATGTGTGTGTGTGGGGAAGAGGTGGCACCGCATCCCTGTGTTTTTTGGCTAGCCGCGGGTGTGAAGGTGAGGAATGTGTGGCGGGAGCGGTGCCCCCCTGAGTTGGGTGCTGTCAGCGGCCGACGGCTCCATGAGGATATGGTGACAGCCTGTTGCTGCCTCCCAATCGTCCAATGTGTCCATCCGCCGCTCTGTCCTTTGCACGCGCACAGACACAGACACACACACACACACACACACACTGCAATGGTGGGTACAGAAACGCAGTAAGCTACGCACTGGCTGATGAGTATAGTGCTTGACATGTTTAAGTGCATCTAATGAGGCTGCACATATTTAAGCTGTCAAGCATGGTTTCAATAATCAGCCCCCCCCCAAACACATGCACGCATACACACACATACACACACACGCACAGACACCCACACACAGACACCCCCCCCCAAACACACACACACACACACACACACACAATGTACACACACACAGACCCCCTCATACCCCCTGCAACAGTTGGGTGTTATTTTTTAAATAGAGAGCTTTACCTTCCACACAAACCGTTCCCCTCGGCCCCGCTGCCTCTAAACTCTCCCGCGAGTGCGCAGGGGTGCCGTGTCCCGTCCCGTCTGCGGGGCAGTCAACAGCCTCTTGTTTTGCCCCTACACCTCGTCCCGAATGAGAGACGTCTGCTGGCGGATATTCCATTATGAATATTAATTCCCATCTCAGGTCGTTGAGTCTGGCGGGGTGGGTGGAGGGGGGACGGAGGGGGTTATTTTTTTGTCTCGGTCCGTCTTCATCGGCTTGTTGGCCGGCATAATTATTGCGATTACTGCCCCGACTTGGTGCTCACAGTAAGCCCAGCGCTCAGACAATGGGCACTTTATTCCTGAAGCAGTCGCGGGGATACGAGGTCCCCCCGTGCAAAGACTGAGGAGCTAGCTCTCGCCTGCCTGCTGTCCGTCGCGCCCAAAGGTTGCTTTCCCGTTCTTTAAACGTCGAGCTGCATCCACCTCTGAGCCTGCCAGACTGTGCTTGAACATTCTTGTGCAGGAATTGGACTTGTCTAAACAACCTTTTTTGCATTTTCAATATCTCATCATAGAGATCTTAGAAAGGCTGTTTTTTAAACCTGCATTTGGGGTTCCATGTTTGAGTCTGGGGTTTGTGCTCAGAGAGGAAGACAGGATAGCATTTGCTTGTCAGTTTTCCTTCATGTTTTTTTCATTTCAGTAATGAATATAGTTAAATGTGCTTGCCTGCTTGTAAAGCTAGCTGGTGGGCTTCTGAGAATAGAAAGAATAATTTTGTCTCTGTAAAGGTGAAGGGAATTGACAGGCTGTGTTTGAAACTCATACATATTGTTGGACCCTGTGCAGGTAAGCCGCATAGCAGTTTAATGCGGAACCATGCAATGTATTGTGTAATAGAATGCAGAGCAGTCTTAGTCTGTGTTTGGTGTGAGATTGAGCAGGGTTTTTAACTGCTGGCACAAGTGTTTAATAATGCCAATAATGTGAGTGAAACCAGCAGTTATATGTCATGGGTGTAGCGTCATATATACACTTTTAATTCATTTTGTTGAATGTGTGTGAGAGATTTAAATATTTTTTGCTGCATTGTATTTGTAGTTTTATTAATAAAATGTAATAAATGTTAAGAATGTCTGTCATCAAGAATGTCTGACATCAATGAAGTGATTTTGCAACACAGAAAAATCATCAAACGAATCATAATAAAATAATAATATTAGTAGTGATGATAGTAGTGATAGTAGTACATGATAATATTTTAAACATTTTAGCATCTGGCAACATATATTTGTTGTAAAGAATTAAACACAGATTGTTTTAGAGTAGTAATGCACAGGAAAACGGAGGATGCTGGCTCAATCTGTTGTGAGATGACGAATAACAAATGACAAATCAATTGATCCATAATACAGAAAAGAAAAAAAAAGTTTTGACAATCAACAGTAAGTAAGTTCAATAAATCACACTGGAGATGTGAAAAGGAGACTATACCCCTTTCTATAAATTAATACAGAATTATTTATACAGAAAACAGCTTGGAGAAGTGAAAAGGAGACTATATCCTTTTTTATAAATTAAAACAGAATTATTAATACAGAAAACAGCTTGAGTTATTATTTTATTGACTACAACTACAATTAATTAAATTGTTGAAAAATAACATTTTTATATTGAAATGAAATTTTTTTTTCTGAAATGTAATATGATTTATATTGAGACATTCTCACAAGGGAACCTATATTTTGACAGGCTATGGCCTGGATTCAGTCAATATTTGAACCAACCGTGACTGCCAAACATGCAGAGTTTTTTCAGTGAAATCATATTTATTTAATTCATTTTGGTGTTTGTTGAATTCACCAAACTGTGTTTGTGAAGGGCGAATGAACACTTGTATTAAATTGTGAGTCAAAGTTAAGGGCAAATGTCGACTAAATCTGGCCCCATACCCAGGAAGGGATCAGAAAGGATTACTGTCCAGAAATGTCATGAGGTTTTTGGAGTGAACACATGTCCAAGTACTTACATTTCAATTCTGGGGCTCTAAAAATTACTTTATATTATTTTATTATTTTTAATACACATTTACACAATCTGCATATTTGTCATAAATGAAATTTACATTTGCACATTTCAGTGGATGCATTTTTAAATTTTACACATTTGTGGCATCAATAAATTCCTCTGCAGTTTTTTTTGGTATTTGATTTTTTACACAATTATACACAACACTGATTACACACTGTTTTTCAATGAGTATTTTTTGCATTCTGTACGCACGTTCCTCAGGACAACATCACAGAGAGTGAGGACAGTTTCCTGACAGCGCTCCAGACACTTTCTGCGGTTAATGAGTACAAACGTTATAATACCACTGACCAGTTTGAATATGGCCGGCGTGATGCACGATGCACTGTCCTTACATGTCATTAGAGTCAGAGAGCTACTGATGATGACTGGAAGAGAGGGGAAGGGGGCACTTCCAGACCAAGCCTTTCAGCTGTGTGGTGAAGTGCTTTTTGAAAGAGAGGCAGCAGCCTCCCGTTCCTCCTGCTGAGAGCTCCGGTTTGATGCACATATCTACAGCAGACTTGAGATTTTTTGTTAAATTTGTTTCGATGTAACAGTAAATGGAATTCTGTCAGATACCCATTTTAAGGAGGCACGAAACAGAAGTACACACAGGATAGTGACAGAATCAATGACAGAGCCACATCCTCTCCTTTCACACCAAGAGAAGGAAAGGACAATATTGCCTCTCTTAATTAAAAAGTACAGATAGTCCTTGTCCTCCCTTCCCCATCCATAGTGACGCAGGTCATTGAGCTGTTGATACCTACCTGACTTCCAGGTTGGGGTTATAGCCTACCTCTATTCTCTCCGTTGGGTTTGGAGGAGGTCAACGTTTGGAATTTGGTTGTCAAACTCTTTGAGTATGTCTTCCATCCACATGTGTGGGCATCTTCCATAATTTGCGCAGTGTAATGGGAAGTGCATCTCTGTCACATCCTGTCCCCTCTCAGTGTGCTCTTGGTGACGATGACTCTTTCTGGCCAGGTTGTACTCAATGACCCTGTTCCAGGTCAGGATCTTCCTCTGTTTCATGCTTCGAACAGCAAAGCAAAACTCCACCGGGGTGTTATCTCTTTTTACAGCCTGTTTTGGTTTTGGTTTCATTGTCCCAGTGTTCCAGATAAGAGGTGTTTGAATGTCTCTTAACATTGTGTACAATGACTTGTGGCTGTTTAGCAGTACTGGTCTGAGACTGGTGTCTGTCAGCTGCTAGCGGGTTAGTAATCTTCAGTACCAGCTGTCAGAGGGGACTTTTTCCAGGGTTTAGCTCTTTGGTTTATAGCGCTTTAAACTGTAATATGTCTTGGAAGCGTGATTTAGTACATATCCAATGTTGTTGTCCTGTCTTTTGGGCAGACAGTACAGATTTCTGTCATCTGCATGTTTCTGAAGATCACTACTATCGTCTTTTTAGGGTTTACTGCCAAGTCCTGTTCTGAAAATATTGCCTTTACCATAGATGCTGCTGCACCCCTTGTTCTGTGTGTGACAGCAGAACCAAACAATCTGCATAGAGCTGATGAGATCATTAGGGTTCAATGTGGGTTGAGTAACTGCAGACTTTTTTGTTGCATTAAATTTCATAATTTCACCCTTTTAACCAGGCCTATCTGTGATTGAGCTGAGGGACATTTTTGATTGTTTCTCCATTACAGTAACTGCATGATGATCATGCAGTCAGCACACGGACTCTAATTTCAATTGGCAAGTAAAATTCAGGAAGTGGGTGCCCTCAGACATAAATATGAACTGCGCCTGTTTTCCCTGAGTAGCACTGTTTTATCAAATCAACTCTTGCTTTTGCAATGTTAATTTTTATAATGTTTATATATTTATATTTTAATAATAATAATAATTTTATTAACATTTTTTGTAGTAGTACTGATGTACAATCAATCTGCAAATGCTTTCTGCACCCTCCATCAAAGTGGCATATAGACTAGGAGATGATCTGTTGTTGTAGGGGCAAAAACAACTTTTTCTCTATAATCTGTGCTGATTGCCATCATTTTTCGAATGCAGCGTCTGTGTTCAGCAGAGCATACAAAACCTGATGTAGGCTTTATTTCTGTGATCTTGGGGTATCAGCATATTACATTCTCAGGGTTTTTTTTCTTAGAACTGGTCATCTCAAAGACATGGCGTCAAACCGGTGCGCGTTTATAGAACGCATACAAAACACCGTGTTTGCATGGTACTTTCCCATTGGTCTTTGGGCTCTCGGCCACACGTTCTCAGAGCAGTGCATTGACCTCGATTGTTGGTGGCGCACTCAGGCTGAACTCGGGTGACCTTACGGGAGCAGGGTCGCGCAAGGGCGGTCGCGGATGTCACAATGACCCATTGTGTCGGGGACCGGGAGAGGGCAGAGCGGCTCAGCGGCAGCGGAGAGGTCACTCCAGGCCAGGCCCGGGACGTCCCGCGGCGTGAGCCCCCTTCCGTGCGCACAATGGGGTCAAAGTAAACAGGGGACGTGCACGCTGAAAGGGAACAAATTGAATTAGCCGAAACATTAGCCTCCCCGCTCGGGCGGCTGGACCCGCTCGGCGTGTTAAGGTGGCGGGGGTTGCGCTTGTTTGGGGCGGGCTGAGACCGAATCAATGCCCACCTTTAGTGTTTGTTAGGGGTTTTTTTTTCCCTCTGTCCCAGTTGAGTCGCAGGAGTACAGCTGGGAAGCTAATGTCAGTTTGTTTACAGACCCCCTGGCAATCTGGTCCTCCAGCAACGCCACGCAGGCCTTAATCAATTTGGGTCATAGATTAGCATAATGCTAAATGATCGCGAATAACATTAGCATTAAGAAAGGAAGCAATTTGTGGTTGTGTGTGCGTGCGTGCGTGCGGGTGTGTGTGTGTGTGTATGTGTGTGTGCTTGTGTGTGCGTGAGTGGGGGTGATTAAAGGTTCCAAAATACGAGAGATGGTGGGCAGGCTGTGGTCGTAACATGCCCGGGTGACAAATGTGGGGATCATCAGAGCGGGAGTGTTTCTCAGATGTTGCGAACATGTCAGCGTCGCCCCTCAAGTGTAACCAGCTGCCAATTAGCAATGGAGTGAAACCGCAGAGAGTGGCATGATATTGATTAAAAACCCAACAGTCCTGGAAAACTCTGTATTCATTGTACCGTACAATAAAAGTATAATGAATCTGTTTGCTCCGCTTTGGCCTCCTTTGCCGAGGCGGTAAGCATGATGAAATTGATTTTTGTCCCCCCTCCTTTAATTTTAATTAAACCAATCACACCGTGTCATGTGGTCTGCCATGCCAGGGGTTGCACTGGAAAATGAAATAATGAAAATTTAACAAATGAAGGAGGCAAAAAAAAAACAAATCCAGAACTATATTTCCTGTGTGTCTGTTCAATATATAGGTGTATATTCACGATTGTGATCCTCTTAAAGCTGATTTTGTCTGTACTCCGTTTGCTGTAAGTGTAAACAACATATACTTTTTAAAGTGTGAACCATTTTATATTACATGAAACATATACTTTCAAATTGAGTCTTTCTCCTCAGCCAGGAGCCAGGAGTTGTTATTTTTAATGTGTTGCAGGGGACCTTGCTTCTGGTGTCACACTGATACGGAATTCCACTTCCCAAAAACAATGTCAGTTATTCTGCCTAATGAACACAGGAGCAGAAATCAAATGCAACCATAATTGGATGTGATAGCGTAGTGTCTCAGAGCTTCTATTTGGGATAAGGACACTGTAAAATTACTTGCACTCTTAGGGGAGGGATTTCTTGTGGATGGCAAGGGATTGAATGATAAAGATGAGGATGAAGAACTTTGTGACAGAAAGGTGTTGGAAAGATGGCTATACTGAGCAAAATGTGATTGATTTATTGTGTACCTTTCAGCTTAAGATGGCACAGAGTTTCCAAGTCATTAATTAATATAAAAAATTTTTCAACAGCAATGCTCACCAACCCAGCTTATATATAAGTAATGAATTTCAATTCATTTAAATGTTTCAAGTTATGATAAAAGTAAGTACATTTTTAGAGGCAAACTGCTGTGGTAAACCATTGATGGTTCTTCAGAGAACTGCTGTTGATGCCATTTCATATGGATGCCAAGTACTTCCTGGGCCGGAGTCACAAAGATTCTGTGTCAAACAGCTTTTCCATGGGGCATAGAAAGCTTCTGGACTCTTGAACTGGTTCTGGGGCACAGTGAGCCTCATTGTTTTCTGGGATCACGGTAACCTTTGAGGGAGTGCAGTGAGAGCAAACAGGTGAGGACTTTCACAGGAACTGGGGGAGGATGCTCTCACCAGGAGCTAATGTGTGTGGCCCAGGTGTGGATCATTGTGATGTCACAGGTCACAGGTCACAGACTGGATGGTGCTCTGGGTTTCCTGGGCTGTCTGTGAGTTTGTTGTGTGGAATGTGATCAGTCTGATAGTTAATTCTGCCGTGTGGGGGACAAAAACAGTATAATTGTTTTTAATGGTCTAAATGAGGATCTGTGGAAAATGACTGAGGAGAAGATGGGCAATTAGAAAATCTTGATCCTTGTTGGGAGCACAGTGACATCACTGAGAGAGAGTTGTGTATTTGAACAGATTTGCTTTATTTTTCAAGAAAAGCATTAATGTTCCAGCTCATTATAACTGTAACCTCATGTCAGTCCCCAAATTGTTAATAATATCAAACAGTGATGTCCAGGAGAGACTACAAAACATTCTCAGACAAGCGTTGCTATCTCTGTCTGCACAACTATTGCCCCATACATTTGACTATGTCTCTGAATAATAATATTATATGCATTAGAATCCGTTTGTTTAGCTGATGCAATTATCCAACTGTCACATTATGTATAGTGTCTATAAATCTGTACTACTAAAGATGTTTCCTGTTAAGTATCTTGCTTGAGAGACAGTGTCCTGTCTTGGATTCAAACATATGACCTTGCGGTAATTAACTGACCGCAGTTCTGAGCCCAGCGCCTTTCCGCAGCCCCTCAGCTGAATCAACAGGCCCGGGGCCACCTGCGTCCCTTTGGGCTGGATCACGCGGTCCCTTTTTAAAGGTTAGCCACGCAAAGGTGGGACACAGGCCTCCTTTGTGCCAGCCGGGCTAAGGAACAATTCCGTGTTTGTCTGCTGACCCGGGGCGCGTTTCGGGGGAAAGGGGTTGAGGCTTCCGCCCAGGCTTCCCCGTACCCGCTCCATCCAATTAGGGGAGAGACAGCGAACCCGGCTGCGTTGCAGAGGATCTCTGTTTGTAAATTCTCTTAATGAGCGCAGAGTGTTTGGCCGCAGGTCTCGGGTACTGTGTGCGGTCAGACCCCCTTGATTATTTGTTTGTTGTCTTTGAGCGTGGCAGCCCACACATGCCCAAAAAGCAGGAGGGAAACACAGCAGCTGCTCCAAAAAGGGAGGCGTGCACACAAACTATCCCTTTCTCACTTGCAACGCAACCCCCACCACTTTATATTACTTGAGGAGGTTGGGTTGAGATCTCAGAGCAATGATGCTAGTATGGCTGATGACAGCATCTGCATGTGGGCGTGTGATGTGATCTGATTGGCTGAGGCTGTTCCATCATGGAGGATGTCCAAACTGGTGTCCAAGGCAGTGTCCAAATGAAAAGATGCTCTTGTGTTCACGTCATTGAGGTTTGACCTCTGTGCTTACTGTGTCACACGGTCATGAATTTACACTCATGAGACTGTGTTTATTCATCTGACATGCACCCTGAGCAACTGGGTCAGCTTATATGATACAGAGCACCACTTTCTGTGGTTTGGCACCTTGCTCTAGAGTGCAGTGACAGAGCCCTACCTGCGAATCAAACTTAAGAACACTTGGTTACAAGTCAAGGAACATGATTAGATTGAGATTTGATTAGATGGCAGACTAGATTGAGAATTCACTGATATGATACAGGCGGCTGTGTAGCAAAGTGGTTACGGAGCAGAACTTGTAAACGAAAGGTTGCTGGTTTAGTTCCCTGTTGGGGCACTGCTGCTGTACCCTTGGGCAAGGTACTTAATCCATAATTGCCTCAGTAAATATCCAGAGGTATACATGGATAACATTGATGATGTAAGTTGCTCTGGATAAGAGCATCTGCTAAATGACAATAATGTAATGATACATAACTTTATTTATCAGTACATTTGACCAGAGGTGGAAAACTTCAGTCCTCAAAAGTAGAAGTACTTGCATGTATTTGTTCCACTCATGCACTGAACCAGTTGATTTCACTAATTAGTTCCCCTTCTGGCTGAAGAGTCCTGAAAAAATCCAAGAGATCAGATCCAATTGTGGGAGTACTTCTACTTTCTACACAGAATTTTCCACCGCTGCATTTAACTAGTTGATGCGTTTTGCTGAACAGTTTCTCAAAGTTTGATTTACTTACTTTGTTAAATGCGTTCTGCAGATATGTATATGTCATGAAATCGTTATGTCTGCATGCATGTGCATGCATTGGGTGCATGCACCTGTGTGGTGTGTGCGTGCATGCGTGGTCATGTGCATGTTTGCATATGTGCGTATCTGTGAGTCTGTATGTGTGCGTCTATGTTCGTGTGCTCATGGCACATGCACAGGTGCTTGTGTGAATGCATCTCCATATATAAGCATGCAGCTGTGCTTGTGTTTGTGTGCGTATGTATGTGTTTGAATGTGTATGCATGGGTGCATCTGTGTGCCTGGGGTGAGGGGGTGAAATAAGATTTATGTTCATTAAAGCATCTACAATGACATCATAGTTGTGTGCCTTCCCTGCTCTTCTTAATGGAAGGGAGCCATTTGCGTCAGTAGAATTATAACTCATAGTTTCACAACCCACCTTGTTAACTAGTTTCTGTGGTTTTACATGTGTATGATTTAATTTGTGTGGAATATTGCCTTTCCTATTTCTTGTGCAAAACTTTCATTCTTACTTGTTCAAGAGCCCACTTTTGAAGACACCACTTCCTCCATATCATAAGAGCACAAGTTTTTTTGCCACAAAACTCCCTCTAGTGGTTCTATTGTGGGACTGCAGCATGACCGCTGGTGAGCACTGAATTCCTGGAATGCCAAACCTGACACTGATCTCTGAGTTCTGCACTTGTAAAGATGCATCAGCGATTGCGTAGATTTCACCCGCTTTTTTCCCCATGATTGCTTTCTCGCGCACGTCCTGCAGTCAGCCTGCAGTGCACGTTATGGCACTGATTGTTTCTGAGTAATGATTAAAAAGCGAATAATGACTTTGGTTAAGGGCTGATTTGTGGGTTTGTTAAAATATTTCCAAGACTGGTCTTTTGTGCTGGTAGTATATTCTTCTTTGTGTGACTCACATTAGCTTACGCTAACATGACGGCATCATTTTTATAGACGATGCCGATGAAGGTGATACAATATGTTATACATATATAATAATCTGTATATATGTTGCTCTCCACTGTCAATACCACTGTACATACTGCAAGATATGCCTGCACCTATCTGTAAATAATACTATTCTTTTGCACTTCTGGTTAGATTCTAACTGCATTTCATTGGCTTTGTACCTGTACTCTGCACAATGACAATAAAGTTGAATCTAAACTAATAACTTTTTGCAAACTGCATTGTAGAACCTCGACAATCAGGTCAGTTTCACAAAGATGGCACTCATGTCAAAACATGGATGTTTGACCGATATGATGATTTTTTCTGATTTTTTTCTTGCGTCCAAGGATAAAGATATAAAATGATCTGAATCTCCTCTGGTTTTTGAAGGTGCTGTTTATTTGCAATATAGAAGAAGGAGTATTAAATATTAATGTAGGATATATCTAGTATTATCTAGTTACACATATTTATTTTTAAATGATATATTTTGTATACATAAGGCAATACCATAGGCCTAAGATTGCAAATCTTTGCAAATGTAAGATTCTTTTCACTGTGATTTTATTTCAATTAAATAATCACAAAGACTTCGATAACACAATACACAATGCATTTGCTGAATTGAGATTGCTGTAGAAAAATCTAAAATTGATAAATTGTTTTTATCACCACTAAAATGTTGCCAGTGGAAACTCTTTTTCAAAAACTGGAAACAGGTTTAATTTCCGAAAGATCCAAGACTGATAATACGCATATCTCTGTCTTGTAACAATAATTTACATCTTCACTTTTTTCAGCCTTTATGTGAGATTTGCCAAGGTGATGAGGACAAAGATGTGCAACTTTTTTCCAAGCGACTCAATCACTGATGAATAGAGCGCCCTCTTGTGGAAGATTAACGAAGGAAGAACAATGAGCTTGACATTTACCATTATTACCAGACGAGGCAATAACATTAAAATCATAACTGCTATTTTAAAAAATAGGTACACGATAAAATACCTAATTTTGTTTGAACAATGCTTACTTTCTTCTTCCAAGTGAGCAACGTGAGTTTGTGGTTAATGCCCATTATTCAGAGACAAAAGATAATGCAGTTAAGTTGATACTCGGTGAGCGAACAATGCAGCGAGGTGCGGTCAGAGCGGCTGCGGTGTCGGGTCTCCAGTGTCCCGCGGAGGACATGCATCGCTGTCATGTATCTGCCGATTAGTTACACAGACAACACCGGTTTGTGATGTAAGTGTAGACTAGACGCCATTCAGCTCGCCTTTACAGGACAGGCGCGATCCCCTGTGTCTGTAAACCCGCTTTTGAAAAACGTCCCCACAGGACAGCGAGATCACATTTACACCCTCCCATCCTGCAAACCTAGATTCGGTTTCTTCCATCGGTCCCCGGTCACATCATCACTACAGTTCACCGGAGATATAGTCACTTTTGTTGCCTCTCCTTGGGTTCATCCGTATCAAGACAACCCGTTGGGGGTAAACGTTTGTAGGCCTATACATTTTATCAAACTCAGATTTTATACAATAATACAGTTGTAACAAGCTACACAAGCTTTATGGTCATTTCCACTGTCCATCAGGACGAACGGCAACTATTATTCATAAAAAGCGTCAGGCATTTCGGTTTAATTTCCTTAAAAGGCTGCACACTATTTGCATTTTAAAGTAGGCTAATTATGGAGGGCAGCGCAATTACTTCTTTTGATTACTTGGCGCAGCGTACCGGCGCTGCTCGGAGTCGAGCCGATGTTAATGCGGCCGCAACGAAGAGTACCAGCAGTGATTCGGCGAGGGCGCGCAATGCGCCTTTGCGAGAAGCGAGAGTTGATTAGTGTCTGCAACGACTACCGTAGCACCTACACCATTACATGAACGGAGTCAGGCTTATTTTGCAACGGTAAAATGATCACTACACCCAGTCTCACTTTCAGGAATGTGCACTGTGCAATTCAACGTCAAGATTTTATTTCAATTCAACTAACGACATTTCAGTAAGTTTTCCAATGTTATACCCCTTTCCATAAAATAATTAAAGGCAGGTGCATGCAATGGAAATACATAGCTCAAGAAAGGAAACAGTAACTAGTACAAAAAGTCGTTGTGAGTGGCGCTCCTTGTGTAATCTTGAACAAGCAGGAAAAAAACGCTTTTACATATTTACATTAAACATTGTAGCGTGATCGACTAGTAACAAAGAAAGCACATTATTACAATTATACGTGTTACTGTTGTTGATTTAATAGTGCCATTGACTTGTGAAATCCATAACAGCATAAATAATCTGGATGAATCATTATAACTATTGCATTAATATTCTGTGGTATTCACAAAACGTAGCATGGAAGACATCCTTAACCAACAAGCAAAAAAAATGAAATAATTAACCAGACAAAACTCTAATTTTTAATGTAGCATTAATAATGACTGATCTCAGGACCTGTGAACACCTGTAGAGAGCGCGCACACGTAGACAAGGATGTGCGCAAGGCTCGCGGCCGGCGGTCTGCAGAGGCCCGAGTGACTCACATAGCCGCAGGACTCCCGTCAGCTGCAGCTACTGAAGCGCCTTCTGACTCGCATACTGTACACACGTGCGAGAAAGAGGGAGACGGTGTGCGGGTGGGAGGAGACGGGAATCTGTGCATTTCACCGTAACGTGCTCTAAATTACCCTGTTGCTTGATTTCTGCGGTTCAACGTGCTGGGCATCTTCTTTGTTTGACTGTCATTGAGGACGCCTGGCGACCGTCCCAGAGTTTACTTTCTGAAAAATTGCACGTCTTTGATTCCTCAAGTGAACAAACGGGAACATTATTATTTTAAGCAAAGTTTCTTTCTTTGATCTGCATAGACACGATGCATGACGATCTCTCAAAAGGCAAAGGAGTGTTAGCTAAAGTTACTGCGTGCTGGTAGACGATTTGTCACCTTCTGGCTCCTGCAAGCAGTTAACATCAGGACTGCGTCTCTCCAATCCGTCCCTTGTAAATGTTGGAACCTGCTTTTAATTGTGGAAATAAAGATCACCCATTTGCAGCTGAGATCTTTATATGTGATGGTATCCAAAATGGTCGCTCTGCTTTTGTTCGCTCTGCCTAGTAATGAAAATGATGTGCACTACATAAAGGTAATGTTACTGCATTAGACAAAAATAAGTAAAAATAAATCTGCAGTTGATGGGTGATCCTTACAGAAACTAGTGTGACTGTTAATCGTGAGAAGCTAGTTTAGGGCTACAGTCAAAGCAAGGGTAGGTTATCTGTCTCCCCTAGGTGCACTGTAACTTACAGGCCGCTACATTGCACGGTGCCAGAGGTAGGCAGTCAGTGGGGCAAGAGCGTCCCCTGTAAAGTGGCGGGGAAGTGCATGCGGGGACAGAAACGCCCAACCGCCATGGGAGGTGACCCTGACCTCATGTGGCCGTCTTGCGGGCGAGACGTCCAGCGTGTCCCCCGGGCCGGCGTGGGGGACACGGTTGACCGCGCGTAACATGTCCAGACCCAGATGGGGTGTGATATTGCTGAAAACAGCAGCCCCCTCCCCACCCCCACCCTAACCAACTCCCACACCCCTCCACACAACTTGGAAACCCGCTGTGATCATGACCCCGCCTCCGTATCAGACGCAGCTGCGCAGCACATGGTCGCCGCCTGGGCGTCGTGAGCACCGGCGCGGCCCTGTGGTAACACGACTGTGCTTCTAATCGGGGGGGTTGCAGGTTTGAGCCCTAGCAGGTACTTTTGTTGTTGTAGCCCTGAGCAAGGCCCCTACCCTTAGGTGCTTCAGTAAAGGGCTCACACTGTACGTTAAGTTGCCCCAGATGAGGTTAGCTGCTCGGCAAATAAACAGTGTGACAGCGACATCTGAACCGGGAAAATTCTGCAGTATGAAAGAACCACAGGGGCCACGCTATCGCTGTGCACTTGTGGTTATCGGATTAATTCAGTCTGGCATTTTTATAGCGACCCTGAGCTCGGGATCGCACGCACACTTTCAGCAGCAGACGGACGAAAGGTGGGGCGGGGTTGAGACCGCGATACCTCACAGAATTAGCTCCCTCTGAAAAGGTGCCAATTTGTAGAAAGTACGTTTCCCTGAAATTCCAACTGTGGATACATCATAACCAGCCGTATAGCACCTCCAAGCCCAGTATCATTTTATTGCATGAATATTGCATGTAGCAGTATTTCAGAGACTGATGGCTATGCGGTTTCAATGCACTTACAAATTTACAAATTTGAGTAATTCAGGTAAGTGTTTTATTTTATTTTTCTGCACAACATTTCATATTAATTCAATTGTCTGCCAGGCCCATAATGTTCTATGACAAATGAAAACAAAACATTGGCTTGCAACATATGAGATTAGATTGTGTTAAGTGCCCCCTGAATTGAAACTGAAAAGAAATTGAAAACCTTTTTTATTTAAATACTGAGGTTCTGGGCCTCAGCTGAATTTGCCCTCTTGATGCTGTCATACATTTTTCTAATTTTCCGAAGGACTGATTAAAAACATAAAACACAAATTTTATATAGTCAACAAATTAACTACGTATGCACATCTACACAATAAAAAAATCTATACAATAAAAAACTCAGATTCCTTTTGTTTTTTACATTTTATTTTCATACTGTAGCAGACACCCTTATCCAGAGTAGTTCATATCCATAATATAAAAGTTATCCATTCATGCTGTACAGATATTTCACTAATTTGCAGGTAAACTATTGAGCTCAAACATACGACAGCAGATAGAAACCAAACCTGCAGCATCTTAGGACACACCTGCAGCTCTGAGACCAACATGTCCTATCACCACCAATGATGATCTCAGATTATTATAGACACTCATTAATGTGTATTAATGGGGTTTATTATTTTAAAAATACGGAGTTATTGTTTTAAAATATAACACTATATTTTCAATATGGAGAGGGTGACCTAAAATTCAGCATGATAAATAAAGAAGTCCCTGCATGCTTCAGAAATAGAATAATACAATCAAAACTAATAAAAATGTAGCCTGTACAGTATCCATATATATAGGGCACTAATGGATCAAAAGAATACACTGCATTCAAAGAGCATAGAGTATGCATTGATAATGTGAGTTTGCTGTGCAACTGAATTGACTTACACACCAAAGTGAGAACGCATTTACATATGCATGGCAGCTCTCTTTTAAATGAAAGATTTGCTCTCTGCTTATATATGCTCTAGTTAAAACCTATATTATTTAGATAACTTCTTTTTGTGGTTTAGAGTGTCAATTTGTCCTCTTTAAAAGAAAAATTGGTTCTTTGTGTTCCCTAAGCCCCCTTCATTTATTCTAAATTCTTTATCCAGAAAAATTTAGGTTTATCCAGAAAAAGTGTCAGGTGTTACACCTGATTTTCTGTTCTTTCAGCTAATATCAATGCATTTGTACTTCTCCCTGTTAAAACAAAATACACTAAACAAAATTAGATTTGGTTCAGTGAACTTAAACATAAGATAAATGTAAAACCTAATGTCTCTCATACAGGTATATTTCATGTATATTTTCAATGCGTGTGGATGATTTCCTTAATTTACACAATAAACAGTATAAGAGAGTTGATAACACATTTTGTTATTCCCTGCAGCACCGACCCTTTTATTTTATAACAGACTTTTCCTTATGGTCAAAAGTTTTAAATATGTGACGCGACCCATTGTACCAAACGCCAATACAGGAGCTGTCAGTATTTCTGCATGTACGCCTCGATACAAATAAATCAAAAAATGCCGGCGACCATAAGTTACGCAGTATAGCCTACCATTTTAGTGAACAGCCATCCACATTACAAATACGTGGCTCGCAGAAGCGTGTGCTATACAGTGCAGAGGCAGGAGCCTAATGCCAAGAAAATTCGTTCAGCAGAACATTTTAAAAGTCTGCCGCCAAATAATATCTTTCTCAGTTCTTTCTAGATTGCTTTAAATTGACAAGATTTCACTGTGTCAAAAAGATTGATTTATAAACAGCCATAAGGTTAAAGAGAGATAATAGAACTTAAGCAATTAAAGGGGATGGAAAATACCTCCTCGCGCGTCAAAATTAATCGAACATCTGATACGGGTAGAATCTAAAATTAGTTTATGACTGAAACTTGTTCGGTAAATTTATATTTTTATGTGACGTATGCTTTCAATATCTGCACGCACAAATGAAATGGGTCGAATTCTCGGCGGTCCACGTAAAATATTCCACCTGAATCTTCGAGCTTTCCCACATGAAAGGAAGCC
The DNA here is from genome assembly GCA_019176425.1 of Megalops atlanticus. Classification (NCBI taxonomy): domain Eukaryota; kingdom Metazoa; phylum Chordata; class Actinopteri; order Elopiformes; family Megalopidae; genus Megalops; species Megalops atlanticus. The sequence goes on from CM032894.1 coordinate 19,605,731, forward strand.
AAATTAGAAAATCGCACCGACTGGGTAAAATTAAAGAATACAGTTGCCAAATAACACTGGAAACGTGAAAAGCTACACAAAAAACCTTCATGATCACGTGCGGCATTAGAGAGAATATTTGCAGGCGAGAAAATCGCAGACAAGGTTTCCTGAGAAAAACGGGAGAGAGAGGGCGGAAGATGGAACTTCTGGCACCAAAATAACACGCTGCAAACTGATTAACATTGAACAGGTATCTTAATAAACACCGCGGTTACAGTCGCATTGCCTACCTGAGGTGGCATCCCGCGAAACGGTGTCTATTTTCTGTCTTAAACTATGAGAGCCATCCAAAGTTTCTTTTTCGCTTCCCCGCTGTCGGTCTTCTGCAACAACTAACTTGGCTGTTCCAGCTTGCATAAGTTTAGCCTGTTTTGTTCCACGGTTGGACGCGCTGTGCCACAGTGCCAGTGAAACGGAAAGCTCGCAAAATTTCCAGACCCCCACCACTAAACCCCAGTCGATGTACAGTTAATTCAGTTTTTTCATGGGAGTAATTTATTACGCCATAATTTTTTAAATGTTATAAGCATTGATACCAATCTACAAGCAGCTACGCCAATCCGGCTGTATTAGAATACTGCAAAAATAAAATTACACAACATACTCCAAGGTGTTCCAAGGTGCGAGCAAATAGGTAGCAATTACACAATGACACACAATATTTGTTGTTTAAGGCGATTTAATTTCATATTAGTAAAACACACACACTCTGTGGACATGAAGTCACGGTTAGGAAGTGCTGTGCAGTAAGTGTATTGGATGATAGTAAATAAATATACACGGTAACCAATGCACTTAATATATAACTGTTTAAAATGTTACTATGTTCAAGGTCCACTAGAAAATTTTAGGCTAGCTCTTGGTTTAGGATTCGTATAGTGCTTCCATTTAAATCTGCCGCACCTTAAATACCTAAAACAAAGATCACATAGTTACATTTGCGGTCTGAACAAACACAACAACCCAATTACCACTGAAAGAGGCCTCTCTGTACCACCTTTTGATCAGTCTATCTGTTGTAGAATTATGATGCGGGTCAAATACAGGCTTATTTTACAGATAGACCACCAGAATTTCACGGAATTGCCAGTTACAGTCAATACGGATACTTTTGTACATTTTGTGCCTTTTAAGATACTTATTTGGGTTAATCCAGTAATAACATGGACACATTGTTAAAACCCCTTAAATGACCCAAATTTTATTACTTGTATTAATGATATCTGCTGCACTATTTCCATTAGTAAATGATAATTGATTGTAGTTATTAAGATTATTTTGATGAGAGAAAATGTGAGTTATCGCAGGATACAGTTTAAATTGCAGGCAAAGCACTTGGCTGATATAGGCCACATCCTTTTCAATAACTGCCACAGAAACTGTAATTTTAATTGTATATGTTATTTTATTCTTATTGTTTTCATAACATTGTAAATAAATATTTGGTTGATAATGGTCTTTTTTCTCTATTCAACATCTATTTGTGTGAGCCATTAGAGGTCCTACTTGCATTACTAATTTGCAAACTAGTGGGCACAAAACCTCTTCGCAAGAAAAGGCGGCCGGACTTGTTTTAGGTTCCAAATGCCTTCACATTTAAAAAAGTGCTGTCACCTCCACCTCGAGTGAGCACAGCGCAATCTGAGCATATTCATTCCTGCTTAATTAATACAATAATAACTAAAACATCATGGTCAGCAAGACACAAAAAATCACAATAAAAATAAAAAGTAAAAAATAATAAATAAATAAAATAAAAAATAATAATGACCAAGACGTTTGTGAATAGATAGGTACCGGCATTTTGTATCAGTTGTCATCCTCAGCATCGATGGGTGTGAGAACGGCCATCCTGGCGCGTGTGTGTTTAGCGCTGGACTCGTGCTTGCGGCGGACTCCCCGCGCCAGCTCTGAGTATCACCCGCGCAGCCGTGCCAGACTGCATCTGAGCTGCCCACAGCCTGTCGGGTCACTGTTTCATACAACACAACCCATGGCTGCAGGTCTACATTAAAAACACGAGGAAAAAATGACACATTTTTTTCCAAATGTGTCATATAGTGGATTGGTGCAAAGCTAATTAAAGTTGATAACGTTATCAGACAATGGATTGACTGAGGGCCTGATATTCATAATTCTCAAAATAGACATAACATGAATTAAGCGACCTCATATTTATTATTATTCATTAAAATTTTGTATCCTAAACATTTCCTATAGCCGTGTTGGATTAATGACAACAAACAATAAGCAATGATTTTGGATTTGTTTAAACTTAACATAAAACGGGCTTTTGTAGACATGTTGTCAGATGCACGTTCCGTCTCGTTTGTTTAAATTCAAATTGGTGTGGTGGAGTAATTCCTATGCTAAATACACTACCCATTGAAGATAAATATTCCGTAGATACAATTCGTAGAGACAATATTCCTGCTATAGGGTAAAAATTGATTACGCGTTGATTGAAACATTTCGCCCTTTTTGTCAAGCCGCATATTTCTAATTCCCAGGGTAAAAGGATTGCTGTCAGGTCCTGACCCGTCTGGCGCGGAGCGTTTCAACTCCGGCCAGTCTTGCTTATGATAGGTTAAGGGTCCGTAAACATGCAAATGAAGACGGTGTGCCCGCCGAGCGGAAGTGAGGGGCTGAAGGCACGGAGCGCCGAGGGCCGCAGCGGCCTCGACCAATCAGAGGCGAGGAATCCAGTCCAAGTGCGCAGCTCCCCGTGTCTCCTGCGAGCCGCACTAAACGACAGCCAGACAGAGAAAGAAAAGACGCAGGACCTGCAGAGCCAAAAAACTCTGCCTCTTCTGGATCTCGTTCAACTCGACAACCAAAAACCTTTCCAAAACTCCAACTAAAAGAGGAAGGAAGATAAAAAAAAAAATCCCGAAGCGCTCACTGCCTTCACTTTGACTTTGCCGCCTTTCTGCCAAGATTTATCTTCCGGTGTTGTTTAAAAAAACTTCTAGGAGGAAAAAAAACTGAGAAAGCACAAATTTGAACTTCAGAAATGTGAAGGTACCGGCATCTCTTTCACCCAGATTCCAGGATCCCCGTTTAAATTCATGCAATACAGTACAATGGTACGTGGACACAATTTACTAATATTGGAAGGATAAGCTAGCGAATGCTTTTCAACTGCTCTACTGTATTGCATTTACGTTTTTTTTCACCTGAAATTGATCACGCGTGGGGTTGACTGAAACAGGCAGAACTAAGCGCTGAAGCTATACCGCGTATTAGAAAACAGCAGCAGATATTCGATTGTTTATATTCTGTATTGGCAGTTGTTCTATGTGGGTCACGGTGATGTGTCATGAGTCGGTGGTGGAGCTAGCGTCCAAAAAGTGCTGAACTTGGCACATTTCCTGCTTTAACTTTTTTTCTTTTTGGCAATGAACTTCAGTCAGATTCTGAAGCGATGCCGCATGGATACGCTGGCAAGTTGCATCGCGTTGCCGATTTCAATTTGCTGCGGCAAATGTTTGCTACAGTAGCTCTCATTGTTTAATACATCGTAGATGGAGTTATTTATTTGGACCGAGTGTGATTTTTAATCACGTTTTTCTGACTTTAAAGGGTTTTCTAAGATAATAGTTTATTTTTACTATTCTTTGCGTCAAAATGGGATATCTGAACAAACATACTATTTCGGTGGACAGTTTGATAGTGACTTAAAGTGATATATATGTTTTCAACATTTTGCACATTAAATATCATTCGCAGCTGCTGGTGTTACGCGGATTTTAAGGCTACTCAGATTTTAAGCGCCTCTGTCAAAAATCATCATGCTTTGCTGTATTGTTTTCTGTTTTTCCTCTCCGCTCGCCACCCAATTACAATGCACGCGCGACGTCTTCCATAAAAGTTGCGGTTGAGCACAGTGTGTGAACATTTGGCAACTCGCTGGGTCGAGGGGGTGGAGAAGCCAGACCCGAATCTGACACAAGACGCCGATGTGGCGTGATGTGAATTAATATTTTCTTTATCATTCCTGTGTCCTGTTTTCTTTCAGGACTGCGTTTGAAGTTGAAAACAGACAAGAAATAGGAGTTTAATGGCATCAAAAGTAGCCTAAAGATTGCAACACATTTTATGTCGAAGTTTTGTTAAACAGGTTAGGGTGCGTATTGCAAATGTAAAAAGCGATTAACTAGCTACATTCTGTTGTATGTGTGTAGTAGGCTCTGGACGTGGTCTGATTTTTGGACTTGAAATGCACAAGGCAACTGCTTGCAGCATGACATTTGGTTAGGCTATTGTTCGGAAGCTGAACTCTTATTTGTACATTTTTTTTACACGTGAAGGCCATGGTTTTAATCAGCATTTTAACTAAAACGTGTTGATGTTACTGCTGAGAATAATAATTTTATTTAGGAGGTGCCAATAAGGCATGTAGCCGTAAAGTATAACAAAGCTACGCATAGCCTAGTCGGCGTTTTCCAAACGTTAGTTTGTTCATTAGTCTTTTTATGAGTAGACATTTGGTTTGACCTAACTATGGAGATTGCAAAAGTAAGAACTGGTTATACAAAGGGTCTCTAAGAATATGAGATGTATGCCCTCTTCAGTTGTGTGCTTTATTTTCATTGCTGCATTTTGGGGTTTTGCTTTGTTGAAAAGACTTTGTCGACAGCATATTTGCTGGAGATTATATTTTGATTATAATAATATGAATTGTCCACTGATACAGTGATAGTGATAATCGACTGATAATCAATAATAGTCTAAATCCAGCGCTTTTGGTAAATGTAACGTTGCAGACAGACGTGATGTTGACCCCATGGTACAATATCATTCGCGCAACTCTTGGTTTTTCCAAAAACGTGATTCTGAACTTGTTCTGATCTCCTGTCATAATTCGGGGTTTGGACGCAGTAGTAAAGCGCCAGCTGCAACTGCGTTTGTCAGAATATACGCAAGCTGGCATGAGCGACCTTTGTTCCATACGTTAATACTGGCCAAACCCAAACTTTACAAGTTGGCTACGAAGTAGACAGATGCGATACAATGCAGCATTGTTCTGTTTCGCCCTGACAGCGTGCACACGGTGCCCGAATAACATTCCTTCGATCAGATATGGGTGTATTGTAACGTTCAACAAACAGTCATTTATTTGACAGGATTGCATTCATTTTGTTAAATGTTACTCTGAACTGCCTGCATTTCACACTGTCCATTCCCAAACTGCATGGCGCAGAGACACCCATATTGTGTTGCCGTACAGTCAAACCCCGTGCTAGGGAACGTTTGTAGATACGTTGTTTCCCATCCATTTAAAAAATCCTGTCAATTTGCAAGCTAATGACTGAGATCACAGATATTTTACCATTAGCTAGTTTTGTACCAGCGACTGTAAAGTTATATCTGAAAATGATTTCTTTTGTATGTTCACAGTCTGGGAGCGTTTTGTAACGGGATATCTCGAGGCTTTTAGCTGCATACACCGAAGAGCTGCAAGTTCAAGTTCGAATAAGGCCCCGGAGCTCTACGCCGTGAGGGAATTTTCCATTTCGTTTCTATACGGATCGGGGCGCTGGTCCAAAGTCTTCTGCTCATAAAATCATAACTCCGAGAGAAAGGGGAAAGAAATATTTTTTTTATGCTGTGGTTTCTGAAAAACCAGCGAAAGTGGGCTGGTAAAAATGGAATGCGTTTGCTGGAAGAGGAGGAGTATGACTGTGTAATTAAGTGAAAAAAATCTTTGAGACTGATTTGTTAGGATCGTGCAGACCGGAGGGTGTTGCCGGTCGATATTATATCAAGTTTGAAAAGTAAACACGGGATCAGAAATTTGGCGCCTTCTTCTTTTATAATGCACTTGTGAACGATTTTTTCCCCGTCAAGAAAAGGACGTTCTCCTACATTCCGGTGGAGTTTTTGCGCCGTGCCTCACTGCGGGATTTCTCGAGTCGTTGTGGATGCAATCGGAGTGAACTTTCCTTTCAGGAAAAATAAAAGAGTGAAATCTGAAACGATATAGTCAAACGAAGCTTGAATCAAAGTTTCACACTTTCGGATTAGACTAACCAGCGGCTTGGGCTTCCTTTTTTTTACGAGACTTCTTCATATGTCTGCACTATTGGGATGGGAAGCATGAATCGATAAGACCGTTCCACCTGATATTCAGAAGGACTTTGGTGGTTAAGTGAAGCTTGTTATTGAACAGGGTCATGATGTATTCTCCAATTTGTCTAACACAGGTATGATAGCTTTATCCTTTTTTGTTCTTGAATCAGCTATGATTGCGCTATCATGCACAGGGTCTGCGTATTGAATAGTAAAGGTATTGCGGATCGCGCTGCACTTGTACTTGAAATGGTGCTCAAACGAGTTCTTATTAGATGGTCTTTATCTTGCGATGCTGGAGGCCTTGTAAAATTAAACTTCATTATTCAGCCTAAGTGCACATTTGGGTAAGTATGGGAAAGCCCAGAGAAAACGTTATTGCCGAACTCATTGTAATATGCACGAGGTTCAATTTACTGAAGGTTTCCGCACAACATATAACGCTCTTTGTTTTCTAATATTTTTAACACAAAAGGAGCAATCCATGTCCAGCTCATCGATGTCATTGATCATTTATTAAGAAAAACACATAGAGGCATTCAGGCGCATTTGCTGGTGCCTGTACTTATATCATGTATTGTCTGACCTTAACAAATACGAATGTTTACATACGGAGTGTGCCTGTGTAATTTGAATACACGCGTATTAAAATTCTTTAAAACTGTATTCCGCAAATTGCTTAAGGATTTGATTTCAGTCACCTGTCTTGCAACACTGCGAAGTACTTAACCGTGCATTTTTCGAGTAAAACACCGTTTTTACTACAAGGGTAGATCTGTTTGGAGAAAGTTTATGGGGTGTCGAATGCAATAAAAGTAATTCGGTCCGTTGTCTGAAAAGTGGGAATATGACCTGCAGTACATCAAGATGATAGCCGGCACCTGAAGCCCTTCTGATGTGCATTTTTCCCCAAATACTCTTCATGAAAAGCGACCACTGGAATTTTAAATACTAAAGCGGAGGCACTCGCGTTGAGGAGGAAGATGAAAACAATGATAAGGTAGATTCAGCGGTTGGACGGAGTCCTCCAGCTTTTTGGCTGACACAGTTGCACTGTTTATATTTTGTTTGGCCTCAGAACTTGATCGACTGAGATATGGTTTATTTTGTTAAAAGAGATGTGGCCCTCATGGTACAGGTCTTTGGTTACACACTGCTTACCTACTGTCTCATCAGTTTATGTAGAGAAGTGTTTCGGTGTTTTGTATACATTTTTCCTCTATAGAGTCTGAGGCCCAATGTATATAGGTTATTGTCACCAGTAGTAATTCAGACTCCTTCAAAGGGGATATAGAGGTAATGTAACATTGAGTAGCATAGAGCTGTTAATTAAAATTGATTACAAGCATTAAAAAAAAACTATGCACAGTATTCCTTTTTGCTGTGGACCCCTGTTTAAAATATAGAAAAAATAATATATTGTTTTCTATAGTGGTGCAAGATTGGTTTCATTTATTGTATGTTGGAGGATGTTTACTGTTAAAAATGTTTAATGAGATGTATCAAGGATGGCTGTAATGGTATTACATGTCCAACATAAGTATAGAGATGTTAAAATACTAAAACAAAAGGTGCTTCTTACTTCCAAAAACCACATATTCACAATTTGCCATTTTTTGCCAAAAACACATATATTTATGTATTTATATAACTTTTGTATCAGATTTCTTGTATTTAATTGGGTAGTGGAAGCACAATAAGTGTGCAGTGGCTTTGATTCCATTGTTATATAAAAACAGCTTCAACGACGCAGCACAAGGTAAACCCCTTTTAGTATTTTTATCGTCGCATACTAATTGTGGCCTTTATTGCCTCCAAGTAGTTTGGCCTCAGTGATGATATAAAAGAAAGGAAACCATTTTTAATTATTTTCATAGTTTTCATATGAATTGTGGCCTTCATCGCGTGTGAGTAGTTTGTGCTTCGGAGGTTACCGTGCGAGTACCTCCAGAAGGACTCTCCGTGTCTCAGTGTTAGTTTACTTTTTTTTTTTTTGGACTTGGCTGACAGGGGAAGAGATGGGGAGCACATCCCTGCCTGCGCGTTTCCAAAGCACCGTTTCCTGGCTGCACAATGCACAATGCGTTTTAACCCTCGCCGTGACCTATTTAAGACTGCCCATTTGTGACAGTTCATTTCACCTCGCGAGGCAGATGAATACATTGTGGTGTTTTTTTTTTTTTGTCTTTCATTTTGCGGGGGTTCATCTGACAGGGACCGGGCTGCACTGCTCTCTTCCCTTTCACGATTATGGGGGGAAATCGTACGCTCGGACACTCGTTTGATTTAGCTAGCCTTTGCTATTAATTGTTCGTTTTGTCCCAAAATTAAGTACTTTATTGAAAACACATTTTAGGTGAGCCGCTAAGAAGAGCGGTATTGCACTTTGAGTTTGCTTGTAGTTTCCTGCGGAAGAGAAGGTGGATCTGTTCGATTGTGCATATGGTATGAATTATGAGGTAATACATATTTTTAAAACTGAATGCACTTTTGATAGTGATGACACCATGACGCACACACGGTAGATGAATTCTAGGAGGTTTGCCAGAAACACTAAACAATGCATTCGTGCATTAAGAGTTGTCTGTCTTGTATAACTTGGCTGACTAAAATGCCAGAGACACAGGGCTGCATGTCATGGAAAGGTAGTAATAAAAATGTGGGCGAAAACCGAAACCACATCCTCATCCTGGCATGAAATGAGCAAACCGGCCTGGCGGTGCAGGCGTCCGAGGGCCGGCGTGGCAGCGCGCCGTGAATGGCACCTTCGCCACTGTGTGTGTGCGGGGTGGCGGGGGGGGCACCTGGAATGTGCCCGTCCGTGCCAAAACGCCGGTTTCAGCATCCAGATCCACGGACGGATGTTCAAGGAGGCAAGGATTCAGGGGGTGGAATACTTGGCCCGCGCACGCGATTGGTGGGCAAGTGAACCGACCTGGGCGAGGGACCCCGAACCCTGATGCCAAAAACGAAACAAAACGAAAAAAAACAGGGGCGCTTGCTCTGAGCGACGGTGACCCTTTACCCCCTTGCTTCTTCCATTAACTTTTTCATTGCGGTTAAAGTGTCAGCACAGTGCTTGCTAGGCACAGACTTTTCATTATTTATATATTTATTTATTTCTTGTTTTTTTTTTTTTTGGGTGGGGGGTCTTTTTGACCATGTTCCCTGGCAAGACCTCGCTCCCCCCCCTCCCCGGCTCACAGAGAGGCGCTGACACCCTGCAGGAATGTGGGCCGGGCCGATAAGAAGAGCGGACGGGGTGCGAGGGGGGCGCATGGCTCGTTCGGCCCCCCAGCGACGGGCTCTCCCGCAAAGCATGCTGGGAGAGCGGAGGAACAGCGCACCGTGGCTGAATGTGTACGCCTCCCCAGCCTTGCGCGGCTCGGGCAGAGGAAATACGCTTTGGTTTCCGCTCGCTGCGTGCTCCGCCGCTGCCTCGCGATAGCGCCTGCCCGTCTCCGAGATGCTGTAACGACACGCGGCTTTCTGTGGCGGGCCGGCCTCTTTGACGTCCGCCGTTTGGCTCATACATTTACCGAAGAAGGCTTGGCAGGGCTAGCTGAATAGAAATGGCACATTCCCGTTACTGTGTGTTGTTTACAGTACGTAACCGTTTAACTACCATCGTAGTTTAACAGACTTCATCACGAAAGCGGCTTCTGTTACTGAGTGTTTTTTTACGACTCTTACCGCTGCCACCGTGCTTTGTTTCAGGATGGTTGACCGCTATATCAGACTTAGTAAAGTACCGTCTGATCCCTCTTGGCTGAAGCGACGATGGGTTAATTGGGCAGCCGCTGTTGCCAAAAAGGTCGCGTCTGCCGTCGGGCACTTTCTTTGTCTAACTTTTCTTTCTCTCTCTCTCTCTCTCTCTCTCCTTTTTCCCCCTTTTTTCTCTCCGTCTGTCCCGCCCGCAGGATGAGTTCCACCCGTTCATCGAGGCGCTCCTCCCGCACGTCCGCGCCATCGCCTACACCTGGTTCAACCTGCAGGCGCGGAAGCGCAAGTACTTCAAGAAGCACGAGAAGCGGATGTCCAAGGACGAGGAGCGGGCGGTCAAGGACGAGCTGCTGAGCGAGAAGCCCGAGATCAAGCAGAAGTGGGCGTCCCGTCTGCTGGCCAAGCTCCGCAAGGACATCCGGCAGGAGTACCGCGAGGACTTCGTGCTCAGCGTCACGGGCAAGAAGCACCCGTGCTGCGTGCTCTCCAACCCCGACCAGAAGGGCAAGATCCGCAGGATTGACTGCCTGAGGCAGGCCGACAAGGTGTGGCGCCTGGACCTGGTGATGGTCATCCTGTTCAAAGGCATCCCTTTGGAAAGTACGGACGGCGAGCGGCTCGTCAAGTCCCCGCACTGCACCAACCCGGCACTTTGCGTCCAGCCGCACCACATAACGGTGTCGGTCAAGGAGTTGGACTTGTTTCTAGCGTACTATGTCCAGGACCAAGGTAGGTGGGTGGATGAGTGTGGGTGGGTTGGTGGGCGGATGGGGGGGGGGGGCATACAGCGGTCGAGCGGTCACGATGTTGGCTCTCACTTCTCTGCTTCTCGGCTCCGCGCCTTTCCCTCTTCCCCCGATAGGAGCCCGGTATCTCCGACCGCGGGGCGCGGTCAAAAGGTCCGCGCCGTGACGTTTTAAGGATCCGAGCGGAGGCGCTCCCGATTAGAGATGCTTTGATTCCCCGCTTTTTACCGCCGCAGCAATAAAGTATAAAAATTGCCAGAGCCGTTGAATTTAAATTTGCGCATGCGAGTGGTAGAGCGTCGCATTTGACAGATTATATAAATCACGGCTCATTTAAAAAACTGTTGCGTTCATACACACATGCAAATAAAGTGTCCCAGAATATTGATTTGTGCTTGTGTTTTAAAAAATATTCAATGTTTCGTTTGCAAGAGCAACCAAGTACTAATGGTGGTTTTTGGATATTCAAAACCTCTGCTCTTTTAATACAGAAAATTATTGTAAAAGCCTGTCTGTGGATAAGTCTTGAATATGTCTGAGGTGGTATTTCAGTTGAAAACACAATGGCTCAGGATATAAGGGAGAACAATATAGGTGAACACGTATAAAGAAACATGAATTCAGCAAAACCTGTTTTAATTTAATGTATATATACATATATATATATATATACCATATACATAAAATTTGCCTATGTTTATGATGTGTGAAATGATGTGTATAATTTGGGCCCATTGAGGGGTGAGCTCTTTTTTTATTTTTAGCTAGTGTTTACTGAAGAGATGTATAATTGGACATTGTGTGAAGCTGAGGTTGTTTTAACTGCAGTCAAGCTAAACTGCTGTAACTGACTTTGCTGAGGAGACAGGAATTTTCTTTGCAAGCTCTGAATGATGTAAGTGGCCAATATGGAGTCCCATCCATGACTGCTGAGGCTTGTACTGTCTTACACAGTACACAGAATAGAGGCCTCTACTCAAAGCCAAAATACCAACCATCCAAATATTGTCACAGTTTGTTAAAACTCATGTGTGGTGATGTTGAAACTTTGAAGCAGAAAATAAATGGAAAATAAGGTTATTGATCAATTTAAATTAAGACATGAGATCGTAAAACATTGATTATTTTAGCCAGCATTTTGATATGATTGGATTATGGAGTATGGATTAAATTATGATTATTTATTTTATTTAAAAATATTGCTTTTAAAACAGCCTTTTCTTTGTAAGACGGCAGAAAGCAAACCTTTGCTATACAAAGACTGATAAATGTCCTAAGAGCCAGTGGAGAAAAAAGAAAATAGAATGGGAGTCATTGCGCGAGACCAAACACAATGGTAGCCAATTTAATTCTTGTTCAATGGATGGCACAGTTTTAGCCTTGAAAGGACGTTTGATTCAGAGTTTATTTTATTATTCTTATTAACTCTGAATTAAGCATTTAATTCAAAGCAGTTATCTGGTTTGGATAAAGAATCACACAATTATTTTTCTGGATGCACACTGCAGAAAATTCAATACACAGAAAAATTTAAACACAGAGTTTTCTCATTGGCCGTGTGGCCTTCATTGTACTCCACACTGTATAACAATAGATTTTATTTAGGGGTTTCAAGGGAACTCTCCGGCCCTGTTAAAATATTCTCCATCTTTGCAGCACACAGTGTACGTGGCGTGCTGTTTCTTATTTGTAAGGGAAACCCTGGCAGAGTGAGCAGCAGAAGGAGAAAGAGGGTGCGGGTTTACAGACGTCCATTTTGTGTTTGCCCTGTGCCAGGAGAACAAGGAGGCACGCCGTAGTGATAATGGTTGCCACTGGCACCAAGTTTGACATCAGACCCCCTTTGTTTGGTTGCAGGGTGCCGGCGGTTTGTTCCCTGGCATCTGCGCCGAGGTCCAAATTCTCGTTGGTGTTATTCCACCTTTCGGTTTCTTAACTGGAACTTCTTCTGCCTCGGAAACGTCCCTACATTCGGGTCATTTTTGGCTGTATTTGGAACCGAAAATGGGGAACGGGATGAAGGAAGGTTTCCTTTTTCATAATACTCCCCCCAAACTTTATTTTTTCTTTAGTATTGTGCATTTTTACAGTAGTTCAGATTTTTGTTATAATTATTAAAGAAAAATAGTTCAGTATTGAGCTGAGAGGATTATAACTGGTCTGCTGTATGTGACCCAGAATGGGCATGGTCCGATCCCAGAGACAGCACACAATGCATGACTTTACGTACGAAAACTCTGGACGTGACACTGCCTCCCGTCTTTCTCATCCAATTTCGGATTGTAAGTTCTCGCTGGTCTTCCTGTTTGGGTGGCCGGTTATCGCACCAGCGAGTCCTACTCTTATTAATTTTTTTTATTTTCATGTGCCACCCCGAGCAGAAACGGGTCGCGGTCGCCGGAATGCGCGCTGTTTCAAAACCGCCACAAAAAAAAAAAAAAATCCCGCGGCGGCTTGCGGTATCGGTGGGCATTTGGCTTGGCATCGCCTTAGCCTCTCTCATTCCGCCACCGGGAAGGTCTCTGCCCTGCGAGAGGGGGGACCAAACAAGCAAACCAACAAGCAAAAAGGGGGGGGGGGGAGTTGGTGGGGGGACAGAAGAAAGAGGCGTTTTGCATTCAGGCTGCGGTGCCCATCTCGGGACAATGCAGCCATATTGTGTGCGGTGGCAGAGCGACGCCATTTTGTTCGTGTTGCGCCAGGAGAGAGGCAGGGAAGCCGCTTGGTGCCAGTAATGGTTGTTAGTGGTACTGAGGTTGGCATCAAACCCTCTTTGTCTGCTCGCAGCGCGCCTTTGATTCGTTGGTTGGCATCCGCAATGCAGCGGGCAAAGTTTTTGACAGTCGCAGAACGGTAGCTGCCGCCGGGCGCTTTGTTCTACCGTGATCGCACAAAAAGAAAAGGAAAAAACAAGACGCCCCAAAATGGCCAATCCGCACCGATTTACGAAAGAGCAATTTTTCTGCGGCGGATTACTTTCGGAATCGTTTTAAAGCGAATCTCTCTCTTGGATTTACTGCTTTTTTTTTTGCTTAAAACATACCGCCAAAGCATCTTCTTTTTTAACGTGTAACTGTTGGCACCCAGCGCTGAGATCTTTCGCGTGTTGCCGCCGTGGAACTGAAAGCCCCCCTGCCCCTGTGAAAGTGTGACTCTGCGAGCGTTTTTCTGTGACTCTGCCTCGGCTCTGCCGCCCCTTGTAAATTGACCTCATCACGCGTAATGATCTATATGGGGCTTTTCATAGCGCTCTGTGCGGTTACGCGCTTTTTCCACACTCGCAGTGAGGTCGAGTGAGGCGTTCGCTGGGGCTCGGGACACAATAAAAAAGCACACCCAGTCGCCCGTTAATCCCGTTTCGATTTGGGAACCCGTCGGTGATGGAAAATGTGACATTTTGCACTGCGCCTAAAAAAAAAAAAAAGCGTTTCCCATTCCAGCCCAGTGCTGATCTAATGGGGTTGTGTAGGGGGGAGGGGGAACCAGTGTGCCCGCCTGTTACTGGGGGCAAAGGGGGGGGGGAGGGCGCTTGGCAGGGGGCCGGGCAGACTCTGCCATGGCACCTATGATCGTATCTAGATGAATGCCCGCTGGGGGCAGGGGGGGTTGGGTGGCTAGGGGAGGGGTGAGGGGGAGGCGGGGAGGCGTGGGAGGTTGCCATTCCCAGCAGCTACGCCGAGATTTAGAAAGCGCTGCTGGCAGCCAGCTATTGTGAGCGCCGGCTCCGTCTGCCAGAACCCGAACGCGAGCAGGTCCCTCTCTCTTCTCCCCTTTTTCGGCGGCGGTTACCGAGGGTCCGCGCCCGCTGGCGGGTGCCGGGGCGGCCCGCTGCCTGGGACCGATTGGCCGTGGCGAAAATCACCGGCGCTGATTCGCCGCGTCCGGCCGCCATGTACTCCATCGACTTTTTTACACGATGAAAAAGCTCCCGTTTGTCCCCCGGAAAGCCCTGGAACGCGATTTCCACACCCGCCTTTGTAGCGATTGAACCCAGTCGCGCAGATTTGCTCCGCGTCCTTTCTCATAGGCTGTCCTGGCTGATGTCCGTTCTGAGTCGACTGACTGCCCCAGACGTCCCCAACTGGCTGATCGCCGGAATCTTCAGGGCTGTTTTTGATTATAAGCAGAAACATCTGTAGTTGTGCAAATTTTCATAGGAATTACTGAAGAAGCTTCCCCTGTTTCTGTTAGTATTAATAGGAAAAGTCTTGTAGCCTCTACGCAAATCTCAAATAGTTTAGCTCTATTTCCTGTAAAAGTTGAGTTTGGACCTGTAGAAAACCATATAGGTTACTTGGTTATTATTTCATGAACTTGGGTGTCTTTCGGCTGAATACTTCTGAGAGCAAGTGTCTTTAAGTCTTAATTTTTCTGTAGCTGAAGAATAGTTACAGGTACTCAGTTTTCTTCATGGGAAGACTGCTTCAGGTAAACTAAAATACCCTGAAAAATGAATAACTGTGTGTTAAGGATGAGTGTTACCATTAAGCTGTAACTGCAAGAAGCAGCTGTGGATTCTGGTGGTGTCCCTCATTTGCTGACTCATACTCCTTCAGACTCTGACTCAGTCTGACTCAGTCAGACTGATTGACTCAGTCAAACTGTCACTGACTGGCTCACTGACTCACTCACTTGCAAACTCTCTCACACATTCACTCTGACTGAGTCACTCACTCATTCTCTCACTGACTGACTTACTCACTGGGATCTACTGAGTGATTGCCAGATTACTGCAGCTACATTGTTTTACCACTAGAGGCAGCAGAGGGCAAAAGGGCCAGCAGAACAGTCACAGCCAGTATGAGCTTTATCAGTTCTTTGTTTTTAGTGGAGAGACATTTTTGGTGAACAAAAGACAGATGGCAGGAAGGTGATCGGTTTTCAATGTTCATTTCTGGATAATTTGTTTGAGTTCAGAATGTCCAAGTTAGATCACAATGTTTGAATCAAATTTAAGCCACATTTAGGATCAGGTCCAAAACAGAATTCAACAGTTAGGCTAGCTGCTAAATGTGATTGTGAACTGTACAATGTGGACAGTAACTTTTGGTAAGCATTCAAGCACAGACACAGCACTTAACATCATTGTAAAATGGCTACATCTTAATTAGCAGTGTGCCTTTTTTTGTTCCTACATTGATATCTAATGTAGTTTAAGTAAACATTTAGCTATTAGAAAGCATGTTAACATACACATGTACATGTGTATACTTGAGTAAGATAAAGCAGAAATATCCATGCAAACAGAAAGCAGTTCTTTTGTTTCTAGTATTGTAATGCCCATTTTCTGAGTACATGTTTTACCTGTTTATTTTGCTCTGTCACAGATTGGGATCTGGCATATATATGCTTGTCCATTAGTGGAGCTTGGCTTCTGAATTGAGGCTCATAACGTTATTGTTAAAATAAACAAGAAATTTCTCTGATTTTCCTATTAATTCAGTATCCATTTACGCATTTCATAAACATTCATGAAATGTCTAGTGGCTTGTTTGTTTCAAACGTCTGGCCCACATTACATCCATCAGAGAAAAATGGCATAAAAAAATGAAATATATTTCTGTAAGCGATGAATTTGAGATAAAAATGTCTTACAGGCATGTTTTACTCTCTTCCCCCTCCAGCTTAGGTTTTTCTTTTTCCTGTAAAAAATATTTGGTTTATTTATTGACTTTGGTTTATTTTGCCATGCACTTGGGTTCTGGTATATGGTACAGGCTGTGGTCTTGAGGACAGACTGTTCCTGGCCTTAAAACACAGTCAGGTTGAGGAAACCGACGGCCACGACGGGTTCTTGGTCGTTCACGTTTTTTCCGCTCCTTTTTTTCAGGGTTCTGGTGCCCGGGAATGGCATTTTACGGGCCTGACATGTCCTGGTCTCGGTTGGATTAGCCCTAATTTGTTCTGCCCTGTTAAGGGCCGAGTTTTACGAGTCCAGGGCGAGCCCCCCGGCCCCCGTGTTGGAGACCTCTGCGAAGCGATGCGGTGTGTGTGTCGTGTGAAGTTTAATTGACCAAAACGGATCTGTGAAAACAAATTGATGGCAGGCCCCCAGCGTGTTTGGGGAGGGGGCAGTGTTGATTTGGGGGGGGGTGTCTGCTGTTTTTGGGGGTGGAGGATGAGGGGTCGTGACCCCAATGTGCTCCCTAAGGCCGGCTGTCTGACCCCCCCCAGCCGTTGGGGTCAAGGGGGCAACCGGCAGCCACTTGACCTTTCACTTGTGGCCCATTGTTGCGGTTGCCGCCCATTCCTCTGCGGTGGCCAGTCTGGCGTGGGGAGGGGGGGGGGGTGTGGGGAGGCGGGGTTGGGGCTGCCGCCACCAGCTACCTCGGGGAGCGAGCGCGGCTCGTGTTTGCTATGGTCTGATCGAAGTCATTACTTTCTTTTCCTGCTCTGACAGTGATGGGGCCAAATTAGCACGCCTCCCTGGGGCTGGGCAGACTCCCACCTACAGATGTGCGCTTGCAACCCCCCCTTCCTTCTCCAAGACTCCAAAATATTTCCAAGAACCCCTCCAGTGGTCCCGGCCTTTAAGGCTCGGTGGCTGTGTTAATTGGGTACATTTATAATTGCCGCTGCGGTGCCCCAGACATAAAGCACGAGTTCACAAACCACATGAAAAAAGAAAGAAAAGAATCGATTGGCTGTTCCATTGTTCTGATTTCCACCCCCTGGAGAAGTGTGTACGTGTTTTGTATGTTGTCAGTACGGTGAGGGTAGGAACTCAGCCGATAGCTGTGCTGTAGCGAAGGCGGTTGATCGGCCATCGGTGTGTTGTTTGGCCTGCCTGTTTATTTTATGGACTCGCTCGCAGGCACCTGGCGGCCGTTTTGAGAGGCTTCCATGAGATGAGGGGACCGGGGGGAGTGCGCCAGAAAACACTGCGTGCGGTGCGGGAATGGTCAGCGTCTCCTTTTCAACTCTGTTCCTGTTTCCTGCCTTCGCGTGTGCAAAAGCCCCCATCGGCAGCGCGGCTCAGTCGGGCTGTTATCAACACCCGCCGCTCCTCTCCAGGATGAAAAACGAGAATTTTTCTGCCCTCTGCTTTTAAAAAGAGCATGTCTGGGTTTTGGCTTGGGAAAGGCAATTTTTTTCCCCGTTTTTTTTTGCTTTTTGGAACATTTGAGTGTAGTCATGTTGTACGGGAAGGGCCAAAGCAAGTGTGGCCATTTTTTGGAACTGTGGGAATGACACGAGGATTGCGACGAGAAAGGCCCTCCCCCAGACCCCGCCCTGCCAGATCTAGAGAAGCATCGGAGTGCCCCCTCTGTGGTATGCCTCCTGATAAAGGCACGCATTGTGTGCGATGCCAGGCCGGGGACAGCTCGGATTTGTGCGCGTTTTTGAATGCATTCAGCAGAGTGTAAAATAAAAGCGCAAGGTAATAGCCCGAGCTGGTTTCGCGTTACCTCTCGGAACACTTGATGTAATCGAACGGAGCCGCGGTCCGGTGCCGCCGGGCGGGGTCACGTTTCCCCCTTGCGCGGCGCTCTCCGGAAACGGAGAATGTCACCGTCCACTCAGGTAATTAGCTTCACCTGAGGGCTGCCTACCTGCAGGCTCGCGCCAGTCCTCAAAACAATGCCGCGCTGCCTCGCGGGGTTCACCTTGGTCACGTGGCAAGTTTGTGTCGCGGTTGGTGACCGACTGACCTAAGCAAGATGCCTTTCCCACAATGCAGTGCTTCCCAAATAATGGTCTCGGTGTGGATTACACTAGAAAAGTCTTGGATAAACAAATGATGATGGTTGCCATTAAAACAGATTGCTCTGCAAAGCCAGCAAAGTCATTCAAGAGGGAGGCTTTCTGCCTAGCATTTAGTTGCCAGGAAAAGCAAAAACTAAGAGAAATCCTGTGTAGACATAATGCAGGTGATGACAGACAGAGACAGATGAAGAGGCGGGCACACATAGATGGAGAGAGAGAGACACTGACAGACTGAGAGACATGGAAGTGAGGGCATTGCCTTAGGGTTAGACAAAATGACAGATAGGCAGAGAGTGAGAGAGGCGGAGGGGGTCTGAGTGTCAGACAGACAAGCAGACAGGCAGACAGACACAGATGAGAATGCGGACCCCGAGGTTTGCCATGCTGTTGCCTGGGGTGTCTGTAACCATCACCCCAGGGTTGCTTGCTCTGTTGAGGTTCAGCATTCAAACCAAAGCACACTCGCTGGGAAAGCGTCTCCCTGTGGCATTCTCCCCGTCGGGAGAAATGTTACATTACCCATGGAGATATTTAAACGAGTTCATCTTGGACTCCTCCACAGGTATCTCTTCACACAATAGCGATACTGTCTCCGCCAGCTCTCTGTAGGTTGGCTTTTATGGCTGTGTCTAATGAAAGTTAAACTCTGTTTATAACAGCTGGAAATGGCACCACTGAGAAGCTGTGTGAGTTGCGACAGTAAATCTGAAAAGTTATTTGCAGGCTGTTTTGAGGTCGGATGGATTCCGTCCCGGTCGTACTGAAGCCAGTGAAAGTGCTCCGTTCCCATGCAGAGATGGGGACGGCGCCGTTAACCTCGGCGGGTTTTAACATGAGGGAGTCCAAGCGCTCCTGGCCGGGTGGATGAGTTTAAGGTAGCGGCCTGGAGTGATTAGCGTGCCGTTCAATGCTGCTGAGTGGCTGAGTCATAACCTATCGAGCGCTTCCCCCATCCGGGTTCCCGACCGTTTACAGCTACACGGCGCGGCTCTTTCTCTCCTATTGATTTCTCTGGCCTAACCCCCATCCCCGCGGAAACACCCCCACCCCCACTCCCACTGGACTTTACATTCTGCGGTGTCGTATTACGCCTCGCATCGCTCTGAGGAAGTTTCCTCCATCTGCTAGCTCTGCTGTCAGCGCTGGAGGGGGGGGCTGACCCGCCCCTTCTCAGCGAAAGCGAACCCCCTCAGGGCTCGTTCCCGGTCCGCGCTGCGCTGTTTGTCCGTCCGTGTGTTGGTCTCCATGGCAACTCGGAAACGGGCCTTGGAGCGGAGTGGAGGCCGCAGAACTTTTAGAGGCTGTCTGCTGCGCCCGCCTGCCTTTGTCTTCATTCTCTAGTTGGTCTTTTTTGCAGCAACCGACGCTTGACGCCATGAGTAGAATGCTGCATATATTAGCCTCTTTTTAAGAGACCTGTAAGTCATGGGAATTGATTGCGGGGTTTACTTCCTGCTGCCCGCAAGTATAAGGATCTCTCCTCACTTTTAGATGTGTTGTGTTGGCAGTTGGTCGGTCGAGTGAGTTGTTAATGGTGATCAGCATTTTGGGGAAAGGGTGATTACAAGGGTGCTAATAACCCCCCAGCAGAGCATCCACCTTTGCTGTCCAGTAGACCCCTTTCCCCCAACTCCTACTCTGTGAGCTTCACTGCTGGGGCAGCCACCATCCAAAATCACCCTCCCCTCCTTTAGTGCCCCTCCTGTAGCGACACCCCCCCCAATCAGCATAACTGTAATCACTTATGACTTCCACCTTCATCGGACAGCACATTGTAATGACCCTCTCATGCATCTGTTGTATACTATGATAACTCTTTCATTTCAAAGGTCACCGTAAAAGCATGATCAGTGTGATGGGTCACCCGTGCATCAGACAGATCAGTGTGGCGGCTCGCCCACTCATCCGCCGGCTCTGATAACTCGTCTGATAACTCGTCCCCCCATCTGACTTCCCACTGTACCGATCACCCCTCCGCCAGACAGCTGGGTGGGTGGACCCCGGCCAAAGAAGACCGAGGGGGCATCCGTCACCGCGCCGACACCCTGAATGGCACGCAGGCGGAGGGGGCGTAGGAGACAACTGGCACCGTTGCCGGGGAGACACGGGCTTCTTTTTGCGCCTCCTTCTGTCACTCCCCTGCCCCCCTCCGTGAATCTGACTTTTCTCCCGGGCCGGGCCGGTCAGCGATGGCTGCCGCTCTTTTGTCCCGTGTACAGTATCCCCCGGCCGCCGTGATGGATGGCCAGCAGCTAATGGCGCGGAAAGCCGAAGGGGAACCAGCACCCAGCCACCGCCATTGTGTGGTGCCGGTTGTGGTTTCATCAGCGGAGTAACCGCGTAGCCTAATTCTCATTCTGCCACCATCAATCTGGCCACCTAATCCTCCCCCCCAGCTTAATTAGCTAAATAAATTCCTCCCTCTGCAGCCTGGTTAACGTGTGGTTTGTGGAGTGGCAGATGTGCATCACTCAGATGCCACACAATGGCACAGTCAGATGGTGGCAGGGACGCTGAGTGGGTGGGTGGGTGCACAGGCCCTCAGTGCGAGGGCGCTGAAGTCCGTGAAGGGTGCTGTAGGAGAGCTGTCCGTTAATATTGTTTATGGTGTTTATTATTAGGGCCGTTCCTAGCGGTGCGCATCTGTTCAGAGCCTTCCTAAAAAAAAAAAAAGGCCCCGTACGCCTCCGCCCCCCACCCAGCTTTGCCTAACCGGCCAATCAAACAGCCAGTCTGCCCTCTCCGAAATGCCGCTGTTTTAGATGAAGAAGGAGGTGTAGTTTCACAAACGCTTCCCTCCTTAAAAAAAAAAACAGCCATTTATGTCCCTGTTTGGCCTTGGACGAGTTCAATGTTCGCAGCCGAGCGGCGGTTTGACCATGACTGGGTATGAAAACACGGAGGTTGTTCAGGGTCAGCACGTGGCGACAGATTAATAATTACACAGAGTAAGTTGATACAGTCCCGTGTTCCTCTCTGTGGCCTGTGCAGGCTTTCTTAGCGTCTGACACTAGGAAACGTGTGTTGACAAATTCCAATACTGCGTAGGCCCACGAATATAGGGCTTCCTGTGGTCGGCCAAGGTCACAGGACTTGACCGCGAAGCGACCGCGGTCCTTATTGAAATGGATTCTCCCCTGTGGTCAGCAGCAAAGCACGCTGTTCCCAGGAACTAAGCAGGGGAACAACGCCCTGTCTTTAATACTCAGCCACGTTTTGCGGTTAGTTTTTTTTCTAATGTGTCTGGCGAGCTGAAATATTTATTTGTGTGAGAGCACTGCTTCTCTGGACGTTTTCAGCTCCAGTTAACAGCCTCGCTTGGGTTGAATGCAGTGTCATGGATTTATTGGCTGTAGTCATTTTATCTCTGTCTGTATGCCTGTCTGAGGTGTATTTATATGAAAATGTAGATGCTTGGAATTCCATATTAGGAATGGAGTTGCATCAGGTTGCTGCATTAAGCTTGTGTTTTTGCTGAAGCCGCTCCTAAGCGACTTGAGCCTTGACCCTTGAGGTTTGGCCACCGCTCTAAAAATAGGGAAAAGTGACAGAAAACGATGACAAAAATCGTGATTGTGTCTGGTTCACATCATGGACGCGGAGCGTAGCTGGCTGGAGGCTGCGTGGGGACTGGGAACACTCTGTGAAGCTGGCGCCAACTCAGCATCAGCTGACTGCTTTCAGTGTCCCGCGATCATCCACACGAGTGAAAGGGGTGCTCTGTGATTGCTGGACAGACAGGTATTGGCGCACATCTGCCCCTTTGCTTTACCCCAAATGGTGGTCCAGGCCTGTGATTCAGTAGAAAGAGCCTTATTAGAAAAGAGAAAAGGAGGAACTCTCCGACCAGGAGGAGACAGAATGATAAAGATGGAATGAGAGTTTGGAGGCGGTGGAGACAGAGCTGGAGGCAGGGAGAGAGGGATGGGAAAGCTGGGGAAGGGATTAAAGAGGGGCGTAGGGAGTGAAGGGCCTGAGGAAGAGTGAGATGGAGGAGGAGGGCAGGGCCAGTGGGTGTGGTGAAAAGGCCTCTGGGAAGAAGCTCTGACGCTTTCCCCTGGGCGCTGCGGGGGGCACAAGACTGGGCCGCTTGTGCAGGTGGCCGGAGAGAAGAAAGGCTTCGCTGTCCCAGCACCCCCCCCGACTCGATTATGTCACCACAGCGTCTCCGTTGGAAACAAGCCCCCTTGTGCACTCACTCTGGGCCCCGCCTTTAGATCGCTCGACCTCCGCCCGGGGGGGCAACCCCCTCAACGACCTGGTAAAAGCCTCCGTTTGATGCAGATCACCCAGAACACGGCTGTGCTTCCTCCCATTGGACGTGGGGTGGGGGGAGGGGTGGAGGGCGTCTCCTCTGAAGTCTTTGAGGAACCTGCAGCCCCCGATCCTCTGTTGTTCCCTGGTGGAAAACCAAATTTCACAGCTGTTGTAGTGAAAGGGGCGAATACTGCGGAGGTGGTCCACCCACGACCATTTATCTCACGCGGTTTCATAACGAACTACTTCAAAGGCAGCAGTGTGGCATTGTGGGAAGGCTCAGGGCTTGTAACCCACAGGTTACCAGATTGATTCCGAGGTGGGTCATTGCTTGCACCCTTGAGAAATGCCCTTTTGTAAACGGCGGTTATGTAAGCTTCTCTGAACGTCTACTGAGCAAATAATCCAGTGTAATGCAATTTGGATAGACAAAACTGTAATCGGAATGAAGAATGTGGTGGTTAAAGACATTTACTCTGCAATAGACTCGATCATGATGTCCTTGCTTTTCCAGTACATATAGCGTCACTTCCGTTAGAACATAGAGAATTTAAAGCGTGTATATTTTGGCTTCAGGTGCCTTGCATGCTTTAAAAATTGCCTGCCTTCGCAGTGCATGTTTCTAACTGCGACGCTGAGTGCACGCACACACACACACACACACACACACACACACACACACACACACACACGCACAGTGTGCCAGCTCCCCAGTCCAAACCAGCATTTAAATAAAATCAGCTGCGCTGCCTCCAAAACCACACCAAGGCACCACTGTTTATTTTGAGCTCGGATGCTTTAAGCTGGATCCCCGGTCCGCTGGTTTTAGACTTTAATTAGGAATGCCGTATAACAAGTTTATGGGACGTGACCCCTGCAATTACGCACCGTGCTTTCATGAGACCGTAATAATCTGACCGCGCGGCGCAGCTGCACCTCTCACGGTAGCGTGCCAACGAAGACGTGCTGCCACACAAGGGCCCGGGTTAGACGCTGGTTGGCGAAGCGTTTTACCCCTTCCTCGTTCCTTAAATTGCCGGGGGGGGGAGGCTGTGAAGGCACGAGCGGGAGTGAGTCCGCAGGAGGAGGGGAGTTCGTGGTGCTTTCGGTTTGTGATCGGGCGCGCTGGCCCCTCCCCTCGCCCCGCACCTCCCACCTCCCAGTGCTCTCGGCAATGGAATCCCAGACCGGGGGAGTTGAACCAGCAACCTCTGGGTTACCGGCTCTGCTTGTCACTACACCAGCTCTCAAGTCTGGGAGACTGAATCTGAGTGTGGCTAACTGATTGTGTAGGGCAACGACTGCCTCTAAGTGCCAATGACTGGCTCTGCTTTTGGGAAAATGGAGGAGTAATCCCACAAACACCTGGTTGTTTGTATCTGGTTACATGCTGAAATATGACCCAAAAGGAAACTGAAGGAAATTGCAGATGGGACAGTGCAGGACTCATTGCAGGAATTTGGTCAGAAAATGGAGGGTTAATGACAAGTCATATCTTGCCAAGGAATTTTATTTTCAATAGAAGAAGCTTTATAAAAATTCCAGCATCCAACTGTGTAGCTGCGTAGATTGAGCGAGTTTGTGTGTGTTTGTGTGAGTGTGTGGATTCAGGTATTTCTGTCTGTTTGTGGGTCTTTGCTAAGATTCAGTGATTTTGTCTGTGCACGTGTATTTTTCTGAATGCCTGTATGCTTTTGTGTTTGTGTGCGTGTGTGTGTGTGTGTGTTGCGTTTGCGTTCATATCTGCACGCTCGTGTGCATGAATATGTGCAGTGTTCCCTCATGCAGATCACCTCCGCTCCGCAATCTCTTAGACAAACAGCTATATGGGTTACATTTTCCAGCTATAGGTTTTCTTTTACATAGAATCAGATAGAGGGCGTGCGTCAGTGTGTTTCTGGCACAGGAGGGGAGCGGTCGGGGGGCCGATATCCTCCTGTCTTTCGGTCCGACAGACAGAGAAAAAACATTTTTTTCCGGGTTGGAATCAGGCCCTGGCGGAAAAGTGAGGGAGATTAGCTTTTATCTGGCCAAACTGCCGTGGCACGCTAATACCTTCAGAGATAACGTGGGGGGGAGTGCTGACTGAGACAGGCCAGGCTAATGGTACAGTAAGTGAGGCCTTATCAGCCGGCTCACCTCAGATGCTTGCCGACGCGAAAGCAAATAGGTGCGGCCCCGCGAATGGAATCACCGCTGCGTGTTAGCGGACATTAGCGTAGCGCCCGAATCGCGTTGCGCCCATTAGAATTTTTTTTTCTCACAGCTACGTGTTATTGGCCCCTTGTTTTAAGGCTTTTTGGATTGGAATTATTTTTTGGTCCCCGTAGGTTGCGCGTTTTAAAAAGCGGCTGGTTTTCTGTGGCTCGGGCGGACCCACCACAGAGCACGGGCCGCTTCCAGGCACTGGCACACTTGGCGCACCCATCTCGGGGGCCCGGGGGGGGGCGTCAGCTCTTGGACCCCGGTGGTGGAAACCCGACCCGTTTGTGAGCGAGTCCAGGAACCCCTGGGCCGGACCGAGGCGCTCTCGTTGGCTGGAAGCGAAAGGAAAACAAAAAAAAACACGCAGACGCGCCGAGTCATTTGTTTTGAAACAGCGGCCTCGTAATGCGTTTAAAACGTCTCTATCAGCTTGTGTAAAGTCTGCTCCTTCCCCCCGAATCTCCAGGCTATCAGAATTTGCCCGTATTTGGCGAAAGTGGGGTTGCCATGTGCGTCTTGTTAAGGGCAGTTATGACATGGCAGCAGCTGTATAAACTAATCTCTCTGTAGCTTTCACATATGGCGTCCAATTAACAATGGGCCACTGTCAGTGCGTAATCCACTGCAAGGCCCTCTGTCCTGCTGCAGGGGATTGTGGGTAGCTGTAGAAGGACCCCACGGCTGGCAACCCTGCACACCATAGGAGAGCTTTAAAACGCACTGAATTTCATATTTATATTCTCCAGCCACTCCCTCCTTTCCCCAAAAAGTGAATTACAGCATACATTTCATATGTTTCATGCAGCGAAAAGCTAAAACAAACCAATCCGGTGCCTGTAATTTCTGGCCAGCGAAACTATTACATATCTGAATAATGGAGGACCAGCTGCAGTTTTTCTTTCTTTTTTTTTTTGCTCTGTTTATAAGTGCTACATTTGAATTCAGGAATGCGGAGATTTAGCGGCATGCACATTCTCTCTCATACAGGCGCGCGCACACACACACACAGACACACACACACACACGCATGCACTAACAGGCATACTATACACATACATACCCATACACACGCATGTGCATGCAGACACAGGCACACGCACATGTACATACACACACACACACACACACACACACACACACACACACACACAGGCAGATGCACAGCTGCTCCAGTTGCTCGCTTCTCCAAACCGGCCTGGAGGGCCCGTACAGCCGGGGGAAGTAGCCTGTCAGAAACGTAATCCCTGCAGGTCTGCCATGATGAACGGCTTGTTTCCCAGGATTTAGACAGCTGGAGAGGAAAACGCTCTTTGTGGAGCTCACACGTGTGCTCCCGCCACCTTCGAAACATCCAGGCCGGAGAGGACGACTGGAAAAAGAGGAGGAAAAACACTGATGCAGATGTGAGCTTCATTAATGGCTGAGCCATTTAAAAATACACCGAACTTAACGGTATTTCCTGTGCTGCGAGGGAAAGCGTAATTGTTCTTGACTTTTGACACGTTTGCGCCGGGGCCTCTCCCCCTCGCCCCTGTTTTGATGGATAAGTCTGTAATGGGGAGGAAGTGAGGGCCAAATGGTCAATTAAGGATTTATGCAGCAAAAGAACCTGTTAGACAAGTTACACATGTATCTTAATCCTGTTACGGCCTGAAAATGGGGAAAATTTTTTAACAGGCTAAAGCTGCAATGGGCTAAAACAGGTGTGCTGTAATGGGCTAACATTCCTCCATGGCGGTGGCTCTTTGCCACCTCGATGTGGGCTTTTTGTTCTCGCAAGAAAAGTTGTAAAAATTTAATGTTTTGTGTCGGACCTTAAGTTGAACACTGAGGATATTGATTCGGGAGAAGGCCTCTGACATTGCAAGATTCGTGCCTTCGCTTGCCAAAAAGAGAGCTCTTTTGTGCGTCCGCCTAGGCAACAGCCAGAGGCTCCCAATTTGACGACGTGCCAGAAGCATGTCTGAGCATCCTTTAAGAAGTCCGCCCCCTCCCGCCCCAAGGCATCTTATTGGTTCAGAAAATATCTGTTTGGTTCTGAGCGCTTGGCAGAGGGCTGGTGGGGGGTTATGCCAACTAGCGCAAATGTGAACTGTGCCGAAATCTCTGTTTTGCCCTCGCCATCCAAAAATAACGAACCGCAGCCTCTCGCTTGTCGTGCCCCGCCTGTGTGCAGTCCCACAATTCATTTCAGCCTCGGCCTTCTCCCACTGGCTGTACAGAGACAGAGATGAAACAGACCTGGAGCAGGGGCAAGACAGTGACACAAGCAATGATCGGAGCGAGAGAAAGGAAGAGAGACAAAGAGAGAGAGAGGGAGAAAGGGAGAAAGAGGGAGAGAGAGATGGAGAGAGAGGGAGGGAGCGAGAGGGAGAGAGCGTGTTTGGTGAGCTCAGCAGAACTGAGAAGATGTCAGTCAGGGCCTGCTCGTTCAGACAGACTTGGCCTCTCCTGTCCCAGCTCCTGATAGACAGGGATGGAGCTGAGCACCGTTGTCCAGTGCTTCACATCCACATCCACTCCCACTCCCAGCCAGTAATGCCATGCCGATGGGCAGCACGTTTAGACAGAATCATCCCATTTCGGTTAGTTACGTGTTATTCGTAGTTATGCTGTCAGATGATTTACTGGGGGATTCTGCGGACGGGTCTGTAAGTCTCTTTGTGCTGGCCTGGCCTGTCTCTGACTCATCCTTCTGCCAGTCAGCAGGGCTGTGCCAGTCTGCCCTCCGGCCTCTGTCCCAGACCGCCTGACCCAGACTGCCTGACCCAGTATACCACGCTATACCACACTGTGCTGCACTCCCATGGCTGAGAGTTCAATAGCAGACCAGAAATGGCAGCTTCTCAGTGTAGATGTTTGCACGCTAACTGTACTGAGACCAAAAGCATACAAGTGAGCTCCACCTCCCCCTCGTCCTCCTCAGATGAAGCCGTCGGAGCTTCCGGAACACCCCATCCCGTATTCAGATATTCTGGGTCTTCCAAGATCAGGTACTCGAGTAATCAAACCCTCAAATGTAAATAACAACTCCAAGGAAGGATTGGTGAGTACCTGTCACTTAGTGCAGGGTTCTCAGGCTCTCCCTTGTGAATTTTGAAGTGGGAAAGAATAAGGAATAAATTTTTCTTCATTTTTGGTTCTCTCACATACATTTGAATACCGCTCCAAGTAATCCGTTATTCGCGGTCTCGTATGTTGGGATGATTAGATACCCGGTCTCATGGCCTCCTCCTCCGGCTCGAGCCGCCGGGTCCACCAGTGACGGATGCGTTTGTGCTGGGGCGCCGTGGGGGAGAATGCTAATGAACATGCCCAGGTTCCGTGGGGGCTTGATTTTGGTCGTTATGTGCCGGAGTCACGTGGCTCTTTGTCAGAGGAGGTTTGCTGAGAGAACGGTCTCTGTTGAAGCAGGCCATCTTTCGAGGCCTTCTTAGGTGTAGAAGGAATTGTGTGACGCCGCTCCTCGGTGCCCGCGATGGGCCCCTTCTCTCACCGCCTCCTGCCCTCAGACGTGCTGAGAATTCCGGTGGGCGGGTCTGTGCTGAGAGCGGAATAATCGTGGGGCAGAGTTCGAGTGCCTCCTAGATGATGTGAGGAGCTGGCGAGCCGAGAGGCAGGCACAGAGGCGGGGCGGAGCCTGCCGGGTCCTCTTTGCGGTTCCAGTAGGCGGTGCAGCCGTGGAGATGGGGAGCGCGGCCTCCACTCCAGGCCAGCGTGACCGGGCCCCGTATTGCTCGGGTAACACCTCTTGTTAATGTGTGCCTTTAAGGACTGGCGGGGTGACTGAGCGTTCCAAGGAGGTGAACGTGCTCCAGTGTCCAGGAACCACCTCTGGACCCGGGGGCTCGGTAAATAACTGCGCGCCTGTCGCCTCGTCAGTTTGGGGTCACGGGTATTTACCTCGTCAACCACAGAGCTCCTGCCAAAAAAGCCCCGTTGCCAGCAGTGTAAAACTGCTGCGCTAATTGAAAGGGCAGTGCAGTCTAATGTGGGATGTTCCTTCTGTGAATTAAGACGTAAAAAAAACACACACATACTCACACAGACACATACACACACACACAAAAAAACGTGGGAATTGAAGATGAGGCTGGCGTTTGGTCCTGGCCCGCTCTGAACACACTCTGCAGCTATTTACACTGGGCACCGAGCTGCACCCTCCGGGCCAGCGACTCCCCCAGCGCTGCCAAACCCCAGACACATTCAGTCACTCACCGAGAGCCAAGCCTTTTCAGAGGGAGGCAGGCACACGCTTAATATTTACCACAGTATCGACCACACAGTGCCAGCTTTTCTTAGATGAGTGTTTTTTTTAATTGCGCCCCCCACCCCTATTCTGGTTTGCCTAACTCTGTGTACCCATGCTAGCGCCCATTACTGTAAAACTGTTTAGAGTACTTCATTATGCGAGGACAAACTGTCTGGAACTGCGCTCATTGCTTATTGCATGTGAAGGGTTTAAGTTATGGTCCGTGCGAGCTCTCTTACATGGATTTTACCCGTGGGAATAGGAATAGTTCTTCAGCTGAACATCATGGACCGTGAAAGCAAAACGGAACAGCTAAATGATCCGATGAACAAAGAATTTATTAGAACTGTTCCCTCCTCCGGAGCCATGCGAAAACAGTCCCCCTCCGGATCCATTCCAAATACCCCCAAAAGGGAACCTGGGAACCACTGTGTAAGAGGAACTGGGAAATCCATCTACTGACAAGCAGTGTTGAAAAGGAAGCAGAAAAAATAATAAGTTATAAAAACAAATGTTATGATGAGGAGGTTATTTTGGTTT
Organism: Megalops atlanticus; assembly: GCA_019176425.1. NCBI lineage: Eukaryota > Metazoa > Chordata > Actinopteri > Elopiformes > Megalopidae > Megalops > Megalops atlanticus. Next base: position 19,635,275 of record CM032894.1, read on the forward strand.
GTCCCGGGTTAGTCCCGGGCTTTGTGTCGGGTTTGTCCTGGGTTTATCCCAGGTTTGTCTTGGTTTCTTCAGCGCGGGCTGGAAAGAGCTGGAAACCCGAGCTGTGCATTTTTCGGGGGTGGGGGGATGCTGAGGCTCACGGCTTGGAACAGTCGTCATGACATTCCGGAGGTGCCTGAGATGGTGGGGAGTTAAATATAGCGGCAGCGAGCGCGGGTTCAGAGCGGGACGCCCGCCGACGTGCTCGCCCTCACGCTCGCGGCTCTCCCCCATCCCCGCCCCCGTCGGCGCGGTATGCGTAAACACTCCCGTTTTGCGTATACATCGGACGTCCCCGCTCGCGGGGGCCTCGGGGCTATTACCGCCGTTACTGATCCATCTGGCCGGCGCTCTTATCCAAAGCAATATACGGGGCTGCTGTGGCGAAACCCATTAATCGCATGTCACAGGAGCAACAGGAAGAAGAGCATATGTATAGCACAGGGAGAAATGCAGTGAGAGAGTAGCTCACTGTTACATGTAAGTGCATACACAGTGCATAGCGGTCACCTTTAACTGCGTCACGCCTACATGACATTAACATAAAGCGTGTTAAGATCTCAAAAAGCAGTGTTACCTGTTATACCACCTGTTACCTGCTATATCACAGATTTTACAAGGTGCTGTATGACAACCCTGTAAAAGACCCTACGTAATGACCCCATAAGACCTGTCGTTACATCACACTAGCTTACCTCTGCTGCCTAACAGTGCAGGGGACGTGTTTGTCTGTGGCATTAAGCCAGGCAAGCCTGATGGCTCCTTTTAGTGTTAGAACTACGTGACAGGTTGACTCGGGTTCTTCGAGCGTGGCGACAACAGAGCAAAAGCTAGATCTGCTTGATTATTATTGTTGGGCCCCATCCCCCAGTACCAGAAAGGAGAAAAAGCCTCTTTTGCTCCCAGCTTATTAACATTATGATGTCCAAAACTATAAATATGAAAGCATAGAATTTAAAATATTATGAAATGGTGCCACTCGCTACAGAGTTTTAAAGCTTTAGGGCTTCTTTCATCTTGGCGAAAGAAAACATGTCTTTGTGCTTTGGAATATGCAGGGCGTCTTTTTTTTATTTAGATAAGAAATTGAAGGCTATAGTAAATATTATTTAAAGTAACATCGCTGTACTGTAATAACCCCAGCGTAGTTCTGTTTTTCTCTGTCAAAGGTGAGGATAACCAGCGTACTGGAGAAAGCGCTGCCATGTTGAGTTATGAATAGGAGATTGCAGCTGAGATTGTGTCTTTTTTTTGTGTATTCTGTCTCGGGACGTCTGTTGGCTAGGTAGTCTTCACTGCTCCAGGACAGACTCTTTTCAGACTCTTGTGTGTTTTTCTTGCTTCAAGAAGGCGCAAGACTTTGGTCTGGTTGGAGCAGAGGTGAGTTGGGAGGGAGCGGAGCTGCTTTGTCATGGCGACCCTTTTGACGGACAAGCCATGGCTCACACTCTAGAACTGTGGGAGGAGCCCTCTGTGTTCTCTTGGCTCCTCCTCCAAAGGAAAGGTGAGAATGAAAAGGAGAGGATACAGGGGGCATCGTGAGAAATGTCCGTCAGTGAATATGCCAGCTGCGCCGGGAAACTGATCGGGCTCAGGGATCTCCTGGCACTGTAGGACACCATCCCTGACGTCCCAGATCATCCATATGACCCTCTCTGATCCTGTCCACCCTCTCCCCTCCTCGGCCAGTCATCTGGTGTGTCTGACATCACTGTAGCCGTTTCCCTCCCTCAGTCTGAGGTTTTGCTCTTCTTTCCAACAAGCAGAGCACAGCCCATCCCGGGAGGTGTGACCCATTTCTGGGGAGGTGGCGTTGGGTGAGCTGAGTGTCACATCATGTGGTGGAGAGGTGTCAAGGAGTTGAAGGCTTCCCGCCCTGTAGCCTCATCCCCCAGGGGAGCAGGCCTTTCCCTCGCTTGCCAGGGCTCCAGAAGCAGGGGCTTTTCTCAGGAAGGCCGCGCCAGTTCTCAGGAAGCGGGAACGCGTGTTTTTAAAGGCCGCGCACCGCTGGCGAGGAAGCTCGGGCCGGGGGTGGGGGACGGGGACGAGATTCCTCCGGCTCTGCGCGTTTTTCGAGGTCTTCTCAGAGCCTCTGACTGCTCCCAGTGTAGAAAGTGGAAGAGAGCGTCGCCTTAATATGTTTTCACGGTCTTGGGCTCCGATTTAGCTATCAAAACTCTCTCTCGCAGACTCCACATTTGACATTCCTGCCGTGATTTAAAAGCTGTGCTCGGATTCAGTCGAGGGTAGCCTTTGTCATGGGACCTACTTTATCATGTTATCCTGTCGTTCTCTGCTCTCAGGCTTTCCAAAATTCTCCTCAGAACTTCTGCCCGAGCCCGAAACCCACAACAATAAAAATAATACGACATGTGGCTTTAAGAACCACTAAAGCATATCTCAGAAAAAAGCGTGTAGCCTCAGGTATTCCTCCTTTAGTGTTCCAAACTGAAATTCCTAAATCTGCTGACTGCTGTACTCTGGGTTACATCCCTGTAATACAGATATGGAGAATTATATAAGGCTTTCTGTCCTAGAGGTATAAACTCAGAGCTTTTCTGCTGGTCTGGGTTAGGTGTTCTGAAAAGTCAAGCTGCTGCGTTTTCTTCACGTTTTCTGTAGTCTTGTGGTCTGGTGGATACTGAGAGCAAGTTTTAAGAACATCAACAGAATAGGCACTTTCAGTAGCTGTGACTGTTTTACTGGCCTTTACTACCCACTGGGGTCTTTAGCAGTAATGGTTGGTCTTCAGTTTCAAATACCGTTTTTCCCAGACATATTTGTGGCGCCCGGAGCGGCGCGTTTTGCCTGCAGTTTCGCAAAATCGAGTCATAACCTCTGTGATGAATTTGGTGATCTTGATCGATATGTGAGTTTATGTCTTTGTCAGAGTTGCAGACAATAATTAAACTTACCAATGAATAATATTAACAATTAAATGGACGAGCCACTTGTGAAGAATCACTGTAACTCAAAAAGTGTGATGTCTGTGCAAAGTCGTGTTTTCAAAGACTTGCATCTTTAGGTATGCATAATATACGTAGGTTGATCAATAGATATATAGATATATATGGATGAATGGATGGATTAATAAAGGCACAGATACATGTGTGTTTTTATGGCAGCACTTTTTTAACCACATCCTAAGCACCAAACTGAAGGTACAGTCTCATGCCAGTGAAGAGCCCTCTTTTCCCCAGGATTTAAAAGAAAAGAGCAGCCGGCGCGAGTGTGCGTCCCCTCCGCAGGCCGGAGGAGGAGGGGGCCGCGTCCAGGGCTCGGCCCCGCGTTAGCGGTGGAGCGCGGCCGAGAAGAAGGAGCCGTCACCTGGCAGACTGCAGGAATGTTAATCCTACAGGCCTGGTAATTGGATTTTGCGCACACCGTCTGCAAGTACGCCCAGCTCCTTTGACTTTTCTGCCGGCCCCCGGTCTGGGAACCTCAATGGAATCCGTCCTCTCTCTGTGTTTGTACAATGAGTCATGACTTAATACGAGTGTTTACATTGTGTGTGTGTGTCTGTCTGTGTGTGTGTCGGCGGTGGCTGCGCTCGTCTTGGGATGGAGGTGGGCTTCGGAGGGGGTGCGTGAGGCGGACCCCAGTCGCGGGGATGTGGAGCGTTTTTTTTTTTTTTTTTTTGAGGAGCGGGATAAAAGGAGCTGACGAGGCCCCCTCCCTCCTGCCTCGACCCCGTGGTTCGTGCAGTCCGCCGGGAGACGTGAAGCGGGAGGGACCTGTAGCTCCTGAATGGCGCCATTGTTCGGCAACGGACAGCGTTCGCACGGCCGACACGCCTGCGGAGCCAGCTGGGCAACTGTTTTAGAGAGAGAGAGAGAGAGAGAGAGAGGAGAAGAAAAAGAGGGGAAAAGAGGGAGATGAGAGGGAGAAAGAGAGGGAGAGAGAGACAGACAGGGAAGAAAGAGGGAGAAAGAGGGAGACAGGGAGAGAATGAGAAAGAAAAAGAAAGAGGGAGAAAAGAAGAGACAGGGAGAGAGTGAGAGAGGGGAAGAAAAAGAAAGAGGGAGAAAAGAAATGAGGCAGAAAGTGGAAGACAAGGAGAAAGAGCAAAAAAGGAGAAAAGCGGGGAAAAGAAGAGGGGGAGAGAGAGAGGGGAAAGACAGACAGTGAGGGAGCGAGAGAGAGGGAGGGAGAGAGAGAGAGGGTGGGCGCGGGGCCCTGCTTTGTGGGAGGGGGGGACATGCGAGCGCAACAGCGGGGTGTGACGGCCCCGCTTGCGTCGGCGGCCGGGCCAGGCGTGACGCGCTGGCTACCCTCCCTGGCCTCTGCAGCTATTTCCACTGCGCCGTGGGGCCGAGCTGGTTAAAAGCCTCCGCTGGAGTGACCTAAATTCTTGTAATTCACCTCAGAGAACCCCTCTCTGCAGCTCACAGTGGTTTTTTTTCCCCCCTCTTTCCTATTTGAGATTGGCTCACAACTAATGTATGTTCTGTTTGTGCGTTAAAGTTCCTTCCTGTATATAAGGAAACCGCCTGGAAAGTTTTGTTTTTTCCCCTCCCTCTCCCCTCTCCTTTCAAAAATAGCTAAATTTGCAAGTTTCGGTAGTGCGCTGGAGACTTGCAACGGCGGGGGAAGTCCACAGATTTTTCTTGCTGGATTGTCGTTTCCCTTTGATCTAAGCGAAACCGAGGCACTTGAAACTATTTTAAACAAGCTTTTTTTTAAAGAAAATTTTTTTAAGGTCCTGTTCCAGGGGGTCTGGGAAGGCCTCTGGGCTCATGCTCCCTTGCCAGAGCGGACTGCCGCTCTCCTCGGCCTGGAGTCAAACCTGTTTGCCTTTCTGCCTCTCTCCCGCGGAAGCTATTTCTCGCGCTGACTCAAGACTGTGAGACGCAGGCCTTCAGCCCTCAGCTGTTTCCGTTAGATCTGGCCTTGTCAAAATCAGGAGCTACGATCCCAGAATGCATTTCTCCACGCAGTCGATGTGAGCGGTTGCCTGCGTTACTGTGGGCGTTAAACAGCATGTTGTTTGGGTCGTCCTTTTTAGGGACCCAGAGGGAAAGAGAGGAAAAAGAGAGAGAGGAAAAGGACAGAAAGAAGGAGTAGGGGAGAGGGAAAGTAGGAGAGGGAGCGGAAGGAAGCCGTTGTCGTTTTCCTCTCTCTACAGAGGTGTAGACATGCAATCACTAAAAGCACGCAAAGCAGACCTGTACCCTTACCGATCGTTTCATTTGGGGAGTTTGCAGAGTAACTCGCTCCTGTTGTAGGAGAATGTAGGCCCGCATGTCCCCTGTGTGGTTATTCGGGTTGTCTCCCAGGCTCGTGCGTCCGGTTAAGCGGATCGGGTTTCCCGCTCTCTCTCGCAGTGACCCGCAGCCGTGAGCTCACCGCGCCCTGGGTTCTGTGCGCGGTTTGTACGGCGTGTACCTGGCCGGTTTCATATGTCTGCCGGAGGCTCGTCTCGTTCCCGGCCCCTACAAGAGTGTAGGAGAGCCATTCAGGCGTGTTCACTCCGGGACGGTACAAGAAGCCGATCGCTTCTGGCCAAACCACCACCCCTCACATGCACACGCACACACACACACACACACACACACACACACTCTCACATGCACCCACACACACACAGACAGACACACACACACACACGCACTCACATGCACCCACGTACTCACTCACATACACACTCTCAGATGCACGCACACGCACGCACACACACACACACACACACTCACATGCACAGGCTCTCAGACACACACACACACTCACATGCGCACACACGCTCTCAGACACACACACACACACACACACACTTCTCAGCAGTTCCCGCTCGAGTTTCCTCAGAATCTGTGGCGTTTGGGGAATGGCGGGCGGGGTGGGGGTGGTAACTGAAGCTGGAAATGGATCTGCAGGTGACTCGTGTGAGGCCGGCAGCGACTGCGTCCCCGCCGCAGTCCAGCTGCGCCACCGCCGTCTCCAGTGTCCCCGTCCTGCGCCGTCCAGACCTCATTAATTCACTTACATGCATGGCTGGCTTTGAGCCCGCCAGGGGAGATTTACTGAACTGCCTTACCCAGCGCTCTCTGTCCCTTGACAGGCGGTTCAGGCCTGCATGTGTGTGTGTGTGTGTGTGTGTGTGTGTGTGTGTGTGTGTGGTACACTCTTGCATGTGTATGTGCATGTATGTATCCATGTATGTGTGTGTGTTTGTGTATGCTTGTGTGAGAGTACATGTGTGGTGTTTATGTACGGTGTGTGTGTCTGTGTGTATAAGTAGGTGTGTGGATGTGTGTGTGTGTGTATGTGAATGTGAGTGGTACACATCTGCACGGGTACCAGCTTGCCAGTCGTCACCGCCACCACCGCAAAGGAACCCCTCTGAAGAACAGAGGGCGGGCCCGTGTTGCCCGAGGGGCCCCCGGCCTGGCTGTCGGGGGCCCGCGGAGCCGGAACATTTCGCGTTTCCTCCCGACCGCTGCCCGCTTCGCTCTGAGCGCCGTACGCCGGGGAGCAGCGAGTCATCGGCCGTCGCCACTGCGGTTTATCTGCTGACATCGGTTTGCTCCCACGCCCCCGCCCGCTCACCCCGGCCTCCCTCTGAGTGACCGCAACACTCCTAATTAATTCCCCGAGCAGGTGGGGGTTACGAGGCTACGCTAACGGGAGGCAACGGCAGAAATTTCCCCCTTTCTCTGCTTTTTTTCTCCCCAGAGTTTTTTCCAAGCATACAGAGGCATTTCATTCAGCAGGATAAACAGCCCGGCACAAAGGCCTCTGTTAGATAACTGTCCGTGGGTCTGAACCGCGGCCAAGCAGATGTTGTTGTTGGAGCGGGCCCAGTCGCGGCGGGGCCAGGCAGATGCTGGATGCAGGGGAGAAGGTTACCAGCCAATCGAGGCGGATGCTGACCGAGGGGTAGAAGGTTACCAGCCAATCGGCTTCCGCCGCCGCTGCTTTTCGGCGGGAGGACAATGCCGCGTTTCCTCTCTCCCCGGGTGGGGGTGGGGGTGGGGTTGGGGGTGGTACAGGGGGAAAAAAAAATGGTTTGTGGTCAGGCCGCCTGGCCCTCCTCCCCCCGTCTCTCCCCCTCCCGCTGCGTTAACCGCGGCAACACCCCCCCTCTTGACCGCCACCACTGCCGCTGTCACTGTCTCCGTCCTCCCCTTTGCTCCTGCCAGCTGTGGTTGCTGCAGAGAACCGCCCCTGCTGAAACGGGACCACTGCCCTGCCACACAAGTGAGCAACGTTTGCTGTAAGAGGCCCCGTGACCGGGCAACTCGGTACCACCTGTCACCGTTTTCTGCCCCCCCTCCCCTCCCAGAATGCCAGGAGGGGGTTTGGTTTCGTCGGCACGTTTTATCCACCACCAGACTGAACAGAGGCCTTATCCAGCGCGCGTGGCAAGGGAGAGGATTTAAACAAAAGAACCACAATCAGCTTTTTGCTTAGCCAGTCTTGGCAGGGCTCGCCCAGGTCAATACGCGGCCGGCGTTTTTATTCTAGAAGGTGACAGGTCTGCAGAAAGAGCATCTGGCTCGCAAAACACGGCGGGCTGAACGGTCAAGTGCACGCCTCTGCCAAACCGGTGTCTAACTGGGGTTTCTGATGAGGCCTGCTGTCCCGGGACAGGAGTAACGGGGCCCGGCCTGTTCCTCTCCCCAAACCCTAATCTCTCCCAGAACTGGAACACAGTATAGGGCCAAAACCCGGCCTACAGCCACTGGTAGAGCCATACCAAAGGGGCACTGTGTGTCCCCGACTCCACGAGTGAGGCAACAGCAAGTGATGATGGAAGCCTCTCTAACGCCTGGATCCAATCGCCGCTTGTCCCGAGCTTGGCTTCGGGACACAAGTGTTACTCATTTCCAATTTAAACAGCCTTCTTTCGTTCGTCTCAGTAATTGCTGATCCTGCCAGACAGTGTCTGTGGAGGCTGAATCGGCGTTCCCATTTAGCTGTGAGTCAGAGCGAAAGAGTGGCGCTGATTGAATCCAGGTCAGGCCAGGGTCGGTTAAAAATAATGATTAAAAAAAATAACCAAGTATCAAAATGTCCTGTAACGCAGTCAGGCTTGAAAAAGCAAGGAAGGAGAGAGCAAGTTACATCCATATATTCCAGTGTAATTTAATTAACAATTAATATCAGAAACGTACAGCTGTGATGAGGGAATTGAGAAGCAAGAACTCCTACCAGCACAGATCAGCTTTGTATTCTTTAATTTTGATTGCAGTAAAATAGGCAGTTATGTGCTAATTCTGAGTGGCAGCTTTTTAAAAACTCAGGCCAGCCAGACCTGTGTCGGTAGGCCCTTAAATGGAGTCTCACTGGCCGGGGCTGCCGGTCCTACCCCGCCCCTTTCCTGAGAA